>CM053787.1:711872916-712545416 GCA_028749045.1 Cupressus sempervirens | reverse complement strand
AAGAATTATATATTATAAAAATTAAAGCCTTGAGAACTCTCAGCTTCCCCATATTTATTATAGAATATATGTAAGCTACTTATTAATAGTAATATGATATTTTTATCATATAATTTTTTTTTTATCACTTTTCCTTTAATTAGTATTGAATAGTTATGTTGATGTTATGGTCAAATGTTAGCCCCACCAATGCAATGGAATGATCATTTACAATTTACTAATATAGCTAGTAAAATAAAATAATTTTGAGTTATACTAATGATTATGTTAAAAATTATATTGACGATCATGTGAAAAAATTAATAAGACTTAACAACTAGCCAAGAATGAAGCCAAACAATAATAAATATGGACGGAGCCTCTATCAGTCCTATAAGAACAAATAGAATGAATGAATTATCATTGAGATAAATAGTATAGATAATATTTTAGAATAATAAATTAATTTATATTAACTTTAAAAATATTTGATTATAATTCATTCTCATTGGTTAATTGGCTTTAGCAAAGTGAATACAATAGTAGTAACCTACAACAAGTACAATAATATATGACATATTCAAATGGCATCATGAAGTATAAAACTAAAATTAGACAACACATTAATATCATGAATATGTTACAGTCCCCAAAGAAATATCAAAGTCTTGACAAATTATTTCCCAGTTGAAAACGATGACAAACAACCTTGAAAACCACATCATCAACTATTTCTTAGTACTCATGGAAGAAAGAAAGGTGGAACCCATCTGAGCTAGAGCATTTAAATGCTTGACAAGAAAAGGAAGAAATTCTGACTTCCTCTTTACTAACTCTCATCACAAGGTTTTGATTATACTCATTTGATACTAGGCTCAGAATATATTTAAGAAGGTTTCCTAGGCCCTCTAGAGTGTTGGTAGACCCTTTATTCATAAAATAGTTAAACACCTCAATGCCTATACCACCCCCTTCTATCACTATCAAACCATTTTCCTTCATTGGAGATCTTATTTTGTTTCTATATCTATGCCTCAAAATTTTTTAGTTGAAACATATCATATTTCTATGACCCTTTTTGAGCCATTGGATCATAGATTTCTACTTCCATAACATCTCTTCTTATTTAGATAACTTCATCCATTTTTCTTGTAGATTTCTTTCAGTTATCCCGTTCTCTTCATCTTCATAATCTTTTTCCATTAGATTTTGCACTTTTTCCATTTTCTCTATTAGATCTTCTTTCTTTCAAATAAATTGCCAAAGGAGTTTTTCTTTTCCCTAGCCTTTGACTTTAACTTTTATCTCATTAAGTTTGGAGCATAGGTTGATCATAGGGGAGCTAAATGCCTTGAAATTTCACCAATCCTAGATAAGGTCTTTTAGTCCTTGATGAGAGAACTAGATATTATGAAATTTGAATCTAGGATAGTCACTCTTTTCCTACTTTCCATTCTAGTAGTAAAGCAGTTGATCAAAATTAGTTCTAGTTTTCACAACAAGAAGAAAGTAATCAAAACTATTCCAATTAGAGGAAAGGGAAAATCTATTATGTCTAAGCTGGATAAAAACTACTATATTTTCTGCTAATAGTCCACACAAACTAAGATTCAATAAGGTCTAAATAATTGAGCCTTTGATCAAGCAAGAACAGCCCTAGGTTAGTCATACTCTCAGAGTAGTCTTCATTACCACAAATCTTCTACAAAGGGTATATGGTAGAGTTAAAATCTGCAGCTACCATCCATTTAATATTTTTGGTGTTTCCCATTTAGTTAGCTAGGGATGACCAGAACTATTTCCTTTAGCCTTTGTTATTAGGAGTATAAATATTAATTAGATTCCAAGACCACCTAAATAAGATATCATGACAATGCAAAATAATAGAGCTAGGAGAGGAGTAGAGAAAAGTACCTGAGATTTTATATTTATTTCACATAATAGAAAAACCTCTTGAATCCCCTTGGGAATCTAGAAAGATTTCGTCAAAAGTAGGCCGAATAGTGCTTTCTATTTTATCAATGCCCTCCTAATGTATCTTAGTTTTCTAGCTAAGTATTGTATTAACTTTGGATTCTTGAAGAGAACACTTTAAACATGAAGCTTCATAGTACTATTTAGACCTCTCATGTTCTAAGATAGAACTCTTATTAAAAAATAATAATTTTTGGTATGTAAACCTATACAAAAAAACTAGTGAGATCTTAAAGAACCTCTTGTTCCACCTTCCTTTTATGGGTCCCATTTTTATTCTCTTTATCTTTCCTTTAATAGTTGTTACATTGGTGGTTAAAGGTAGACATTTTTATCAAACCTTTGACCACTTGTAAGTCTCTTTGGAGGTTCATCTAATTCTTCTTTTTATTCTTTCTATCGACTATATTCTAGGTGAGCTCCTCAAAAAGATCTTTATTGTCTTCTAACACCTTAACAGAGGATGTGGATAAAAAGAATATCAGAGCTCTAAGATTCTCTCTAGATTTTAAAGTTCTAGCATCTTCCATGTCTAAAGGGGAGGAAGGATGAATAAAAACCACTGAATTTTTTTTTATACAAGCCAAAATTACACCATTAGATGAGGAAGGAGATTCTCAGATAGAGGATGATGGTTTATCTAGGACTATTCAAACTACTTTATCAAGGATCTTATACTATAAGGAGATATGAAGAGGATATAAATCTTCAAAGCCAAGGGCCTCTACATAGAGTAGACTAAAAAAATTGGGAGGTTCATAGGGGGGACCTAGTAGTAGGAGAAGATGGAACATGGTCTTTCCCAATAAAGAAGAAGATGATGGGAAGGAAATGCTAAGTATCAAAACCTTTTACATTGGATCAAATACATTTCTATTTTCTCATACTCTAGGATTTAGATAAAGGCACCCAACTTGGATTCAAGAGAGATTGAAGTAGGAAGCACTTTATTGACATTAAATCTTACACAAATCCTAGCAAATAGAAGCTGATATTTTGACTGGGTGATTCTATTAACCGAAAGAAGAGTGCTAAAGGATTTTGCTATACCCTTAAACATTTCAAAATTCTATAATTCTAGGGGAAGGCTAGTGAGACAAACCCAAGTTAGAAGCTGTACCCCTGGGTGATCCCACAATAGTGGGTGCCCCTTTTGTGGCAGGAAGAAAATTGAATTTTTTTCAAATTTTCATTTTTTACAAAAACAAAATGTCTACATTTAAAGGTCCTAAAATTTAGTTTAAATTAATTTAGACATGGAATTCAAGGCCTATTTCAACCATGATGTTCACTTATAACAAGTAATACCTTCTCATGATCTAAATGGTCTAGTCTCCACTTATGACATCCATGCTTATATTTGACTAGATGTAGACAAAGTCTAGTGGCAACAACTAGGCGGTTGTATTGTAAAACCTTGTTGTCAAGTTGATGATCAAAAAGTGTATTCCATGTTGGGCTATTTTGATTTGCTTCAAACCTATTCCCTAAATCACAATAGAACCTACACCAAAAATTTAAATAGTTTAAAATTTGATCGATATAAAGTTACCTATATATATATATATATATATATATATATATATATATATATATATGTATGTATGCGTACATGTATGTATAATACACATGGGAAATAAAATTTCATCACTTCCTTTAGGATAACATTGTCCTCATTGTAGTACATCGTAATAAATAATAATTGACACCTTCATGATTTCCAGCCTCAAAAATCACTGCAAAGACAACTCTTGCAGAACAAGTATCTACATGTATATTATATAATACAGTTCATTGATAATTAAATAACAAGTTGAGATTAATTTTTATTATACTTACCCACTTTCACCAATCTAGAGATATGATTATAATTGTTATAAATTAATAGAATATCACTAGAATTTTCATCTTCATCTTTATCAAATGTACCAATAACATCAAGCGGTACCAAAATCCATGCACCTGTATATCCATGTGTTTGATTGATGCATTGTTGATAGTCTTCATAAATGTAACTATCACAAAAACATGAGTATTCTCTTATCTTCAACGTCCAAGTGTGATTATCTATACTCATGACTGAATGTAATGAATGTGTCTTTTCTATCCTCTTGCAACCATGCATGTTTTTCCTATTAACTCCTAAAAGTTCATTACTCAAATATGGACAAATTAAATTTAAACTTCAACAAAAAGAAGATAAAACTTAAATTTTAAATTTTAAAACTTAATTGCATAAAATTTAAACAAATGTTCACATCCATACCCTTTATCTCCCAAAAGACTCTATATGGTACCTATTGACTCATTCTTGATGATGTCTCAATCTAGTTTGATGCAAAATGTATCTTACACCATTCAACAACATCATGTGCATTATTTATGTGAACTCCCTTATAATTCATTTGATACTTTCATAGAGCACATTTGATGCAAGCTCCAACACCATCTATTCACCTTTTCCATGCCCACTCTCAAAGAAACTCCATATGTGTGTAAATTTTCATTACAATGATATCTACATAATGCCTAAAATAGTCTAGATGATTTGAATTGTGTAGCACATCCATCAAACCAAACATAATGTTTATCAATATTTATGTCTCTTTATTTCAAATAAGAAAAATAAATATTGAAGCAATGTTCTACATAGTGAATGTCATCTTCTTTATCATCACTTATATAAAAGTGATATTCCTTTTTAATGACTCATGCTGCAAGTGTACTCTAAACACCACCCAACTCTAACTTTACATGTCTATAAGAAACATATACCATAATAGTAACCTACTTAGAAATTAAATAATTTGATTGAATTGCTTCCTGATGAACAAAGGAATAGTCCTCTACACAATCAACCACTGATAGAATCATTTCAAGCACGAAATTATCTCTCAAAGTTTGAAACTTTTGTGCTTGCCACTTTGCAAAAAATGTGTGAAAAATATAAGGTTGAATCAAATTATTAAATCTATCCATAAATGGTACAATAGGTAACTCCTCTTTAACATATTCCAACCTTTTTGTCGCTTTGGACCCATCTTTGTTTCATTTTTTACATACTTGTAACTTTTGAAATTTAGATTTTTTGTTATATTGATATTTTAAATTTTGAAAGGAAAAAAAGCCAATTCACCACAACTGTCACATTTTCCTTTCATGCAATTTATTTGACCAACTAGATCATTTATTTTGTCACCTAAAATGGATGATATAAACTCACTTCACCTACTAGGAGGAGCAACGTGAAAACTATATGCATCTTCTACAAACTTTCTAAATACCTGATAGTGGAGATCAAATTCAATGTGATAACCACAACAACTAGTTTCAAACACTTTTTCTGACCTCACAAAGCATGACTTCAATCTTTCAAATGACATTTGAGTAATTCTTATATTAGGATGTTCAATACAAGATGACACATATAACTCAAGTTGTGTTGTAGCCAACCAATGTTTTGTATGATGTTCATATTGACCAAATGCAATCCTATGCCTGATAACATCTCTACTATTTGATGAAGGATGAGCATTATCAATCTAAAATGATATGACTAAATTTTTTTAATCCCTCATCAATCCTATCAGAATGAGGTGCTCTAGACATTATTACCCAATTTCCTTCCATAGCACTATCATCCAAAATTAATCTTCTCTTAACATCTTCTCTCATTATTTTCTTGCTAAAACCCATTTCAGATGAACTTGAAGATATTTGTCTATTTTGGGTCATATTCTTATTTACAATAGACATCAACATCACTTTTCTAGCCTTGGACCTATCTTCATTTTGAGACCGCTTTCCTATGTTTCTCAATTGTTGTTTAACATTTTCAATCACATTAATTTGCATGTTAGAAAATATTCTCTTCTTTGATTTTGTGTCTACTCCTAACCATTTCAATGCCTCTTGCAACTTCTTTTGTGTAAGAAAAAGTTAAAGTAATTGAGTTTGTTCAAGTATTTCAATATTATCAAATTTAGTTATTAATTCACTCATTGTCTTATTCATTGACCTTTTCTTAGGTAGACTTTAGGGTTGAACAATAGTTTCAAATATTTTCAAATTATTCACATCCATTATAAGTAAATGTATCTAAATTTTTATGAGAAATTCCATTCTTTATAGTTTGAGCAATATTGATGAGTTCATCCATACCCGTAGGAGCACCTGATTCTGACCTTTCTCTAACTTTTGTTACTTAAATTTTGATAGGGAAAAATCTGCCACCTTCTCCAACATTCATTGTTTTTTATTTTATAGGGAGTGATCTTGAGCCTTCTCCAGTATTCATTGTTTGAAATTCTTGAGGAAGTGATCTTGACCCTTCTCCCATATGTACTTCTACTTTTGTTGAGCCTCCTTCAACATTTTCTTCACCTTCACATTGTTGATTGTCTACAACATGTTTATAAATGAATCAAATTAGACAAAAAATAATATTGATTCTATTAGTTTGTGGTGACTGATCAGGGATTTTGGGCTGACATGTAATCATTAATTATAACCCTAAAGTGGTCAAATACTTGTATAAAAAGGGCTTAGGATTAGGGATTGTTTTATAAGGTGATGCAAAAATTGGTTCTTGCAGTTGTATTGAAGTGTAACAGATTACTGATTGTAATCAGGTTGTAATTATTGGATCGTAAAAATATTGGACTTTTTGTTTGGTGGATGTAACCCAGGGATTGGGTGAACTATGTTAAATCTTGGTGTCTTGTCTTCTTTTCTATGTGATCTATTATTTTCTAGTATTGTTTATATTTTCATGTAGCTATTATTTCTATCTGTGGTTTAATCCTAATAGATTCATAATTAAATTCAAGACCATGAAAATAAATAAATTTAATAGATAAGTATAATTACATAGCTTATTTAATTTTTATGATAACGTGTCAAAGTCTTCTAAAGATTTCTTTATTTTGCTTCATGAGATCTCTTCCTTGCATGTTTTCTTTGTCTTCCTTTCTTGTTTCCCATCAAAAAAATATATTGTTACCTTGAAAATTTTTCATTTACTTTATAAAATTCTCCCTCAATTTCAAACATTTGTCATCTTTGTTAAAGTGACCTATTTGTGTGTTCGGGAAAACACATGTTTTTCATACATGTTCTGGGGAACAAACCAAAATAGAAATCCAGCCACTGAATTATTTTGACAGGCATGGTCACATGAACATATGTTCATGTGAATACTTTAAATATGTTCACATGAACACTATCTCCATGTGAACATGCATTTTTTAAAAACTTTACTTTTTTAAAGCAAAAAATTTTAAAATTAGTGTTTTGACCCTCAAAATTGGGATCAAATGATCTCCTACTATAAATCAAAATATTCTGAATTGTCCTACTCAAAGAAATATTTCCAATAAATACAATTTGAATACACATTATATTCATTAATAATTTTAAATGCGAGTTCAACTCATTATAGGTTGATTAATGATTGAACATCAACTAACTTCGATAGTTCAGGATAAATTGTAAGTTAGGTCAACTTTTTTTGAAAAATATCTAGGAAATACTAAGTTAGCTTTCAATTGAAAAAATAAAATTTGATTTATGATATATTGAGTTCATGTTATGCTTGTCAAAATAAACATATGTCGGAATTGCAATTGATGTCACTTCAAAACTTCATAAACTATACAATATTTAGCCAAATTGAATCAACTAAAATGGATCTTCTACATATTGATGTTAAAAATACAACATGAAAAGAATTACCATATTATCATTTATAGAAGAAAAAGTTATGCTTGTCAAGTGGACTATCACTCTCGAAAAAATTTGGCTTTTCATATGTACCACTTTTCAAGGCAAAAGAACAATTTGACTTAACCATTTCTAAAAAAAATTAAAAAATATGGTTACAAAGTAGAAACAAAGTATTAGAAATTGTTGGTTTATGTCATCTTCAAATTATTCATAGTTTTAGATATATAGTCACTCAAATGTGACGTTTCTTTCAAAAATGTTGACTAGGTTAGTCACTTGGTCTAGTTTAGGCTTCCATTTGTATATGGAGAGCATATTGTTCACACTAATACCTAAGGACTAGGACTATTAGTGAGGAAAAATTTAATGTCTTCAGCATTGCAAAATAAAAATAGGAACACACCATTGGCTAACATGCTAACTTTTACGTTTCCTTTCAAGGAAAAGATCGAGGAAGCCCATTTTCTAATTACTTTAATAAAGGGTATGTAATAAGGGAAACACCCAACTAGAGTAAGTTTTAGTTTTTTAGTCATTTCCTCTAGAGTCACATCTAGAATATTAACCACACTCCCTTTAACTAGGCAAGACTTGTTGGAAGACAAGGGCATGGAAGTGTCAACTTTAGCACTCACGACCTTGGAGATAAACATAAGAGGGAGGCAACCAAATGAAATTTTTTGGCAAGTGCAATTTTGTCATGTCCTTCTAAAGAGTGGGATGAAGCTATAAGTTGATTTCTAGTGCAAGAAACAAAGCTGCTAGAAACCACCAACGGATTAGAAAGGGTCCCAGGAATCACACAAGAGGTTTAGAAGGAGAGGAAGGGATGGCTAGATGGGAAAGGTTCACAACTATCATGCTATAACCACATGTAAAGTGAGACATAAAATAGGGGAATAGAGCCAAAGGTAGGGGAGGGTGGGAAGTTACGTAGTGGGAATTTTTTACTAATTAAAAATTCCCTCTTGTTAGGATTAAGATTACATTTGTTATTGCATGTATATTACAAAATTAGGATCACAATTAAAGATGGGGTTAAAAAATAATTGAAATCATTTTTATATTAACACTTCAAATAAAGAACTAAGATTAAGGTTTAGATGTTAAAGATCAAATTATGTTATGATTTAATTAAGTTTTATGAAATATTTAATGTTAGTGTTCAATTAAGCTTAGGATTTAAAAAGGGTTACATACATGAAAATTGTCATATTAATAATAATGCTAATAATGACACTAAATGAAATTGAATCATAGTCTCAATGCTAAAACTTTTTAACTCCAATCCTAACTAAAGGAAAATTTAACTCTAATCCCAAAACTATTTGAAAATTAACTTGTATTAGACTAAAACTTGATCCTAGTAACAAACAAAATTACATTATAACACATAAAAAAATTATCTTAATAAAATAATAAATACTAATCAATTATATATATATATATATATATATATATATATATATATATATATATCTGAAACTTTAATATATTTATTTTAATTGTTTTGAATTAAATTAAACTTATGCATTTCTAAAATATAAACTTTCTAAGAACTATAAGTATTTTTTCAAACTTGAAAGTAAAAATTGATTTACAAGCAAAATGAATACAACAGTATGTGAAGTACATGAACAGTTTTTAATTCATAAAACAAAACAAATATTAAATGAAATATTGAATGGAATATTTCAAAAATATATAGATTATATAACACCACATAATATTTTTAACACAATTGAAAAAATCACTGAATCGATAGATCAGTCCTTGGTTCAAAAGCATACGCGTTATCAGCAGTGGCACAATGCTCTACATTTTCAACTACTGAGAAACAACTCCATGATTTATTTTCTGTATTGAAGAATACTACATTTCCACTGCCTTCTCTTACGAAGCAGATATAGTGGCCTGCTGCAAAGGCTTTGAATCGGCCTGGTATAGAAAATAACTTCCTTTGCTTTCTGACATCGAATCCTAAATTGGCAAACTCCAACACCTCTTGGGGCATCTCTGCAATCTTGCTCCAGGATAGGTTTAACGATGTGTTTAAATCATCGTCATACTGCAACTTCCACAAATATATTTGAAAGTAATCCTGGCTTACAAGAAAAACTTCAGACCCACATACGAACAGGTAAGGCTCAAACCACAGAGGAGAAGTTTATGGTGTGGGCGAAAACATATTCACCATGTGGAATGTGCAATTTTCTTTAATGCTGAAAACCATAACACCAAATACGCCATGAACATTGTACTCATAAACTGTACAGAAAAATAAACCTTTATAAAAAACTATGGTCGTAGCCACTCGCGGGGGAAGCCATTGTGCATTAACCCATGATTGTCTTGTAGGATCATAAACCTCTTTAAAGTACCTGTGCACTGCAACTACTTGATATTGTTCGTCCTTCCAAAGCATTCCTCCCACTGTTATCCCATGTTCCTTGTTGAGTTTCCGCAGAGGAAGTTGTACAAAACTTTGCTTTGTTGGATTGCATACAATAACACATTCTAGTTCATCGGTTAAGTCCTCCCATGCTGGCCGATTGCATAGTATAAAACATTCTTCATTAAGGGGATTATACAAATAAAGTTCTTCTCTTCGTACCCTATCATTAGTTGTCAGGAGTATTCTTCCGAGTGATGCCCATATAGAACGATTAACAGGAAAAGCCTTCACTTCCTTTGTTGACACATTTAAACGATAACAATTGTTTTGTTCAACCATGAGAAGCCACGGATCGTTCTTGAAATTTTCCTTCCTCCAAGTTATGAAATACTCAGTAGATAGTATGTTGTTCCACTCCTTACAAACTCTACGGCACCTGGCAACTGATTCCACTGGAAGCCGCTTGAAAATGCTCTCTATTACGTCGTCATTTAATTCAGACCACATTAAGTCCATTGCTGAAATCTGGTCTAAGATAATATTCGCCGCTACGGAAGTATACACCCCAAATGACTTGCTGTAATAAAATATTCACAGCTATGGAAATACACACCCCAAATGAACCTTCTATTGGCCTAATAGATTCTATTGCAGAACTCTTTGTAGAGTAATATGCGCGGCTATGGAGATATAGATCAAAAACGAATTTTTTGTTGTGTTAATTTACATTTTATTAAGCCAATATAAATAGCATATTGATTGGGTGCGCCGATTGGGTTTGGGAGTCATCTAATTGCTCAAATTATATAACATTTAGTTTTAATTGAAATAACTTTTTATTTTCCTATCGAATATAACTAAATTTATTTATATTTAGTTGGCTGATCTATGTCTTATCTTTAGTTTTGTTTATGTTGTTGTAAAATGAGTGAAAAGAAAGATTTAATTTAGTTTAGATTTAAATTTGTTATCCTTTTTAATAAATAAGAAGCTTAAGTTGAAGTATATATTTATAATCAAGCCAAACAAAAAATTTAGATGTCAAAATTAAAGTAAGTCAAAACATTAAAAAAAATTTATAGACATGTACCATATTGATGGGAATATAATTTTCTAATTCACCTAAAAATGAGAAAGTCTAAATCATAAAATTAAGTAAAACTAAAATGTCTATAGATTTAATAAATGGAGCAAACAACTAATCACTAAAAAGAATTTTGTGAGTATCCACATCTAATAAAAAAGTTTAGACATAAACATATGCTTTCCTTCTGTGTTCTCTATCTATCATACCGCATTTAGTGTAGGAAGTTTTTAGGGCTGGTTTTTAATGGCTCTCGCTAGCTACAACATAGTAGTTGATACTGGTGTTCATGCTGCTGCTTCTGAAAGCCATGGGGCCTCCATTGGACAAACATCCTCACAAGTTCTTTGTGGAGGTTTTCCATGAGTTAATCCTAATTTTATCATTCCTCTGCAAGAATTTGACTCTACATGTGAATCGTTAGAACATCATACTTTGATAGGGTATTTTTTGGATAGGACTTCTCCTAAAGAAATGCTCCAAGAATGGGTTAACAAGAGCTAGACTCCTCATGAAGTCCACCTTGACATTGTGCAAGACCTTATCAAAGGTTTTTTTTTTCACTCCGCTAACCTGTCCCAGGCAGATGTGGTTTTTAACAATGACCCATGGTCGATTCGCTCCTCTCTACTTGCATTCCAATGATGGTCATGAGACTTTACAATCTCTAATGAAACAAATTTAGGATGTGTGTTTGGGTTGAGTTCTCTAGTCTACCATTGCCTTGCTGGTCATTTATTGAATCCATTGGCAATAGTCTAGCAAAGTTGTTACTAAGAAACACGAGAATGTTTTTAATGCTCATCCTCAGTGACACATTTGTGTTGAGGTTGATCTCTCAAAGGATCTCAAGTATTCTATAGAGATTCAAGTTGGTTCCCACATGTTCTCTCAACCCTATTTGAACCTACCCAACACCTGTTATAGGTATCAGTCGGCTGAACACAAGATAAAGGATTACCCTTTGGAAAAACCTAGGATAAAACCCCTGCCCAAGGATGCTCCTACTAAAATGGTGGAAGGAAAACAAAAGGATGAATGGACTATTGTTGGGCACAAAGGAAAGCCTTCTTCAGCTCCTAATAAGACGTATGCTATTGCAGTTTCCATTCCTCCTATAAAAACATAAACGCAAACCTCAACCATTGCATGCTCAATGACGGTTTCACTAAAGTCAAATCCTATTGATTCACAAGTTTCAACCCTATTTTTAATAGGGGATCAAGGTGACTAAGAGGGCTACCACTCATGTTATAGTTTGCACTCTACTTGCCATGTCTTCTATTGTGACACAGAATGTGTAGCATTCTCAGAATCCTTTTGGACATGCTGATAAACTAGCAGAGAAGTAGTAGGCTATCATTTCAAGAGAGTTTCCTTCTGGTTTTGCCCCAATTTCTATTTTCTTTTACCAAATAGCTAATCCTCTCTTGAGGATGAAGAAGATATGGAAGAGTTTTCATGGTTTTTTTATCATGGAATGTACAAGGTCCCACAGTCCTTTCTAGAAAGTACCATGTTAGGGATACCCATCATAGACTTGGAAATTTAGATTTTTTTGTTTGCAAGAGATTAAAATCTCTAGTCTCATGCTTTCTTTTGCATGTTGCATCATTTGGCCAGATGCCATTATGTTTTCATCTCAGCATGAAACTGGTAGAGGTGTAGTTACTCTCCTATCACCTTGCCTTCATTCTATTATTATTTCACATGTTTTTGACCACATGTACAAATAATTGGCTTTTTCTTTCTCTCAATAATCATTCTTTTGGTATAGTTAATGTTTATGCTTCCAATGATCCTATGGAAAGATCCCAACTATGGTGTTGGATGGTTGACAACTTGCCTTCTACAACTTGGGTGATGTGCAGTGATTTTAATATGGTTTAGCTGGCTTCTGAAAAAGAATTCATTTTTCCTTTTTGCTGGATAGTTGGGGAAAGGGATGCATAGTACTAGTTGCCTAATAAATTGGGCCTGCTTGATCCCAATACTAAATGCCTCTAGCAGAGTTGGTTCTAGAACACTTGGTCTAATTTTCTAGTTGGCTCTGATCATATATTAAAATGTTTCGATCGTGCTATGGTTACTACATATTATTTTTTTCCTATCTTGAGGATCGAGAATTATTGTCATTCCTCTACCTGATGTGACATTGTCAAACTACAATCCTATTTATTTTTCTATTTTTTGGCAAATAACTATCTAGTGAGCTATCAAAACATAGTTTTTTCTTAACAAGTCGATGTTAACACATTCTTCCACTATTGCTCACATCCTACGTATCTAGAATTTAAAGCCATGTCCTCATTCTCAATATGGTTGGATTCAATGGTAGAATGATGCTATTACCATAATTGCTAAATTTCTTTGCATCTATGGGAGATACTTGGTAGTTTTCAAAGAAAAGGTCTTATGAAACTAATACCAAGGCCCTTAGGTAGGCCTCTAAAGCTCTTACCCTTAACCTATTTGATGATAACTTACAAATCCAACTTTCCAAGCTTCACTATGATAAATAGATTATGGATAACTATGCTACTCGGGGGCCCCAAATCAAAGCTTGCCTCCATTGGTTGTAGGTTGGAAATAAAGCTTCTAAAGAGTTCTTCCAAGCTCTCAGAGCCTGTCATACCAAAGTTGGGATTAAGAAGATTAAACAGGGCAATACTATTCTCTCTAATCTCCCTGACATCCTACAAGCTTTTGTGCATCATTATGAAAATGTTTTTGCTTCATAGTGAAATTTGGTTGCTCAGGAGGAAGCTCTTAGAAAATGTATTTTTGTTACTCAAAACTGCCTAGCATTCAAGCAACAAGCTTTTTGTGAACAACTTCTCACCATCAGGGACCTGAAAGAGGTTGTCTTTTCTATGGTAGATGACAAGTCCCCTTTGTGTGATGGGTTTCCTTGTGAATTTTACAAACACCTTTGGGAGTCTATAGGGTCCACACTTACATTAATTCTATTTGGAATCTTACCATACTAATAACATAGTAGCCATTATTAACAAAGGAAACATTAAATTCATGCCTAAAGCTGGTGACCCTAAGGGTATATGTAACTGACAGCCAATCACCTTGCTCAATGTGTCATACAAGATCATTGCTAAGGAAATATCTCTTAAGATTCATCATCTCCTTCCTTTAATTGTGCAGCCATAGAAAATTTGTTTTATTAAATCTAGGTATATTCTTGAAAACATCATTGGGATGGCATTGAATGGGATTGCAAATCCAATCAACAAAATTTATTTTTGAAAATTTACTTTGCCAAAGCTTATGATCACATTGAATGACCCTTTAATTTGGCTATGCTTTAGGCTTGGGGTTTGGCCCTAACTTTTTCCAATCTATGGAGATGCTCTTTGGAGATGCTTCTTCTTGTACTACCATCAACAATTCTCAATTTGAAGCCTTTAGGGTCTTTCGATCCATCAAACAAGGTTTCTGTCTGGCTTCAACATTGTATGTTCTTGCTATTGAAGGGTTTGGTTACTTATTAGCCCACTCTATTTCCTCAAATTTGGTTCATGGAATTTCATTTCCTAATTCTTCTTCCCAGCTTGTCATTGGACATTTTTCTAATGATTCTTTTCTCACTCTTTTTGAGGACAAGAACATTATTAATGGCTTGCAATGCTTGGACAACTTTTGCCAAGCTTCTTGTTTAGCTATTCAATGGAACAAGACACTCTATTATAGGGAATATTTTTTTCCAATCCCACCCTAGCTTGCTCAATTTGAGTGGTAATGGGTCACTCATCGGGAAATTTTCAACTTTTTGGATATTCCCTTTGCTTTCCAAGCATCACCAATGGACTTACGAAATGTTGTGCATGAAAATTGAAAAGAAGCTTGACTACTAGCTTACTAAAACCCTTTCTCTTGTGGGGAAGTTCCAAATTTCTTCCAAGGTGCTAGCGACTACTCATGTTTATTACTCCTTGTGTTGGGCTCCTTCCAAATCCTCTTACCTTACGTTGGAATGCTTACTCTGTGACTTTCTTTGGGCATCTAGTTTTGATCACCATGGTTTTCACTGATTTTCTTGGGATTTTTGTTGTCACCCTAAAGAGTCTGGAGGTCTTGGCCTTCTTTCCAATTAGAAACATGGGCTCACTCTCCATGATAAATGGATTATTCATGCTATCACTGGAGATGAAGCTTGGAAAGTCTTCGGTCGACAATGCATCACTTCTAGATTTCTTGTCAGCATGCCTACATGGAAGGAGATTGGATTTCAAACCCTTCTTGTCATGTGTGAACTTGTTCACATCTAGGGCTCTTTTGTTAGCAAGAGAATATGGAAGGATTACGAAGCTGTCAAGCCTTGGATTTGCTAATCTGGTGATGGGTTTCATGATGGGCTTTCTCTAAATCAAAAAAACCTTTGGTGGTCCCTGATATTTTCTATTCAGGGTGTTCCTTATGCCAAGACTCAAGGTGCTAGTACTGATGCAAGGAGAAAGAATAGCTAGAGCCTAGGGCACACCAAACTATCCAGTCCACCCTACGAGAGTTAACATAGTAGAAAACACAACACAAATACAACACCAAGGAGAGAGAACAACATATCTTTATTGATTTCTCAAGTAAACAACATACATGCCCAATTGTAAGGCCTTCTAGGTTATGGCCAAAACAAATTACAATCTTCAAATTCTCACTTCCAAGTGCATATATTCTGTTTGCAATCTCACCTCTAGATTTTGTCTCCTTCTTCTTAACTACTTCTAAGACCTAACCTTAGACTTCCTTAAATAATTTATGAAAATGGCTTACAGAAGATTCTAGAACATAGAAAGGCCACAAGTCAACTCTTTACAAATATTAGTTACCTAACAAGAATTAAATACAATCAGAGTTGACCCAAACTTGAACCAAACACAAATAACTCAGCAAATGAAAACTGGCACTCGACATCCACACGAGCTTGACATCTAAAGGAATCACTCAGTAGAAACTACAAACTTGGCATCCCCCAATGCCTATCAACCAAAGGAAATCATTTGGCAACCAAAGGAAATCACTTGGCAACCAAAGGCGCTCGACAACTAAAGGATTCACTCAACATCCAAAGAATTCACTTGGCAATAAAAAGAACATAGAAACAACTAAGAATGACTTGACATCCAAAGAGTTCACTCATCAACCAAAGGAACTTGATAGCAACTAAGAATTCAGTAGTAATTGGTAGAAAGAGCAAAACCAGGAGTGCAAGGAAACCCAGGATGCTCCTGCATCAGATAACTAGGGTTGGAAGAAATGATTCTCCTAAATCATGCAAATGTCACAACCTAAGTTGAATCCAACTCAGATTGAGAAATCCATGTAGCATCTTCAATAGGTCTATTCCTCCACTTTGCCAAATACTCATAGTAATCTTTTCCTCTTGTGCTCTTACAATTTCTTTGACTCAATATCTATTCAACTTCTTCAATATGTTTCTTAGGGTAACCATTAGGTGCAACAACATCATCTGACTCATGATACTTGTATAAATTAGCAACATTGAATATAGGAGATACATCCATGTCATCAGCTAACTCAACTTCATAAGCATTACAACTATCAAACTTCTTCAAGATCTTACAAGGTTCAAACTTTTTCATCTTTAGCTTACTGTATGTTCCAACTAGGAATCTTCCTTTCTTCAAATGAACCATCACCTCATCACCAAATTCAAAATCATGATATCTTCTAGACTTATCAACATTCTCTTTATATTTCTGATTATTTTGTTCCAACCTCAACATCACTTCCTTATGTAAAGACTTAATGAAATGAGAAAATGCTTCCCCTGTAGAACTTCTCTTGTCTTCACCAATAGCATCCCTCAAATCTGATACTCCTCTAGGCTACATTCTAGTAACTATCTCAAAAGGTTTCTTCCTTGCACTCCTATTTACAAAATTATTATATGCAAACTCAGCTTGTGCCAATATCATCTCTAGGTTACTTGGCTTATTCCCAACTAAACATCTCAACAAATTACCCAAGCTTCTATTCACAACCTTTGTCTATCCATTAGTCTGTGGTTGGAATGTAGAACTAAACTTCAACTTAGTACCCATCTTCTTCCACAAAGTTTTCCAAAAATAACCAACAAACTTACTCTCTCTATCAGAAATAACACTTCTTGGTAATCCATGCAATCTCACAATCTCTTTAAAGAAAAGTTCAACAACATGCTCTGCATCTAATGTCTTCTTACATGGTATGAAATAAGACATCTTAGAAAATCTGTCCACTACAACAAATATGGAATCATACCCCTTCATTGTCTTAGGTAATCCAAGAAAAAAATCCATACTAATGTCACTCCAAGGTTTCTTAGGAATAGCAATAGGTGTATACAAACCAGTATTCTGACTTACTCCTTTTACAACTTGACAAACTCCACAACTCTTTACAAATTCCTAAACATCCTTATACATTTGTGGCCAATAATATTTCTCTTTCAACAAACTCAATGTCTTATCAATCCAAAAATGTCCCACAAATCCACCACTATGCTTTTCCTTGATCAGATTCAACCTCATAAAACTTCTAGGAATACACAACTGAATACCTTTGAACAACATACCTTCTTAAATGAAATAATCACAATAGTTACTTATGCGATATGTCAAATTTGGTGCTTTGCACTCTCTCCATGCCTAAGAAAAATCAGAATCAACATCATACAACTCTTTCATTTCATCAAAACCAAGAACTTCAACTTTCATTTTAGTCAACAAAGAGCATCTTCTACTTAATGCATCAGCAACTCTGTTAGTAACTCCGCTCTTATGCTTAATCACAAATGTGAAATTGTGCAAATACTCAAGCCACTTCATATTTCTTTGATTCAATTTATGTTGACTTCCCAAGTATTGTAAAGCTTTATGATTAGTATAGAGCACAAACTCTTTAGGAATCAAATAATATCTCCACCTCTCCAATGCTTGAACAATAGCATAAAATTCTTGATCATACACAGAATACTTTCTTTTAGCATCATTTAACTTTTCACTAAAGAAAGCAACAAGTTTACCTTCTTGACTTAATACAACTCCTACTGCATTACCACTTGCATCACATTCAACTTGAAATACTTTGTTAAAATCAGGCAAAGCCAATACAAGTAATTTAACAACATTTTGTTTCAAAGTCTCAAAACTCTTGTCGACTCTATGTTTCCACTTGAATTCCTTTTTATCTCCCCTCATTGTCTCATTCATGGCATTACAAACAACATTTAAATTTCTTATAAACTTCCTATAAAAACTAGCCAAACCATGAAATGATCTTACCTCACCCACATTCTCAAGTGTAGGCCATTCTAAAATTTCTTTAACCTTCTTAGGATCCATCTTCAATCCATCAACTAAAATTACAAATCCCAAATACACAATCTTCTCTTGCATAAAAGAACACTTTTTCAGATTAATCAACAACTTTCCTCTTTCAACATTTGCAATACTTGTCTAATATGCTCAAGATGTTCTTTCTTAGCCTTACTAAATATTAAAATATCATCCAAATAAACAATCAAAAACTTACTCAAAAATCATTTCAGAACTTCATTCATCAATCTCATGAAAGTACTAGGTGCATTAGTCAAACCAAAAGGCATAACCAACCACTCATACAAGCCATCTTTTGTTTTGAAAGTAGTCTTCCATTCATCACCTTCTCTACTTCTGATCTAATGATAGTGACTCTTCAAATTAATCTTGCTAAAATACTTTACTCCACTCAAATAATCCATTATGTCATCCATCCTCGGCATAGGAAACCTATGTTTCACTATTATCTTGTTAATAGCTCTAGAATTGGCATGCATTCTCCATTCTCCATTCTTTTTAGGTGCTAATATAGTAGGTATAGCACATGGACTCAAGCTTTCTTTGATCAAACCTTTCTACAACAACTCATGCACTTGTCTATTAAGTTCTTCATTCTATGCAGGTGTCAATCTATATGGTGCTTTGTTTGGCAAACTAGCTCCAGGATTTAGGTCCATACAATGACTTATTCTTCTCATTGGAGGTAAACCATCAAGAATATCCTCAACAAAAATATCCTTATATTCCTTTAGCAAATTTTCAATTTCTTCTAGTACTTGGCTTCCATTAGTTTCAGCTGTCACTCAGCCACCACTGACTAGTGCTCGGCTAACACTATTTGCTGATACACAACTTGGTCCTTTGGGAATTATAGAAAAAAATACTTGATTCTTCTTTAATTTTCAAATTGTTTTCCATTAACCATGCAAACTTTTATTGCAGTACAACTGATCTCATCTGGACTTTCAATCAAAGGCAGCAATGTTTGTTTCTTCGCATTTACCCAAATAGTATATTGATTCAATCTTCGATTATGTACAACATATCTATCATATTTCCAAGGTCTACCCAACAAAATATGACAAAAATATATGGGCATAATATCACAAAAAAATTCATCAAATTAATGTACAATTTTGAATTTGACAAGGCATTGTTCACTTACTAATATCTTATGCTCATCTTTGATCCATGAAACATGATCAAGTTTGGGATGTTTTAGCCTTTGCAACTGCAACTTTATAACCAGCTCTTCTGATGCCAAATTTGTAGAACTTCCACTTTCATGATCACTTTACAACATTTTCTAGCCATCTTACATCTTGTCTTGAAAAGACTTCTTCTTAAAATAGGTTCCTCATCACTTCCCTTATTACATAAGGTTCTTCTCACCATCAAATTTTCTCCAGCCTCAAGTCCACTTGGTGAACCATCATTATCTCTTTGAGTCACAACATTTTTTTACCTTTCCCAGTTTCAAAATATCTACATTGAAAATATCTATGTCCCTATTTACCACATCTGAAATAGTTACCATGAAATCCACCTCTAGAATAAGAATTACTTGTTCCTCGATAAGAATTAGCACCTCCTCAGTAAGAGCTACCACCTTTCCACTTCATCTTGTCTTTGTCATTATTCTTCCATTCAGATTTTCCTTTATCCTACACAAAACTTTTAGATCTACCACCTTCTCCATAGGATCTACCTCTACCTCTTTGGAATCTACCATCTCTACCTCTTTGTCTTTGTTCATGCTTCTTTGTCAAGATCTCCTCAACTTTTAAAGAATATTCGTATGTTTCTTCCACATTTTCCAACTTCACAAAACTTATTTAATTTTGAATTCCAAATCTTAATCCATTTATGTACCTTGCAATTTTTTCAACATCATCATCCACATGTCTAGATCTGATGTCCAATCTATAGAATTCCTCAGTATACTCCTTCACACTCATCTCTTTTGCCTCAAATTTTGCATCTTTCTCAACAAGCTAACTTGGTAATCAATAGGAAGAAATTTATTCTTTATCTTGTTCACCATCTTTGACCAAGTTCTGATATTCTCCTTTCCTCTCCTTTGTCTATAAGTTTGCAAGTGATCCCACCATAGTGATGTATGATCTTTCAACCTAGTGAATGCAATCTTCATCTTTCTATTATCAGGAGTATTTTCATACTCAAAGAACTTCTCCATATCAAAGATCCAATCCAAAACAACATTGGTATCAAATTTTCCATCATAAGGAACAACTTCCACAACAAGCTTTGAATTCTCCCTATACAACACTCACAGCAATCTTTCCTCATCTTGATCTTCGTCAGGTTCAAGATTATGGTTTGGTGTTGTTGCTTCATCATCACTTACATCATCAAGATGTGCTCATATCCTTTGGGTTGTCTCCACAACATCTAATCTAGCTTAAATTTATCTCAAGTGATCTAATATGGCATTATCAACATTTCCTCTACCACGAACCATCTTTACAAATCAAGTTCCTGCAAGATCGTAACCCTCTGCAAGTTATAGGTAAAATCTGTAGATTTTCCACCCTATAACCAAATCTAAATCAGGGTTCTACATGATCCAATCTCGACAAGGAAAAACCTCAAGTGCTCTAATACCAACTAATGCAATGAGAAAGAATAGCCCATGCCTAGGCCACACCTAGCTATCCAAATCTACCCTACAAGAGTTAACACAATGGAAAACACAACACAAATACAACACCAAGGAGAGAGAACAAGATATCTTTATTGATTATTCAAGTAAATAGCATACATGCCTAGCTATAAGGCCTTTTGGGTTATAGCCAAAAAAATTTACAATCTTCAAATTCTCACTTCCAAGTGCATATGTCCTACTCGCAATCTCAACTCTAGCTTCTGTCTCCTTCTTCTTAACTACTTCTAAAACCTAACCTTAGAATTCCTTAAATACTTTTCCAAAATTGCTTATAGAAGATTCCAAAACATAGAAAGGCCACAAGTTAGCTCTTTACAAATATTAGCTACCTAATAGAAATTAAATGCAAGCAGAGTAAGCCCAATCTCACCTCTAGCTTCTGTCTCCTTCTTCTTAAATACTTCTAAAACCTAACCTTAAATTTCCTTAAATACTTTTCAAAAATTAGTTATAGAAGATTCTAGAACATAGAAAGGCCACAAGTCGGCTCTTTAAAAATATTAGCTACCTAATAGAAATTAAATGCAAGCAAAGTCAACCCAAACTAGAACTAGACATAGACAAATAGGCAAATGAAAACTAGCACTCAGCATCCACACGAGCTCAACATACAAAGGAATCACTTGAAAACCAAAGGAACTTGGCAACAACTAAGAACTCTATGATCATTGGCAGAAAGAGCAAAAGTGCAAGATTGTAAGGAAACCCAGGATGCTCCTACATCAAGTGCTCTATGCTTTTTCAAATGCAACACCAAGACTCCAAAGGACCTCTTTTCCTAGGTCTCTATGAGTCTTAGATCTTGGGAAGATATTTAAGTCTAGTTTCATCTTGCTCGTGAATATCAATAGGGTTTTGATCTTCTACTCTCTGCAATTCTAGATCATTTAATTCACAATGTGGGAATTCTATTTGTTTGACCTTGGTGGAAGGACTGGAAGTGGTATCCTACAACACCCTTCACTAGTTACAAGCCATGCTTAGGATATTGATGCCTCTCTCCTCACCTTCCCATAGTGGATAATCTCAACCAGCAATGGTGTTTGTAGTCTTCTCTTTCTCAATGGAGGATGTGTTTTGATACAATTTGGAGTGCTATCTCTGAGCCTAGTATTTCCCCTTTTTCTTGGTGTATTCATTTTCAAGGGATTCCCCTTGGATCGTGGCTCAAGCATATTCGGGTTCCTGATCCTCTATTTCCTTTTTTGTGGGCAAAACAAATCATTTCTACATATTTTTTGGTTCTATAGGTGTGCTCAAAATTACTGGCAATGGATACATGATTTCTTTAAGCCTTTTAGACCAAAACCCTTTTCTTGGCATATGGTTGTGTTGTTTGATTCCCCAAGATTCCTAGGAAATTTACCCAGATCTAGCATATCTTCAAGATGGAGATTTTGTTTACTTTATGTAAGGATAGGAATGTTATTCTTTTCACTCACAACTTTCTTGATATGAATGTTTCTATGTACACTAAAGCATGTATTTGTAATAATGTCGTAATGTAGATTTAGGTCCAAGCTAAAAAAGTGGGTCTGAAGGTGGCCCACCTTTAGGAGCTTCTTAATAATTGGGGTAACATTCTTTGTACGATCACCAGAGTGCCTTCTGATGCCTTAGTTGACCATACACCACCCAAGGCCTACCATCAAGGGTGCAACTCCTCTTCTTGTCACTCACACACACCACACTCCTAGGCTTCCCATCACCACACTCCTAGTGGTCGTGATGGTGGTTGGTAGTGTCTCTACTCATCTTCTCTACCTTGATGTGGTTTTGGCTAGTCCCCAGGTTTGGTGGCTACCCCTCTTGGTGGTCCTCCTATTGCTTTTGGCAAGTGGCCTTTTTGCCTAAACTTGACTATCTCTTTACCACAGGAAGAGGATAAAGATACAGACAAGGTTCTTGATGATGCTAATGATGGTTGGACTCTTCCTTGTCTACCTGCTAACCCCAAGGATGACTGGGGTTTTAATGATCAAGATGAGCTAGCTCCCTTGGATTGATTTGGCAGCCTAAGGGGTTTCTTAATAATTTTTTGATGAATAGTTGTTGATTTAGGCTATGACCATGTGAACTCTCGTGGGGTGCTCCTATATCCCCCAGCCCCTTTTTTGTGAATTTGTAACAAGTATATTAATTTATTAATAGAAAAGGACTATTCATCAAAAATGTCCATCTCCACCTCCATCAATAAGGACATCTCTACTTCACACAATGACATATAAGACACATAATTTATTCTATAATTTACTCTCTCCATTCTCTCTAATTCTTAGTTAACTTTGTCCACTTGGGGTGTCTCCTTATAGCTTCATTTTGTTCTCCACAAAATTCAATGAAACTTTTCTCTCATAACCATAAATAAGTTTATCTTATTTATTTTAAGGAATCCCATCTTTGTCTTCATTTGTATGGATTTTGATACCCATATTTCATGAAATTATTAAAATGGTTAAATGATTATTAAGATTTATCCTTATTTAAGAGTAGATGTATACAAATTGTCCAAACCACTATAATTCTATTTGGTATGTGGGCTGTCTCTATCTTTTTATCATTTTCTTATATATGTTTCTTAAATTTATGTTATCAATTTATACTTTCAATTTGTATAATATTTTGTTTAAATACACAGAGTAGATATGGAATACACCCATGCTCTTAATTTCACTAAAACATAAGGTTCAAAAAATGTTTGGGAGTTGGACACAACAACACCATTTCATACTGACCCACATAGATAGTTATTCAAAATCATTGTAAGAAGTAACTTTTGTTAAGGCACTTCTAGAAACTGATAAATTTATAAATATTTCTTGTAAAGGACATGCCAATAAAAATAGTTGGCTTCTATAGGATGTTATCTACGTCCCTCACCTTATATGTATTTCTACATCTGCTAGGCAATTATTCCCTCAAGGAGGTAATGTCAAGTTAGAATCTAGTAAATGATGTGGGAGTTATTTGCAACAATTTTAAAAAGTATTTTCATTGATTTTTTATGAATTCCAACCACCATCAACTAAAAAGTAAAGAGAGAAATTAGAAAGAGGAAAAATAAGTATAATTTCATATATGAGAAATTAAAAAGAGATGTAGCAATAGGTGACACATAAATGTTATTGATAAAATTACACCCATAGAAATATATGAAAATTCTATAGTGTATTTTAACATTGAAATGGAAATCAACGTTGCTAGTGATTTCAATCAAAATAGCAATCTTAAAATGTAAACATGTTTGAATCTAAAAACCATGCATAGTTTATCTTTGTCTATTGACCCTTCTCATATTCTTGAGGATATCAAGAATCATTTGAGACAAGCAATTGAGAATGGTGTAAATAATTACATAAAGACTCAAAATCAAAAGATTGATCCTTTACATATGTTGGCTGCAAATTCCATAGAAGAATTTTGAAAAGGGAGTAGACACTAGCAATTCAAGGGACAATCATTAGAGAGGGAAATGGTTGAGGGCAATAAATGAGCTTCTATGAGATTTTGTATAGATAAAGTAGATATAGGTGCTAGACATCAAGAAGAAAGAACTTTTAAAAGAATACTAGGGAGGCCACAGAGAATTGAAAAAAAACTCCATTGTTATGAATAATATTGATTCCATTGAGCATGTGATGTTCTTGATAATAGAAAGGTAGAGATGGTTACCAAGGTTTTCTAATCTTGGAAGGTGATTGAGAAATGTGATGGGAGTGATCCAATATTAAAGGGTGAAATATAAAATTCACCTATGGATCCTAGCATATTAAAATAATGGAAATTATGCATGGCTGGGCACACTAAAAATTATCCCTTGTACAAAAATTATATTGAAGGGATCGTAGGAAGCTAGAACCCCACAATCCTAAATGGTACTTTAGTGGAGTTAATTTATTTGATCACCTTTGTATTTGTAAGAGAAGGATCTATCACACCTTTTTTTGAACTAGCATTTACTTCAGTGGTGAATATACACCAATTGAGAAATTTTAGATATTCACCTACCTAAGTTTGGAGAATTATTTCCACATATTTGGAATAGCATGTCACCCCAACTTTACAAAAATGGGTTAAACCTCTAAGCCCATCGCAATATGATCTATTTCATTGCTTCTATTTTTTATGCCATATAGCCAATCAAAAACATATTTTTCTCGTGGCAAATTCAACACATTCGACTACAATATTTAAAGGGAACACTTTAGATGACCTAAATTTTTGCATGGTTTAAAAAATGGTTTTTTAGAAGAGGTAAAACATTTTCCCCACAAATTGGAGACACATGTCCCACACTAATTCACTTTTCCAAATATATTATGCATTACAATGTATTAGACTGGTCATATAATCACCTAGAAAATTACATAAGACACATTTTGACTACACGAGATTTGCCAAATATTTATTATGTGCTATAAGATTCTTTCAAAATTTATTAAAATTGATTTGTATAAATAAATTCATAGATCAGTATGTTCTCTAAATTATATTATTGATAACAAAGTCTCATTTTCGCAAACTTTTGAGAGCATTGGCGAGTGGCAACTAGAATTGAGGAAAAGGTGAGTAAGTCAAACCCCTATTTGTCTATAATTTTTGCATGGTTTAAAAAATGGTTTTGTAGGAGAGGGAAAACATTTTCCCCACAAATTGGAGACACATGTCCCACACTAATTCACTTTTCCAAATATATTATGCATTAAAATGTATTAGACTGACCATATAATCACCTAGAAAATTACATAAGACACAATTTTACTACACGAGATTTGTTTGCATGGTTTAAAAAATGATTTTTTAAGAGAGGGAAAACATTTTCCCCACAAATTGGAGACACATGTCTCACACTAATTCACTTTTCCAAATATATTATGCATTACAATGTATTAGACTGGCCATATAATCACCTAGAAAATTACATATGGGAGATTTGCCAAATATTTATTATGCACTATAAGATTCTTTCAAAATTTATTAAAATTGATTTGTATAAATAAATTCATACATCAGTATGTTCTCTAAATTATATTATTGATAAGAAAGCCTCATTTTCCCAAACTTCTAAGAGCATTGGCGTGTGGCAACTAGAATTGAGGAAAAGGTGAGTAAGTCAAACCCCTATTTGTCTATAATTTTACTTTGTTCTTATTTAGTAGGTACAAGTCATATTTCTAGTGGCCAATTATCACCTAGGACTAGTGACCATATAACTAGGGAGACCTAGGACATGTATATTTTTTAGTGTAGGTGATATGAGCAATGCATCCTAGTTAGATAAATACATGCAATAGTTGATTGTGACTTCTTCAAAAAGTTGATTTTTGTGGTAGCCTATATTTATTGGTGAAGTTAAACAAGATAAAGTGTAAGTGTATGACATGTGGTTGAAGCCAAGAAAGGCAAGAAAAAAGCACTCATAAAAAAAGTCATCATATTTTAGTGTTAGAAATGTTTGTAGCCAAAATTAGAAAGGTAGAACATAAAAGTATGTTTATAACATTCTCAATTGCAAGATTCCTACCATTTCTAGTTTTAGAACAACATATTGAAGAAGTTAATGAACCTAATATATCTAATCACAATAAAATTTAATATCTCTAGGTAAATGCCTAAATTATCTAGAAAATTATAATCAACTTTGATAAGAATTCCAAAGATGGCGATGGTGAACAACTAGGAAAAGGAGAATGGAAATACAAAGAAAAAATGATGTTAAATTCAAAAGATAATGGAATTAGTATCTATTGATCAAAAAATTTCAAATAGAATGGGCGTCAAAGTATCCATTTATTAAACCTATTCACAATCCAAATGAAGGTAAGCCTCTAAGAAAATGCAAATGTATGATATGTACAATGATAAATAAAAAGAAAAAATAGGTTATAGTTAAAAATTGACAACATAGAAAAGCATATTGTTAAAGTTTATAAGAAGAAAATCAAAGATGGAGTGCAACAATCTGTCATGCCCTAAATTTATGACACAAAACCCAACCAATTTATTTATTTATTTATTTTGAAAATAATGTAGACTAAGGATGACTTCTACATATATTTACGTGTCAATACAACTTAAGTTTATTTAAAGATATTAGAATGTTTCTTGTTTAGTAATTAGTTTTTTTCATAATTTTGGCTTCAAGTTTGCAAGTGTGAAGTACAAATCCTGGGTTCAAGTGGTCAAAGCAATTCTATAGTTTTGTGAGGTGAAGGATTTCAAAAATTGTCCTAGGTATTCATAACCTTAGCTCGTTAGATTCTCTACTTTAATTCTATTCCAGTTTATTTATGATCTAATTATGAATCTTTAATGAAAATCCTACATTTAATCTTGTATCATCTACAGTTATATTAATGGCTTTCAAACTAGGTGCTACTGTTTAGATTGACAATCAAACCTTTATTCCCTCGACCCTACTACAATTTATTACTATCTACTAAGCCTTTATCAATAATAAAAATTCTTATATTTCCAACTCTAAGCTTTCATGCCTTCTAATACTTTGCTACTTACTAATAGGAATCTCCACTATCCTCCTTAAGATAATGTAACACACAACCCTCATTGTTGGTCGACTACTTCCTACTTGATTTTAGAGGGCTTGTAATCTCATGTTCACTTATTTAACACATAAAAATTTAACATTAAGGAGTTGCACATACTAATTACTAGGTGTCTAATTAACATGTTAATAATGTCATATTGTACCTTCACCTATATATCTTATTACACAATAATGCTAGGATGCCACATTTCTTTGATCTTAGTTTGTGGAGAGATTTTGTACCATGCCTAGACTTGAATATACATAATATTTAGTATAGGTATGCAATGATTCTCATTGATTACCAATAAAATTATGTATGTTATCTTAATATCCTGAATAAAATTATGTATGATATTTTAATTATGATATGAAGACAATGGGTAACTAGGCCTCTGACCTGGGTTGATTCATTTCACTACTAGCTAAGCGTTACATAATCTCAATATTGCCCTATTTCTGTATGTGATTAATCTGACCATTGTGTCTTGATAACTTCTTATACATTATGATCCTAACTTTACCTACTTTCACTTCCATTTTTCAAAAAAGCATCTTAGTTATCAATTTAGCATTAATTTTTCCTACATAGCCATTATTAACTTTTATACCAATAAAGAAAATCACAATCAGCTACCCATATATCACCAATCTTTCTAATACCCCTAGGAAGTACGTAGCCTTAACTTCTCAACTTCAATCATATTGATAAGTTGCTGATAGGGTACTACTAACAAGGTCTTTAGTCTAATCATTAATTTTAATTTTTTATTCAATTATTAATATTTATTACTATCATTCCTTCATCACTTCATAGGATGTACTACATTTACATATTTCGTTCTCCTTATAAAATTCTTAATGTTTTTCCATGTTGTATAGTATAATAATAAATCAAATTTTTTATATTAATCAAAATTTACAATTATGATGATAAATAGAGCAAGTGGTTAAATATATAAGCTAGAGTATTACTGAACACTATGACATATCACCATATAATTATTAAACCATTAAGTCAATAGGTCTAACTAATTTAACGTATGTGTACATCCATATACTTCATTTCTTCAATGCTAATTGTTCCCTTAGGTCATATACTCAAAAATTACTTATCTAACAAAATATAAGAACATAGATCCATAAAGAATTTTCCACAACTAACCTCCACTATATGAAATGGACAAGGTTATTCTATACCATTCATTAAAATTGATTGTTATAACTTGTCTTAGGATCGATTGCAAATGTATTGTTCCAAACAATATCAACATTTTGATCTTACAAGAAAGAATTGTCATCTTAATGGTCTTTGGTTAATTTATTTATCAGTTTGTTAAAATTATTTTCTTTTATTTACTTATTTATTATTATTCTATTAATTTTGTGAATCTACATATAATCAATTATATATAAAATAAATTTAGCCTATATCCCTAAATCAAAGCTAGCCCATAATACTCTAAGAAAATTGAGTGCTGACATCTTTACTAATAACCATCCTCTAATATTATAAATCTAAATAATACCTATGATTACCCTTAACCCACTTGCTACTAACTCTAGTATAAGACTCTTACAATAATCTCATCCTAATATTAACACTTATGCTACAAATTTCTCCACCTTAACTAAGCATGCAACAACTTATTTCAATGTCATTCTACCCCACCTTTGTAACCCCTAGGGAATACCATCATGGCACAATGACCAAAGGTGGGCACCCCTTTATCCCTTTCTCCAAGGGTGGCCGTGACTTGGCGCTGATCTACATTATAACAACTGAATACTTACTACATGCGTTGAAGGCTTCTTTCATGGTCTTGAACGCCTAGGGTGGGACCACTATTCCTTTGCAATATGGAATAATGATTTTCTACCAATTCCAATACATTATTAACAATTTTGACACATCATTTAAACATCTTTTTTTAGGCACCAAGGAAATCTGATTCAACAAATCAACTTTATGTCTCCTTGTTACATAGGCGTGAAGGAGTGTTAAAGTAGTAAAGGTCACCTAGGGAATGGTTGCTGACATTGGGTAGGAACATGTCACTTTCAAATAGACTTAAAGTCCCTTCCAAAGAATAAAAGAAAACATACTTTTTTACTTGACATGTTTCCCTTGCTTTTATTGGCCCTCCCTTGCTCGGTGCCCAAGACCTTAGAAAAGCACATTTGTGTTGGCCCAAGATGAGGTGCTTGGGATTTGGGACTGACTTTATGTTAGTAATGTATTTTTTTTCTTTACCCCCCATAATCCCTTGTCACATGTGCCTACATGTTCCAAGACAAGGTGAGCGCTTGGGTGAGTGTGACCTTTTGTTTTTGTTTATTTGAAATTTTATTATTGTTTGATGGGGATTTTTCGTTGGAGGCTTCCTAGCTTAAAAAGGTATGTGTCTAGACTTCATAATATAGCCTTAATTATTATTTGTATTTTCTCTTGTCTTATTTTCCAAATAGTAACACAAGGGGCACATAATTAATGAGGGTCTTTTCTTGACTGATTTAGAACTAGATATTTTATCAGTGTTTGAGTCTTTCTCTAAGTCAAGTCGTTAACCTATTATTATTTTATGCACATGATTCTAGCAATAATTTTTTTCATTATTTTATTGCTATGTATTCTTGGGAAAGGAACTAATTTATGTTTCCATACATTTTTTAGAGGGATAATATACACCTACAAGGATGGTTTCTTATGCTTTTGGTCTATGTATTCATTTTCTTAAGTTGACTTCCTTTTTATTCCTACCATGGAATTTTGATCCATAAATTTGGTGATGTGATGTTATCACCTAAAATTTTATTGAATCTTGAAGCTCAAGTGACCTAATACATGAATGAACTATAAAATATATTAACTTTCTTCCATCATAATGTATGCAAAACCTATATAAATTTACATTACTACCATTTATGCATTTAAATTAGATCAACTATAACAAGGATGTAACCACTATGAAATATTTACACTAACTGAATTGTAAGAAGAAATGTTACATTTACATGATTCTTCATTCCATCAATTACATAATGTACAAAACTTACAATGAAGGTTTCCTTACAAGTAAACTATATAAATAATTTTTCAACTTTTCTTAGACATTTTCAACAAGATAGAATGATAAGAATATCCCACTTTACATCACAATGGGAGCTTGATTTCACAATACATTCGAGATGACCTAAAAACATTTGTCTCTCTATACACACTTGGTTTTCCAACTTGCCAAGGGTGAAACCATAGGGTATGTGTAGGATCATGGTAAACCAAACTATGCACTTAAGTGACAATAAAAAAATAGAAAATCAGGGTTATGTCAGCTTGATGTGCAATTTTCTACTTGTTATTAACTTTATATCAAAAATTTGAGAGAAAAGAATCTTTAGCAAATTGAATCTAGTTTCTAAACTAGTAGGACTTATCTCAAAAAAATAAAAATTTGATTGGTCAAAATTTTGAATTTTGATGCAATATTACATAAATTTCAGAACAAAAATAAGAAGTAGACATTTGTCTAACCACCTTAATCAAAATCAAATGATGATATTTTTTTAATAATATTCTAGATATAAGTAGTAGACTCATGCCTAGATGTGGCACATATTTTTGGGTATTTTAATTCTAAATAAATAATAAATAAATAATTTTTTCCTTTAGTATTTTTGGAATAAAAAAACTCTCGTTTCTGACCATCTTAACTAATTCAAAACCCTGTAAAATTCAATTTTTCATTTTTTTCCTTACAGTAGAAGAAACATAGAATGTGATCCATCTTTTAGATTTAAAAAATGTTGTACCATTTGAAAGTTATAGTTTTTTTTCAAGTAGTGTCTCAGTCAACACTTTATACGTAACTCCATTAGAAAATAAGTAATAATTGCTTACTAAACTCATAATTTGACAAACCTTACATTTATGGAAAGATAAGAACATTCTTAAGAAACTCTTTTCATTTCATAAAATTTTGGTGAAAAAAAAGTTGTGAGCTACATGTTTGAAGTAAAAATAGATAAAAATAGGCTAAAAGCATATTTTCAGGATGTTTTTATAGTTGACCATATAGGTTTGGTATCAAAAAATATAATAGACCTTATAAAGATATTAATTGGTTTCATTTAATACTAGGGTGGGTGGGGAAAAACTTGGAATAGATTTTGAAATGGTTTGAGATATTTCAGAACTACAGATTTCTTAGATCACTACTTTTTGGCACACCACGATCCTGCACATATCCCCTAACATCTTTAAGGAATCCATCTTCACAATCCAACACATAACACACACTAGAAATGATGGAGGCTCACCTCCCATCCTAGGCTTCTATGAAGCCACCCATCAAGCAGGGGAAACAAGATCCAAATCGAGTTTTATTCCAATCTTACAAATGCATGAATATCACATTGCAATACTTAACAATCCCATCCCAAGGTATTTTACAAAGGTTCACCAATGAAACCTTAACCATAGGGTGAAGGTGTGCTTTTCAAAGGAAGTTTTCCATATCATATCATACCTACAATATACAACCTTCATGCCCTTTTAGGGCTTCATAATTCAACAAATATCATGCCCTTTTGGACATTCACAAATCATCAAAATATCATGCCCTTTCGGGTCTTCCATAAACATCTTCCAAAACACTCTACCAACAACTATAGCTTCCTTGCAAACCCTTACTTCATTAACTTCGTTTCTCCTCTATTTTTCCCTTATCATCCCCAAGGCAAGATATGAATGAAAATGACATACAATGGAGCCCATACTCCAAGGTCCTCAACTATGTCTCAAGCCCAACTATGCCCTTGACCCTGAACTTCTCTTCCCTTCCAAAAGAGTGAGGGAAGCCTTCACATCCATGAACACATTCACATTCCAATCCAAACAAGAAAACAAAATCAAGAAAGAAAAGAAACAAAGAAATCTTCAAGAACACAAGACACTTTCACATTGCCACAACACAATATCAAAATCCATAATGAAAAGACTCACAATACAATGCATACTCCATTGACACATTCCTCACACTTGCAGATCTATTTTGCAATACTCAAGAAGGAAAAATGAAGCATAGTTTTGGAAACACCAACCTTGGTCCAAGATAGGGTAATGATAGTTGTAGTAGAACTCCCTATCCCTTCAAAACCTAACTGTCTCTCAACTTAGAGAGTGGGTGAACACGCACTAATTTGTCACCACTGCTCTAAAAAGACTCTCTACCAACCTTTTTTAGTAGGAACATCAAGCCTCCTTTCTCTTACATTTTTGCTCCTTCAAAATAGGAAAGTTGACCAAGTGGGATGGTGAGGGTACACTCATGGGGAAACCCCAAATTTCGAATTGATTCAAAGGGCATTGTTTAAGGGGTCCACTAAGTTAGAAAATCGCTAAAATGGTTGAATTTAGGCCCCTAACATGTTTTACTACCATTAGGGTGGCTTATTTTCAATAAAAAGACACTCTAGGATCCCATTTAGGCCCCCTAAAATCCCTAACAAGTTTGAATTCGAAAATCAACATGATGTTGACCCATCCTAACACTCTCTCCCAAGTGAGTGTACTTAAATATTAATTGGAAGAAAGTGAAAGGACTAAGATTAAGTGACCTTGTCACTAACACTCTAGGTGACATGTCATCAACACATAGACAAATACAAGTGTCATGCGACACATTAAAATACATTACACTTCACCACATGACATGTCCTTAATGCTTCTAAATTATGATTAAACATTTTCTCATGAAAACAATTTTACATTACAAACAAAACACTTTCACAACAAGGCTTTTGAATCTTCCAAAGATTCACCTTGGTTAAACTATGTTCATATAGGTTTGGAACTTGTTCCCCCCAAAAATTTCCATGGTTCCATTCCTGCACATTCAACTCGAGCATTAGTAGCCCAAGGAGGTTATATAAATAAATATCATAAACACATATAATTTCAAATGTTAGGTAATCTTATTAAAATAATTCAAATAAACTTCCTTTCCTAATCATTTTAAAGAAATCATTCAAAATGTTAAAATATCAAGGTTTGCATATCACAAACCATCAAAATCAAATCAACATCTATCTATGTATCACATTAAACCATAAATCATCATAATTGAATTAACATTTATCTGCATACCACATTAGATCCTAAATCATCATTATCAAATTAACATTTATCCATATTTAAATCATAAGCCATCATAATCAAATTAACATTTATCTGCATATCTCATTAAATCATAGGTCATCGTAATCATCATATTATAAACTAATTTTTTCATGTCATAAGGTTGCATCCATATGTGTTTGATCATTCCTTTCACAATATTAGGTTCATAGTGCATATGCTGGATGCAAAACACTATTGTAAGTGTGAAAATCAATAGATAAAGTAAGCCATTATCAAATATCCAAATACCAAATATCAAAAGAAGTAACATACCTCCCACATAAACATTGAATCACAAGCATTTCTGCAATTTAGCCTCTATCAAAGCAATAGAAAAGATACAATACATGAACAAAATCATTAATTATATCATTTGGGTCTTAATGTGTAGACATAAGTGTGGATGATCAAAATGCAGATATTAAAATAACATTACCCTATAGTCTTGAAGGTATATCAAAATATCAAATTAGAAGCATCGTATTGGAATTATGACACCTATATTATGATGAATCAGGTGATGCCTCACACAATTAGTGATAACATAGAAAAACAAGGAGGAATTCAACATGTTAAAAATGCGTAAATCTTTGGATTTGAGGAGAAAGTATAGACAAAGCCTTACAAAGTAAAAGGTTGAATTGAATCTCTTCTTGGAAAAGAAATTGAAGCAAAACAAATGGGTAAATCTCTTCAGTTAAGTTTTTTTTATTATATTTTGTGCAAAGGTCATTCCACCATAGACTACCGATCACATAGTACTTTACATTTCTTTCAATTTTTAAAAAAAAGTTATTATTATGGATAAAACAAGTTTTTTTATAGCATAACTAAAACCTTGATTGTCTAAGAGAAAAAAATTAAACTAAAAAAATAAAATAGTGTTCTAACCAATAGACACACCCACAACTATTACCAACAAAAACCTAGCATAAACTAGCACCAACATCAGAAGAAAAACAAAAAAAAACAATATGTAGAGAAAAAGAAACCAAAATGAGACAACAAAAAGGATGAAGAAACTAGACTTATTCTTCCACCTTGTCTTTTAACTCCTCACAAATTTATTTAACCTTCTCTATGAGTTGATTGATGTCTTTTTTATCTATTTGAGACTCTTTTTGCTACTTCTTCTTTGTACTGGCACGTGCATACATTTTCTAGGGCCAAATTCCACATCTTCCTTCTTGACTTCCTCCATGTTGAGAACCAACTTCACCTCCTTGCTCTGCTCTAAAAGGTTTAACACACTATTTAAATAATAAACAAAATAATCCAACATTTCTTAACATCTTTTCAAAGCATCATTAGTCTCTTTTTCTATATTTTCAATCTTCTTCATTTCTTCTATTAGCTCCTGACTCTCCTACTACTCCTTAACAATTTCCTTCTTCTCTTTCTCATAAATTTAGTTATGCATCTACTTTATTTTTCCCTTCTAGAGCTCTACATTTTAAATTCAATATTTTGAGGGAGTGAAACATCCATTTATCTAGTCTAAGCTAATAAAGAGAGATAACTTTATAAGTTTGTAGAATGTTGTGAGGAGGATCGATGATCAAATCATTGATATCATCCTTAGTCAACTTAGCATATAATTCTTCATCATAAATAATTTGCAACATGGGGATTCTCTCCTTCCTCTTATATATTTTAAACCAAAAACCTCTATCATTTTTCTAAAAGTGTTTCAAGTAGGTGATATGTCTCTAGTCTCCTTCCCTTCCACATCTTTTAGAGAGATGTAAACATCATGATCAGTTGACTCATCATAATAGATAAGCCTAATGATTTCAATAGCTTCATCCTCATCCATATTATTTCGTGGTGATAGATTCTCTTTTAAAATGGTAGTTGCAAGGGTACTCATTGTACCTCTGTAGCTTTTTTTAATTTTAATTTTAAATCCTTTTCCACAACAGAAATAACATAGTCTTTAGTTGAATAATGGTAAGTAGGAGACTCCTAAATGTTACCCACAACAATTTTTTAAAAATAGATTTAAAGTTTACCACATTTTCCAAATCATCCATTTCTATCTCCGCTTTTCATTTCCCTTCTATCTCATCTTTCTATTCTTCATATTCACTATCTTCATCATTGTCAAACACGAGCTCTAAAAAATTAACCTTAGCCTTCTTCCTTTTAATAGAGCTAGGGAGTTCCAACCATAAACGAACAAAAAACATTTTACCCTTCCCCCATTTTTCACTAGAATGTGGCCTCATACCATTGTGTTCCATAACTTTATTTGGAACTAATTTAGGTACATTTTTTCTCACATAAATTTTTTTCATTCTCATCAGACCCTCATACATTATGGCTTTGTTAGGGCTAGACCATAAGGCATTAATACTATGATAAAATGAACATAGAAAACAAAAAGGAAAGCACACCCTTTATAATACCTAAATAAGTTTAGCAACACAAAGTGATAAGTATGGAACCTATCATATCTCCCATCCAAAAAAATGTATTCCATAACTACAATTAGCACATGACTCAAGAGAAATTTAATAGACTAAATAACATAAATTTCACCCTCCACTTGAACTAGTTGGTCATGTGTTTCTTTGGGAATTTTTTATTCTCTATTTCAAAATACTAAAAATCTTGGAAGAAGAGCTTACCTTTTTCACTAAGCCTTATAATTTTTTCCATGAATGGGAAATTAAGCTACAATTTTGTCCCTCTCAAATTGATTGTTCTGACATTTGAGGAACATATTCATGACTTCTATTTTTTCATTTCCATCCTCTTCATATATGGAGTGAGACCTCCTTCTATTATTGCTTCCCACACTTCCTTCTCCTTCCTCCATTCTTCATAGTTATTAGGATCCCTTTTCCATATTTTACCAGCCATTTTAGTAAGTTGAAGAGTTGAGTTCTTAAAAATCTTCTCAAAAAATAAAACTTCACTAAGAAGAATTGACTCTAAACCCATGAATAAAATGTGTGAAGTTTTATCACACTATTCTAACTCATACTTTTCCCAAAATTATGACCTTTTCATTTCCCAAAATTTCTTCTGTTGTGTATAGAAATGAGTGAAATGACTCATTTTCTTGTTGTCTTTTGATTATTAATAAGTGCCTTAATTTAGTAATTAATCTCATGCTCATGATTCCAAAATGAGGTGATTCGCTTAGTAACTTCCACGCTAGAAAATGTGTAAGACACCTTAATCGATTCTCTATATAAGTGGGATATACAAACTATAAAAATTGATTCAAGGACTTTTCTCTTCTTTCATTATATTTTTAGTAGTCCCCAAAGAACCCAAGACTTTAGGAATACAATTAAAAATATTTAGCAAAACACCTTCAATCCTAAATCACTTAGCTTTGATATGAATTTCTAATTTTGTCATGTGGAAAAGCCCTGTACCTTCTACAAATTGATTCGTTTAAAAACCAAGTGGGATCAACATAGCTTTGTGCATTTTATGGGCTCTTCATCCTTGACAATTACACCAAAAACAATAGGCCCTAGATTTCCCTTTTCTTCTCCATCAATGTTTTTCTTAATCTAGCCAGGACAAAGGTGGTCCCATCTAGTATTTTCCATTTTATTTTTTGGGTAAAAGTACAAACATGTGTCACCATTCTACAAAGGAAAATGCTAACATCAGTTAGACTTCAACAATGTAAAAGTCATATTTCTATTTTGAATTTTAAATTGGTGTAAACTGATGAAATGTGTATAAAAGGGTAAAGCTTATGTATGTTTTATTTTTTTAAATTAAAAAAAGTTAAAATAGTATGTTTTTATAATTTTCAATGACCTTTTTTGACAGTGTTAAAAATTGAGCAAATTAGGGGTTATAGTTCCCACCACAGAAATAACTACAAATAAATTTATTTTTATTTAAATTTGAAGAATGTTGTTGATGGCATATGTACCTAGAACTATCAAAAAGAAAATTTTAAAAAATGTTGTATATTTTGTCTATTATAGCTATTTAAAGTTGAACCTTTCATAATTTAACAATTTTTCGATCCCACCATATTTTCCCTAGTAAATCTAGCTTAACCATCACAAATGTTATATATTATTGAAGAGAACCCTCTCCTCTAGAACAATTCATCACTTTAAATTTTTTTCATTATAATCACTAATTTTTATATTTTTTTGAATGTGCGTCATCTTCAATGTTGAAATACCTACTTGCATTATTTTGCAATTATTATAATTGATATTGTGTCACCTATAAAAAAACTTATATTGACATAATTCTAACTTCAAGTTCTATCCAATGGTATTTTTTTTGAAACCCTAATTCTAACAATGAAATTAGCCTCTAAAGTGTTAAGTTCTTTAGAATTGCAAAAAACATGAAAGAAAGTGCCACATCAGATGACATATAAATAGTTTTGGCTAGATCAAATCCAGCCATATTAGATCTGGCTGGATTCATTCTGACTATATCTGTATTACCCAAAAGTCATTCACACATGGTCACATGTGTGAGTAAGTAAGTGAGTGTCTTTAAAAAATAAAAACCTTATTATTTGAAATGTAAAGTTTTATTTTTTTAAATTTTAGATTTAATTCAATAAAACGGGTTTTTTAATTTTAAAAGTAAAGTTTAAAAATTTTTTTTTAATAATTAATTCAACAAAATAGGTTTTTTATTTTAAAGGTAAAGTTTTATTTTTTTAATTGTTAGATTTAATTCAATAAAAGAGGTTTTTCAATTTTAAAAGTAAAGTTTTATTTTTAAATTGTTATATTTAATTAATTAAATTAGGTTTTTTGTTTTAAAGGTTAAGTTTTATTTTTTAAATTATTACATTTAATTCATATTTCATTTGTAATAGTAAAAAAGTAAAGTTTTACATGAAATTTTATTGAAAAAATATTTAGAAATCAGAATTTTAAAGTTATTTTTGTATTGAAATGGATTAATTAAATTTATTGTTTATTTAAAATTTATTAATTAATTTGATTTAAATAAGTTATTAGAATGAATTTAGGTGTTTTAAAATATTATGAAAACTATTAAAATTATTATATAGTTAAATTATTAATTTATATAATATATTTAATAAATTGTTTAATTTATATTTAGCAATGCTTTAATGCAACTACTTGTCTTAAGATTTTGTAGTGTTATAGACAGTCAAACATAATAAGATTCTAAAGTTGAATTTTTTTTCTAGATTATCTATGATCTATTTGAATTTATGTAATTGAATTTGGAAGTATTTTGTATGCAAGTGATATGAAACTCTCTATTTAGGTTTTTGTGCAATGGGGAATAAAGCAAAAAGAGAAAAAAGATATGATTGAGTCAGAGATGACCAGAAGAAAGGATAGACAAAACGTAATATAGAGCCACCAATTGAAGATCCATTGATTGAAGTTGTAGAAGATCATGTTAAAGTTCTAGGAAGTAGTAGGACATTTAGAAAATATGGTTTATGTTGGAAAAAATTGGTGGAGATGAACGAAGACTCTATTGATAGAGAAATTGAATCATCTGGACACGTGATGCTTGAAAGTACAATTAAGCTATATCTAAAAAATATGTCGGAGGAGTTTTTCAAAAATAAATCTATGATTGGTAAAGCACAATTATTTGATAGATTATTTAGGAAAAGAGAAATGAGTCATGCCTTAGAGTTGTTAGGTGTGAACAATAAGAAAAGCTCAGAAGATAATGTGAAGGCAACGATAGTTCAGAAATTAAGAGATACATTAAATGCTATTGATAAAAAATGTCGAGTAGCTGATTTAAGTGTTGCATAGAGAGCATTGATGACTATGATCGTGAAAAAGGACTTGTCACAAGAAAACCAAGTTTTAGCAATTTTTGAAATGCTCAATCTATCTAGAAGAATTGTTCAAAGATATATAAAAGAAGAAATTTGCTTGATGAGAACATTCAAAAGAACTGGGTTAATATTTGTTGACTTCCTTAAAAGGATAGATTTCTAAAGATGTTAGAATACATTTTTTTGAATATTGGACCAGCCAATCACGTATTTCTTCCAATAGAAGAGACACTCTAGAGATCAAAGATGAAGAGATAGGTATGAAAATAGCACATCCAAATAATTTTGTAGACACAACACAAATTGAATTATTTGAATCTTTCAAAAAGAAAATTTTAAATGTGAAAATTTTCCAAAGGATGTTTGAAAGGTTACATCCATGTTTTGCACACGTCAATAAGGTACATGAAACTTGTTGTTATCAAAATCCTATTGAGTTTCATCTTTATTTGCAATCTTTTAGAAAAGCTATGGAAACACTTAAACCAGATGTGATAATTACTAAAAGCATAACACAATTTATCATGTCTTCATTATGTGGTAATGCTGAAGAGTCAGATGAATTCAATGTACAATGCATAAAAAAGGCATGAACAAATTTTGGAGAGTTGCAAAAATTTCCATATGAAATGTTTATATTGATTTTTCAACACTACTTGTGTGGAATAGATTTGAGTATGAGATATATCAAACAAGGAATGAGGAAGAATACAAAAAAATAGCTTTGAAGGAGAGAAATTCTCCATATAGTGAGTTTACGAAAAAATTCAAAACTATTATTTATGCACACATCTAGCATTGTCATGGTGTAAAATGACAAGCCAAATAGTTTCAAGATTCAAAGAATTGTTTTCCACTAGGATGTATTTTATCAATTGTAGACTTCTTTGAAAACTATACGTTTTCCCCTCGATTTAAAATTCAAGCTATATATTATCACTCAAATCAAATTGTAACTTTTGTACAAGTTCCCATAGATGTGCACAATTTGAGGTGGATGGAGTAGAAAGCATTGATCTAGATGAACACATTATCATCAAGGAGGTCTATTTTTATGTTAGTGATGATAGGGTTCATGATAGGAGATATGTAGCCCATTATTTTGGAATGTTCTTTGATGATCTCACAAATCATGTGATAAATGCTTCAGAACATTGGATTTGGTGTGATGGTTGTGCTAGTATGTTTATTTGAAAGTTAAACTTTAAAATTTCAAGCACATATTTAATTAACTAAACAATTAATTATATAAAGATTTGTTTACTCATAAATTTATTTTAATTCTTTTCCTAGGGCAATTTGGGTCTGTAAAAGCATTCAATTGGCTTGCAACACAACATGCAAGATGAAATGTTAAGTTTCTTTGGAACTTCTTTGAAAGTGGTCATGGAAAAGGAGAGCATGATGGAGTAGGAGCATGTGTAAAGCATGCACTTCATCAACATGAACTTTCTAGTATAATATTATGTACTAATCAAATTTGATGTATATGACCATTTTCTAGATAGTTCATTTATATATTTTTTAAATTGATACAATTTTATTTCCTATACAGGTGCAAAGATAGACAAAGCAAATCAAGTTTTTGAATGGTGCAAATCTCATTTTTCTCCTTGTGATACAACATTTAATGAAAGATTTTTTTGGGAAGTGAAATGTAAGATTTTCTTTTTTCTTTGACATGATTATTTTCTTGGACATGATTACTTTAATATTTTGATTATTGACATAGATACTTGCCAATTTAATGTGTTACAAATATTGATTGATCAAATCCTTACAATTGCCAACCCATTGTTGGAATTAGTAAATTGCATCAACTGATGACTACCAAAAACACAAATCTCCAATAATTCATGTAAGAGAAAAATTATGTTTATGTGATGTCTACATTCAAAACAATTCAATAGGTCAATGTGAGGATATTGTGACTGGCTATGTCTCTGAATGGGCATGGACAAACATCATTAGAAGTACCTGTTATGAAGAAGATGACAATGACATAGACATTCATAATCCTATGTATTCAACTAACTATGAATGTGTTTCTGATTTACTTGTTCCAGATGAGTTTCTAGAAACATGTTTCATTTTAATATTAATTTTTCTTCATATTTATTTATTTATAGTTTCCATTTTTTTTTTGTACATTTGTAGGTGACATCTTTTCTGTGAATGGGGATCCTCAAAATGTGGAAGGTGTGGATTATTATTTACTTATATGCACAAAAGAAAAAATTATGTTCATTGAACCATGTACAGATGATGATAACCAATCTTATCCAATTGGTTCAGTTGTCATAGAAGGTATATATTATCCTGTAATGAGATGCATACAACTGATTAGAGAGTGATTGATTAATTGTGAATAATTATTACTTTTCTACATAATTAATAATACTAAATAGAGTATAAATCTTATTTTGTAGGCACCTATTATCAGCAAACAAAAATTGATCACAATTGTGTTCAATTTATTGAATACATGCCTAGCTAAAGAGTTTTGCATTATAGCCATTGGTTTTAGCCACAAAGATTCAGCTTGACATTATGCCAAAAAAACAAAGTAGCAAACCAAAGTGGAGGTTAGATATTGAGGTCCATGAAAAGTTGTTAGAGATTATTAAAGATAAAGAGAATCCCAACCATATGTATTGTCAACTTCCTAATTGATCTAGATAGGTTTAATGATTCATAAAAATATTTCAAATTTATATAAATGTATAAATTGTTTTTCAATAGACATACATGTTTTTGGTTTTTCAATATTTATATACTTATACAAAACACTTGGAAAATGATGTAAGATGTATTTTTATTAATTTATAGAACATGTAAATTTATTACACATTAACAATTATTTATAAAAATAATGTATTTATTTCTAAATTTACATGTACATTTGCTATGTACACTTTTACAACACACAGAGAAAATTATGTAACACCTATTTTCATTAATTTATAGAACACATAAATTTTTTACACATTAACAATTATCTAAAAAATAATGTATTTATTTCTAAATTTACATGTACATTTGCTATACACTTTTACAACACATCTAGAAAATTATGTAACACATATTTTCATTAATTTATAGAACACATAAATTTATTACACATTAACAAATATCTAAAAAATAATGTATTTATTTCTAAATTTACATGTACATTTTCTATACACTTTACAACACACCTACAAAATTATGTAACACATATTTTCATTAATTTATAGAACACATAAAATTATTACGCATTAACAAATTATCTAAAAAATAATGTATTTATTTATAAATTTACATGTACATTTGCTATACATTTTTACAACACACCTAGAAAATTATGTAACACATATTTTCACTCATTCATAAAACACATAAATTTATTACACCTTGTCAATTATCTAAAAAATAATGTAGGACATATTTCAAAAATATGTTTCCACATTTACATAAAAGATATTCTATAAATGTAAATATCAAATATATCAACCACATATAAACATGATCACATAACTCATGAAAAAATCATATATGTCAACTATAAATGTAAATGTTCACATAACTCAAGAAAATACGAAATATTTCAACTATAAATGTAAATGGTCACATAAGTCATGAAAAATAAAATATGTCAAACTATAAATGTAAATGGTCACATAACTCATCAAAATATCAAATATGACTACTATAAATCTAAATGGTTAGATAACTCATGCTAATATGTCAAATATGAGCATGTTGTATATGTAAAATGTCCCATACCTGTAAATCTAAATGATATCATCATAAATCAATATCAAACATCACGTATATGGCATATATGAATATCAAACATGATCATGCCATGCTCAACAATGTGATCAACTGAGATGAGAAAGTGAACCCTGTGTCTAATATACAAACAAATGTATCATGAATATGTGTATAAATTCATTAAATAATAACATAAGTAAAATTAAATTTACCTACAACATAGGATGATTAGGGTCAATAGTTGTCTGTTCATCTCCACCCTCATGAACTGCAGGTGCAGTCTATATGTAATGGAAGAAACAAATATGTCACAAGTTATACTATGTATAATGTTTTAAATATAAGACTTGTAGGTCCAATCAAATAGACATGTTTTTAAAGTTTTACCTATGTCTCCTACTACACAAGATGCATAGGTGTCTACAAGTCCCCATATGCCATTGTCATCACAAATATATGTCTACCTATCTTACTCAAGTTTGTATCACTAAAGGTTACATTTCCAATGTCAAGTATAGGATTCGTGAGCATATTTGTGAATAATGAATGTTGTGGTGGGTAAGAACATGCCTCGGTAGGGGGTCTGCAACCTCCTCAACTATGGTTTATGGTGGAGTTGTAGCTACAACATATATGTCATCCTACCCCTGACCACCATGTGCCTCTAACAGACCTCTGATAATACTAGCCACATATGATGGCATGACACTAAGTGGTTGTCTGGTCAAAAACAATATACATCAATAGCCTAAAATTAGATCAGTGGAAAAACATGTACTCATAGCCATCAAGTAGTCTACTGAAGACTCCATGGAGATGCCTACTGGAGATGGGATGTCAACCTCATGATACATTTCATCACCTGAAGATGATGTAGTAGTGTGACCACCTATAAATGCAGATCATGACTATTTCATGTATCTATGCAGTCAATTAGAAGACATCTCACGGACTTGGGTAGCAACAGTGGCAATCCTCTTATACACATCTCTACATGTATCATCTGCCACTCTATCTCTAGGTATAGATAACTCCAAATATTTTTGCATCACCAAAAGGTTTGGACCAATCAATGCCCATTTATTAATGGGTGTAGAAGCATCTAGGTGTTTGAATTTATCTAAGAACCTACCCTAAACATACCTAGCATGCCTAGGGATATCTGCAAACAATTATTTGCAAAAATATAAGTGGAACTCATCCTTTTGGGGCCACATGTGATGTGCGACCAACCAACAAGGATACATGAAATTTTCCACTAATGGGTCAGTACACCTCATAGTGTAGTACAAATCATCTATCATGTGTGTGTGTGTGTGTGTGTGTGTGTGTGTGTGTGTGTGTGTGTGTGTGTGTGAGAGAGAGAGAGAGAGAGAGAGAGAGAGAGAGAGAGAGAGAGAGAGAGAGAGAGAGAGAGAGAGAGAGAGAGAGAGAGAGAGAGAGATGAAGTCATGTTAGGAATTAAATGGGGTTAGAGAGTGGTTTAGAGTTTATAGAGATGGGTTTTAGGAGCTAGAGAGTGTTTTGGGGTTTTGAGAGATGGGGTCTAGGAGTTATAGAGTGGTTTAGTATTTAGAGAGATCAATTTTAGGGGTTAGAGAGTAGTTTAGGGTTTAGAGAGATGAGGTTTAGGAGTTAGAGGGTGGTTTAGGGTTTACAAAGATGGGGTTTAGGAGTTATAGAGTGGTTTACTATTTAGAGAGATGAGGTTTAGGGGTTAGAGAGTGGTTTAGGGTTTAGAGAGATGGGGTTTAAGAGTGGGAGAGATGACATTATCTGTTTGTGTGTGTGTGTGTGTGTGTGTGTGTGTGTGTGAGAGAGAGAGAGAGAGAGAGAGAGAGAGAGAGAGAGAGAGAGAGAGAGTAGGTTAGGGTTGGCTGAGATGAGGTTATGTAAGATAGAGAGAGAGAGAGAGAGAGAGAGAGAGAGAGAGAGAGAGAGAGAGAGAGAGAGAGAGAGAGAGAGTAGGTTAGGGTTGGCTGAGATGAGGTTATGTAAGATAGATAGATAGATAGATAGAGAGAGAGAGAGAGAGAGAGAGAGAGAGAGAGAGAGAGAGAGAAGATGGGATAGATGAAGCTAAATTAGGGATTATAGGGTTAGAGAGTGTTTTAGGGTTTAAATACTGATGGGGTTTAGGAGTTAGAGATCAATTTAGGGTTTACAAAGATATATGGACTTTACAAGTTAGAAAGGGATAGAGGGTTAAAAGTTTGAGATCTAGAGAGGGAGAGAGGAGTTTAGGGTTGGGAGTGATGAAGTTATGTAAGTTAGAGAGATGGGAGAGGTAAAGTTACATTAGGTATTAAATGGGGTTAGAGAGTAGTTTAGGGTTTAGAGAGATGGGGTTTAGGAGTTAGCATGTTTTAGGTTTAGAAAGATGGGGTATAGATTTATAGAGTGGTTTAGTATTTAGAGAAACAGGTTTAAGGGTTAGAGAGTGGTTTAGGGTTTAGAGAGATAGGGATTAGGAGTGGGAGAGTTGGCGTTATGTGTGTGTTTGTGTGTGTGTGTGTGTGTGTGTGTGTGTGTGTGTGTGTGTGTGTGTGTGTGTGTGTGTGAGAGAGAAGAGAGAGAGAGAGAGAGAGAGAGAGAGAGAGAGAGAGAGAGAGAGAGAGAGAGAGAGAGAGTAGGTTAGGGTTGTGAGAGATGAGGTTATGTAATATAGAGAGAAATGAGATGGGAGAGATGAAGTTTTATTAGGGATTAAATGGGGATAAAGAGTAGTTTAAGGTTTAGAGAGATGAGGTTTAGGAGTTATAGAATGATTTAAGGTTTACAAACATGGGGTTTAGGAATTATAAAGTGGCTTAGTATTTAGAGAGATGGGGTTTAAGGGTTCGAGAGTGATTTAGGGTTTAGGAGTGGGAGGGATGATGTTATGTGTGTGTGTGTGTGTGTGTGTGTGTGTGTGTGTGTGTGTGTGTGTGTGTGTGTGTGTGTGTGTGTGTGTGTGAGAGAGAGAGAGAGAGAGAGAGAGAGAGAGAGAGAGAGAGAGAGAGAGAGAGAGAGAGAAGACCATTTAGGGTTGGCAGAGATGAGGTTATGTAAGATAGAGAGATGAGATGGGAGAGATGAAGTTACATTATGGATTAGGGGGTTAGAGAGTGGTTTAGGGTTTAAAAAGTGATAGGGTTTAGGAGTTAGAGAGCAATTTAGGGTTTATAGAGAGATATAGAGGGTTAAAAGTTTGACATCTAGAGAGAGAGGAGTTAAGGGTTGGGTGTGTGTCATGACCCCAAATTTAAGGATATATGAATATTTGATTAACATATTATACAATGATAATAACTAAGAATAATAATATTATAATCCATTATAATAGTGATATATTAGACAGTGTAAACAATATATAAGATTATAGCATAATTTTAATGTAAAATATTGTATTAAATAACTAATAAGTAGTTTGATTACAAATGATATCAAACACTAATAATAATTTTATAAGGCACCTACATTGGATAATATTATAATATAATTGAGAATTAAATATTATTATAAATAATATACAAAGAAATATACTACGTAATAGTATTATGAATAATGATATTATTAATATAATATATATATGTTATATGTTATAATTACATTATAAATCTATAACTGATAGTATATCTAAACTATTATCACATGGGTAATGAATTGATTAACTAATTTAATATAACAATGTACTATATTATGACCTAATAATATAGTTAATATAATCAGTTAATATTAATGCAAGAATGATTGTGAATCTATCACATCATTAGTAGATTATTCATCGACCTACATTCTAGTAGTGAATGAGTTGATATTTGAAATCAAAATAAATCGACATTTCATCGATTAGAATGATTCTTCAATATTATGTAATTATATTAAATGTATTAATATCATGCCATTGTATATACATATCTTAGTACATCCATATTACCCTATTCTTATATCATACTTTAAGAGGGAATCCTATAATTGGATAAAATATAATAATAGTTCATATGCTATTATCAATTGTTCACAAAAGAAATAATATTGATACACTATATGAATAAATATTAGTTATTAATCATAATAATAGTAAATATAAATATTATTAATAATATATGTTAATGAATAAATGAATTATGCAATATATATCTAACCAATAGTAATTGTATTACATATATATAAATAAATATTATAATAATAAAATATTATAATAGATTTCATTTCTGTAATGTTAATAACTAATGATGATAAATTGATTAATTAATCAATATAATAAGGATACATGATTTGATATAAATACAATATGATATATATATATATATATATATATATATATATATATATATATATATATATATATATATATATATATATATATATATATATATATATATATATATATATATATATATATATATATATATATATATATATATATATATAATAAAGGATGGTAATATCGGTGATAACATTATTATGTTATATAGATGGCTTATATTATCCATAAGCCCAAGGATACACTACAAATATGGAAGTTTGAATAATTAATAAAAGTTATACATATATATAATATATATTAAGGTATATTATTAAATATATGTTAATAATCATTATTAAACCCTAACCATAACAAATAGTTAATTATTGAAGGGTTGCAACCATATATGACCTTTCACTTGTAATAACATATATAAGAGAGTAAATGATAGGCTAAAGGGATATCATATTCATATCATTATTAAAAACTTATCAAATACGGAATAAGTATGGAAATATCCAAAATGGGACATTACAGTGTGACAAAGTTATGTAAGTTAGAGACAAAGAGAGAGGTTTTGAGATTATATGGTCACATAGTGGTTTAGGGTTTAGAGAGTAGTTTAGGGTTTAAAGAGTAGTTTAGGTCAACATATTTGGATTGAAGGTTCAATGTAGGAGTTAGTGTCTAATGTAGTTCAATGTGAGAGTTTTAGTTTGAATTTGATTAGGTTTAATGCCAAGTGATTTAATTTATAAGGTTCACTGTTAAGGTTTCAATTAGAATTTATTTGTGTTCATGGTAAGAGCTATAGTTTGATTTAGTTCAATTTGATGGTTTTAGTTTCCAGTTTATAGTTATTTCTAAACCTTTACCTTTAGAACAATTTCTAATGAATTGTAATAAAAATATTTAAATTCTCTAATTTACATCTAACTAATTTTCTATATTTAATAAAAAATTTCTATTGTTTTCTAAAGTTTCAAAAGTTTGTAATTGCTCTAGTATTTTCTAAATTTTCTAATATTTTCAAAAAGTTCTAATTTTTCTAGAATTTTCTAAATTTTCTAATATTTTATAAAGTTTCAAAATTTTCTAACTATTATAATCTTTTTTTAATTTTCTATATAATTTTCTACACAATTTTCTATAAATAATATTTTACAATTAATCTAATTTCTCTAATAATTTCTTAGATTTACTAAATTTTAACACTTTTTCTAAACTTTATCTACTATTAGAGTACTTAAAAACACAATTATACAAAAATATTTAAAAAATTTGAAATCTTTAAAACAATTTACATTAATAATACACATTAAAAACCATATTTCTACCTAAAGAAACATAATATAAAACTTAAAACATATTAAAAAATTAGGGGAGATTGCTGACATGCCTAACCTAGTTGAATGACTATTGTAGATCTTCCACTCTGCAATTCCAGGAAGCTCCTATGACAAAAATGACTTGTGGATTTGTCCTTTAGTAGCACATATAATTTTCAACATTCCAGTCAGACCGGCTTCGTACAGATGTGTACATGCTACTTGGTGTCTAGTCAGCACCACATGGTTTTGGTCAGATTTGGTCCCCTCAAAAGTTGTCTAGCCAAATTCGGTCCTGCCAGAAGCTTATAGTTAGCCCCAAAGGTGACATAGATCCTTTCTTTCACCCTTTTATCACTAAATCTTGAAGATTATTTCCACTTGAAATACTACTAGAGCCAAAATGAACTTTCTCCTTGTACATAGAATAGAAATTTTCAACTATACTATGCTTTATAGAAAGAGAAAGTAAACAAAAAGGTTGGATGTTATCCCAAAAGACCGTATTGTTCCATTCCTTTGAAGGATACTTAATAAAATGTAGAAAAACCACCATCCAGGGGATATTTACTATGCTACCTTTGGAATCCTTCCACATCTTCTATAGATGCAAGATGTTCTCTAGAATTGTCTAGCTCAGGTTCCAACACTTAAATATATCCATCCAATTATTAAACGAAAAAGGGCATGTGATTAAAAAGTGGTTCACTAATACAGTGTGGGCTACACAAAAAAAAACTATTAGGAAAACATATAACTCTTTTACTGAGATTGGACAAAGTTACAATTATTTCTTCTAGGGAAAGGTATTGGAAAATATTGATTTTTGGAATGAATTATTTATTCCACACCAAAGCCTAGACTAGAGGATCATTATGAGAGACTTTAGTGGCTTGAACAAAAAATTAAACAATGAACACCCCTAAAGGATCTCCATCCCAAATCAAAGAATCCTCTTTACCTAGTCTAATGAAAACAACATTGAGACTAGTTTGAATTCAATTCATGAGGGCAAAACCACCAATCTGTGTTAGATTTTATAAGGAAAAGGGATCACATAATACAAATTGTTAAACTTTAATGACATAAAAATGGTATTTGTGTTTAGAATTTGAAGATGATGTAAACTAATAAAATGTGTGAAATTGGATGAATTTTAGGACTATAATTTTTTTTGTTTTGTTTTTAGTAAGAATTTATTCACATTTTTAATGCTGAAGTCCTTTTTTAACTACAGAAAAGATAGGGTGTAATTCTCATCAAACAAGAAAATTCAAATCATATTCTTTTTCTCCAATTTCAATTTATATGTTATAGATCACATGTATACGTAGGCCAAAAAAACATAAATATTAGTTTTTGATGTATATTTTTTTGGCTATAAGTACTCAATTTTAAACTTATAAAAAATAAATAATTTTTTGCTCCTATCAAATCTACACCTTTTTATAATAACTTCTTATAATATTTTTGAAATTATAACATATTGTAACTAATCAAAATATTATGAACTATATATAATGATGATATTGACTCTAAGATCTATTGATCTCAAATTGGTTTTGACAAGTGAGTTTCAACAGACTTAAGCCATTTACATAGTTCATGTCGAACTAGTAATACATGTCAAGCACAACATATAAATATTAGACCATGCTGAGTTGCAGTGTGTCAAGTCACTCATGTGTCAAGTCACTTAGGTGCCAAGTAGATAGACCATGTCTAGTGATTCAGGACTCGAGTAAACAATGGATGTTGAGTAATGCAGGTGTCTAGTCATAGTATATAGAACAGTACATGTTGAACATTAGAGACTTCATATGTCAAGTGACATAATTTGACATATTCGTTTGTAATGGTACAAACAACTATGTAAACAGTTTTTGAGCTGACTTAAGGATAGATTACGATCTTTTGGAGATAAGGATGAATCTATATTTGGATTCCCTATGCAATTGCATGCAACCAATCATAAAATGGGCAGGTTTAAGTAGCAATATAGATGAATCTTAGCCATAGATTCATTCCTAACCCTAAGCCACCTAAGTCCTCTTAAGGAGGATGAAGCCCTAAACTCTTTATGGGTGAGTTATGAAATTGGAGGAGTGAACAAGATAGTTTGCATGCAAAGCATTTAAGGTGCCTTAGAATTAAGAGTGAATTGTAGAATTAGTTAGAGAAGAATAGATGATAGAGAGACAGATACAACATTCTGACATTTGATTGAGAAGGATCAAAAGGATAAAGTGTTTAGAGGTAATCTATTATTAGGAAAGAAAATGCCAATTGTAGGATCTATGTTGAGACATTTTAGTAGGTGATTTCAATTAAATCTCTTAATAGAGTAGTCCTAACGGGCTATATGAAATCCTTTAATAGGTTACTTACTTAGTTGTATGTTGAAGTTCTTTAACAAGGCACACTTCTCACTGGGTGTTGAAATCCTCTAACAAGGTGAGACCTAACAGTCTTTGTAAGCCTTTAACAAGGAAAACCTTTCATAGGGTGGACCATGATTAATAGTCAAATCATTGTAACCTTAATTGGATACACTTTATTACCATAGTAGTGAAGATTTGTAGGTCTCATCCCCACCCCAGTTTTACCTTCTCACTTGGAGGGTTTCTAGTTAATCATATTTGGTGTTATGTGTGTGATTACTTACATGATTACATGATTTAGATGCATATGCTATAAATGATATTTCAGTTTATAATTACATATTGAATGCATATGATGAATGAATGGTGAATGTTTAATGGGTTCAAGTTTAAACTTTGATTCACCCCCCACACCCCTCCCCCCCCCGCCCCACAAGAAGTTTACTCTTTTCACTTGTAATTCCACCAATTGGTATCAAATCTCAATTCTCTAAAAGAGAAGGTTTGCATCTTTGAGAAAAGATCATGAAATGGAAGTGTACAAGTTGGGAAAGACTATTGAGAACTAGTAGATTGAAATACATCTCATATTACATCAACTGAATGAGGCAAGAGAGGAACTAAAGATCCTTGAAGAGAAGGAAAGAAATTGCTATTGTAGAGAATAACACAGAATACAAAGAGATAGACACTATTAAGCTATGTGTAGATGGAGACTCAAATGAATTTGATGCAATAGCTATAAATCTAATGGAAAAGAATAGAATCCAAGTTGAAGAAATCACAAATCTCAAGTTGGAAAAAGAATCACAAGCCATACTAGTATGTGAAGTAATTGAACAGAAGAAGAAAGCCATGGAAGACAAAGCCATGATTGAAGAGCACAAAATAGTTTTGGCTAATAGACTGGAAGAGAATTCAATATAACTAACCAAGATTTCTAACATGCAATTGGATACTCTAAGTCAAATGATGAATGCCAACTATGAACTGAATGTCAAGGACATTGAGATAACTATATTGAAGTTGTAGAATGAATAGTTGGAGAGTGATCTAGGAAGAGAAAAAGGAATTTGTTGAAAGTTTCAACAAGACAAATTAAGCCTTCAAATACTTTGAGCAATTATTGAGATCCCTCCATCTAACAATTCTACATCATGTTTGGGTTACCCAAGTACTAAAGAAGGAGAATCATCCAAAGTTGTTGAAGAAAAGAACAACAAAGGTAAGAACTCCAAACCTACTTCTGATAATGGATATTTATTCAAATATAGTGCATTAGGAATGGAAGAAACATTGTTGAAATTGATTCTACACTTTGCAGAGATATATTAAATTTTTAAACACACTACCACAAAGAATCTCTTTTGAAACATATATTAAATTTTTCATTAATAATACAAAGAATTTTGGTCTAATCTTAGAAATGAGACTTTAGGTGAAGTAAGCTAGGGTAGATAACTTAGAAATGCCCCAAAACTAAGAATTTCATCTTTTATTCCATCTTAAAGAAATACTTCAAAGGATACAAATACAATCAAGGCTTTATTTGAGTAGTTCCAATTATTGGAAAAGCTAGTTTCCAAGGACTTGGTCATTATCCATTAAGCTAGTCATTTAGATCTTGATCAAAACAATTACAAAACTTAGTATGCCTAGTTGATGCCTCTACACTATAACAAAAATAGTGCTTGATGATTTCTTGATGTGCAACAAATAAATGGAAATCATATTTCTTTGGGTGATCTTTGTTCCTACATTCTTAGAATTTCCATTTGATTCAACAAGTGATGTTTTCAAAGAACACTTTGTAGATGTAAAGAACTATCCTCCTTAAAAAAGTAATATCAATAATAGATTATAAATCCATGATAATATTTATATAATGTATTTTTTATCTTTCATAATAGGGTTTATATAACTTCTTCGTTACCTTTCATAAGTTATTTGAGCTTTTCTCACCTCTGGTTAATGTTGGATGTATTTCTATCAATTGAGAATAATTATAAATCATTTAATTCATCACAAGAAATTGATCTTAGGGTTTCTTTCCATATAAAGTATAGAGTATCAAAAATATCTTCTATAGATGCCTAATTTAACATAAGATGCGTGGGAAATAAGCTTGTTTATTCTAGAGGTTTTTTAAAAACCTTTGTCTAATTTCATTAGCTTCCCTAATTATAGATGTGTGCTTGTGTTTTTTTAGGTGTTCTATTGACGTGTACAAAGTTACTTATCTATAATTTGTATAAATCTAGTCCTATTCGAAGCTCTATTTTTATTTAAGAAATATATATTCAGCTTGCTATAATAGTCAACATATGGCCATCACAAGTTTAATAGGCCTTGAATATCAATTTTCTCTACCCACACATTGTTCTAAAGCCCATTGTAATCAATATTAAAACATCTACAATAATCAATCTTTTAGATCATTTGAGTCAAGTTTATGATGGGCTCTTGGTGATGTTGAAATTCTTCTAAGTATGCATTTCCCAATTTAGTATGTCTATAGTGGAAGGTTTGAGCCCTTGTAGAGGCTGAAAAATATCAGAACTATAGTTGATTGTATATTGTATGCTTCCAACTATATGTCTTCTTACATATAAGATTATCATTCCCAAGAATAGCAATTTTGCAAGATTTTGGTTTATTTCACTATAATTTATATCAATTTTTCAAACTAGTATCTTAGTGTTGTACTAGTCTATAGTTGGGATTGATGAATGGTGGAGAAATGAGAAGTTCTAGCTATTGGATGTGTATCAACATAATTATCTATGCTCTTTAAGGGGTTACTAAAAGTTCTTTCTAGAATTGACACAATTTTTTTTTTTGAAGTATTAGATAGTAGCCTAAAAGATGGGGGCTAACGTTGAGGTAAAAAATAGTTGAGAAGTCAGTCAGAGGTTACATCCCAGTCATCTAATTGATACCAACTCTACACTTCAAAAAGCATATAATGTTCATAACTAAAATAACAGTACCATCAATCCTGAAACTAGCAGCAAGAAAAAACTAGAAATTTTAATAGCAACACTTACTATCAGTCCCACATATAATTATAAGCATATACTGTAAAACCTCGTAGGGTATCCAGTTCAAAGTAACCAACAACATAAAAAATAAATAGAAAAATAGTATACCCAGGGCTATCTACCCTCTTTCTTCCCAGGATCCTCATCCTTCTTCTCCTCTGGCATGTCCTTATTCATGTCCTCACCCTCCACCTTGATTGGTTTGTCTAGGATATAGGATTATCTTCAACTAGTCCTCCACCTTGACTGGTTTGTCTAGGATTGTCTTCAACCAGTCCTCGACTAGGAACCCATAAATGGATCAACTTGTGTCACATTCCTTTCCTAGGTCCTTCTCATCTTTATTCACCTATAAAATGTAAAGGGTGGTGACCATGGAATGTATGACTTTGGTGAAGAATTCCACCAAAGTGTTAGATTTCTAGAAAATACCAATGTGGTTATTTTCCAAATCTCTCATCAACTATTCAAGCCTATCCAATCTAGCCTTGTTATGTCTCTATTTGTTACTATGCTTGGTTCCTTACCCCCCCCTGCACCTTCTTGTCAGGGTAGCTTTGAGGGTGTTAGAAATATGAGAGGGGATAAGGGAATTGGGGATAGGGTTAATATCATGAGGGATTCTCTCTTTTTGGAAGGTTTAAGATCACTTTCTATAGATTTAGATCTAGAATTATGCTTTGGGGGAACTTAAATTTTTCCAACTAGAAGCATTTCATAGCTCTAGTGGCATTCTTTTGACTCTTCCCAATGTCCATAAATGACTCAATGAGGCTAATTTTAACCTCAGGGCAAGGTTTTTTCTTGATCTTTCTATGGCCAGGACTAGGGCAAGGGTCTAAAGAGACTTTGAGGGTGATAGAAGCTAGTGGTTTCACCAAGAATGGCAGGTGTTGGGCAAGATTGTGGATATACAATTTGTTCATGAGCCCCTAATGGATGAGGTAGAAGGTTTTACCCTCCTCGTGTTTTTGATTAAGAAAAATATGTTTTACATGGATCTTGAAACCTAAAAGTTCTTACATAAAAAAGGGTTGTAAATTAACAAAACAAGCCCAACAATGGAACAACGACCAATAGAAAGGCCAAAATTAAAAGTAGGCAAAAAGACAAAAATAAATAAACCTATGGAGACTATAGAAACCAAAGACGAAACTTGAAAATTCTTCATTTACTCCCTTGCCCTCCTTCTAAGGTCTTGCATGGTCTCTGTTGCTTTGTAGGCTCTTCAGATCTCCTCTGCTAGAAGCTCCTAGCTCTTCTCACAACTTTAATCCAAGTGGCTTTGGGTTATGTCCATTATTGTGTCCTCTTGCATCTTAGCTTCATCATTGTCCTTCCCATCCTTCTCTAGTACATACCCCTTGGCTTTTAGCTTACCACCAAGATTGACAATATCTTCATTGAGGGAATCTAGAATAGTGAGCATCTAGTTAGCCATATTGATGTTAAAAGTCTCATGATTTTGCATCCCTTTTTCAACCATCCTGATATGATCCCCCTGGTCTGTTGGGTTCCCTTGCTCAATCTTCTTCCCTAGCTTTCCAACTATTCCATTCTATCTTTTACCTCCTCCAATTCATGAAACAATCATTTTATAGATCTAAAGTTATCAATCATGTTGATTTTTGCATTGTTGAGAAAGTTCAAACCAACCTCCCTCACACTATCAATGATGGCCAGCCACGCCAATTCAATTAGATCCTCTAGTTGGATCTTACCCTCCTTTTCTTGAAGGATTTGGGGATTCATAACTTCTATCACAATCCCCATTTTTGAGGTTTTGGCATTGAATTTTTTCTAACCCATACACCTATCTTTTATAACCACCTCACCACTTCCTTCCTCCAATTTCTCCTTTTCTTGCTCCTATGGGGGAATGGGTAGGGGAGGGAGCACAAAGATCTCTAGACCCAAGACATTTTCCCCCTGTAGAGGCATGTCCTCCTCTACTTCTTTTTGGGGTTACTAGCTTGCTACTCCATAGTCTCAACATTCTCCCCCTCATTTTCCTCATCCATGTCCATGTCTTCTCCTTCCTCATCATACTTTTCTTCCCCTTGGCCAGCACATGACCCCTAGGGCTTTTCCTACATAGAACTTTACTTGGGGTAGGAGAGTCCTTGTCTCTTCCCCTATTCTTCTTCCCTGATGAATGATATTCTTCCTCCTCCTCTAAGATTAAGATCTAAATTTCCTTCCTATCTAAGGAGAAATCAGAGCTCCTCATCTCCTCAGAAGCATCCACATCATGTGATAGGGATTTTCTCCTAGATTGAGCTTTAAAATATTCATTGAGAAAAAGAAGTAACCCCTCATGTAGGGTAGGGTTAGCATTAGGCTTTTTATTGTACCCAGATGAGTTCTTGTTCATGGAGGAATATAGATAAAAAGGAAAGGAAACCTTAGCCCCATAATGGAAATGATTGAGCATAAAAAAATGATGTTTCTAACCCTATCAAACCTCATCTCTAGAGCAATAAATTCAATAATGACCCTCAACACATACCTCTAGGGCTTCTTAATTGTGTCCATTTCATAGTAAGTCTCACTTTTCACCAACTCCTTTTTCTCTGTCGTGTTCTTGGAAAAATCCTTTACCACATTTGCATAAACTTTTTTGTCTGTGTAGAATTTTAAACCCTCATTAGATATTTCAATGACATGGGTGATGACCTTTACGTTAACATGATGTGACACCCCATCAATCTTAACCCTATCATCCTTCCAAGAATTTAGCATGAGATTTGTAACCACGAAATGATATCCATGAAGCTTGGTAATGTAGTTTACAATACCTCCCTTTTTAAGTTTCCCCTAGACCTTGGTTCTCTATTTCCATTTCTCCTCCTCTTTGACTAGTTCTTTTCTACTCCATTCTCCCACCATCTCGATAAACTGAGTGGTATCCTTTTGCCTAAACATATTCCTCTCTTCCTCTTTCTTTCTTCTCTGTCTACTTTGTCCAAAACCACTATTTCTTTCAATTTTAGTGAATTGGTATAGAAAATAAACAACCCATAAAACATGGCAATTAGACACTAAATACGTCATCTGCTAGCTCCTCTCATATTTTTCATAAATGCATTGGTTTTTTCACATATTAGCTTTAATTTCCATAATTAACTAGGGATTTCACGCATACCTCCTTGGATTCTCTCCTAATCAATTAGGCCTTTTGTGACTGATGGAATATTCCCTCTGGTGTTCTATACCATCGTTGTTTCTTTCTTGACTACCTCATTGGAAAATCAATCAGCCACCAAATTAGACTCCCTATACTCATGGCTAACATGAATACTCTCAAATTTTCCAAGAGTTATGCATATTTCTTCCACTATGTTTGCAATGGTCTAGGCAGGTTGAATTACACCTTTTATACATTTGATGATATTATTTGAGTCCCCCTCTAGCATTAAATATTTAAATCCCACTTCTAGAGCTAGTTTAGCAGTGTAGAGAGCAACACTAGCTTCAACATAGTGATTTGTTTGGATTCCCAAGGGGTAGGAAAGAGCAACAACACTTGCACCACGACTCTTTCTAATTATGCCCCTACATCCTGAAGGACCAGGCTCACCTTTAGCTACTTTGTTGAAGTTGGCTTTATGCCAACCTTTGGGAGGGAGTTTCCACTTCACCTCCTATATTTTCATTGTTAGATCCTTCTCCCTTTCCTTACTATTACCTCCTTCATCAAGATCTTCCCCCTTCCTTATATGCAAATTTTCTCTTATATTTCTATTGATTTTATCTGCAAGCACATAAGTAGGATCCTCCCTATCTCTAAAAATTTGATTGTTTCTCTCCTTCCATACTTCTTAGCAGAAGTGTGGAAAAGTCCATATGCTTATACTATGTGATATTGTGCCTTTTTACATGCTATCCCACTAAAAAAATAAGTCCAAAATATTTTCAGGCTTGCACCAAGTAACCCTAAAATTCTTGGTGAGAAATTCCCAGACCTCAATGGAATAAGGACAATGGATGAAGATGTGATTAACCATCTCAAAATGAAGCTTGCAAAGAATACATCTATTAGGGATATACTAACCTTGTTTTTCCAAATTATCCAGAGTGAGAATTTCATCTCGAAGCATTAGCCATAAGAAAATGTTAATTTTAGGGGTAAGGTGAGGAAACTAGGCCTTAGCCCAAGGATGTTTCTCCTTCAAGCTCCAAAGGGAGTTGTACCCTGAGGCCACTGAGTGGAATCCATTAGGATTACCCTCCCATATCAGTTCATCCTTATTATTATTCAAAATCAAAGAATTCAGCATCACCATTATTTGCTTAAGATCATTTGAAATCAAAGATAGGTCTCTCCATTCCTGGTCTATTCTATAGTTTGTTACTTTCATTCCAAATAGCCTAGTACAAATATTGGCCCAATTATCATATTTAGGATTATTGATGAGAGGACCCTAAATCAACCAATTATCATGTTGGAGGAGAATGTTCTCTCCATTTCCCACTTTCTATTTGACCTTAGAGTTAGCTAGGGTTCTTGCCTTTAAAATCCCATTCCATATAACTAAGCCACTCGAGATGTCAGGGTCATTGAGAAAATACATTAGAGAAGGCCTCCTAATATAATTATGCACCAAAACATCCATCCATTCTATCATACTGTTAAATATGTGCCATGCTTGCTTTGCTAGAAAAGCATTATTGAGATGCCTAAGTTTTCTAATTCATAGACCTCCATAGCACTTGGGAAGAATACATTATCCCAGGCCACAAGACAGTATCTTTTATGTTCCTCCAGATTGGGTCACAGAAAATCTCTTTGGATCTTTTCCATTTTGTTAGCATATTTGATCGGGATCCCAAAGAGGCTCAAGGCATACATTGGAAGATTTTGAAGAGTGGAGTTCACCAGAAGACATTTACTAGCTTGGTTGAGGTTAGTACCTTTCCAACCTACCAACTTCTTTCTAAACCTATCAAAAATTCCTTTCTAGAAAGATTTTGGTAGCTTAGTCCCCAATGGAAGTCCAAGATAGCTTGTAGGTAGGTTTCCCACCCCACACCCAAGAATACTAGCAATCTTCCTTTGTTTATCAACAATGGTGTTGGTAAAGAAAATTGAGCTTTTTTCCCAATTAATTAGCTGGCCTATTCCCCTGGTATACAAATCCAATAATCTTTTCATTGATTTAGCCTCATAAATTGAAGCTTCTCCTCCCATAATAATATCATCCACAAACTGGTGGTGAGTGAAAGAAACATGCCCAGAACAAGGCTTAATTCCTCTCAAGATCCCTTCCTACCTTTTTCTCTAAATCAATCTACCTATACACTCAACCATGATAATGAATAGAACGGGAGACATGGGGTCTCCCTTCCTTAATCCTCTTGATGGTTTGAAGAAATTAGATGAGGCCCCATTAATTATGATAGAAAGTGAAGAGGTAGAAATAAGTTGGGAAATGAGTTTACAAACTTGATGATTAAAGCCAAAAGCTTGGAGAAGTGATCCAAGGAAAGTCTCATTCACCTAGTCATAGGCTTTAGAGAGATCCAACCTGAGGAGAAGGTGCTCCATATTCCTAGCCTCCAACGAATTAATGACTTCATGAACCATCATAATAGAATCTAGGATCTGTCTGCTAGGGACAAAGCCCGTCTAGTGCTAAGAAATTATCAAAGGAAGATTCCTAGCCTCCAATGAATGAATGACTTCATGAACCATCATAATAGGATCTAGGATCTATCTACTAGGGACAAAGCCCATCTATTGCTGAGAAATTATCAAAGGAAGAACTTTAAGGATTCTAGTCATTAGAACTTTTGAAATCACCTTGCAAAATGAATTACAGAGACTTATGGGCCTAAATTGGTCCATAATATCCGACCCAAGGATTTTGGGAATAAGAACTATAAATGTAGAGTTGAACTCTTTCAGAAGATTCCTGGCCCCAAAAAATTCCTGCACTACTTTGACAACATCCACCTTAACCACATCTAAATAGACCTAGAAGAAGAAAGTAGGAAAACCATCTGGCCCTAGGGCTTTATTAGCTAGGAGAGAAAATAGGGCTTGTTTTACTTTCTGAATATTTGGAATCGCCCGCAACATATCATTATAGTGAGGTTGTATCAAATGAGGTAGAGATGAAACAATTTCCTTTTGGTCCTCCAAAGATAACATAAGATCCCAAGAAAGAAGTTAAGAGAAAAAAAAAAACCACCTTAGAAGAAATATCATTATCATTAGTCAAAAGAGACTAGCCCTTCTTGATACTTGTAATACTATTGTTTTCTCTATGGTTAAGAGTGGAAAGATGGAAAAATATAGTATTTTGATTTCCCTCTTTAAGTTAGTTAATTATGGATCTTCATTTCTAGAAGTTCTCTTCTCTACTAATAATGTTATGAAGATCAGAGACAATGGACATCTCTATGTTCCTATTATGATCATTGTATCCTTCCTGTTGTATCATATCCTAGATAGTACAAAGCTGATCAGACATCTCCTCTTTGGCCTGAAAAATATGACCAAAATCTGTCTTGTTCTAGATTTTGATATTACATTTTATATTACTCAGTTTCTTGGTAACCCTAAACATTGCAATCCCTTCCATCTCAATTTTCCACCAAGAGGAGATCCTGGATAACAAGTCTGTTTATAAAATTTGAGAGATCCAACTTGCTATCTAAGTTTGGGGCCAAAACCCCAAATTTTTCCTTATCAGAAAGGGGAGTATTGAAGTCTCCCATTATTATACCTTTGTTAAGTTTGGGTAAAAGCACAAACCCATGTCACTATTTTGTAAAGGAAAAGGCTAACAAAACTATAACTGTTCACCCTCAATGACATAAAATAGGTATTATTATTTTGAATTTGGAAATGAAGTAGACTAATGAAATGTGCAGAAATGGATGAATTTTAGGATTATAATTTTTAATAATTATTTGGAATAAGAATTGATATATTTTCCTAATTTTATAGCTAATTTTTTAGTTGTTGAAAAATGCTAAAAATCAGGCATCTAGTTCCCACCACAAAACTATATGGAAATAAACCTATTTCCCTTTGATCTCAGACTATGTTATAGATACCATATATATCTAGAAAAATCAAAACTGAAAATTGGCTTTAGACCTATATTTTCTCTTTTATAAGGATTGAAATTTCAACTCACCTGAAATTGATGGTTTTCATCTCCCACCACATTTTTCAAAACAAATCTATTCTAACTAGGAGAAAAAATATATATTCTAGAAGAGGACACTCCTCTAGGACATCATATGATTTTTATATTTTGTTGATATGATTTAATATTTTTTTCTTTCTGAAACCGACATCTTTTCGAATCTTAAAATACGTGGTTGTGAAATTTTTAAATTACAATATACTATATCTAATTAAAACACTATATATTCTACATGAGAATATTCTTGACTTTGAGCTCTATAAAATGGTGTTTATATATTATTAAAAAAATATCAGAAAAAGTAGTAAGAGTTATTAAACTACCACTTTTCTGAAATAATTTTATTTCTTTAGTAATTGGACACAAACTAGTCTAAAACATGCATCTAATAGACATTTCTAATTGCAAAAGTGTGAGACCATATATAAATTAGCTAGAATGAATTTTTCTAGATCATATGTTTAAAAAAGATTGAATTCTAGATAGAAATTCTCAAATTCATTCATTCTTATAAGTCAGCCTGAAAGGTGACCCAACTTTGTACTTTTACCCAGTTACAATTCTAAATGATATAACAAAGCTTGGTCCAATAATCCTTCCTCTCCCTCTTAGAATTAGGGGCATACACATTTCAAAGAAACCAAGAATCTTTTCTACTAATATGTTGAACTTTACATAACAATGTATTACCTTCATTATAAATTGTGGTGACCTGGAAATGCTTATTATTGAAGAGTATGAGTAGCCCACTAGATGCTACCTCAGAATCTATGGCCTCTCCATCCATACTGTTACTAAAGGAAATCTTGCTCAGCAGATCCTTCTTCATTTTAGTTTCTTGGATCAACATAAAATTAGGTATATGATCTCTAATCATGTTCCTAACTACCTCCCATTTATGGGCTCCATTTACCCCCTTATATTCAAGGATATTATCTTCATTTCTTTTTAACAGAGCACTCCTTGATACTTCTTTGGCTCCCATCAACCAAATTCCTTCCAGCCTCCTCTTGAATGGTTTGTCTTAAACTCTTTCTGCCCGATGTCTTTGGTTTAACCCCAACATTAGCTTTAACTTGACTCTTGGTCATAGCTAGTGACACTGGGGATGGGTCCCTACTTTTCTTCTTCTTAACCTTGGTCCAAATCACCTTGCTATCATTTGAGAAAATCTCAAGCCATTCCTACATTCTTGAAATCTATCCAAGGGAAGAATTTATGACCAAATCAAGAATCCTAGATCCCAAATTAAAGGATGTTGATTGATCCCCCAAAGGAGATGAGGGAACCTCCTTGGTAGCCTAAGGTACTAAAGTTTCTGGCACAATCTCCTCTTCGTCTGTCACTCATTATTCCTCTCTCATCCCCACTGGAGAAGTCCTATGATTTTCTTCAAGGGATGTATCAAAAAGACCCATTTCCCCTTTAGAAGGAGGTTTGGTATTCTCCTTGTTAAGCTCTATTTTTCGACTAGTTGATCCTCCCTCCACCATTTTGATTCCGAGAACAAAAAATCTAAAACCATCACATCTTTTATAGGGATCACTTTGGTACGATAATCAGCTAAATCCAAAACCTTCACTTCTTTATCCACCTCTATGATCTAGGAATCATCCTGATCTGAGTCCTTCACTTTTTTAATTGGTATTTCCAGAATTACCTCCTGATTTTCAAGGCAACTAGTCTTAGTACCCTTGATGTTCTTCCTTTTCCAAACCTTTTTCCTTTCCTTTCCATATTTGGAACATTTTTTTTTCCTAATATTTTCCTCTTTAGCCTTAGGGCATTAATTGACCTTATGGTCTGTTTTCAAACAATGAAAGCAGGCAAAAGGCACACTCTAATAATCTAGCTTCTAAACATGAGTTCCAAGTTTAGAATGGAAGCTCACCACCTCTAGCATATCCATCCCCTCCCCAACTCTAATAGAGATATGAACATAGGTTAATCTTCTTCTAGAAGTTTTTATTAGGTCAATGGAGAGAAGCTCACAAAAGGAACTAGCCACTTCCATGAACACATCCTCTTTCCACAACTCCAAAGGAAGCTCTAGAAGTCTAACTCAAACTGGAGCTTGCACAGAAAAAGAATCATTCAAGTCTAGCTTTGATGTTCATTTCTAGAGAACCAAAGTCGACTGACCTATTACCCAAGTCTCTTTACACAATATGTTTGAAAGGTCATCATTGTAAGAAAATTCAAAAGATAGAAAACCTTTAGCTATCGCAGTGACTGTGACTTGACCTTTTAGGTTCCATTTCTTCTATGTGAAAGATATAATAATGTCTATATTTGGCCATTTCCCAATGAGCTTACCCACCAAGGTAGAAGCCATAAAAATAATGTTGTGGTCAACAAGATCATCTGGAATAGCAATTGCAAAAGTACCTTTTTCTGACCTAGGGAGCAGTTTAATAGCTAGAAAAGAAGGCTTACCAAATATTTTAACTCCAAGTAGAGAAGACCATTTTGTGATCTATGTCCCAGGAAGGCTTGGCTTGGAGAATGAAAGTGACTTGCCCAGATCCTTACTAAGGGCACATGGGTCCCTATCTCTATTCTTTGTCAATTCTCCAATCTCTAAATTTCCCTAACATTCTCCTTCCCTCCATGTGATCTGTGACCTGAACCATGTTTCTAATCCCAAAAAACTAGAGGAATCCCACCCAAAATAGGTTTTAAATTTTGAAAAGCTGCACTTCCTCCTCTACTTTTTCTCTCCATTGTAGAGTAATGTTGATTGAGGGTTTTCTTTTTGAAACATGAAGAGGATTGATTCTATGAATAAGGGTTTTCTTTCTTCATTGACCCAATAATAACTTCTTGAAGAAGATTAACCTATGCTTATATATTTATTGGATTTGGGGAGGGGGTGGATATGCTAGAGGTGGTGAGCTTCCTTTCTAAACTTGGAACCCATGTTCATAAGCTAGATTATGAGAGTCTACCATTTTCCTTATTTAATTGTTTGAAAATAGGCCATAAGTTCAATCAATGCCCTAAGGCTAAAGAGGAAAAGATCAGGAAAAAAATTCTTCCAAATTTGGAACGGAAAGGAAAAAGGTTTAGAAAAAGAAGAACATCAAGGGTCCTGAGACTAGTTTCCCTGAGAATCAAGAGGTAATTGTAGAAATCCCTATTAAAAAAGTGAAGGACTCAGATCAAGATGGTTCCTAGATCATCAAGGTGGATAAAGAAGCAAAGGCTCTAGATTTGGTTGATTCTCAGACCAAAGTGATCCCTGTAAAAGACGTAATGGTCTTAGATCTAGTTGTTCCCTAGAATCAAAATAGTGGAGGGAGGACCAACTAGTGGAAAAATAGGGCTTAACAAGGAGATTATCAAACCTCCTTTTGAAGGGGAAAGGGGTCTTTTTGATACATCCCTTCAAGAAAATCACAAGACTTCTTCTCTAGTGGGGATGGTGGAGGAGAAAAGAGGAAAAAATGAAGAGGAGATTGTGCCAGGAACTCAAGTGCCTCAGGATACCAAGGAGGTTCCCTCATCTCATATAGGGGATCAATCAACATCCTTTAATTTGGGATCTAGAATTCTAGATTTGGTTAGAAATTATTCCCCTAGAAGGATTTCAAGAATGGAGAAATGGCTTTAGATCTACTCAGACAAAATCAAGGGGATTTGGTCCAAGGTTAAGAAGAACAAAAGTAGGGACCCTTCCCTAGTGTCACTAGTAGTGACTAGGAGTCGAGTTAAAGTTGATGTTGGGTAAAACCAAAGACACCAGGCAGAAAGAATTTAAGCCAAACCATTCAAGAGGAGGCTAGAAGGAATTTGGGTAATGGGAACCAAAGAACCATCAACAAGTGCTCTATTAAAAGGAAATGAAGATAATATCCTAGAATATAAGGGGGCTAAATGGAACCCATAAATAGGAGGTAATTAGAAACATGATTAGAGATCATAGACCTAATTTTATGTTGATCCAAGAAACTAAAATGAAGAAGGATCTAGTGGGAAAGATTTTGTTTAGTAACAGTATGGATGGAGATGCCACAGATTCTAAGAGAGCATCTAGTGGGGTGATCACACTCTTCAATAATAAGCATTTCCTAGTCACCACCATTTATAATGAAGCTAATACATTGTTATGTAAAGTTTTGCATATTAATAGCAAAAATTCATGGTTTCTTTTAAATGTGTATGCCCCTAATTCTAAGAGGGAGAGGAAGAATTATTGGACCAATATTTGTTCTATCATTCAAATTTGTAACCTTAACAAAGGTATAATAATGGGAGACTTGAATACTCCCCTTTCTGATGAGGAAAAATCTAGGGGCTTGGCCCTAGACTTAGATAGCAAGTTCAATCTCTCAAATTTCATATATAGTTTGGCTCTCTTTGACATTGATCTATTTGGTGGGGTTTTCACTTGGTCCAATAGGCAAATAAGGAGTGATTGTATCTATGCTCACCTAGAGAGAGCTCTCATCTTACCAAATTAGTTGAACTCTTTCTATTGCAAGCTCTCCCTCCTTTCATAGAATGAGGGTTTCTGCACTTTAGAAAACCCTCCCCATGTTTCCTCCTATCCTTATAGATACAATCTTTCATAAAATGCAACAAAAGAAACCATGAAGGAAATATAGTCCATATTTCTAAAGTGATTAAGAATGGTGAAACACTAAAAAATAAAGTAGCTGGAACTGATCCTCAAGGGTAATGTACCTCATAATAGCATAAAAGATGACATCCCAAGGTTTAGGAAGGGATTCCCTTGAAAGCCCACTATACATTCACACCAGTTCCTCCTTGAATTTGAAGAATTTCCACAGACTAGTTTCCTCAATAACCTTGACCTGCTTGGGCTAGCTCTTGTCCTCCATGACAAACTCTCAAGCCTTCACAATGAGTTCCTTCCAGATTTCAAAACCCATCCCATTGATAGTTAATTTCTTTTCCTTCCAAAAATTAAAGAACTACATAGAGGCATTCTCATCATGTTTTTTCATTCCTTCCATTAACAATAAAAGGCCACCCTCCTAAAAACAAACCATCACCCCTTCATTGCTATAGATGCGAGCCTCCACTCCCATAGGTTAATTACAATCCCTAGTGCCCATGCTATCAGACAAATTAGCCATCAACTTTTCAGAATTTAATGACATAGCCTTGTTGTAGGTTTGGTAGTTAATATTAAATAAAAAGCACCAAAGATTGAAAGCAAAAGGTAGTACATAAACATCATAAGTCTCCAAGGTTTCCCAAAAATTGAAAATCTATCCTCAATGGCATGTGTTAGTAGTTCCTTTCCATTAATAAATGGTCATCATCAGTTGTAGTTGGAGTGGGAATTTGACAACTTATATTTTTTATCATTACTTAATAGTTTTTACATCTTGACAAATCCACCCTTTGCATGCTTTTTCAGAAATACTTAAAGCTCATGAAAATTGAATCATTAATGTGAATCATAATACAATCATTAGAAATGATCCCTTAATGAACAACCTTGTCCTCCCACTAGGGTGGATAATTTTGAGGCCTGGCACCTATTATAATGATTCATATGGCATTATTGTAAGTACAATCCCTTTCCACCATAACTTGAGTTGATGATGGAAACTGTTTGAGTTCCTTCCATTCTATTAACCATGTGACACTATGGAAAAATTTTTCTAGCTTATCCACCATGCTATTCCCTTCGCGATATATGTGATCTATGTGGATTTCATTGCATTCTTCCATCAACATTCAGATTTCATCAATTATAACTTTGATCAACTAGTCGCTCTAACCCTCTCCCTTAGATGCATTAATGACTAACATTGGTGCCAAAGGGAAGCTACTTTATTGCTGAGGTGATTTTCCAGAAGGGAAATTGGTTTATTACTGGGTTAATTTGCTAAAACAGATCCTAAATGTAATGTGCACATTGTCCAAAGAACTATTGTTTGACCTCTTTCAACTATACTTTAGATGCCTAATCCCCAACTGAAGGAGATCGAAGATTCATTTTGGAATTCACAAAATCTAATTGATATAGTTTAGATTGGGTTTTTTTTTTTTAATAAATTCTTATTTCTTGTTTATGATAATTCACTTCGAATGGTGGTGGCACATTTATAGATTGAATTTGTCTTTTTGCATTCTACCAAATTCTTGGTATCCAGTTTTCCAGATAATATAATATTGTGTGAACAATTACAAATTTTGATTTTGTTTGGACATGTTTTTAATATTGATGCCATGAATTGATCATGCCTCTAAATGGAAATATTTATGTCAATGCAAAACCAAGGATTTGAATTGAGGCCTTTAATAGTTATATCTAAAAGTTGTAAATATCAGGTTGATGCTATCATAGATTGCAATCTATATCTTATTGCATCAATTTTCTATCATTCATGAACTCAAATAAAATAAAATAGTGATAGTATTAAGTATGTGTATAATGGTTCTTGTTTCTCATTTAGAAATTTAGATCAATTCTTGTTTTCATTTATCATTCACAAAACTAGTTTGAAGGCGATTAATTGTTATCAATTTCGAGGAGATCATTTTAAGGTTATCATTTTTAGATATTGGTTGTAAATAACTAAATTAGATGTAATTTTTAATCTATTTTAAACAAGATTATTTTGTGAATCAACTTGACATAAATGGGCATTTAAAATCTACTAATGGTATTTTTTTGATCGGTCTTATTTTCATTAAATCAGTTCATGGTATTAGGTAACAAAGTTGACTTAGTGACTTGATGAAAATTTAGTTTGAATATGTCCTATAAAGACCTAAGTTGGAACCAAGATTTAATTGTTTTAAAAATAATGGCATTGTCTTAAACATTGAGAAGCATTTATATTTATTGAGGATTGATTAGGATTGAGAGTACATTACTAGTTTATTATTGGCCTCATTCTAAAGAATTATTGATTAAATTCAATATTGCCTATTGTTTAGAAATTGTCATGATAGATAATATTCAAAATGTAGATATGGAAATGATGACCTCCACCCTTTCTCATGTATATTTTCCTAATGATTAGAGGATGATTTTTGTTGAAAATCATAGTTTTGAAAATCTTTTAGGTATTCTATCACAAAGTAAAATCTCAAAAGAGTAGCATGATGGTGTTGATGCATTACATACTTTGGCAAAGATGTCTGCCACACAATATCCAATAGATGTGGCTCTTCTACCTCCAAAACCTTAGGTCTACTTGGATAGTAAATATTTAAATAGTAACACATTGTAAGATGTTAACTTTATAGTAGAGGGTAGGTGGTTCTATGTGTTGCCCCACTTTTCACCCTATAACCATTTTGCAAAAGTGGAAAATTTTGTGTCTTAGTTAAGCCTAGGTATGTTAGGGTCAAGTTTTAGTTCCCCTTAGGTGAAAAGAGTCTCCATCAAATTTTCCATCTTTCCCTTCTCCCACATTTCATGGCTGGGTGGTTTTCCTTTATGTTGTGAGTTTATGGGTAGCTTAATACCTAATTTGATGGGGATTCTTGCAACATTCAAAGGTTATTGAAATTTTTTGGCTTTTTCATGGCTTATCATGTTTTCAATGAAAGAAGGAAACTTGTGAAAAATTGAGCATCACCTTCTCTTCGACAGGTTTTCAACCCATGAAGGTGATTTTCTGTGAAGAGCAATAAATGATGTTTATATGCATATATAAGAAGATAATGAGCTTTTTATGGAAAATAGCTATTTTCAATAAAATATTATACCTTGGGAAACATTTAGGATTCATCACAAAGCTCAGAATCATCTTAAGTATAAAACTTAAAAATGACTTCTCCTTGGCGGGTTTTTGACCCATGAAGTCCTTTTTCTGCCAAAGCCAATTATAAAGGAAAGAAACAAGGAAGTGGGAACCTTTTCAACTTTCACAATCCTTTCAAGGTTTTCCAAACCCAAAGGAAATATTCACTCAAAGGATAAAGTTTAAAGGAAAGCCCGGGTGAAAAAATGGAAATCGTCTTCTCCTTAGTAAGGTTTCAATCCATGAGGATGATTTTCTACATTCAAGAGAAAATCAACCTTGTAAGCAGATTGGGCCCACAAATTACAAACAAAACATCTTGGGATGATAATGGAAACAATCTAACCCTTACAAGAAAGGTATATGAAGAAGAATTCAATTAGGCAGACATTTCCTTATGGGGTACTCTGTTCATAATTCTCTAAAACTTAATGGAAAAGAAAAAAGTAAGTATGAAAGAAAGGAAAGTTAATGTTGGGCCAAAGAAAATAGTGAAAAGAGATCGAAATATCCATTAGAGTTCTAACATTTGTCATTTCAATAGATTTATCCTTTAATTCATTCGTGTGGCATGAATCCTAAAGATCAACGGATGAATTGAGACTCCTATATATATGGAAACATAATAGTTATTCAAACTACTATTTTTTCTTGAACTGTTATTCTGTTAAAATGCACAACTCTTTCAAATAGTCTACATTTGTGAATTCAATAATCCTGTTCTTCATTTAGATTCAAAATTTCAATTTACTTCATTCTCAAATAGAATGGCAACCAGATTTGTGGGGTTTGATGGGCTAAATGGAATCAAGTCCAAATTACAAAATTTAATAGATACTTCACTCCATTTTTATGATATACAATATTTCCAAAGGAGGTTGAAGTCAAAGCTGATTCATCCCATAATTGAGAAGTTCCAAGGAAGTGGACTAGTAGAGGCAGCTAGTTTCTCAATCATAGTCCAAGCTCCAAAATTGATTTATGAATGCATAAATCACTACAATCTGGGTACCAGAAAGATTGTGTTGCCTGATCATATAGTATTAACCTTCATTGATAGGAAAACTATTGTGAATTCCCTCTGAGTTCTAGAAAGGAAGGAGTTTTTAGACTTGATAGTAGAAGGAGTAGTCTTTGAGTTCTCCATGAAGAAGATGGTGTGGAGGAGGGAAATAATGCAATCCTAGTTTCAAAATCCATGGAACACCAAGAGTAAGGTCCCCAAAACTCTATTTGGTACTAGTCTCAAACCTGAGGTTGTAAACATTCTGGTTCTTGTACATAGATTCAAAGGTGAGGTAGAAGCTTTAAATATCATTGAACATTATTTCTTTTTGGTATAGGTTATTTGTTCAGATATGCAATATATTGATTGGGCCCATTAGGTAAGTGAAAATATTTCTAGGGCTCTCAGTGTCGTGAAGTTCTACAACACTTTCTATATCTCTTCCTTTCTAATTTATAGTGTAGCATCTCTATAGTTATGGTTGGGATTTTCAAGAATAGAAAACTTACTTGATGATGTGAAGTGTTATGATTTCTATCCATGTTTGCAATTACAAAATAGTTATGCAGAGCATGTCAAAGTTAATGACACATTCACAATGAGAATTTCTAGGAAACTCCAAGGAAGCCTAGAGAGGAGATTTAGTCTGGAGGCAATGGTAGATATTAGTCAATTTGAAAGCTATTTTATCCAATTCCCACCTTTCTCATATTTGCATCTTCTAGCTTTTGATGGATTTCCCCTGAAACTGCCTAGGTACCCAAGTGACATGATTGTGCAAATAGAGATCTTGAGGAAGGTGGTCCAGGTGAATGTGCTAAGTGGAAGCTTGAAGAAGAAGGGATATGAGTTCCCTATGAAAGTAGGAGCTTTCAGTTGTGAGTCCTGATCTAATACAAAGAATATGCTCAAAGTGTTCAAGATGAAATACAAATTGAAGATGTATGAGGTCTTGAAACCTATTTTTGATTCGAATGGATATGCTAGGGATGTGTTGCAGATAGGGAGTGCAATCAAATACATTACCACAATTGAAGATTATTGGGTGGATTGTAAAGATGAATTTGAAAGTCGATATCATTCTTTGACCTGGCTCACAATGGAGCAAATAAAAACATATAATATCAATCTTAATGTGGAAGGATTAGAGAATGATGGGTAGTATATGTATAGTAATACATATTTGACTAAGTAAAGAAACACTCCTATCAATTCGGAGCCTTATGAAGGTGCTGAGGAAGATTTACATGCTATGATGGCCCAAATCATCAAGAGGACTAGGAAATGGGTTGAATAGATAACCAAAAGAAGCTAGTTTAAAGGAAAAACCACTCAAGCATCTCTAGCAGATACAATTCCCTCTTCCTCCTAGAGTGCTACACCAAGTGTAAAACTAGCTACCACTCAAGGACTAGCTCAACCTTTGGGAGGAGGTGACAAAAATCTAGACAAGAGCATCCCAATGACTAAGACTTGTCATGATGGTTCCCTTAAATTGGAACCCATACTGGTGCTGACAAGAAAAATATGAAGGAGCCAAAGGATAGTTTTTCTACCTCAATTCCCTCCCCTCATGTTACACAAGTCCCATCTCCTAATGTCAGCCCAGTTCCCTCACCTCATCATATCCCAATTCCACCAATAAGTGCTACACTTCTACAACCAAGTGGCTCCCTAATGCAAATAGTAGATTTAGGAGATGGAAAGAGTAGTAGCAGTGAGTTTATTGAATCTAATAAGGAAATGCAGAAAACCTATGAGGTGGAGAAAGGAAAGAGCTATTCCAAGCTCATTTCTTAGGCCCCAAAGAATCCCTTCTCTTCAACTATGATGACAATCACTCTAGTCAAGAATAAGATGTTTAGCATAGAAGAATTTTGGATGGCCTCCAACATGATAGGCATTGATTCCTGGTTCAAGGATACTTTGGGGAGTAAGAGGCAAAGGAAAGATAAAAGTGCCGCCACCAAGGATACCATATCCCTCATAATTCATTCTAGATCTACATTAACCAAGGTGAAGAAGTAGAAAACCTTGTCTATACTTGGGCAAGATCTAGAAATAGGGCACCTAACAATGGAGATAGCCAAGCCCAACAAAGAAGGAAGAATTGAAGATATGACTACTAATGATTTTACTATGCACTTAGTGGACCTTGGAGAGGCTAGACATGAGACAAAGGTTGGCTCATGGAAGTCAACCAATGAAGTAATTGAGGGACAATTGGAAAGGCTAAAGTTTTCAAAAGTTAGGATGATGGCTAAGATAGAAGAGTTGAATAGATTCATTAGACAATTGGTCACTCCATTAGAAACTATCTTCAGAGTACTAGTAACAAGAAATCCTACTACTATTGAAGTCCAAGCCCTTATCTCTCAACTTCAAGAGGATAGGCACTTTGGCCAAATTGGTAAAGACTAGACTGGGAAGCTCAAGATAGAGGAAACCTCTAATATAGATAAAATTGGTAATGCTATCTTAAGATTAGAAATAGAGAAGGATAAAATCTTAGCAAATAACAATACTTTGACTGGAGAAAGAGCAAAGGGTGATGATTGTATCTCTCTTTTGAAAATGATCATTCAAGTGAAGGCAAAAGAAGCTATTGAAGCAAAAATCTTGCCAAAAGGAGACAAACCTCTATTCAAATGGCTTTAGAGCATGTAGTTCAAGTCAGAAATGATCTTATTAGTAGAAAAAGGACTTAATGAAATAGAGGATAAAGTGAAGAATACCCAAGACAGAGGATTTGAACTCATGAGGGGACTACATACAGATTCACAGACTAGTGGCCAAGGGAAAGTGCTCATTGGGACAAACATCATGAAGGAGAATTTCTCCAAATTCTTAGATAGTTTGATTGATGTATCTTCCAATAATCAAAATAGAGTTGTAAAACTCTAGAATCTTAGCAGATGCATACACATTACCATAGAGGAATTTCCAAATCAATTGAATGTTGTGAAGAAGTTGGCCAAGGAGCATTCAAAGTGGCTCTTGAGACACACTAGCATACACGTGCCTAGGCATGAAAAGCTAGTCCCAATAATAGTTTCTACTAAGGCCTATAGAACAAAAGCATAAAAGGGGAAGAAGATGACGTGATTCACATTCCACCCCCTTTTACTTTCTTATGCAATTATTAGAATATGAAAAACTAGTTTCTTGCCATTTGTCATTCTTTGAGGGGATGAACCGATTGAACTTCTATTGTAATAGTCATCTCAAAATCCTATATGTATGAAATTGAAATATTAATAAAAGGTCTACAAATTTTTGGTGTGAAGTACTTGATGTTGCAGAGTCAATCGAATGGTATTTTGTATCATCTATTTTCTCTTTCATTTCTGTTAGTTGTTAGTCATATGTTTTCTCTTTTATCTGGATTGAAGCAAGGAAATAGTGGAGTTTCATTCCCCTATTTCAAGGCAATGAACATATTTTATAAGTAGCATCATTGCATGTTCAAAGAGGAATCTCTTAAATGTTTTTCCCTTTCAGTAAATTTTTCCTTCTCTATAGTTTAGATCCTAGTTAATTCAGTTCACTATTGGTTATTATGCTATTTTAACTCATTAAGCTTTGTGAGTTCATAAGATGTGTGGGTTCATGAACTTAATCCATTCTTCAAAAACCTTTATCTACCTAGGTTAGATCCTATTTAGGTTTTTCTTGATTATACCTCTTTTTTTCTTGGGTCAAGAACACACCACATATTAGTTTTAGAAATAAAACATAATTCATTGCAAATCTACCATAGGGAGCTGTACCTACCAATTCAGAGAAAAGTCAGTCTATCCTTAAGTGGCTTTTCAACTGTTTGTAATAAGATATTGTTCATAATTTGGGCATTCAAGAGTCATAATAAAAAAGAAGAAATCTATTTACCAATAGATTTTTGGTGAATCTTTTGGGGAATACAAATAGTTGCTTGACTAATAAGCCCATATCATGAGGAAAAATGGTACTACCTCATGAGAACATTTTTCTAGTGCTCCAACCTAACCTTGATTTTCAAGATGACAAAGAAGACATAGTTTCATCCCTTAATACATTTGTTTGGAGGCATAGGAGGAATGTTGAACATTACAGGAATGCTAGCCAAGTATTGAAAGAGGAAGAAAGAAGAGTTGAAGCTTTAGAAAGAGCTATTCAAAGGAGGGATATCTAAAGAGTAGAAAGAAAATTGAGATGAAAAAAATAACCTAGCACCCTGGAACAAAGAAGGTTCATTAGAAAGGAACAAGGTGGGAAAGACCCTATTTTTGATAAACTTACAGAGCTTGGTTTCCCATCCTAGACATTCTAAAATAGAAAAATGAAAGAAAAGGCTGAAGTAGACCACCTTCCCTTGTTAGAGATCAAAGTGCTTTGCAAACTACCTACCAGATATTGGCCCTACACAGAATCATTGATCCCCTAGTTGTCAATTTTCTTCCATACCATTCCAAAACAATTATGGTTGCTCCATGGGCTACAATGACAAGACCATTAGCATTAACAAGTTATCATCCACTCCCAGCTGGTTTCCCTAAATTTTTAGGTGATGGGAAGGTTACCATAGTTGAACACATTAAATCCTTCTTTGCAACAACTCACATCTTAGGAGATGCACATGAGGATGTTGTTGGAAGATTATTTGTGGAAACCTTGATAGAAAATGTAGCAAACTAGTTCTATCATCTAGATGATGGCTTGATCACTAATTGGGATACAATGAGAACAACCTTTGAAACAAGATTTAAGACTGTAGAAGATGAACATATTTTGTTGACACAATTGACATCTACTAAAAAGAAACCTACCATGAGTATGAGGGACTTCATTGCTAATTACAATAAGATTATTAGTAGAATTCTAATTGCTAATAGGCCCATTGCCGGTAATATAAAAACCTTCTTCATAAGTGCGATGCCTCTAGATATCAATTATGACATCAGAGGGGCTCATCCCATAGATTTAGTAAATGCACAAAAGAAAGCAATTGAATTTGAAGATGCCTTGATTTCTATGAAAAAATGGAAGCAAGAACTTCAAACTAAAGGAAGTTCTAGTAACACCACATCATTTGATGAAATGATTCAAAAACTATCAAATGAGTTGGTAGTAGTAAAAAGGAAATTACCTAGATTCAATAATTCCTATCAACATAATTATCAAAAATTTTCAGGAAGGAACAATGATGGAAGATTTTCGTAGCTCACAGGCTCACAATCTAGGTTGCCAATTGAAGCAGCACCAAAGAAAGGAAATATGTGTGTCTTTCACTTGACAATGGATCATGATGTTGTGAGCTATTTGATAACTCCTCGTATGATGCAGTTATTTTCCACCAATGAGTTGAACACTGCAACTCCTTGTTCAAAGTCAAATTCGTACTCAGATGATGACTCTAGAAATTTATTTTTGGAATATGAGTCATAGTTTGAACCAAAAAGTGAATGTTATGCGACCATTGATGAAAGTTCATATATAGTGCTTACTTGAGGTTAATAGCTAAATAATCAATCCTTCAGTCATCCTCATAGGAATGATCCTAGTCCCTTAGCAAATAATATTCATGTGGATCAAGGAGCATCAACTTCTCAAATGGGTAAGGACAAAATGCCTTTTGATTTCATTCAATTCTATGAAGAACCAAAATCCAAATTTCCCCTATAGATTATTTGAAGTCTCACCCCTTTGAGTTGAAAAGACTGGTAGATTGATGTAAAGGGAATACTTTAGATTTAAATCACAATGTGACTATTGAAGAAGGGGATGAAACCTTGACATCTAACCTATTTAATCAAGAGGATTCTATTGGTTTAGCAACCTCTCGTGGGGAAAAACCTGACCCATTCTATATTTCACTATATATCAATGGATGCACACTAAGCAATTGCATAATAGATCAGTTGTGTCAGATGATGTTATGCCTTATTCTATAGCTAAGGCCCTTGGTCTCAACCTCACTAAGGTGCATGTAAGATGTTATTCTATGGAAGCCAAATAGGTTCCTTCGCTTAGAAAAATTAAAGATGCTCTTATTGACCATTCTAGTGGTAGATATTCTAGCAAGCTATGGACTTCTCCTACATGGGAGTTTTTGCCAAGACTTAGGAGGAGAAATAAAACTAGACTGGTCCCAAGCAATCATATGTATAGGGAATAAGAAAGTCAAATTAGAACGTGAAGAAAAGGAAAAATTTACTATCTTAATATCAAATGATCCTAAAGCTTAGATCCTCTTTTGGGTATGTGTAGGATCATGGTCAGCCAAACTGTGCTCTTAAGTGGCAATAAAAAATTAGAAAATTAGGGTTATGTCAACTTGATGCATAATTTTCTACCTTTTATTAGCTTTATATCAAAAAGTCGAGAGAAAAGAATACCTAGGAAATTGAATCTAGTTTCTAAACTACTAGGAGTTATCTCAAAAACATAAAAATTGATTGGTTAAAATTTTGAATTTTAATGCAATATTACAAAAATTTCAAAATAAAAATAAGAAGTAAACATATGTCTAACTACCTTAATCAAATCAAATGATAATATTTTAAAATAATATTCTAGATATAAGTAGTAGATTCATGCTTGGATGTGACACATATTTTTGGGTATTTTTATTCTAAAGAAATAATTAATAAATATTTTTTGACTTTAGTATTTTTGGAATAAAAAAACTTTCGTGTCTGACCACCTCAACTAATTCAAAACTTTGCAAAAAAAAAAATTTCTTTTTTTTCCTTATAGTGGAAGAAACATATAATGTGATGCATCTTTTGGATTTAAAAAATGTTTTACCATTTGAAAGTTATAATTGTTTTTCAAGTAGTGTGTTAGTCAGCACTTTATATGTAACTCCATTAGAAAATAAGTAATAATTACTTACTAAACTCATAATTTGACAAACCTTACATTTATGGAAAGATAAGAAAATTATTAAGAAACCCTTTTCATTTCATCAAATTTTGGCAAAAAAAAAGTAGTCAGTTACATGTTTGAAGTAAAAATGACATAAAAATAGGCCAAAAACACATTTTAAGGATGTTTTTAAAGTTGACCATATAGGGTTGGTATTGAAAGATATAGTAGACCTTATAAAGATATTAATTGTTTTCATTTAGTATCGGGGTGGGTGGAAAAAAAGTTGTAATAGATTTTGAAATGATTTGAGGCATTTTAGAACTACATATTTTTTAGATCACCACTTTTTGGCACACCATGATCCTGCACATACCTTGTCAAGACTTGGAGTTCAACAATTACATGTTATTTACTGAAGAGGCTCTAGATGAACATATAAATGAAAATCTAATTGAAGGAATTCCTAATGAGGAAAAAGATTTAACAGGCATAAGGACACTAGAATTTGACAGAAGTTGTTCCACTTTAGGATCTGGTGCAGGTGTAGTGTTAATACCCCTTGAGGAGAACCTAAACCATGGCCTTCAAATTGGAGTTTGAAAATAAAAATAACACTGTAGAGTATGAGGCCTTATTACTAGGGACAATGGTAGTGAAAGAAAAGGGAATAAAGATCTTAAAAGTTCGAGGTCATGTAGAGCTCATTGTAAGAAAAATTAAAAGGCAATACTCTGTGAAGAATCACAAGTTGAAGAATTATAGAAATAGAGTTCAAAAAAAAATAGAAGGCCTAGATGTTTTTTCTATTAAAGCAATACCAAGGGAGATGAACACCAAAGCTAATTCCTTAGTAGTTTGTGCTTCTCTACTATTACCTCATCTATAGTTCCGAGATAAGTACCAAATCAAGATTATATATTGAGCCTCTATTCCATATAATATAGAATCTTGGCAAGTTTTTGAAGATGACAAGAGCTTGCAATTGATGTTATAAAATAAAAATGCCACTTCCAAACATCAGTCTAATGAAGGTAATAATAAAGACTCTAATCACGAGCTAAAAGGAAATTAGATAGGGGAAGTCCAATTATGAGGTAATTTCATTCCCTCATACTTTGTGTCTTTGGAAAAAAAATTAATATACATGATGCCTACATAAAGCAAAAGAGGGTAGAAAAGGGACCTACCACTGCTAAGTATGAAGGAGTAAATATTGGTGATGCCTATAATCCTAAAATGATCAATATTGGTAAGTGTTATTTACCAAAACAGAAAGAAGCCACTAAGTTGCTTTTTATAGAATACCAAGATGTATTCACATGGAGTTGTTAAGATTTCAAAAGCTATAAAAGTAGGAAGATAAAACATTAGATCCCCCTCAAACCTAATGCAGTCCCTTTCTGGCAGAAACAAAGGAATTATAATCCTAAGGTAGTAGATACCATATTTCAGGAAGTAGTAAAATTTTGAAAGCAAGAATCATCTATCCCATCCATCACTCCAGTTGGGTAGCTAATATAGTATCATTCAAAAAGAAGAAGGGAGAAAAAAGGATTTGTGTTGATTTATGTAATTTGAACTAGGAATCTCTAAAGGATAAATTTTCTCTCCCCAATATGGATTATTTACTACAAATAGTGGCTAGATCTAAAATGATATCCATGCTTGATGGGTTCTCCGTTTACAGGCAAATTGAAGTGGAAGAGGATGACCAACATAAGACAGCATTCACCACTCCTTCAGGTACATTTTTTATATCACAAAATACCCTTTGGGCTCATCAATGTTGGCGCCACTTTTCAAAGATGTATGAGTAAAACATTTGCTGATCTAAAGGACCAAGTTATAGTTATATATCTGGACAACCTCACTGTTTTTTCAAAAAATAGGAAAGATCACATAGAAGATTTGATGAATGTCTTACAAAGATGTCATCAACATGGAATCTCACTTAATCCAAAAAAATCCATTTTCTGTGTGACAGAGGGAGAGCTTCTTGGTCACATAGTTTCTCAAGAAGTATCATAATTGATCTTGAATGAGTTGAAGCCATTTGAAGATTAAGCTTGTCATCTTGAATAAAAAAGGAGTTAAATCATTCTTTAGGTTGGTGAATTTCCTTAATAGGTTTGTACCAGATTTTGTACAAACCACTAAGTGTATTGTGGACATGATGAAAGGAAATTCAAATTTAAAATGGAATGAGGTGACAAAATAGACCTTTCAGAATATAAAAATTGCTATTGCTAATGCTCTAGTATTATGTCACCTGAATTATAAGCAAGATTTCATCATATGCTATTATGCTTCTAAACACACTTTATCGACAATACTTATGCAAGATAATAATGAAGGGATACAAGCCCCAATAGCTTTGATGAGCATACCCTAAAAAATCATGAATTGAAGTACTAAAAAATTGAGAAACATGTTTTTTGCAGTAATCAAAGTATTTAAAATTTTTGATTTTGAATCTTGCATTCACATTTTTTCATTTATGTTCTTGATGTAGCAGTAAAAAGTGTGTTAACACTATAGGATGTAGGGTCTAATGTCAAAGGAACATGGATAGAAAAGAAGCAAGAGTATGATATAAAAATTAAACCTACCAAGCTAGTAAGAGGTAATGCCTTGTGCAAGGTGATTGTGGAAAACAAGATCACTAAAGAATAATAATTTTGGGAGAAAAGCAACTAGTTTTGGTCATAGTTCTTCATGATCTATGGTTTGAGAATATTACTTATCTGCTAACATATGGAGAATGTCCAGAGGGCCTAACTACAAGACAAAGGAGGTATCTTAAATAAAAAGTAGCTAAGTATGTAATTTGGGATGGTAAATTATTTTAAAAAGCCATAGATGGAACTTTCCTTAGATGTGTAAACAAACAACAACAATAAAAGTTGTTGAAAACATTTCTTGATGAAGCCTATGGAGGGAATTTTTCATATTTAGTATTGGCTTTCAAAATATTAAGACAATGATATTACTGGCTTGGAATGTTCAAGGATGCCTATTCCTGGGTGGGAAAATGTGAAAAATGTAAGATGTTTGCCAGGTGTCCTCAATTAGCTACTCTACCATTAAGACCTGTCATCATCGAAGGACCTTTTCAACAATGGAGTCTTGATTCCATTGGTTTGATTAATCTAGCATCCAGTGCCTATCACCAGTATGTGATAACTATGACTGATTACTTCACTAAGTGGGTGGTAGCTAAAGCAACTAAGAAAACTACTTTTGAAGTAGTATGGGAATTCATTAAGGAAAATATACTAGTTAGGTTTGCTGTTTCCATCAAATTAGTGATGGACAATGCAACCTATTTCTCTTCAATTAAGATTATCAATTTTTTCTTTGAGTATGGAATTGTAGTTAGTCATTCATCTGATTATTTCCCACAATGAAATGGTCAACCCAAGTCTAGTAACAAGAATTTGATAAATATTGTTAAGAAGTTGGTGTTAGATAATAAAAAAGACTTGGCACAAGAAAATTCATGAGGCATTATGCGTAGATAGAGTAACACCTAAGAGGGAAATTGGCATATTCCCTTTTGAATTAATCTATGGAGCTGAAGTTAATATCTCATTACATTCAGAGTTGGATACAAACAAACTTAGAACAATAATTGAAGATGATATCTATAAAGATGGTTTAGAAAAGAGGATTTTGTACTTAAGCAAGCTTGAAGATAAAAGAGAAGAAATTTTTGATCACATCACACAACACCAGATGCGAATAAAGAATTTGTTTAATAAGAAGGAAAGTCCACAAAACTTCATGGTAGGAGACAATGTGTTACTTTGGGATAAGAAAAGTGCTCCAAAGAGTATGCATAAAAAGTTTGACACCTTATGGAAAGGTCCATTCATAATTCATCACGTGTTTGAAAATAATTTTTTCAAATTGGCTTATCAAGATGGTGAAGTGCTACCTCTCACCTATAATGGTTAGGATCCAAAGCTTTATCAAATTTCAAACTAAGAATAGGTAACCCCTATATTGTATTATAGTTACGTTAATTTCCTTTTCATGTTTTCCTAAGTAGTTTTCCTTCCTTGCCTTTGTTTCCCTATTTTTTTGTATTTTAGTTTTGTTGTGTTGACATCTTTTATTTTTGCGAAACTAGAGATTTTGAGTTCCTTGCTTGGGTATAGTTTACCCAAGTCCCCAGTCAGACCCAACTGTTACCCCACTTTTCACCCTGTAACCATTTTACAAAATTGGAAATTTTTTTTTCTTAGTTAAGCGTAGGTATGTTTGGGTCTAGTTTTAATTCCCCTTAGGTGAAAAGAGTCTCCATCAAATTTTCTATCTTTCCCTTCTCCCACATTTCATGGCTGAGTGGTTTTCCTTTATATTGTGAGTTTATGGGTAGCTTAGTACCTAATTCGATGGGGATTCTTGCAATGTGAAAAGGCTATTCAAAAATCTAGGATTGTTCATGGCTTATAATGTTTTCAGTGAAAGAAGGAAGCTTGCAAAAAATTGAGCATTGCCTTCTCCTCAACGGGTTTTCAACCCATGAAGGTGATTTTTTGCAAAGTGCAATAAATGATGTTTACACAACTATATAAGAAGATAATGAGCATTTTATGGAAAATATTTTTTTTCACTACAATATTCTACCTTGGGAAACATTCAGGATTCATCACAAAGCTCAGAATCATCTTAAGCAGAAAACTCAAAATTGACTTCTCCTCGGTGGGTTTTTGACCCATGAAGTCCATTTTTGCCAAAGGAAATTATAAAGGAAAGAAACAAGGAAGTGGGCTCCTTTTTTACTTTCGCAGTCCTTTCAAGATTTTCTAAACCCAAAGGAAATATCAACTCAAATGATAAAGTTTAAAGGAAAGCCTAGGTGAAAAAATTGGAATCATCTTCTCCTTGGCGGGTTTTCAACCCATGAGGAAAATTTTTGCATTCAAGAGAAAATCAACCTTATAATTGGATTAGGTCCATAAATTACAAAAAAAATATCTTGAGATGATAATGGAAACAATCTAACCATTGTGGCAAAGGTATACTAAGCAGAATTCAAGTACGTGGATATTTCCTTATGAGGTACTCTATTCATAATTCTTTGAAACTTAATGGGAAATAGAAAAGTAAGTATGGAAGAAAGGAAAATTACCATTGGGCCAACAAAATAGTGAAATGACACTGAAATATCCGTTAGTGCTACATTTTTTGTTTCAATGGATTTATCCTTTAATTCATTTGTGTAACATGAATCCTGGAGATCAATGGATGAATTAAGACTCTTATATAGGTGGAAACATATCAGTTATTCAAACTACCACTTTTTCTTGAACTATTATTCTATTAAATTACACAATGCTTTCAAATGGTTTCTATTTGCGAAATCAATAATCGTATTTTTCATTTAGATTCATAATTTCAATTTACTTCATTCTTAGATAGAATGGAAACTAGACTTGCAGAGTTTGATGGGCTAAATGGAATCGAGTCCATATTGCTGAATTTCATGCGTACTTCACTCCATTTTTATGATGTGCAAGATTTCTAAAGGAGGTTGAAGTCAAAGCCAATTCATCCCATATCTGAGAAGCTTCGAGGAAGTACACTAGTAGAGGCAGCTAGTTTCCCAATGGTAGTCCAAGTTCTAGAATTGATTTATGAATGCATAAGTCACTATAATTTGGATACAAAATAGATTGTGTTACCTGATCATACAGTATTAATCTCCATTGATAGGCAAACTGAGGTGAATTTCTTGTTAGTTCACTAGAACAGGAGGAGTTTTCAGACTTGACAGTAGGAGGAGTAGTCTATGTGTTCTCTGCAAAGAAGCTGGTGTGGAGGAGGGAAATCATGGAATCCTTGTTTCAAAAGACATGGAATGCCAAGAGTAAGGTCCCCAAAACTCTATTTTACACTAATTTCAAACCTGAGATTGTGGACATTCTGGTTCTCCTACATAGATTGAAAGGTGAGGTAGAAGCTTTAAATTTCATTGAATAGTATTTCTCTTTGGTAGAAGCTATTTGTTAAGATACATAATATATTGATTGGGCCCATGAGGTAAGTGAAAATATTTCTAGGGCTCTCAGTATTGTGAAGTTCTACAACACTTTCTATATTTCTTCCTTTCTAATTTATATGCTAGCATCTCTATAGTTATGGCCGAGCCTTCCAAGAATAGAAAACTTTCCTAATGACATGAAGTGTTATGAATTCTATCCATGTTTGCAATTACAAAATAGTTATGTAGAGTATGTCAAAGTTATTGATGCATTCACAATGAGAATTTGGAGGGAACTCCAAGGATGCCCAAAGAGGAGATTTAGTTTGAAGGCAATGGTAGCTATTAGTCAATTTAGAAGCTATTTTATCCAGTTCTCATCTTTCTCATATTTGCATCTTGTAACTTTCAATGAAATCCCCTTGAAGCTACCTAGGTACCCGAGTGACATGATCGTGCTGATAGAGATCGCAAGGCAGTTAGTCCAGGTGAATGTGCTAAGTGAAAGCTTGAAGAAGAAGGGATATGAGTTCCCTATGAAAGTAGGAGCTTTTAGTTGCATGTCCCAATATAATGCAAAGAATATGCTCAAAGTGTTCGAGATGAAATACAAATTGGAGATGTATGAGGTCTTGAGACCTATGTTTGATCTGAATGGATATGCTAGGGGTGTGTTGCAGATTGTGAGTATGATCAAACACTTTACCATAGTTGAAGAATATATGGTGTGTTGTAAAGATGAATTTGAAAGTCAAGATTGTGCTTTCACCTAGCTCACAGTGGAGTAAATAAAAACATATAATATAAATCTTAATGTTGAAGGATTGGAGGATGATGGGCAATATATGTATAGTAATACATATTTGACTATGTTAAGAAATGCTCCTATCAATTTAGAGCCTTATGAAAGTTCCGAGGAAGATTTAGGCACTATGATGGTCTGAATCATCAAAAGGACTGGGAAATGGGTCGAATGGACAACCAAAAGAAGCCAAAGTAAAGGCATATCCACTCAACCTTCTCTAGTAGCTACAACTCACTCTTCCTCCCAAAGTGCTACATTAGGTGTAACACTAGCTACCAAACAAGGAAAAGCTCAACCTTCCGGAGGTGACCAACCTCGAGACAAGAGCATCCCCATAGCTAAGACTTGTTATGATGGCTCCCTCCCAGTTATTGGAACCCAAACTGGTGCTGAAGAGAAGAAGATGGAGGATGTAAAGGATAGTTTTGTTACCTCACTTCCCTCTCCTCGTATTACACCAGTCCCCTCTCCTCATGTCATCATAGTTCCCTCACCTCATCATAGCCCAGTTCCAGTAGTAAGTGCTACACTTCTACAACCAAGTGGCTCCCTAGTGTAGATAGTAGATTTGGGAGATAGAAGGAGTAGTAGTAGTGAGTCTATTGAATCTAATAAGGCAATGCAGAAAACCTCTAAGGAAGAGAAAGGCCAGACCTCTTCCAAGCTCATTTCTTAGCCCTCGAAGAATCCCTTCTCTTCAACTGTGATGACAATCACTCTAGTCAAGAAGAAGATGTTTAGCATAGAAGCACTTGGGACAACCTCCAAGGTGATTAGCAATGATTCTTAGTTAGAGGATACTCTAGAGAGAAAGAGGAAAAGGAAAGATGAAAGCACCCCCACCAAGGATACCATATCCCTTATAGTTCTCTCTTGATCTGCATTAACCAAGGTGAAGAAGCAGAAAAACTTGTCTATACTTAGGCAAGATCTAGAAATAGGGCACCTAACAATGGAGATAGCCAAGCCCAACAAAGAAGGAAGAATTGAAGATATGACTACTGATGATTTTACTATGCACTCAATGGACCTTGGAGAGGCCAGACATGACACCAAGGTTGGCTTGTGGAAGCCAACCAATGAAGTAATTGAGGGACAATTGAAAATCCTAAAGTTGTCAAAAGTTAGGATGAAGGCTGATATAGAAGAGTTGAATAGATTCATCAGACAATTCATCACTCCATTGGTAACTATCTCTAGAGTACCAGTAACAAGAAATCCTACTACTGCTGAAGTCCAATCCCTTATCTCTCAACTTCAAGAGGATAGGCACTTTGGCCAAATTGGTAAAGACTGGACTAGGAAGCTCAAGATAGAGGGAGTTTCTATTATAGAACAAATCGGCAATGTTATCTTAAGATTAGAAATAGAGAAGGATAACATCTTAGAAAATAGCAATACTTTGACTAGAGAAAGAGAAAAGAGCGCCGATTGTATCTCTCTTCTAAAAATGATTATATAAATGAAGGCAAAGGAAGCCTTTGAAGCAAAAATCTTGCCAAAAGGAGATGAACCTCTATTCAAATGGCTTCAGAGCATGTAGTTCAAGTCAAAAATGATCTTATTAGCAAAAAGAGGACTTAAGGAAATAGAGGATAAAGTGAAGAAGACCCAAGACAGAGGATTTGAACTCATGAGGGGACTACATATAGATTAATAGAATAGTGGACAAGGGAATGTGCTCATTGGGATAAACATTATGAAGGAGAATTTCTCCAAATTCTTAGATAGTCTGATTGATGTGTCTTCTAGTAATCAAAATAGAGTTGTAGAAGTCCAGAAACTCAGTAGATGCATACACATGGCCATGGAGGAATTGCCAAATCAATTGAATGTTTTGAAGGATTTGGCTAGGGAGCATTCAAAGTGGCTCTTGAGACACACCAACATACATGTGCCTAGGCATGAAGAGCTAATCCTAGTCATAGTTGCTGCTAAGGCCTATAGAAAAAAAGTAGAAAAGAGGAAGAAGATGAAGTGATTCACATTCTGCCCACTTTTACTTTCTTATGTAATTATTACAATACGACAAACTAGTTTCTTAACATTTTTCATTCTTTGAGGAGATGAACTAATTGAACTTCTATTGTAATGGTCATCTTAAAATCCTATATGTATGAAATTGAAAGATTAATAAAAGGTTGGTGAATTTTTGTTGTGAAGTACTTGATGTTGCAGAGTCAATTGAATGGTATTTTGTATCAACTATCTTCTATTCCATTTCTGTTAGTTGTTAGTTATATGCTCTTTCTTTTATTTGGATTGAAGTAAGGAGAGAATGGAGTTTCATTCCCCTCTTATAGGGCAGTGAATGGATTTGATAAGTAGTATCATTGCATGTTCAAAGAGGAATCTCTTAAACATTTTTCATTTTTAGCTAATTTTCCCTTCTCTGTAGTTTAGATCTTAGTTAATTCAGTTTAGTAATAGTTGTTATGTTATTTCTAGTCAGTAAGCTTTCTAACTTCATAAGATGTGTGGGTTCATGAACTTAATCCATTCTTCAAAAACCTTTATCTACCTGGGTTAGATCCTGTTTAGGTTTGGCTTGGTTATACCTCTTTTATTCTTGGGTCAAGAATACACCCCATATTAGTTTTAGAAATAAAACATAATTCATTGCAAGTCTACCATAGGGAGAAAAACCTACCAATTTAGAGAAAAGCCAATCTATCCATAAGTGGCTTTTCAACTATTTGTAATTAGATATTGTTCATAATTTGGGCATTCAAGAGTCATAATAAAAAAGAAAAAATCTGTTTACCAACACTATGCTCACAAGATTGCACTATTGGTATCATCAGATACATTATGTGCCATGTTTGATGGAGGGTAGATGAAGAAAGAGACAACAGACATTAAAATTCCAAATAGAAGCTTGGGAGTTTTTGCACTATTGATGAGATTTATTTATACAAGAATAGTTGATGTTATGAGAGATATAGAACATGATCTACTTAGGGGTGGTGATTGATATCTCTTAGAAGGGCTTAGAAGGATACAAAGATAACAATTGCTGACATAGCCATTTGTACAAGACCTAAAGTTGTGGTGACTACTATTTTTTTGTCTTTATGTATTATTTTTACTAATTGAATTACTTGGAGTCTGTTGAATCATTAACTAGAAATCTTTTAGATATAGATAGAGGTTTAGGAAGTGTTGTTGTTGTGCATAAAAAGGAATTTCCCTTATGTATATGGCTATCTAAAACCATATAAATCAGAAAAAATGGCCTTAAATAGTTTTTATGTGAATGGTTTCTTGCCTTTCTATTGCAATCATACATAAGTCAGGATGTACAAATGTCAAAATACATAATATTTAATAATTTGTATTAATTATTCATTTTAGAAACTAGAATATGTTGGGTTCCCTTAAATTAGAAACAACTGCACTTTGATAGTAGTGTTTGACCAGTGGCCATATATCTTTCTATGGTAATCCATTTGTTTTGATTTATAATTGATAGCAATATATGTGCACTAATTCATAGTGAGGCTAATGGAAAACAATCAAGATGGGATCTAGGGGGCATGCTTATATTTTGTATGCTTGGCAAGGTTGACGTGTGGGAGCCCTGCCATCAACATCAACCATAGTCATGCATGAACATTCTAATTTTACCATTTTTTGATAGCATGAAAAAAATATTCTCATCTATTTTAGTTAGATTTTATGTGAATTCATATTTTTTTCGTTTTTCATTGAAAACTTCATCCATGCAATTTTGTCATTATATTTTGGTTTAGCTTTCATTAGTTTCTTGTCACATGCGAATAAAATAGTATTTGTAGATGCTTCTTAGAGGGTCACTATTTTTCCTAACTTAATAAGAATTCAATGCATATGCACAATGTAGTCAATAATTAGTTTTTCAAATCTATCAATGTTGATAAGTTGGTTTTTTTAGATAAACCACACTTCATGCATTTTTGATGTATTAGAGTCTAGTTCCTTTTGATAGATTTTTCTATAGTCTTCTTTAGTTCAAATTAATTTTAATTGGCAAAGGCCACATCTAACTTTCTACATATGCATGCTGCTCTACAAAGTCAATACATATAAAAAATAACACAAATGTTATTTTTTATTATATGTATAATATTGAATATTATTTGGGTAGAAGCAAGAAGTTGGGTCTTGATTTCGCAAAAGTCTGCAGATTGAGATCATGCTCTTTAGAAATGGGTACCCATTTTAGGCTCGGGCACCCAATCCGAAATTTAAAAAATGGGCACCCATTTTTTTAAAAATCGACTACCCATTTTTTATTTTCATTGAAAACATTAAAAAAATTGTAATTTTTAGAAATAGGTACCTATTTTTGAAAAGTAAAAATCAGGTACCTATTTTTTTCAAAAACATGTACCCATTTTTTGAATTTCTAATAACAGGTGCCTGTTTCATACAACATGGGGTGGGATTTTTCTTCTCCTATGCCTATGCCTTGACTTTTCAAGATTTAGCTAGGGCATTGAATTGATAAATTCACACCTTGTCATAATTTTTATAGTGTCTTCCTAATCAAACATTTTTTATGAAACAAAAACCCATTAGAGTTCTAACTGTCTTAATTTTAGAAATATAAATTTTTATAGTGCTATGATTTTATTTACTATTTTTGCATTATTTTTTAATGAAAGGTGGTACCTAAATGTAAAATAGTGAATTTGACTAAAAATTTAATAAGTTTTTTATTTTATAATTTTTCTTAAATTAATTTATACATCATAAATCTACATACAATTATTTTGAGGTTAAAAAAAGAATTTTGTAAAAATGTAAAATTTTGATCAAATTATGGTGTCTATACATGAGAGGTTTTAAAATTTACCGTTATAGCCAATTAATAGTTAATAATAATAAAATTATTCAATAAAAAATTAACGAAAACTATTATCATCAATCTGAGGTATATTAGGTAACTCCCTTTAAAAGGATTTATGAAAATCCATTTATTTGTGTCAAATTATGGTGTTCGTACACAAGTGTGGTATTGTCCTAAAATAGGCATTTTGAAAAAGTGGCTTTTAAAGATCCATACCAAAAAAAAAAAATCTATCATATGGGTACACAAATAAATTACATATTCAAAAATTAGATTATGAACACTAAATTTTTTATTTCTAAAGTTTTCATTATATTCAATCTCTAAATACCTCAAATTTTGACAACAATTGACAAGAAGTCTCAAAAATTGAAAAAACACTTCCATTTTTTGCCCAAAAGTGAGACCCAACTTCTTGCACTTACCCATCTATTAATTTTTTATTTATCTTTGAATAATTTTGACATTCACTTAGTAGTGTGAGAGCTATTCTCTATTTTTAGATTCTTTCATTTGTTACCAAAGATAGGTACGCCATTTTTTTTGGGGTAGATCCCTATGGATGAGATAAATTTATTATGTTGGTGCTCATGGTGAGAGGATTTGTAGTATACCCTTTTTGGAAAGTAAAGAAAGCATGCTTGCATTAGATAAGAACCTATCAATTTGTGACAAAGTCAATTCAAAACCTTCAAAAAGGCCATGGTGTTTTATTAGAAAAATGAAGCCACTATAGAATAGAAGGCATGGGCCCATGAAGTTGTCCAAATTGAATTATCATATGGTTATCAATGACAATGAAGCGAAAATGCCACCTTAGAAGAGAAGATGCCACCTCATAAGAGGTGAAGTCATTAAACTAGACAAAATAACATTATTTAAAGTTGATTTTCCCCAATCATCCAAACTATATCATTCTCAATGATGCAAACCAAAAAGGCACACATATTTAGAAATGAGGATTCAATTTTGTAAAAGAAAATATTCATCTCGTAAAACCTAAGAATCAAAAAGACATTAGAAGAGAAAATTTAAAGTACAAAAAATTACTGATCTAGAACAAACATAACAACAAAATCAATCTCGATGGAAAACTTTAGAACCTAGTACTCTCTTTTGAAGTCCAATTAGACATTCACCTATAAATAATCAAGAAAAAACCCTCTAAGATGATCAAATACAAGATTTGAAGTCTATGCAAGCCTTTGATATTTTGAAAATAAATGGATCATTGTAAAAGAGAGTCGTGTATAACTATATGGATGCCTTGATTCAATCATGAGAAAAAAGTGGCAGAGGTGACAAGGAACATCAATTTAGGTTTATACAATTACCTTCCTCAATACATTGTGAAAAACTTGCTAATACCTAGCTTCTCCATGCATTATTTCTTTAGAGAGTCCTTATGAGATTTGGTAACCAAATATGTGCCCGAATGTGTTTGGCAGGTGATGTTTTGTGCTCCAATTCATTTGGGAGGAAACATTTTGTGCACCAAAATAATCTACAAGTCAATAATAGTATTGTGGGCAACAACCATAGCAATAGAATCTAGGGTTTTTTTTTTTTTTTTAAGTTAAACGATTTAAAATTTAACGAAAGTCATTTATATATTTTTACTGATTATATATATATATATATATATATATATATATATATATATATATATATATATAGAACTATATTTATACTTGCATATTCTAAAAATCTAAATAAAAAATTTAGAATAATAGAAAGATTACTAGTATTTTATCAATAATTCAAGAAACAATCTCAATTTAAAATCATCCATTGACAAAGTCTCCAACAAGATATGAAAAATAAGTGGAAAATTTTGCTGGTATAATGAAACAAAATTTATACCTAAAACTTAGTAATCTCACTTTCAACTTTTGAATTCTTAATTAGCCTTTAGTTTTAATAGTTTTTTTTGGGTTCTTTCATGTTTTTTTCTCCCCTACCAACATTCATATGATCAAATTTTGCATTCTCTCAAGCCTCATTAATAAATAAGTCCAAAAGAAAGTGAAGAGATAAAATACACATGATTAATTATTAGTGAATAATTTCCCAATCACTTATTTAGTCATTTATTTTCTATTTTATTTAAACACTTGTATTTAGGTGGCTAATTGTCAATGTGACTAATTATCCAATCACTTATTTAGTCATTTATTTGGTATTTTATTTAATTACTTGTGTTAAAGTGATTAAGTGTCAATGATTAATTATCCAGTTTCTTATTTAGCCATTTAATTTGTAGTCTAATTTGTCATTTCTATTTGGTTGATCTTGTAATTTTACATGGTGACCAAAATAGTCAGCTATTTAGTCATCTATACTTGTAAATTGTAAAGAAATATTAAAAATGATCAATTTTAATCACATGACTAAGATTTTTAGTGGTGTGACTAAATGTTTTTGTCACATATTTACCAAAATGTACAAGTACAAACTAAGTGGGAATGTAGAAGACCAAGTACTAGGAGAAGTTGATGAATTGCTCACTAATTTTAAGGTGACCATTTCAGATAATGTACTTGATGGTTTTCCACTGATAAGAAGCATTACCATGGGAAACATAAGGATTAAGATCTAGGGAATACACATATCAAGCCCCTTTTAAGAAGAAAAACCATTACTTAAGTCTTTTAAGTCATAGACAAATTAAAATAAAGGGCTCTCGTGGTTGTAACTTAAAGATGATAAGACTTAGGCTTAAACAACAATACAATGATTGACACACCTCACTTGAGTGAAATAAAAAGGTAATGAAGAAAAAGAAAGGCTTAGGGGAATTTCAAATTTGACCTAGGCTTTCTACAAATAAATCATTGCAAACCCTATGGATGGAAGATGCTCACTCCATTAGAATAGTAGGGCAACTTAGCCGACTTTAAAATTATTAGTAGAGCGACAACCAAATGCATTAAAACATGAATAGAGGATCCCTAAGGTGAAAAATGAAAAAAAACTTACTTGGGAAAAACACTCCAATAGGTCCAACATAGTGTTAAAAAAATCAACAATACAACAAATTTTTTTTAGGAGAAAATAGGGGTGTTAAAAACTTTATCACAATCATATGCTCAATCAAATTATCTTTCTTGTCTAAGAGGATTTGCTACCAAAAAATCTTCCTATAAACTTTCAAACTATTAATGACATTCAACCTAGAGGAATATCATATTTGGAGGAAATTTGATAAGAGAAGAGAAGATAAGTGTTGAAGGAGAAATTTTTGGAGAATTCATGAAGACATTCGATGAGGATGTGGATTAGAAGTTGTAGCATATGAATTAGAAATGGAGGGACAGTGCAAATAGATTAAGGTGACATAAGATCTTGATGTTGGTGATGAAGTAATTGTTCATTTGAAGAAAGCTAGATATGGCTAAAATCACCGATCTGTGTCACCCTTCAGGACCTTTAAACCTATTTTGGTCAAATATCATTTCTTTATCAAAAATTAACTTTATTCAAAAACTAAAAACACCCTTTTATAGATCTCAAAGTCAATACCATCATTGTATAAGTTTCATTGCATTTTGATTAGTTATAATTTGTTACATTTTCAAAATATCATAAGTAGGTATTTTACATTTCAGAAGATGCTCCTTTGAAAAAGGAAAAATATAATAAACCATATCAAAAAAATAAAAATTTTATATTTATCTCTAGAGGAGAGATTCCTCTTCAAGAATATATAATTTATTTTCAAAATGGTGTAGATTTGATAGGGAAGTTCTGACGAGATGAAAAATTTGTTTGTTTCTTATAAGGTACTCAATCTCAAGTACTTATAACAAAGAAAATATACATAAAAAACCAATAATATTTTTTTGGTTCCCTATTTATACTTGTCATTTGTAACATATTTTCAAATCCGAGAAAAAAAAGATTTGCATATACTTGTTTTATGCTAACTACACCCTATACTTTTCATAGTTAAAAAGAAGACTATAAAATTTTAAAAAATAATTAAATTGTTACTCAAAATTTTTAAAAAAGATTATAGGCACACAATTCATCCAATTTCACACATTTCATTGGTTTATATTATATTCAAATTGTAAACAAAGATACCATTTTCCTATCATTAAAGTTGAACAGTTTGCATTTTGGGATCATTTTTCTTTATAAGAGGTGACACAGGTTTGTGATTTTACCCATATCCTATTGGAAGATATAGTAATAATTAAAATAAAGAAATTCAGTCATTGCAAAATATTAATGAGATTTTATACTAGAAATTCTTATGAAGTAGAGTTACCTCATGACATGAACATATCAACTATAATCAACATTGAAATTTTGTATGAGTACCATGAGCCTGATGAAGAAGAGATAGTAGGGACTAATTACCCTATGAAATAGATGGAGGATTTTGAGTAGATTATAGAATAGAGACTTGGTAGAAGCACAAGGGGAATGGACTACATAGAATATTTGGTAAAGTGGAAGAAAAGACTAGTTTAAGATTCTAACTAAGTTTCTCATCTTGAGTTGAATTCAACTTAGGTTGAACATCCTACATGATTCAAAGAATCATTTTTTCAACCCTAGGTATCTGATGTGAGAGAATCTTGAGATTTTTTATAATGTTTTATCTTGGTAGCTTGGCAATTATCCTTGGTTACCCTTTTTAAATTTTCTTGGTAGCTTCTTTGGTATGGTACATGTAATGCTATTGTCACTAAGGTTGTACATTGAAGTTTTCACCAAGTTGGTTTAGTTTTTTTTTCATCAAGGTGGTCGGTTTTAATTGTCACCTAGTTGCCTTAGGTTCTTCTTTGTGTAGTTGTCATTTTTTGGTTACTTGTTTGACTAAGTGGTTCTATGTTGGTTCTTCTTCTAGAGTAAATGTGCATATAATTTAGGTCATCATTAAATAAAGGGATATATGATTGGAAAGTATATGGACCTATTTTTGGGTCATTGTTTTCTCCTATGTTATATCTATCATTACAAAGTAATTGAACCTATTATGAGTTCGTTGGTTCTTTAAGTCATTTCATCTTGTATTAATAGCAACTCATGTTGCAGGTTTGGTAAAAAAAAATTGGAAGATAGAAGAATCATAGTCTAGAATCAAGAAATTATGAATCTCACATGTATAAAGAAAGTTCTATAATTATTTCATTGTATTGGCCATATCTGGTAAGGCCCTATAACCATACATGAATCAAGATTTTGAGTGAATATATGAACCAAATCTGCATTCCTTTCTCTCCTACCCTGTGTTTGTCCCTTTATTCATTTTAACTAGGCTTCGTGGATATATGGGTGTCCCTTTGGACCCATTACCTTGCTTGTGTCATGTTTGTCTTTTTTTTATTGTTTTCATGACCTTCACATTCATTACTTTTAATGGGTAAGTTCTTTATGTTAGGTCTCTTCTCTTATCTTACCCCCTTGTATTTTGATTTATGGTATCCATTTTTTGTTCACCCATGTAAAGGTCTATAGATGGATGACATTGGTATTAATAAGGGGAATGATAAGGAAAAATTATTGCATACAAAGATGAGAGTGAGATTTAAAAGGGGTTAAAACCTTTGACTATGACATAATTAAAGACCTCATACCGAATTATTATTGCAGAGAATTTATTTACTATGTTGCCAACCTCATCTTGTTTTAATAGAGTTTTTTTCTTGATATCTAGAGAGAGGACTTGAGGTGAAATTAGAATACCTACATTTGATGGAAGTGAACTCAGTAATGGATGCCTTGCCAAACTTGACGATTGTCAAGGAGCATTTTAAGGTAATTATCCCCCCATGATATGGAAACCCTCTCTCATTCATACAATAAGGAGATGGTTAAATCATTTCCATCTAAATAGTATTGGCTTATAAATATCAATATTTTATTTGGATTAATGAAAAAAGATTCTCCATCTCCTATAAAAAAAATTATAAATGTGTGCTTAATGTTTGGGGCAAGAAACTTGGTATTACTTGTTATTTAATTGAAATTGCATAATATGGAAGAAAGAGTAATGAGGTAAATATTTTGGAATGTGTTTAAGTCTCTATTTAGGGAATACCTATGGCCAGAAAAAGGAAAATTTGAACACATTAACAAAATCCTCCCCTAGCCTGGTCAAAATTAAGATTTTGCATCTAAAATTTAGGCCCTTTTCACACTGAATTCTTAAGTTACATGGTTTTCATTGATGGGTGGAAGAATCTAACATCAACCTTTTCCAAGTTAATGCATGAATTCTTGTTGGTCTTAACCCTAATATTCTTTTTCTAAATGTTATCATTGCCTATTTAGAAAACAAAAACATTTTGGATAAAAATAAAACAAATCCATTAGAATCAATGTTGTAGTTACAATATAGAGGAATAGGAGAGGACATTTAATGAGAATATGTGACTAAGGAATGATAAATTTATTGTAGTTGGTTCAATGTTTTTATCTAGCACCTACCTCTCCAATGTATATTGAAATAACATAAAGAAATACTCTATTTCTTAGGTAATATATCATGGTTTCAAAAGATTTTACTATTTGAACTATCACATTGAAAGACATTTATACATTATCTAAGGGAATGTGAAATGAATTAAAAATTATATCCCCTGAATAATGATGAAAATAATACAATATTATGTAAGCTTCAATATTCATGAAACCATATGGTTGCTTTAACATTCTTCCAATTCAAATGCTATATTTATCTTAATAATAATTGGCTTTGCACCTAAAAAATTAGATATAATTATATAAACATTTTTAAAATAAAATTTCTAAAACATTCAAAACAAGTCATGATGGAAAACTACTATCCTTTTATCATATAAACTTGTATCCATTTTTTTAAATCTTCAAATAACTTAACATTAATCAAATATGATGGGTTGACTAATTCATTCCTTGAGTTAGGATTCTAAAATCGAAGTGCTTGTTTTTCAATCTTGTCAAATGGATAATCAACACATCAACAATTATTAAAACTCTTTAATGTTGGTCAATCTTTTTTTTAAAAAAATTATAATAAGAAATGAGACCAATTTGGAGCATCGTGAGCAGAAGTGTTCAACTCGAGGTGTGACTTAAACATGGTTATATATAAAGTAAAAAACTAATGTTATGTTTCTCAAACTCTCTTATTTGAGTGAGACGTTACTGAAATTGAATATCTTCAGTTATTGGAGGTACTGATGAGTTCAAACCATGAGAAATACTATTTTTTAAGACAAATGTTACTCCACATGTATGTACGCATAGAAAGCTGCTGCGAGGTTTCTTATTGCTATCTTAGGTGTTACGTCAAGTAGACTATAAATTTTTTTGCCTTTGAAGTTTTAAAGCGACATGGTTGATAACTGGTTTTCTGTTACTTTCCAACGAAGCTTGTGCAGAAGACTTATGACATCTGAAGTCCTAATTTTCTAAACTCGCGATTCTCTTTCTGACCTTGTGGCTTTCCAGTGGATATGTGAATTTGAGAATTTGTAAAGGCTGTTGACAGTTCGACGGCTCCCAGTGACTGTATCTCCATTCGCATCTTTTGCCGTAATTGGGAAGCTAAGCATTAAATTTCCCTTGATTAGGAAGCAAAGAATTTGTTGAATATGTTCGTATTCAAACAATTGTATTATATGCTGACCGTTTCAAATCATCTAATATTTGTTAGTCCCGCGGGAGACTATAGTTTTCAATCAACTATTTTGTATTAATCACTGTTTTGGTAGTTGTGCAGCTTTCAAAATTTGCTCTTTTTGCGTAAACTTTCTTATTAAATGACAAATTTTAATTTGATTTCCTATTATTCTATTGGCTGTGTCCATTTTTGCTAGGAATCTTCTCTAAGAAAAAAATTAGTGAAAATGAAATTGTGACATTTGGCAAAGGCAACATCGTGTCGGTTTAGATGTGATATATGGATAATAGTGCCTAAATCTTCTCGGCTTTATTTTAACTATTAAATTTTATATTTGTGTGTTCTGCTTCAAGTTTATGTGTTTAGTAATTTTAATAGATTCCATTACTTAGCATTGTAATAGTAAACATTCTAGCATTTTACATTTTTTATTTTTTGTCTGTAATTAGTAGTATCCATAATCATGATGTAATTGTCAACATAATGTAAATAATGTAAAATATTTGTTATTAATTTTTTAGATTACTATTTAGAATTGAATAAATTTTATCTTTAATCATTTATTGTTATAAAATAATTGAAGATTCTCTTATTTTCTAGTTTTTAAAGATTATTACATTTTAAATCATTAATAATAACTATTAAATTAAATTCTTTATTTAAACATTTTTACATAAATTTATACACTATTAAAAAGTTTAGTAAATTTTTAAAAAATTCTCTCTATATCCTTTTAATTTTCACTCTCTAGTTATATATATTTTTATTTTCTAATTCTTCTTTCATCTATATATTGCACTAGGCGGGACTCTAGCTTGCAAAGCTCTTGTTAATGCTTTGTTTTTAGTAATTATTTTGTATATGAAAGTAATAACAATTTAAATTTAAAAAATTGGCGTCTTTTATGTTTTGAATTGATATAAAGAGGTAACTAAATTGAAATTGCATGCTATCATTATTATTGTTAATATTTATTTAATCCTCGGGTTCATGTTCTTTTACATTGATCTATATTAAAATAATTTTAATTTTAAAAGTATATATAAGGATATTATGTTTGACACATATAGTTAATAGATATAAGGTTTTTGTGATCATTATAAGCTTTCTTCATTTCTTTTTAATTGTTTATCTTTGATATGAGTGTCAAATGGATCTCTCTTAAGCGTTAATCATAAACATCCAATATGTTGCTTTAGATATTTTTTCATGCTAATACTCTTGACAATCAACAAGAAATATCAAATATAATATTATTGAAAATTACTAATGAACATCAAATTGAATGAATTAGATTTTTCTATGGATAACTAGGAAGAGATTATTTTTAAATACAATAATTGATTTAATATTTTGTTAGAGATTTAAAATTAAAATCTATTGTTTTCAAAATTAAAAGAAATCAAAATTGGGTGACTGATCCAAAGAGTCAACAAAGTGAAACAATCACTATCAGCAAAGGAGCACTCCATAGACCAAAAAATAACACATTAAGGTCACCCATCTTTAAAATAAACAAATAATAGTCTGAAAGTGTAGTAACCAACTATCTAACCATCTATAGTAGATAGTAATGAAACTATAACACACTAAACTAGTAGTATAGATGTCCATGGTAATAAAAGTTTCCATAGTCTAAAAAACATCCTCATAGGACTTAAACATAAGCACAAAATAATATAACAAAAAAAAGTAACCATCACAAAATGAGGTTGAACCCTCATTTATCCTTCTCCTTTGGGGTGGTTTAGGCAAAAACACATGCAACTAGTCATCAATAAGGAACCTATAGAGCTTCCAAAAATCTTCCTTTGTCCCCACTTTGCACTCAACCTTCTCCTTTTGTAACAAATGGAGAGTGGTTAGTCTCACATGCATCATTTTGAGTGAAAAACTTGTCGGCATCTTGAAATGAAGGTCAAGTTCAGACACAATGCTCTTTATTTTTTGCATCTCCACCCAATAATTCTTTAACTTAGCATCAACGTATGATATAGTAGCTTTCCCTAGAGTGGTGAAAGGGATGAGGTCCTTGGAAGGTGATGAAATTGTGGGAGTAGCTAGGGGTGGGGGGTGAAAAATGGTGATAATGAGTAGTAAATGTTGAGAAAGGGGATCCTCCTTTAGCTTTATGAGGGGAGAAGTGGTAGTCATAGGGGAGTTATTGGTGGTGCTTAGGGCCTCTTTTTAACTATTTAGTAAAATAATCTCAAGACTAAAATTGGCGAAAACATGGGAGAAATCTTTATCCTAAGGGACCTCCTCCATTCGATGGAGGACTTATATGTTCCCTAGACTCTTCATCCTCAATGTAGTGTATGCTCATGGATTTCTATTTTATCCTAATCATACTCACTCTTCTTTGAGATAGATTCTATATCCACCTACTCTAGGCTCTCTCAACTTTTGATCCTAATTTTTCTTACCAAGATTTTAGAATAACTTGTGGGAGCATCTCTTACCCCTTGTTAATTCTTCACCAATTTTGTCCAAATCAACAGTAAGATCCATTTTATGGTTTAGCTAGGTACACAACACAATGGGGGAATCTTTGAACATCAAGCCACTAGAGGAAATATAATCTTTGGAAATATTGGGAAAGTTGGGAATGTTAGTACGCATAGCTGCAAGGGCAGTAGTAGGAGTTAGTGATCAAATTAGAATAATATTACAGAGAGGACACATAGCATGGTGAAAATTATAACACCAATAAATAGGCAAATAATTTGGAGCTATCAAAATGTTTATTCTTCATGGGGAGCTACCAACTAGTCATTGATTGATAATCGCAAGGGGAGGGAGGTCTAGAAGTTTTCTTCCAAGTAGAAACTGGGGAATTTTTTTTCAACTTCTTAATAGTCATGGAAATAATTCCTTCCACTACTATTTTTGTCATCCTAAAAATCACTCTATTCCTTTTTCTTCCAAAATTTCTAGAAAACATATAGGTGTAACAATTTACATAGAAGTTAAGCACACTAGTGGGTCATTGGAATTAAATAATTGATAAAAAATTGATGAATGGTTTCCCCAAAGACCTAATAAAGGTTGAAATTCTAAAAAGAGATGTCACAATTTGTGAAATAGATAAGAAATTTAAAAAAAAAAAAAAACACAATTGATGTCTTCAACCACTTATTTATCGAGAATAAATTTGTTAGAAAATTGGAAACCCCTCTTTCTTAAGCTATCAAAAGTGAAGATTTTCTCATGTAGGATGGACCACTAAAAGAAGTTAATTTTTTGGTTGAGTTGAGGAATCCAAACTTTAATCCCAATAGAGTCTGGGAACCTTTGAGCTAATTAACAATAGATAAAAGGAGAAAATATAGAACTCTACTAACATATTTTTGTCATAGATATATTTATCCTATGAAGGTGTGACTAAGATACTAAAGGTACTAATGAGGTCTTGAAACTCCTTAATTAGTGATAGGTCTTTGATGTAATGCTAGGTTATTTTTCTCTTTTAGTCCTTACCCTTCCAAGGACTAGCTCAAGATTTCTCTTAGCCTATTATGGTTTAATTTTTATGCCCTAATCCCTAGAGATTTTGGTTCATTCTTCTCCACATACCTCTTCAAGCCCACTTGCTAACCTGCTTCTTTTGTCTTCCTTGACCATTTCTCTCACCCTTGTAGAGGGAGGGGCAACTACAAGTATTATAAGGTTTTCCCTAGACTTCTAAACATCTCTTTTATAGGTTACCTCCAACTTCTTTACTCCTACACAAAAATTGCCAAACACAAGGCTACTAGGATTAGCCCACCAACTTGAGTTTTTAGACTGTAATCTTGACTTTTCCTTAATAAGGTGGCAATTTTTTTATTTTTTTTTATTTGAATACCCTTTTTGAAAATATTCAATATTTTGTGGGTCTCAGGTCTCTGTGATGTCTGTACACCCAAAAGAAACTTTTAAGCCTATAGTTAAGGGTTTTACAATAAGGATGATCTAGGTTTGACTAGGACACTTAAAACTTTTACCATAAAAACAATTCACTATTCATCCATCTCATAACTTAACATGTAAACTTAAATAAGTAACCATGCATCACTTCAAAAGCATAATGCTGTAAGAATTTGGTTTAGGCCAGAATTCACCCAAGACTAAGGAACTCAAACACAAGCACACAGTAGACCAAATAGAGAGAGAGAGTATGACCAGAATGATAATATTCATTCAATATGCTAGCTTGAGAGTACACTAGGAGTGCTTCTATATAAAGGCTTTAGGAGAGCTTATAGAATGAGTAGAAGTCAGCATCATGATAAGTCATACAACTAGTCACATGTCCACCAGATATGGGTTATCCTCCATTAAGCATGAAATTAAGTGTGATAATTCAAGGATAAGCCTACAATGGTGTAGCATGCAAATCAGTGGTGTAGACAACATGTGCTAAATTAGGAGTGCAGATAACTATGTTGTCATCATGAAAATTTAGTGAATGATGCAAACTAATGTGTTGTAGACACCATGTGCATAATTAGAGTTATGTAACTCATGAGAGTACACAAATTCCTAAGTGTCTCACCTAAATATATAATAAAATAATGAAAAATAATTAAATAATGCATTAACCTAAGTAAACTTAAGTAAGTGTAATAAGTAAATACTTATTTACACCAAAACATTTCAAGATAACATATGTCCCTAAGAATCCTAATACCCCTACAGTCATATTTTATTTGTTAATATGGGTTGACAGGGGTCATACGATAACCTATGACCTTTTTGACACATTGCATTACATCATATGTGCTAGTGGTCAGAGGACCCCTAGGGACATATTTCATTTGTTAATATGGTATGAACAGGTCATAGGATAACCTGTGATCCCTTTTGATACATTTCATGACAACATATGTGTGTAGGGGTCCTAGGAGCCCTAGGGACATATTTCATTTGTTCATATGGATTGAAAGGGGTCATAGGATATCCTATCACCCCTTTGGACACATTTGATGAAAACATGTGTCACTAGGGGTCATAGGATCCCTAAGTACATATTTTATTTGTTCATATGGGTTGACAGTGGTTATACAATAGCCTATGACCCCTTTCAACACATTTCATGACAACATATGTTGTTAGGGATCCTAGGACACCTAGGGACATATTTCATTTTTTAATATGTGTTGAAAGGGGTCATAGGACAACCTATGTCCCCTTTTGACACATTTCATGACAACAAATGTCCCCTATGGGTCAAAAGGGGTCAAAGGATAACCTATGATGCCTTTTGATAGATTTGATGACTTGATATATGTCCTTAGAGATCCTAAGACTCCTAGGGACATATTTCATTTGTTAATATGGGTTGAAAGGGGTCATAGGATAACTTATGACCCCTTTCAACATATTTCATGACAACATATGTCACATAATTCGTTTGTTAATATGGTTCAAAAGGGGTTATAGGATAATCTATGACCTCTTTCAACATATTTTGTGACAACGTATGTACCTAGGGGTCCTAGGACCCTTAGAAACATATTTAATTTGTTAATGAGGGTCGAAAGGGATCATAGGATAACCTTTGGCCCCTTTCAACACATTTCATGATGACATATTTACCTAAGCATCATAGGATAACCTATGACCCATTTCGATGCATTTCATGACCACATATGTCCCTAGGGGTCCTACGATTTTTAGTGACATATTTCATTTGTTCATATGCATTGAAAGGGATCATAGGATAACCTATGACCCCTTGGGACATATTTCATTTGTTCATATGGATTGAAAGGGATCAAATAATAACATGTGATCCCTTTCGACACATTTCATGACAACATATGTGCCTACGGGTCCTAGGACCCCTAAGGACATATCACAGATGCTAAAAAGGGAGAAATATTTTTTCCAAAACATGGGAGAAATATTTATCCTAAGGGACCTCCTCCATCCGGTGGAGGACTTATATGTTCCCTACACTCTTCATACTCAATGTAGTTTATGCTCATGGATTTCTATTTTATCCTAGCCTTTTTTCCTTTCTACTCACTACTCTTTGAGATAGATTATATATCCACCTACTCTAGGCTCTCTCAATTTTTGATCCTAACTTTTCTTACCAAGATTTGAGAATAGCTTGTGGGAGCATCTCCTACCACTTGTTAATTCTTCACCAATTTTGTCACAATCAAAAGTAAGATCCATTTTAGGGTTTAGCTAGGTACACAACACAATGGGGGAATCTTTGACCATGAAGCCACTAGAGGAAATATAATCTTTGGAAATATTGGGAAAGTTGGGAATGTTAGTACACATAGACACAAGGGTAGTAGTAGGAGTTATGGATTAAATTAGAATAATATTGTAGAGAGGACACATAGCATGGTGAAAATTCTGACATTAATAAATAGGCAAACAATTTGGAGCTATCGAAATGATTATCCTTCATGGGGACCTACCAATTAGTCATTGATTGATAATCACAAGAGGAGGGAGGTCTAGAAGGTTTCTTCCAAGTAGAAACTAGGAAATTTTCATTCAACTTCTTAATAGTCATGCAAATAATTCCTTCCACTGCTGTTTTCCTCACCCTAAAAATCACTCTGTTCCTTTTTCTTCCAAAATTTCTTGAAAACATATAGTTGTAACAATTTACATAGAAGTTAAGTATACTAGTGGGCCATTGGAATTAAATAATTGATAAAAAATGGATGAATGGTTTCCCCAAAGACCTAATAAAGGTTGAACATTCTAAAAAGGGATGTCACAATTTTTGAAATAGATAAGAAAAAGATTTTTATTTATTTTTAAATGCAATTGATGTCTTCAACCACTTGTTTATCAAGAATAAATCTGTTAGAAAATTGGAAACCCCTCTTTCTTAAGTTATTAAAAGTGAAGATTTTCTCATGTAGGATGGACCACTAAAAGAAGTTAATTTTTGGGGTGAGTTGAGGAATCAAAACTTTAATCCCAATAGAGTCTGGAACCTCTAAGCTAATTAACAACAGATAAAAGGAGAAATTATAGAATTCTCCTAACATATTCTTGTCATGGATGAATTTATCCTATGAAGGTGTGACTAAGATACTAAAGGTACTAATGAGGTCTTGGAAGTCCTTAATTAGTGATAGGTCTTTGATGTAATTCTAGGTTATATTTTCCTTTTAGTCTTTACCCTTCCAAGGATTAGCTCAATATTTCTCTTAGCCTACTAGGGTTTCTTTTTATGCCCTAATCCCTAGAGATTTTGGCTTATTCTTCTCCACATACCTCTTCAAGCCCACTTGCTAACCTACTTCTTTTGCCCTTCTTGACCATTTCTCTTACCCTTGTATAGGGAGGGGCAACTAAAAGTTTTGTAAGGTTTCCCCTAGACTTCGAAACATCTCTTTTACAAGTTACCCCCAACTTCTTTACTCCTACACTAAAATTGCCAAACACAGGGCTACTAGGATTAGCCCTCCAACTTGAGTTTTTAGACTATAATCTTGAATTTTCCTGAATAAGGTGGAAATTTTTTATTTATTTATTTGAATACCATTTTGAAAATATTCAATATTTTTAGGGTCTCAAGTGTTTGAGATGTCTGTACACTCAAAAGAAACTTTTAAGCCTATATTTAATGGTCTTACAATAAGGATGATCTAGGTTTGACTAGGACACTTAAAACTTTTACCATAAAAACAATTCACCATTCATCCATCTCATAACTTAACATGTAAACTTAAATAGGTCACTTCAAAATCATAATGTTGTAAGAATTTGACTTAGACTAGAGTTCACCCAAGACCAAGGAACTCAAACACAAGCACACAATAGACCAAATAGAGAGAGAGTATGATCAGATTGACGATATTCATTCAATATGTTGGCTTGAGAGTACACTAGGAGTGCTTGTATATAAAGTCCTCAAGAGAGATTGTAGAATGCATAGAAGTTAGCATTATGATAAGTCATACAACTAGGCACATGTCCACCAGATATTGGTTATCCTCCATTAAGCATGGAATTAAGTGCGATGATGTGAGGATAAGCCTACAATGGTGTAGCATGCAAATCAGTGGTGTAGAAAACATGTGCTAAATTTGGAGTGCAAATAACTATGTTCTCAACATGAAAACTTAGTGAATAATGCAAACTAATGTGTTGTAGACACCATGTGCATAGTTAGAGTTGTGTAACTCATGAAAGTACACAAACTCCTAAGTGTCTCACCTAAATACATAATAAAATAGTCCAAAATAATTAAATAATGCATTAACCTAATTAAACTTAAGTAAGTGTAATAAGTAAATACTTATTTACACCAACACAATCCCTTAAGTGCAACTTATGGGAATGCCCTTAAACTTACACAAAATAGGATGAAATGCATAATAGGTTCTAGCTATTAGTCCATGTTAGGTACCCATGTACATAATGAAAATGGAATCTCACATAAAGTGGAGAAAGAAGGAAAACCTCATGGAAAAACCCCTCCCCAAAAAAGAGAGATGAAACGATGTATGGATGGATGGAGTAATCAAGACCCCCCATTATGACATACATCTAGTATATACATAAGAGAATTATGGTGAGAGGAGGAAGAGAGATAGAATAGGCTTCCCCCCTAAAGGAGAATGCCAAAAAGTGACTTCTCTGATGAAGAAGTTGATCCAAAACTCCAGAATGGTGTTCCTCCCCTTAGGAAGAAACAAAGCTAAGGGTACAAATGCGACACTTCCGCTATGCATGGAAAGAATCCCATGGATAAGTGATGTCTCTAAAACCTACTCAACTGACTAAAGAACCTATCCCAAAGAACTGTCTATCTCTTCAACTGATGAAGAACCTTGCTGCAATTGTTGAGCATAAGTATTCACAATCACTTCAAGCTGTGGCGATTGATCATGTAGAGAATGAAAAAGAGAGTCGAATGGAGTGCTCGTGACAACTAAAAAAGGTGATTCTGCATTAAGAAAAAGGTACAAGGTCGAGATGATTGTGCCTTGCATCCCTTGGAAAATATATTCCCATGTAGGACAATTGAAGACTCTAAAATGTGTCATAATAGGTTTTCTACCACACCATGCCTCAAAAGGAGTCTTTCCATCTAAGGCTAGATGATGAAAATCATTAAGAATCTGAGTGGCACTAGATATTGCTTTGACTTCTAATGATAGATCAAGAGACTTGGCTTGTATCATGTAATTTTCCATAGGCTTAAGAGTGTGGATCCTCAAAGTTGCAACATCTGTCTTCTACAGATTGAATGTTGATGGAGTCTGAAGATCAATGCCCTCAAGTCTATAGAAGTCCTTAAGTCTTCTATTGATGTACATGCTTCCATTTTTTATTTAGAGTACTTTAATGGCCTTTCTATATTTCTATTCTACATGAGTCTTGAAGTCTAGAAACTTATCCAACACTTCATTCTTGCAATGAAGAAAGTAGACCCAATTGAACCTTGAGAAGTCATCAATGAAAGTCAATATATAGTGACCTTGGCTTAATGCAAAAGGACTAGCTAGTACCATGTGAACCATCTATATATCACCTAGTGCTCTTGAAGACTTCCCTCTCTGTAACTTTCCTTCTCGATGCATATCCACTGAATTTGTTGAACATTTATCCTTAGAAAAGTTTATTTGAGGTAGACCTTTCACCATTTGGTTTGTGCAAAGTTTTTGAAGGTAGCAGAAGTCAAGATGACCATACTTCTCATGCCATAATTGCATGTTTGATTTGGATTGTGATAACAAGGCCTTTGAAGGAGACTTGGGCACAAAATGGGAGAAAGAGTACAAACTTTTTTTATGATTCACTTCCCCACTGTAACCAAGGAATCATCTTTAAGACTGTGCACTTTTACTGAGTCTAGAAGGAACTCAACTCTATGTCCATCTCCAAGGGGAGTGATTTGGTAGATTTATAGGAAATTTAAACTTAGGTTTGGAACATAGAGAACATCCTTAAACTATCCATTTTCCATCTCCATGTTTGCTTTTCCTTCAATTTTTGTTTTACTATCATCTCCCATGAAGATGTATGGTACCTTGGACAACTTCATTAAAGAAAAATCCTCTTTTGAAGAACCCATATGATAAGAGGCACCCGAGCCAAATATCCATTCCTTTGAAGAATTTGAATTTTCCATGAGTGCTTGCCCTTTGCCTTTGAATCAGAAGAAGACCCTTTCTCCTTATAAGCATTAGGAAATAGAACATTATGTTTCTTCATGATGTTGGTCAATTCATCAATCTTTTTAAGATAACACTAATGCTCTTTATGACCCAATTTCTTGCAATAAGTGCACTTCTTCTTCTCCTTATTGTTGTCCCCTTTCTTGTTGGAATTCAAGGACTTTCCTTGTTGATTAGATTGTGGTGTTTTCTTTTCTGCATCCTAGAATTTGCTCTTCCATATCTTCTTACCCTTTCCTTTACTTGAAGATTGTCCAACTAAATTTTGAGAACCCTCATTGTTGGCCACCAATGCTTTAGACTGAGCTGATTTGAGATTTCCCATTGATTTCAACTTCTTTTCTTCATCATCCAATAGTTTAGCATATTCATCAAAAGTGACTTTCTTGTAGGTAGACCCTAAGGTAGTCTTTGAGGTGTTAAAAGAAGATATAGATGTGGAATATTTCAATGGCAGCTTGTTATTAATGAGATAGATCATTCTATCATCTTTGATAGAACTCCCACAATTAGTAAGCTTTTTTCTTAGTTCATCCACCTTGATGACGAAATCCTATATAGAATCATATGACTTAGGATCTAAAGAGACAAGCTCATCTTCAATTTTGAACACATCCTATTCAGACACTTTCCCATAAAGGTTTTTGAGGGTATCCCAACCTTCCTTGGATGTAGAACACTTCTTGATTTGTTACATGATCTTATCATCTACCCCCAAACATATATCACCTAGGGCTTTCCTATCCATTGCTACCCAAGTTGAAATATCACTTTCTAAAACATTATCCCCTACTAGTTTAGGAAGCATACCATCTACATATTGTGAAACTTGATTATGCATCAAGTGATACCACATTTTTATAGACCATGTAGCATAGTTATGAAGAGTTAATTTAGGAAACTTAAAGTTGGCCATAATGTAGAAAATGAAAGAGAAGTGCAGAAGAGAGAGAACACAACATCAATAACACCCCCCCACCTTTTCACTAAATCAAGAAACCCCCCCAAAATAGATGCTTTGGACACTTTATTAGTAGTGTGATTACAATGGACCACTTACCAATTTTAACCTTCATGGACTTCTAATTTTTCTTGTTACAACCTCTTTATAGATTACAAATCTGGAACTTTACAATGTGCTACAATTCTAAAGCAATACAATGCAAAGAAAGGTCCTATTGCTGAAAGTGACAATTTGGTCCACACAACCCTCTAATTTTACTATAGATCTAGAAAGTAGATGAAAAATAATGCATTTTCAAAAAAAATGGAACCTATTTTTGACTCTAGATGTGCCCGTACGGAGCGTTTGAAGTTGCAAAATGTAGGATTATGCAAGTTCAATCACCAAAAGATGTAAATTTTCACAAATCCATGCACCAAAACTAGAAACTAGCTACACAACTAAATTTTTTAAGAAATTCTAACCAATTTTAAAAAAAATTGCACCTCATTTGGAGTTCAAATGTCCGAGTTATGGCCTCCCAAAGTCGGACTACAAAAACCAAAATTAATCTTGAGAGGGGTTGCATTGGAAAAAGGAATTAAATTTGACAGTCATATAGTCATCTTAGTAGTTCAAATTTTCCCTAGAATGATGGTTGTATGGCCATCAAATTTAGGTTCATGAAAATGATGACATCAGCAAAAATTAGACCCCCTACTCATGTGGTGTTCAACTTGCTAACATGGCACTTGTACAATCGTATGGTTTGTATGAAAAAAATTGACATGTCTAGCTGGCAATGTGATGACTATGCATTGATGTGGGCAATTAAGTGGGCAAATCAAAATTTTCCATGTGTCTTAGGCTACTGATTGGGGAGAGTGACATCAGATCTAAGTCACTTCTGATGGAGCATATAAAATGGCACCACATGGCATGAAGGCACTAGGCCACAGGGTTGTTCTGTCTACCATCCTGCATAGAGGTTTATACTGCTGTGTGTCCATGTGTATAATGCCAAAAAGTTTCATGCAGGTGCCAATGATTTGACAACGCTGTTGGAGATCCAACAGTGTAGGTGCTAGAATTTATTTAAAGGTCGCTGGTATATTCTTTGGGTATATGTTGAGCTCTAGCAAGATTTCTTAGATTTTATCCCATGTTGGTGAGAAATAGGTCTGCAAACTCTTTATATGTGTTAAATCATGGGCTCTATGCAACAAAGAAGCTTGCCAGGCAAGAGGCTTGACCACCAAAATTTATGTGGCTAGGCACCAGTTGGTGGAGAGATTGATTCGTCAGTGGAGGAATTTGCTCCCTTGGTAAGTTTATTAGCCATAGTGAGATTGCTCTGTATGGCTCATCCCCAGATTTAATTGATTGTAGGTGCTCATAGAATAGTAAATGTAACCTACAATAAATAAATAATCCTCCAAAATTATAGAGCCAGGATCTGACAGCCTAGTTCTGCAAAAATAATTTTCTCTACCTGAATGCCTGATTGGGACACAATAATTTTTAAAATAAAATCTAAAAATTATAGAGAATTAATAGATTCAAAAATTCAAATAATAATATCAAATTAGATCATACCTGAACTACAAATTGGGGCCTCCGGGTTTTGATTTGCAAAAAAAAATTGCCTCACAATCAACTTTCACCTAGCATAGGCAAATTTATAGTCAATCTTCACTGAATTCACACTTAGGATGCAATGGAGGTCATACCTGGCTCTAGATGCTCCAAATTTTTATGAATCCTCTGAATTCAGGTCGAGGTGCTGAAGCATGTGTGGTCTTGAATGACTGTGTGTAGAGAATCTCCTTCAGCTCTAATACCATGTAAAAATTTGGCTTAGGACAAAATTCACCCAAGCCCAAGTAACTCAAACTCAAGCACGTAGTAGACCAAATAGAGAGAGAGTACGACCAAAATGATGCTATTCATTCAATATGCCAGCTTGAGAGTACACTAGGAGTGAATGTATATAAAGGCCTCAGGAGAGCTTCTAGAATGCATAGAAGTCAACATCATGATAATTCATACAACTAGGCACATGTCCCCCACATATGGGTTATCCTCCATTAAGCACGAAATTAAGTGTGATGATGTGAGGATAAGCCTACAATGGTGTAGCATGCAAATTAGTGGTGTAAACAACATGTGTTAACTTAGGAGTGCATATAACTATGTTGTCAACATGACAACTCAATAAATGATGCAAACTCCTATGTTGTAGACACCATGTGCATAATTGTAGTTGCATAACTCATGAGAGTACACAAACTCCTAAGTGGCTCACCTAAATAAATAAGTAAATAATGCAAAATAAGTAAATAATGCATTAGCCTAAGTAAACTTAAGTAATTTTAATAAGTAAATACTTATTTACACCAACAAATTTAAATCAAGAAATAACACACAAGATTTTTGTTACCTAAAACCCCTCCAAATAGAAGGTAAAACTGGGGTGGGGATGACTCCCAACAATCTTCACTATTGCAGTTGTAAAGTGTAACCAATTATGGCTACAATTTTTTTTTATCACAAACTATTATCTATCCTATGAAAGGTCTTCCCTATTAAATGCTTACAAGACTATTAGGTCTCACCTTGACTTAGAAAAGATTTAAAGTTGCAACTAAGTAAGCACTCTATCAGGAGATTTACAAAAGTCTGTTAAGACTACTTTGTTAAGAGATTTACTTTGTATCACCTATTAAAATGAATCAACACCTGATCCTTAAGTTAGCACCTTGTTTTTTTATGTTAGATCTCCTCTTTACTAGTTATCTTGTTGATCCTCCTGATCAGATCTATCTTCTCTATCCTTTCACTACTTATCTTTGTTCTTTTCAAACTAATTCTCCATTGTATTTCCATAACTTAGCCATTATTTCCATCATGAAATATTCTTCATTCTCTTAGCATTCCTCTCCTTTTCCATGCAATAGTTCTCTTGACATCTTTATTATCCCCTCTTAGGGTTTACCTTTTTAAGTATGCACTATGAAGATGTGTTAGGTCATAGTCGATGGTTATGGTTGATCCTTATTGCCACCCGATTCTTCCCTTTATATGGTTGGCTACATGTATTAACATATGGAATCATAATATGGTTGGATCCTTATTTCTGAATATCAAAAATTCATGTTCATGGTATGTGCAGGATCATGGTGTGCCAAAAAATGACAATTTGAGAAATATGTACTTTTGACATGCCTCAAAGCATTTCACAGTCTATTCTAATTTTTTTCTGACCCATCTTATTACCAAGACAAAATATTAATACCTTCATAAGGCCTTGTATTTCTTTGGACACCAACCCTACATGGCCTACTTTTAAAATGTGTTGAAAACATGTTTTTGGCATGTTCTTGTGTGTTTTTTACTTCAAACATGTGTCTAATGACTTTTTTTCCACCCAAATTTGATGAAATGAGAAGGGTTTATTAAGAATTCCCTTATCTTTTCATAAATGTAATTTCTATCAAATTTTAAGTTTTGTGAGTAAGTATTGTTCATTTTCTAATGGATTTACACATAAACTGTTGATTGACACACTCATCGGAAAACAAATATAACTTTCAAACAATAAAACATTTTTGAAATCCAAAATATATATCACATTATATACTACTTCTAATATAAGGAAAAAGAAAAGAAAAAATATATTTTTCAAAGTTTTAAATTAGTTAAGGTGGTCAAACATGAGAGTTTTTTAAATTTTGAAAATACTATAGTAGAAAATTCATAATTATTTATTTATTTAGAGTAATAGTACCCAAAAATAAGTATCACATCATAGTATGATTCTAATTATTATATCTAGAATCTTATTAAAAAATATTATCATTTTATTTTGATTAAGATGGTCAAACATACGCCTACTTCTTATTTTTTTCTTAAAAATTTTGTAGTAGTGCATTAAAATTCAAAATTTTGACCAATCAATTTTTTCTTTCTTCAGATAAGGCCTAGTAGTTCAGAAACTAAATTCAATTTCCTAAAGATTCTTTTTTCACAACTTTTTGATTGAAATTTTATAACAAGTTTAAAATTGCACATGAAGTTGACATAACCCTTATTTGCTAATTTTTCATTGCCACTTAAGGGTATAGTTTGGTTGACCATGATCCTGCACATACCATTCATGTAGGCCCAAAATGGCTTACATAGAAGTTTGTTTCATAAAAAACATCTATGTCGAAGACTAGTAACTCGACATCCATAGACTTTGATATTCGGCCTTAAATATGCTCTTCATACTAACAGTTGACTTTTGAATTGCTCGACACTTACCCTTTGTCAGAACTGTAATCACTTGACAAACACTATTTTCTTGGCACTTTAGTGACTTGGTACACACTGAATCCTCAACACATACTAGTGCTCAACACTAACTATCATATTACTCAGCATGTATTATCTATAGACTTATGTTTGACATACACTATGTACTCAACTAGCACTATTCTTTTCTAGATAATAACTAAGTATTTTGTCACTACATTGTCAAAACCATAATGAGATTAACAATCTCCCCCATTGACATGAGTGGCCAAAATACTTTTTCATGGCATATACAATCTTATTTTATGCATAAGTCAGACAATATATCATCTCTATTCAACTTTAATAAAAAAATTTCAAAATCTAAAAATTTGTAAAAAATGTTGTCTCCATACCTTATTACTCCCCCTGAGTAAATACTTAATTTCATTTATCTAACTCCTTTTGAGTAGAAATCTGCCTTGACAAAATCTTCAAAATTCACAAAATCTAGAAAATTTTCAAAATCCCCTTTTTTTGACACTATGTCATTTGGCTCATACACTTATAGTGTATTTTTTTCAAAAATGTCTTATGGAATTCCATTATGATTCCCAAAGCAGAATGCCAATTATCATTAGCTACATCGAAAGATTGAATCTATATTTCTGCATTTTCTGTCATATCTACTAGACCTTCTTGTGTAGAAAGATGAGAATCTTTGTTTATCAATATTTCTACAAAGGCTAGTTCCTTCTACAAAACTTCCATGTATGAGGTCACCATGGACTGAATTCTGATCAAAGTTGATGTGATATTTGCATCCTTTTCTTGCAACTTGGGAAGCCTACCCTATCTTAGCAATAATCTTAGAAAATGAACTTGACTAGTGCCAAGACATTGCCTCATTGTAGTACTTGTTCAATGTAAATCTTCTTGCAGCTAGTCAATTGACTGCTAAGTTTCATTAGTAAAGATATCAACATCACATAATTTTCTATATATATGAAAAATGTTATCCAAAACTATCTTTACACTCTCCATCTTAGTTGATAAATTAACTACTCTTAGTTCCAAGGCACTAGATATCTTGTCCATAACCATAGTGTGAAATTGTCTTTCAAACCATTCCAATAACTTTACATTTGCCTCTATATCTTCATAATTTATCTTATCAACTATATGTACAAGTATCTGTAAGATCATGATATTGGAAAATGAATCTGAAATATCAAAAGAATCTACAAAATTATCTCTAATATCATGCAAAACCTTCTTGTGCTCATGCTCCCTTCTCAAGATTTCTTGCCTTTATTTCATCTATAGAACCTCTTGAAGAACATCCATTTCTTCAAGTGTGATTTTTGTTGGATCAAACATGGGTAGAAATATCACTTCATCTAAAATCACATCCTTAGTGATGTAATCTCATCACTCTTAGGTGCAGTGGTACTCAGCCTTTGAAGAGTCTTGCTACTAGGAGGAGGTGTAGTGACTGGTAAAGTGACTAGTCTTTGTATGGCTATCCATTCATCTATCCTAGCAGTCATCTTATCTTCTTCCTTTTGTTCAAACTTCTTCTAATCTTTAGTGAAGTGAGTGTAAGATTCTCTTCATTACCCTCTTTGTCAATTATGACAAGTGCTAGCAACCTTGAGATTTGTAGACTTGGTAGTAATGTAGCTATGGTATTTCCTTCTTCTCCTTCATCTCAATGACAACAATATGCATTGAATATGGTGATTGGTTAAGTTCACCTTTTTTTTCCAGGGTTACACGTTTATCTATTGTTTGTTCATGTGAATACTTCTCCTTAAGGATGAATGCACAAAGTTGGGTCACAATTCAGTAGAAGTCAAATCTGCAAAATGAAAATTCTTAGAAACAGGTACCCAATTTTAAAAAATGGGCATCTGTTTTTGGTTCGGGTGCCCAACGCTAAATTTAAAAAATTGGCACCCGTTATTTTTAAAAATCAGGTACCCATTTTTTATTTTCAAAAAACGGGTACCCGTTTCTCAAAAAAAGAAAAATTTTAATTTTTAAGAAATGGGCACCCGTTTGGAAAAAATAAAAAACGGGTACCCGTTTCTTAAAAATTCAATTTTTCAAGTTTTCAGCAGATTTTACATGCCGCTTTTAGGTTTTCAAAATGGGTACCCGTTTTTTGAAATTCAAATAATGGGTGCCCATTTCTTACAACATGAGGCGAGATTTTTTTTCCTGCCTCGGATTTTAGTTTGGGACAGGCTTGGTGAGACCAAGCCTATGCCTTGGCCTCTTAAGATTTGGCTAAGGCATTGAATAGACAAATTCATCCCTTGCCATAATTTTTAGAGGGTCTTCCCGATCACATTTTTTTACGAAACAAAAACCCATTAGAGCTCTCACTGTCCTGATTTCAGAAATATAAATTTTATAGAGTTATGTTTTTATTTACTATTTTTTTTTTTTTTTAATCAAAGGTGGTACCTAAATGTAAAATAGCAATTTTCACTAAAACTTTAATAACTTTTTTATTTTATATTTTTTCTTAAATTAATTTATATGTCATCAATCTATATTCAATTCTTTTGAAGATAAAAATTTTTTTTTTGAAAAAAGTGAAATTTTGATCAAATTATGTTGTCCGTACACGAGAAGTTTTAAAAATTTCTTTTATAGCCAATTATAAATTAATTAAAAAATATACATTCATTAAAAAATTCAAGAAAAATATTCTCATCAATCTCTGGTATGTCAGGTAACTCCATTTAAAAGGATTCACAAAAATTCATTCATTTGTGTCAACTTATGGTGTCCGTACACGAGCGTGGTATGGTCCTGAAATAGGCATTTTGAAAAAGAGGTTTTTAAAGATTCATACCAAAAAAATAATCTATCATATGGGTATACAAATAAATTACCTATTCAAAAAGAAGATTCCAGGCACTACAATTTTTATTGGTGAATTTTTTTTATATTTAATATCTAAATGGCTCAAATTTTGGCATCAATTGACAAAATATTTCAAAAATAGGAAAAACACTTCCACTTTTTGGCCAAAAGTGAGACCCAACTTCTTGCACTGACCCTTAACTTTTGTAACATGTGGGGGCACAATAGATGTGTCTTGATATTGTGGCTTAGTGGATGCATTCTTAGCCTTTTTAGATTCATCAATCCTTACCAATATAGGAATTGTACATGGAATAATAGTATTGGTGGATTCTTTTTGTATTTTCTTTAAATCTTCCCCACTTAATTGATTTACATTTGGTGTAGAGTTATCAGGTATGTCCTAAATAGTTATTGAGTCCTATTGACTCACTTTCTCTCCATGTGTAGGATTGGTGGTGGGTAAATTTACATCCTTTGCATCTTGTGCATCTTCCTCAACTATGCCATCCTTTACTTGTTCTCCTTTCTCTTCCACAACTTTTTCCACTATTTGTATGGTCAACCCATAGATTATTTTTCAAAGTAATTTTCTCTAGGCTACCACCTATTCAAATCTACTTCTCAAAATTTGAAAGGCTTTGTATTTAGGAGAAAATATCCCTTTATGTTTCTCTACATCCTTTGCAATCATTTTCTTATCCAATTCAGGTATAACTTGAGCTAAACTAGCATCCCTAATTTACTTCTTAGTCTTGATATTGAACTTCTATTTCTACTTTACTCATTTACATAGACTTTCAGGTAATGAATTAGCAATCTTTAAAGGAGTTATCTTAAAAATAGCCATCATATCATAAATAGCTTCTTCAATATTATGCTTATCTCCATTGTCTAACTTACAAAAATTAATATGTGTGAATCTAGATAAATCTGCATTGCTCTTTACATTCTCACATAGATTATCAATATAAGATGAAGGATTGTGGCTTACCACACTAAATTTACTGATGTCATTTGATTCTATCCTTTCATCATCTAATTCCTCTTAAAGGTTCAAACTCCTCTTTAATCTCTTCGCAAGCATGCTCAACTTTGTTGTATCATCCTTCTTTTTTACCTTTTGTTGATATAGCTTCCTTAGCTTGTCTAATGGAAACCCTTGTCATTGACCTTGTCAAAGGTGTAGCTAGCTTCTATTGCTCATTATTTGCTACTTTATTTTGTTTTTCTACTTTCTTTTTCCATGACTTCCTCTTCTTTCTAGTTTTCTTTGGTTCTTGCTCAGCTTCATCTTCATCCTCTGAAGCTTGATCTTCTCCTTGTCCTTATGTAAGCTATAAAGGTCCTTGACCTTCTTCTTCTCCTTCACCAAAATTTTCTTTCAATTTCTTTACCATTTTTTTCTTCTTCCTAATGATGGTGACAGTTTGCAAGTTTATCATTATCCTTGATTTGGCTTCATCATTATTCCCAAAATATGTAGCATTCTTGTCAATCTCTTCTACCAACAATGTAGTGATGGCCATTGATGCCTCATCAACATTTATCTCATATGGTAATGGTCTCAGCCATCTAACCCTTGGAATAGGTTCATGAACATAGGTGTATTTGACATCTATTAGGAAACAAACATCCATATAATGTTGCTCCACTTGAGATACATGAAGATGTGTTAGGTCATAGTCGATGGTTATGGTTGATCCTTACTGCCACCTGATTCTTCCCTTTATATGGTTGGCTACATGTATTAACATATGGAATCATAAGATGTATGCACTATGAAGATGTGTTAGGTCATAGTTAATGGTTATGGTTGATCCTTATTGCCACCTGATTCTTCCCTTTATATGGTTGGCTACATGTATTAACATATGGAATCATAATATGGTTGGATCCTTATTTCTGAATATCAAAAATTCATGTTCATGGTATGTGCAGGATCATGGTGTGCCAAAAAATGACAATTTGAGAAATATGTACTTTTGACATGCCTCAAAGCATTTCACAGTCTATTCTAATTTTTTTCTGACCCATCTTATTACCAAGACAAAATATTAATACCTTCATAAGGCCTTGTATTTCTGTGGACACCAACCCTACATGGCCTACTTTTAAAATGTGTTGAAAACATGTTTTTGGCATGTTCTTGTGTGTTTTTTACTTCAAACATGTGTCTAATGACTTTTTTTCCACCCAAATTTGAAGAAATGAGAAGGGTTTATTAAGAATTCTCTTATCTTTTCATAAATGTAATTTCTATCAAATTTTAAGTTTTGTGAGTAAGTATTGTTCATTTTCTAATGAATTTACACATAAACTGTTGATTGACACACTCATCGGAAAACAAATATAACTTTCAAACAATAAAACATTTTTGAAATCCAAAATATATGTCACATTATATACTACTTCTAATATAAGGAAAAAGAAAAGAAAAAATATATTTTTCAAAGTTTTAAATTAGTTAAGGTGGTCAAACATGAGAGTTTTTTTAATTTTGAAAATACTATAGTAGAAAATTCATAATTATTTATTTATTTAGAGTAATAGTACCCAAAAATAAGTATCACATCATAGTATGATTCTAATTATTATATCTAGAATCTTATTAAAAAATATTATCATTTTATTTTGATTAAGATGGTCAAACATATGCCTACTTCTTATTTTTTTCTTAAAATTTTTGTACTAGTGCATTAAAATTCAAAATTTTGACCAATCAATTTTTTCTTTCTTCAGATAAGGCCCCTCAATACTTTACATGGTTATGACTACATTCTTAATAGTTTTCTTTTAAACTAACCAAAACTATTTGAAAAAGATTGTGCAAGTAAAAGAATCTCAACCAAATTTTTAACTCAAACCTTCCTTTCTTTTCTCTCTTTCTAAAAAATCCCTAAGGTGATACAATTAATAACTTTTTCGGCTACATATAAGTTTTCAAAAATTAATAAAAAATCATTTAAAAAAATTTCCCCAAAATTCGATAGTAATCTTACCTTTAATCTACATATTCCAATATATTTACTTCTATTTAAAATAAATAATTATATCTGACTATTAAATTAATTTCTATTCTCTATATGAGTCCTTCAAAACTTACAGCCCTCACATTCAACATTATACCCCAAATAAAAGTAGATCAAATATTGAATTATGTCCCAAAACTAAATAAAAAACATCTTTAATTACCATATTTGAAAGAAATAATAACTTTTACAAATTCTTTAAATAAGTTTCACAATTCTTATCAATTTTTCCCAAGAAGACTATCATTCAAAATAGAACATATAAGTCATAAACAAGATAACTGCCCATAAATTCCATGATGATACTTGTGTAGTCTAACAAGAGTTCATCGATGGTCATGGTCAATATGCTAGGTTTTTTGATAAAAAAATTGCAAATAAAAACAATCATTAAATTTTTGTATGTTATTCAAGAGCCTTAGTAACTCTTTCAACAATATTTTGAAATCCAATCACAAATTTTGACCATTTCACTTTGTTTTTGTCTAAGTATTTAAAGAATATCATTCTCATCATATAGACATGGTTAAAACATCAACCCAAGAACTAGTTTACACTGACTATTTAATACTAAATCAATTAAATTAATACATATTCCAAATGACACCAATATATAAATTTATAACCCATGTCATTTCTTTATTATTTTCTATACATACCAACAAATTGTTGAAAATAGATTGATAAAAGTATGGAAATGCATTTCAATCATTGTTTTTTCACTGATGTCAAACCTACTACTTGTTGGTAAGACAACTACTTAGTTTATTTTGATGAAAAGTCTTTTGAATTGTTTTCAAAGAGGAAGATATATTGAATATACATCTATAGAAAGTGAGAAATATAAAAAGAAATATCTTCTACTCAGAGGGAGATAGTGTACCTAATGATCAAATGACACATACATCTACCTAGTAAGAGGGAGATATTGTTGAGGGGGATATAATGATAGTGGTAGACACCTAAAAATGAAGTGATCAAGAGGGAGTCATAAGGATGAGTTGATAGTCTATTGATCATAACAAAATTTTGTAACCATTACAAAAGATGAAAGTTGCTGATAGAGTGAGAGATTTCAATACAAGGTATCATTTAATTTTTGTTATTATTGTTGGTTGTACTAGATGTGTAGTTTACCATCAATGCCAAAGAGGGAGATTATTGAAAACAAATTGATACAAGCGTGACAATGTGTTTCAATCATTTTTTTGTCAATGATGTCAAACTTGCTACTTGTTAATATGACAACTTCTTACTTGATTTTGAGTACCATCATTTGCTTGATTGATGAAGAGGATTTGATCAAATGAGATAACAAAAGAACCTAGAGAAAAGGTTGAGTTATATATGCAAAATGGAGTACAAAGATTAGTTAATACAATGATGATATAGTACATTGATTATTTATTTAAGGTTGTAAAGTTTGGATACATTGACTAAGCCTAGAAGAAAAAGTAAGAAGAATTGAGTTTGCCAAGCTTGACTAAGTGGATAGTAGGTGTTGAGAAAAGTAAGTCCAAGCTGAGCAGAAAATTAGTTAGAGCCAAGCAAAGTCAAATTTCAATGTATACTAAGTAATATAGTGTAAGCCGAGTAAAGTTTAGTTGATGTTAATCACAGGTAAACTTTAGTATTTTCCGAGTGATCTAGTTGATGACAAGTGGAAGAATAGTATGGAAGTTGAGTGACATTATATAGATGTCGAGTGCTAGTATTCATGTTAAATCATGTATTTGTTGAATCTGAGCCAGCTATTTTGTTTTCTTAATTTTTGTGAAGCATGTGTAAGATAACTATGATGAGTAGGTGGCACAAAATTAATGGTAAATAATTTTGAGGAAAATTCAAAGTGGATTGAAGGAGAATTTTTTAGAAGGGACTAAAATGAAAACATGGATAGATTCATTGAATCCTACCTAACCCTACCTAAACCTAAGATGGATGGTAGAGGATGAATGGAAAAATATCTTAACTTTCTATTTAAAGAGATGGCTATTTAGAAGCAAGGCTGATCAATGTTGGAGAACCTAAGTTAGACAAGAGGTCTAAGGTATTGCTTCATATAGTGACCAAACAAAACACACTACTATTTGCAAGGAAAAAATCAATGCTTAAGTGTATGGATGCTTGAAGGGTGAACAAGCTATTAGAGCTTAACTATGTGAAAGAAAATAAGAATAGACGATTGAAACATAGATCTATAATCTACAAGTGAGTTGTAATTTGTTATCATATCAAGCCTTATAGATACTTTCTAGTCATTGTACTAGTCTAGGGTAAATCCTTTAAATTAAGGTTGACCTAATAGTCATTTGTAAATCCTTTAGCTAGGTGACATTCCAAGTGAATGATCTAAAGTCCTTAACAAGTTTAACTCCTAATAGTGTTATTGAAATCCTCTAATCAAGTCACATTTAACAGTGTGTATTGTAACCTTTAACAGGTTGATATTTCACAAGGCATCACTTTAGAAAAGTGAGAATGAATAGCATGTTACCCAATTTGGGTTTCCAAATAAAATTATTGTGTCAAATGTGTAATTGAATCTATTATGTTTGATGCTTACATTTTTGCAAAGTTGATTTGATAGTAACCTACAAGTTTAAGTGATTGTAAGATATAATCGATGCATGGATGTTGAACATGTTTTATGGATATGGGCTCACTAAGTTGTGAAAATTTTTATTTGCACATCTTGACCTTGGACAACTAATTTAGTCCCCCCCCCCCCCTTTCCCTCCCTACCCTCTTAGTTATTCCAAAGAATTCTAGCTATTTGTATCAGAGTCGTCTGCTTAAGAGGACTAGTTTGAAGGTACTAGAAGAAAAATATCACTTGATGTCAAAAAGATAGGTACCCAATATTAATAGGGACAACTTTCCTACATGGAAAGGTTTGAGGAAGCTACACCTAGGAGGTCTTGGAGACCATGCACAATCTACCATTGCTACTGAGCATGTTGATCTTTTTGGCACCCTAACTGCTAAAAATCTAGAAAAGAAAAAAGGACACAATTAGGCAATGTTGGAGATTGCCTCTACCCTATGTTATGAAGAGTTTGATGACGTCAATGGTTGTGATAGTGCAAAGAAAATGTGGGATGCCCTTCACACCATCTATCGAAGTGTTGTAAATTTTTCATGAGCCAAATTTGAAAGTGTTTGAGGTAATTTCAATGATATTAGAATGTAAGAAGGTGAGAATGTTGCTCAATATTTCTCTAGAATAAAATATGTTATTAATTCTATAAGAGGATCTACTAGTAAGATAGATGATGAGAATGTATTAAGAAAAGGTTTGATAACACTGCAACCCATCTATGCTATTAGAGTTTCTACAATACAAGAATTGAGATGTATCCCAAGATTTGATCTGACTCTTCAAGGTCTAGTAGGTTGGCTCACTACTTTTGAGCTATCTAATTTTGACAACTTGAAATCTAAAAATGTTGAATCTTCTTTCAAAGCCAACTTGTCATTGAAGGAACCTAATGAGAAGAAGAAAAAAAAGAGGTAAAATATATTTCCAGTGACAGTGATACATATGAAGAGGATCTAGAACACCTTGAAGTACTACTAGCGAAGAAATTTCATAAAGGTGAATGAAAATTCAAAGGGAGGTTACCTATGATGTGTTTTTACTAGATGTCCAAAAAAGAAGAGCTACAAAGGTGGAGAAAAATACAAGAGTAGAAGAGATGAGGAAAACAACGATTACAAAGATAAAGGCAAGAAGTCTTGCTACATTATAGAAGAGGAAACCAAAGATGGATTTGGAGATCATGATAATGAAGTGGTGTATGTTGTAATAAAGGATGATTCTGATGCAGATAAGGAAACTGCACCAGTGTCTTGTGTGAACAAGAATCATAGATAGATGATTGATAGTGGGTGTTCACATCACATGACTGGAGATAAAAGTAAGTTCATTACCTTGAAATATTATGATGGAAATAGTGTAAGGTTTGGTAATGATGCACCCTATCTAATAAAAAGATTAGGTTCTATCAAACTCACAGAAAATATTATATGTGACAATGCTTATTATGTTGAAGGACTTAACTATAATTCATTGAGTGTGTCACAACTAAATAGTTCAGATTGTAAGGTTGAGTTTGAGAACAAGATTTCTAAAATATATGATACTGATGGAAAACTAATGGGAAAAGTTGATTATGCTAGAGGTAATCTAATCTATCTTGATATGGATGATGTTGCTTGTCTAGTTGTAGAATTTGATGATGTGTGGTTATGGAAGAAGAGGTATTGTCATGTTAGTTTTGTTAACTTGGTTAGCATCAGTAACATGGGAAGAGTCAAAGGTTTTCCTAAGTTGAAGAAACCTAATAATATAATTTGCAACAATGTCAGTTAGGCAAAACGAAAAAGTCTAGTTTTAAGAGTAAGACTCATACCTCTAAAGGAATTTTGGAGATTGTTCATACTAACTTGTGTGGACCAATTAATATGAAAAGCTACAAAGGTGATAAGTACATTATGCTATTTGTTGATGATTATTCTAGGATGATGATGCTTATGTTTCTAAAATATAAATATGATGCTTTCCAAATGTTTAAGTGGTACTTTGTAAGAGTTGAGAAAGAAACAAAAAAAAGTCTTAAATGTTTGAGATCTGACAGAGGAGGAGAATTTACATCAAATTATTTTGAGATGTTTTGTAATGATAGAGGAATCAAAAGACATACATATGCTCTTAGTGTAGACACCTAAAAATCCTTTAGAAAATAAAGTATTTTTATTTTCTGAAAAATTTCCGATGACATCATCATTTATTAATTAATTAATTATTTAATTAATTAATTAATTTTTATGCCATTAAATCCTTTTATCTTAATTAAAAATATTTAATTAAGGAATCCCTCCCAAAAATGTTTAAATCTTATTTAAACATTATTTCCTTATTTATTAATTATTTAATTAATAAATTGACCAAAAATCCCAAAATAAATAATTTATTTATTTTTTCCCAAAAGTTGGCCAATTTCCTTATGACCAATAACCTCTTCCAAAATCTTCTAATCCTTCTTTAATTTCGATTAAAGGCTAATCCCATCATTTCCTACCCCTAATCCCAACTCAAAATATTTAATTAAAATTAAATATTAATCCTCATGTTTATTAAAAAAGTTTTAATAAATATCTCCTCAACCCAAACCCTTGAAATAAATAAAACTTTATTTATTTCCTAAAAATCTAATTTATCCTCATCCTAAGAAGTTCTAGACTCTTCTAGAAAGTCTTCATCCTCATCCTAGGAAATTCTAGACTATTCTAGAAAGTCTTTATCCTCCTCCAAAATCTAGACTCTTCTAGAAGATGTCTTTAAACCTAATCCTAATCCCCTCCTAACCTTGTCACATTCCCTAAACATGGGTTAAAACTTACTAACCCAAGCCAAAGTTAACAAATATCTCTTCCTTCACCCACCCTCATTAAATGCCATCCACTTGCCTATCCTTAAGCTAATCCTAAACCATCCTAATCCATCCTCTAATCATTTGCACAAGCCTAAGCAAGCTTAAAACCTTCCTAATCAAGTCCAAGTCGAATTTTCTCTCATCACCCTCAAAATATCTCAACCATAAAACTTTATGAAGTCCACTAGGTCATAAATGACTCTTACAAGCCCTTTTATTGCTCTTACAAGTCATTATGAGGGTCTTTATGAAGATTTTATCTCTTGAGCCTCCTTTGTTGACTCATCCTTGCCCTTTCCTCCATGCTCTCACCATGTGACATGTGTCACTCCTTGATTGGCTATAAGGAAGCACAATCCATGTGCTCTCCTCTCATGCAATCTGAGCCCTCCATAAGCTTTTTCCCATCCTTGCATCTTAGCCCTCAAACCCTCAAGCCTCTTGCCTATAAATTGGATCCTTCCCCTTTGCAAAATAACACAATCCATGAAGTAAAGTCATAATGCCATTTTGAGAAGCCATTTTACATCAAAACCATACACTCACACCCAAATTCCAACTCCATTTGAAGCCCTTTTTGAAGCATAAAGCTTGAGCATACATCCTATCTATTTAGACAAAGCTACTCAACAAGAGAGCTTCTTATTGAGAGAGCCCATTAATGGCTCATATTCTCAATTAAGAGCTCATCTTAGTCTATCTTGAAGTTTATGAATTTTGTTTAGTTTGTAGAAGCTTTATTTAAATTTGGTTTCTATTAGCATACTAACATTTTCTCATATACACTTAGAACCCCTCTACAAAATGGAATTATCGAAAGGAAGAAGAAATATATAATGGCATGTGCTAGGACACTCATGACGGAGAAAAATGTTGTTTTGAAATACTAGAGAGAGGCTATAAGTACAATTATCTATACCTTGAACTGTGTGCAAGTCAAGAAAGGTACTTATTCAACACCTTTTGAACTATGATATGGATACTCACCGAATGTAAAATATTTTAATGTATTTAAAAGCAAGTGTTATATTCTTAAAGATTATAGAAATGATAAATTTGATGCTAAAATTGAGCTATTTCACAAGAAGTATATATTCCTAGGCTATTTCACAAGAAGTAAAGCTCATAAGTGTTTAAATTCTAACACTAACAAAGTTGTGAAAAGTGCAAATGTGAAATTTGATGAATATATAGAAGTACATGAGGCTAAACCTATGAAGGATCCAGAGAAATAAAAATTATTTGTAAACCTATGAAGCATCCAGAAGAATACAAATCATTTGTATACTTTTATGAAGGTATGCCTACTGATGAAGAAGCTATAAATCAAGTTGCTAATCAACAACAAGTTTCAGTGACTGTCGAGTCACACACTATGAATGTCGAGTCTCATTTAGGAACAAAGCTACAATCAAGTGTTGAGTTATAGAATGACGGTGAGGCACATTCTAATTTTGAGATTATGTACATGAAAGATATGATTTATTACTTGATGAAGAAGTACATAGTTATTTAGAAGTTGATAGATCAAATGAGGAAAATAGAGAAAAACCAAGATTGTTTTCGTCTATGATTGGAAAATTACAATATGTATTACATAGAAGACCTGATATTGCATTATCTATTAGGATAGTTGCATTATTCTCTGCTAATCCTAGGGAGAATGATTTGATGTTCGTTAAGAGAATAATGAGATATCTGAAAGTACATAAGACTACGGTCTATACTACAAGAAAAATGAGAAATTTGAGTTGAGGGCCTACACTGATGTTGATTGGGCTAGAATTATTGATGACAAAAAGAGCACTTATGGAGGAGCATTTTTCTTAGGAAAAGGTTGGTTACATGGACTAGCAAGAAACAAAGTTGCATATCTCAATCTACTGATGAAGCTAAATATGTTGCTACTATAGTAAATTTTACAAACATTGTATGGATCAAAAAGCTACTCAAAGGTATAAAGGAGGAAATCACTAAACCTCTAATACTTTATTGTGATAATACAAGTGCTATAAATATATCAAAGAACACTTTGATGTATACAAAGACTGAGTACATTGCAATCAAGTATCATTACTTGAGAGAGTTAGTTGAAGACAAAGAGATGAAGATGGAATATGTGAATAAAAAAGAGAAAATGGCTTATATATTCACAAAACCATTACCTAAGGATGCTCATGAGTATCTAAGAGGTAAACTAGGGGTGATAACCCTATCTAAGGCTATTTAAGAAGCATGAGAAATTCCCTACATCAATTGAGATGATTGAAATATGTTACACATTAATGCAATGGATCTTACTTTAGGAGCTACCTAAAGTAATCAAAGAGCTAGAGTTATAGATTAGTCACTAGCTAGGTGATAGAGGGAGAAACTAAAAAATGTTCATATCTACATGATAAGATGACAAGTCTTTGGCATTTTTGTCAAAGAGGGAAATATTCTAAATATACATACATGGGATGGAAGAAATACAGAAAGAAGTATCTTCTACTCAAAGGGAGACAGTGTACCTCATGACTAAAAGACACATACATCTTATTAGAAATAATAGTCCACAAGGATAACTAAGATTGGGGGGGGGGGGGGGGGGAGTGAATCAATTATCCAACTAAACCATTGATCAAACTTAATTAATATTAACCATGTAACCAAAGTAAACAACATCCATAACAAGATGCACATACACAATTACACTAGATTTGTTAACTAGGGAAACCCTTGATTAGAGGGAAAACCTCGATGGGAATGATGCGTACAAAGATATATATATATATATATATATATATATATATATATATATATATATATATATATATATATATATATATATATATATATATATATATATATATAACACTGTTAGGAGATTCAAACCCTATTAGGAGTTGTAGAAGGTAGAACAACCACTATCCAACCAAGTTCTAGGGCAAGACCAATGAACTTCACTATTCAACTAATTTCTGAACTATTCCTTGTAGAATAATTGTTTGTACTATGCCTTATCCTCTTTACTCTATCCTATCAACAAAACCAATTGCTGTAAGACCTTGCAAACTAGGTCACAAACCTTAGATCCAAATATCAAACCTTGGATCTCAAAATAAGACCTCCATAATGAAGTTTTCCCCAACTTCGCTCTGCTCTACTTATCTTAACAGTTATATCTTTTCTTATACTTTTTTATTTCCTTTCTTGCTCCTTTCTTCCATAGATAAAAAATGAAAATATCCTTCCTTTAAACTAAGTCCATAAAACAATTCCCTTGAGTGGGTTGTTACACCTTCTCAATTAATTATTATAGGACCTCATTAAGAACACATTTTACTTAGAGATAACATCAATATGTCGACTTGTAACTTGAGTAACTTTTTGTATGTGTAATATTATGATGAGTGAGATTATCCATGCCATCTCCAACATGTCTTCTACATGCCTTTAATCTTGCTTCTCAAAATAAGAACTCTACTAAGAGATATAACAAGTTTACCAGAACATGCTTCTATAAACTCTATCTCAGAATAGTCTTCACCAAAACTTGCATAACTTCTTCCAAACTTAATATCTTTTGAACTTGAGGTTAGGTACATATACTAGACACTTAGTAGTATCTCCTTTTAACCTTGCTAGTGAAAATACTCAATGATATGTCCATACCAACTTGATCTTTACCTCTTTTATTCTGTCAGATACCACAAAAAATTGCTATGTTGACATCAATGACAAATATAGTCATGAATGTAACATATCATCATAATAATGATCTAATCATGTTTCTACAATAATCTCACATAGGAATATCATCAAAATTCATGCTACCAACAATCTCCCCATATGGCATTGAAGGAAGCATAGATGAAAAACATCTAGTTCTAAGAATACCATCTATTAAAGACTGCTATTCTTTCTTTTCAAATCCTCTTCATCAATCATACTGGCTTCTATGTTCACATGCTTCTCCCCCATTGATATACTTCAATTTGATCTATATCAAAGTGATTTTCATGCTGTAATCTCTCCTCCATTTACATCAATGTCAAATTTTTTAGTAACCATCTGTCATTGTATATTGTCAATCTCTGCAACAACTATCTCTAACCTTTTCAAGAGTCCAAATGCACTATTCAAAACAACATCTATCAAGAGTCCTAGATGACTTTGTCCATCACACATAATCCCCCATATTGCAAGCATCAGCATTCAGTCTAAACAAATAATAGTTCTTTGTACCAATAGACTGATGCACTCTTGCATCAACTACTCTGATGTAGGTATGGGCATAACCCCTAGTATAACTTGAAAATACTCAAAAGTCTCTTGGGAAGAGGCTTAGTAAAAAAATCTGCAATCTTCTCTTTGGTGCTTATATACTTGAAAATAATTTCCTTTTTTGCAAATTTCTCTCTCAACATCTAATATTTGATAGAAATGTGCTTAGTCTTAGAATGCAACATTCAATTCTTAAACATATTCACTATGCTTGTGTTATTACAATGTATGACAACAGGTTCACTGAATTCCATTTGTGTATCCTTTAGCATCTGCTTCATCCAAATAACTTGATTACAAATTTTTGCTACTGTAAAATATTTACCTCTATTGTACTCTGTGAGATACAATCTCAAAGAAACCAATCTTCCACATAGAAAGAATGCTCCACCACTAGTGCTCTTTCTGTCATCCATACTACCTACCCAAAAAACATCAGTATAAGTATATAAAGTGAGATCATTATATCTTTCATACCACAATCCAAACTCTGGTGCTCCCTTCAAATATCTAAATATTTTTTTAACTATTGCATAGTGTGCTTCTTTGGGATCAACTTGAAATCTTGCAATAATTCCAACTACATTTTCTATATCTAGCCTTGTGTGAGTCAGGTATTACAATCCTCTAATCATAGATCTGTACTTTGTTAGAATTCCTTAGAATAACGAAGAAGGGGGTGAATTAGTTATCTATGGTCTAGATGCATAAATAAAACATTTCATAGCTTAGTGAACCCATAAAATAATTATACTCATGCATACATCCATAAGAATATGTAATCAATTAAAACTTGTAGATTACTGTCGAATCAACTTGCACAAGTGTAAAGCATGAAACATAATAGATTCATTAACAAAATGACATAATGATTTATGTGGAAAACCAATTTGGGAAAAACTATCAGTAACATGCTACTCTTTTCACTCTTTTGAAGTAATGCCTTGTGAAATGCCAACCTTATTAAAGATTACAATACACACTATTAAATGTGACCCTATTAAAGGATTTCAATCACCCTATTAGGAGTGAGCCTTGTTAGAGGAATTTAGACCATTCACTTGGAATGTCACTTAGTTAAACGATTTACAAATGACTATTAGGTCAACCTTAATCCAAAGGATTTACCCTAGACTGATACAATTATTAGAGAGTAATAGTAAGGCTTGATCTAATACAACTTACAACTTCATTTGGAGATCATAGATCTCTATTCAATCCTCCATTCTACTCGGCTTTCACTTATTGCAGCTCTAATAGTTTGTTCACCCTTCAAGTATTTATCTCCTTAAACCTTCTTGCTTAACTTGTCATTGCAAACTCTTCTCTTAGGTTACTTGATGAAGCAAAACCCTTTGAGTCCTTGTCTCTCTTAGGTTCACACACATGACAACCTTTCTTCATGACTAGCCATTCCTATAAATATGAAATTAAGATTTTTTGTTGCTCATTCTCCATCATCCAATTCAAAGTTTGGATGGATTAGGTAGGATACAATATATCTACCCCATATTCCATATCTCTTCTTGAAACCTTCTCCTAGAATCCACTTTGAACTCACCTAAAAATGGTTTACATAGAATTCTATGCCACCAACTCATCATCCTTATCTTCCACCTAGTTCATAGAATCCAAGAAAACAAAATCGTTAGATCAAATTCATCTAATCTATGATCTTTAAAATAATGTAGCAGCTCGACATTATCAATATTCTAATGCTCAGAACACACTATGTTAGTCAGCATCCTCTAAAGTTTATTGGTCCTCGGCATCAATGAAACTTTACTCAGGATCAACTATCTTGCTTGACATCCACTGGAATTTTCTTTTTCTTAGCTCCAACTAACTTTCTACTCAGCTTGCACTGATTTTTCTTGACAACTACTATCCACTTAGTCAAGCTTAGCGGACAAAATTTGTATAGCCTATTCTTCTAGTCTTTCTTATGAACCTAAAATAGATTATCAATACATCATGTTATCATAGTCTTAATTGATTCTTGGGCTTCATTACGTAATCATAACTCAACCTTTCCCCTAGGTGCTACTATTACATCTTTTGATCAAATCCTCTTCATCAATCAACTAAGTGATAGTACTTGAATCTTATAAGAAGTTTTCTTACCAACAAATAGTAGTTTTGACATCGGTGAAAAAATAATGATTGAAACAAATAATCTTGTTCAACAATCTCTCTTAGCAATCTCCTTCTTCTATTAGCTTCTTCAATCTATTCTCAAAAATCTCCCTCTTTGGCATTAAGGACAAGGTTAAAATGGTAAGACAATATCAAAAAGAAAAATTGTATCAAAAATTGCTCACTCTATCAGCAACTTTCATCTTCTGATTAGGTTACAAAACTCTTTCTTATAACTCCCTCCAAGTTCCTTCTTGTATCTCCCTCTTACTAGGTAGATTCTCCCTTTTTGTTGTACCTCATATCTATCTCCTTCATCATACTTGTGTTTTCCTCTGATCAACAATATCAATAATTATCTCCCTTTAGGATTAGTAACACTTTCTAGCTCTTTGACAACTTTGAGAACAATCTCTTAATTTCTCCTTCTATCCCTCTTTAGTAATATTTTTAATTAGTGATGTTATCTCCATATTTGACAACAATGTAAAAGACATATCATCTTTACATGTAGATATAGACTTCTTTAGTTTCTTCAATTTCTCCCTCTGTCAGTTTGCTTGTGACTGATTTGGAAATTTTAGTTCTTTGATTACTTTAGGTAGCTCATAAAGTAAGATCCACTGCATCAATTTGTAATATATGAGCATCATCTTGTTTGATGTGGGCACTCCTCTTATTTCTTAGCTAGCCTTTGAGAGGGGTATCAACCCTAGTTTACCTCTTAGATACTCATGAGCATCCATAGGTAATGCTTTTGTGAAGATATCAACAATTTTCTCCTTTGTGTGGACATATTTCATCTTCACCTCTTTATCTTGAACTAATTCTCTCAAGTAATGTTACTTGATTACAATGTGATTATTCTATGTGTGCATCACTTGATTCTTTGATATATTGATAGCACTTGTATTATCACAATAAAGTGTCACAAGTTTTGTGATCTCTTCCTTCATTCCTTTGAGTAGTTGCTTGATCCACACAATGTTTGTATAATTTACAGCACCAACAACATATTCAACTTTAGCAGTAGATTGTGAAGTGTAGTTTTGTTTCTTGCTAGTCCATGTAAGTAGTATCTTTCCTAAGAAAGATGCTCCTCCATTGGTGCTCTTTCTATCATGAATTTTTCCTACCTAGTCAACATCAGTGTAGGCTCTCAATTCAAAAATTTCATTCTTCTTATAGTATAGACCAAACTCTTTTGTTCCTTTCAGATATCTCATTATTTTCTTCATAGCCATTAAATGATTCTCCCTTGGATTAGTAGAGAATCTTGCAACTATCCCTACTGATAATGCAATGTTAAAGCTGCTATGTACTACATATTACAATTTTTCAATTATAGACCTGTACAATGTTTGATTCACCTTAGTTGAATCATCATTCTTTGACAACTTGTGTGTTATCACCATAGGTGTACTTATTGATTTTGAATCCTCCAATCCAAAAGTTTTAAATATTTCCTTGAAATAATTTTTCTGAGTGATGTATAAACCATACTTCATCTGATATACTTCCAAACCCACAAAAAATCTAATCCCTCCAAACATAGACAATCTGATTTTGCAAAATCCTTACATAAAGCATCCTGACGTCCAAATATGATATCATGAACAAAAAATTCAAATAGAAAAATACCTTTTCCTTTCTCTATCTTCATGTACATATTTCTATTATCATTAATCCTTTCAAATTCAATCTTCACAAGATAATTCTAAAGTATCTCATACCATGCTCTTGGTGCTTGTTACAAACCATATTAATCTTTGTGTAGTCTACATACCATGTTCTTATTGTTAACATCAACAAATCCTTCTGGCTATTTATGTAAACTTTTTCCTCTAATATGCCATTCAAAAATGCATAAATAACATCCATTTGATAAACTTTGAAACCTTTGTATGCAGAATAAGCAAGTAAAGTTCTTACTCCTTCCAATCTTGCAACAAGGAAAAATGTTTCTCTATAGTCAATTCCTTCTTCTTGTGCATATCCCTTGCAAACTAATCTTTATTTGTTCCTTGTGACTTCACCATTTTCATCTAGCTTGTTTCTAATAAATACCCACTTGGTGTCAATCACATTTTTGTCTTCTAGTCTAGGAACTAGACTCCATATTTTGTTCTTCTCAATTTGTCCAATCTCTTCTTCCATGGCTTTATTCCAATCAAAATATTCTGATACATCTCTTACTGATTTGGGTTCCTTCATGCTTAGAAAACATGTATCATTTCTCAATCTATTTCTTGTCATTGACCTAGCATCTTTATCTCCAATGATTTGAGGAAAAGGATGATGTCTTTTGACATATTTAGCCAATCTAGGTTCAATTCTTGTTTATTCATTCTATCATTCTTCTTTTGAATCACTATGTGCATCTCTGTCAGGTATCTTAGCATCTCTTTCATGTCCACAAACTTTAGAATTAGAATGTACACCAACTCTATTCGTTAACTCGACATTTCTATGTGGCTCGGTTCCTAAATACAACTTGGCATTCATAGGATGTGACTCGATAGCCACTGAAGCTTGATGTTGGTTTGCAATTTGATTTGTAGAATCTTCTTCAATAGGCATACCTTCATAAAAGTATACAAATGATTTGTGTTCTTTTGGTTCTTTCATAGGTTCAGCCTTATGTACTTCTATATATTCATCAAAGTTCACATTTGCACTTTCCATGACTTTGTTAGTGTTAGAATTCAAACACTTATAAGATTTACTTCTTGTGGAATCAAGTTTACCATTCCTAAAATATTTAAGAATGAAACATTTGCTTCCAAATACCTTGAAATATTTTACATTGGGTGAGTCTCCATACCATGGTTCAAAAGGTTTTGAATGAGTACCTTTCTTGACTTGGACATGATTCGAAGTATAGATAGCTATACTTGCAACTTCTCTCCACTATTTGAAAGAAACATTCTTCTCATCATGAGTGTTCTAGAATAGTCCATTATAGACCTATTTCTTATTTTAGGAATCCCAATTTTTGGAGGGGTTCTAGGTGTAGATGTCTATCTTTTGATTCCTCAATCATTACAGAACATCTCAAACTCATTTGATGTGAATTCTCCTCCTCTATCTAATCTCAAACAGTTCAGACTCTTACCTATTTCTTTCTCAACTCTTGCTAAGTACCACTTAAACATTTAAAAATCTCATATTTTTGTTTCAGAAAAATGATTGTAATCATTCTAGAATAATTATCAACAACTAACATAATGTACTTATCTCCTTTGTAGCTTTGCACATCAATTGGTCCACACAAGTCAGTATGAACAATCTCTAGTATTTCTTTAGAGGTATAAGTTTTACTCTTAAAGCTTGACTTTGTCATTTTGCCTAATTGACATTGTTTACACATTGTATTGTTAGGTTTCTTTAGGTTAGGAAAACCTCTAACTTTCTTCATGTTATCGATACTAACCAAGTTATCAAAATTAACATCACATAACCTCTTGCATAACTAACATCCTCTACATCAAGATATAATAGATTACTCTTAGTTTGATCACCCTTTCCAATCATTTTTCCATCAATATCATATATCTTAGCAATCTTATTTTCAAACTAAACCTTACATCACAAATTATTCAATTGTGGCACACTTAAAAGATTATAATTTAGTCCTTCGACATAGTAAGAATTGTCACATAGTATCTTATCTATGAGCTTGATAGAACCTTTTCCTTTTATGAAACATGGTGCATCATTACCAAATCTTACACTATTTCTTTTATAACATTTTAAGGTAATGAGCTTACTTTTGTCACCAGTCATATGATGTAAGAATCTACTATCAATGATCTATTTTTAATTTTTGTTTACACAAGTCACAAATGCAGTTTCCTCATCTTCATTAAATTTGTCCTTCATTGCAACATACACCACTTCATCATCATGTTCATCAGATTCATCCTTTTTTTCCTCTTCAACAATGTAGCATGACTTCTTTCCTTTATCTTTGCAATCTTTGCTACCATCTTCTCTTCTATTTTGTATTTGTCACCACCTCTATAGTTCTTCTTCTATGTACATCTTGCAAAAACATGACCAACCTCATTGCAATTGAAACAAATGTCATACAACTTACCTTTGAACTTGCCTTTATCTCTATGGAATCTTCTTGCTAGCAGTGCTTCCAGTTTCTCAACATCTTCCTCATTCGTATCACTGTGACTAGACACATATTTTATTTTTCTCCTCTTATTCTTCATGGGCTCTTTAGAGTCCTTCAATAATTTCTTAGCTTTGAAAGAAAATTCAAGACTCTTAGGTTTGTAATTATCAAAGTTAGATAGCTCAAAACCAGTGAGTCTCCCTACCAAACCTTCAAGGGTTGGATTATTTCCTAGAATACATCTTAGTTCTTGAATTGAAAAAACTCTAATAACATAAATGGGTAATAGTGTTCTCAAGACTTTTCTTAATACAGTATCATCATCTATTTGACTAGTAGCTCCTTTTATTGCACTAACAACTTCTTTTATCCTAGCAACATATTGAGAAATATTCTCACCTTCTTCCATTCTCATACTATCAAACTTACCTCTGAGACTCTCAGAGTTGGCTCTTTGAATAGTCTCGTCTCCTTGATAGATAATGTGTAGGGCATCCCATATTTTCTTTGCATTGTCAAGGCCTTTGATATCATCAAATTTTGCATAGCTTAGGGCAAAGACAATCTCCAACATCAACTAATTGTGTTCTTTCTTCTTATTCATATCCTCAGTAGTTAGGGTTCCTGCTGGATCAGCATGCTCCACTAAAATGGTAGTTTGTACATGATCTCCATATCTTCCAAGGTGTAGCTTCATTAAAAATTTTCATGCAAGAAAGCTATCTATATTAAGATTGGATACATCTCTTTTTGACATCTTGATCTTTGTGCTTCTAGTACCTTTAAACTAGTCCTCTTAAATAGATGGCTCTAATACCAATTCTTGGAATTATTTAGAATAATTGATTGGGGGTAGGGGAGGGGCGAGGGGGGGGGGAGGGGGGGGGGAGGGGGGGGGGAGGGTGGCTGAATCAATTATCCAAGGTCCAAATGTATAAATAAAACTTTTTACAACTTAGTGAACCCATAAAACATTTATACTTATGTATACATCCATAAGATTATACAATCACTTAAAACTTGTAGATTACTATCTAATCCACTTGTAGAAATGCAAAACATGAAACATAACAAATTCATCAACATACATGACACAATTATTTACATGGAAAACCAATTTTGGAAACACCACCAATAACATGCTACTTTTTTCACTCTTCTGAAGTGATGCCTTGTGAAAGGCCAACCCTGTTAAAGGTTACAATAAATACTGTTAAATGTGACCCTATTAAAAGATTTCAATCACCCTATTAGGAGTGAGCCTCGTTAGAGGACTTTAGACCATTCACATGGAATGTCACCCAATTAAAGGATTTACAAATGACTATTAGGTCAACCTTAATCCAAAGGATTTACCCTAGGCTAATACAATTGTAAGAGAGTAATAGTAAGGCTTGACCTAATACAACTTACAACTTCATTTGTAGATTACTGATCTCTATTCAGTCATCCATTCTACTTGGCTTTCACTCATTGTAGCTCTGGTAGCTTGTTCACCCTTCAAGTATATATCTCCTTAAGCCTTCTTGCTTAACATGACATTGTAGACTCTTCTCTTAGTTCACTTGATGAAGAAAATCCCTTTGACTCGTTGTCTCTTTTAGGATCTTGCACATGACAGCCTTGCTTCATGACTAACCATTCCTATAAATAGGAAATTAAGATCATTTTTCACTCATTCTCCATCATCCAATTTAGGGTTTGGATTGATAAGGTTGGATACAATGTATCTACCCCATATTCCATATCTCTTCTAGAAACCTTCTCCTAGTATCCACTTTGAATTTTCCTTTAAATGGTTTACCTAGAATTTTGTTGCACGGGCTCATTATCCTTATCTTCCACCTAGTTCACACAATCCAAGAAAACAAACTTGTCATCTTAGATTCATCAAATCCACAATATTTAAAATAATGTAGAAGCTCAACATTATTAACATTTTGATGCTCAACACACACTATGTTACTCAGTATCCTCTAAAGTTTATTGGTGCTTGGCATTGACTAAACTTTACTCAACATCAATTGTGTTGCTCAACATCCTCTAGAATTTTCTTTTATTTAGCTCCGAATGACTTTCTACTTGGCTTGCACTGATTTTTCTGGGCACCTACTATCCACTTGATCAAGCTTAGTATACAAACTTTGTATAACTTGTTATTCTAGTATTTCTTAGTGTAGCCAACATTTGTAACCTTAAGCAGATTATCAATACATCATGTTGTCATAGTCTTAACTAATTCTTCTGCTTCATTACATTCTCATAACTCAAGCTTTCCTCTAGGTTCTATTATTACATCTTTTGATCAAATCCTCTTCATCAATCAACTAAGTGATAGTACTTGAATCTTATAAGTAGTTGTCTTACTATCATATAGTAGGTTTGATATTAGTGACAAAAAAATGATTGAAACACATAGTCTTGTTCAAAAATCTCTCTCAACAATGATCTCAACAATATCCTTCTTTTATTAGCTTCTTCAATCTATTTTCAGCATTCTTCTACTCAACAGTAGGTGTCTCATCCTTTTTAGATAACTTATGTATAGTTACCATAGGTGCTCCAACTGATTTACATGTTTCCAAACTAGACTTTTTCAATAGATCTTTCAAATACTTAGTCTAAGAAATAAAGATTCCTTCTTTATCTCGAACAATCTACAATCCTAAGAAGTATTTCATTCCCCTTATCATGTTTATTTCAAATTCTTTCTTTATTTCTTCAGCAAAATTTGCACTTTCACTATCATCTCCTCCAAATATGATATCATCAATAAATATTACCAAAATCATAAATCCATCATCTATTTCTTTCAAGTATAGATTACTATCTATCATACCTTTCCTAAATCCAAGTTTTGTCAAATGCTTGTCCAATCTTGCATACCAGGTTCTAGGTGCTTATTTTAAGCCATACAATGCTTTCTTTAATCTACATACCATGTCCTTGTCATATGATAAAGGAAAACCTTTAGGCTATTGTATGTATACCTCTTCTTCAAGTTCTCCATTAAAAAATGGTGACTTGTCATCCATCTGATATAATTTGAATTTCTTATGTGTTGCATAGGCTAAGAATAACCTTACTACTTTAATTCTTGCCACAAGAGCATATGTTTCATCATAGTCTATTCCTTCTTGCTATGAGTAACCTTTACATACAATTCTTGGTTTTTTCCTCACAAACTCATCTTGGTCATTCATCTTGTTTCTTGAATACCCATTTTCTTCCTATGATATTCTTGGCTACTAGTCTAGGGACCAATTCCCATGTCTCATTCTTCACTATCTGATCCAATTGTTATTTGACAACTTGCTTCCAATAGTCATCTCTTCATGCCTCATCGTCATTCTTTGGTTCTACTTGAGATATTGAACATAGCTCTTCATTGATTGTGCTTCTTTATATCACACCTTTATCTCTGATTTTGATGATCTACTTTGATGGATGATTCTTTGTCATATTCTTACCAAAAGTAGGAGTTGTTATCTCAACTCTTGGCTTTGTTCTAGGTTCCAGAATTTGTTCCTATCTTAGCTTTCCTTCATTCTGCAATTCATTGTTAGTCTCAAAGAATCATCCATCATTCCTTTTAATAACAACAATATTCTCATCATCATAATTGTAGTCAACTATTCTTTCTTGTATCTTGAATTTCTCATCAACTCTTACACTTGCACTTTCAACAATAGTCTTAATTCTTAGATTATAAAATCCATAAGATCTATTTTTCAATGAATAACCAATAAAAATACCTTCATCACTTCTAGCATCAAATTTACCAACATCATCATCACTTTTGATATAACATTTACTGCCAAAAATTCTAAAATACTTAAGTGTAGGTGAGTTACCAAACCATTGTTCATAAGGGATCTTGTTTGTGTCTTTCCCTAATTTGCACTCTATTTATAGTGTAAACTATTGTATTGACAACTTCTCTCCAAAATATCTTGGATAAATTATTCTCAACTAGCATAGCACTTGTTGCTTCTATTACTAACATGTTTCTTCTCTTTGTAATGCCATTTTGTTAGGGGTTCTAAGAGCTAAAATTTGTCTTTTGATTCCATTAGCTTCAAAAAAGATATTAAACTCATTTGAAGTAAACTCTCCTCCTCTATTTGATCTTAAATAATTAATCATCATACCTAATTTGTTCTCAACTCTATTCTTGAGTATCTTGAACTTGTCAAATATCTCAGATTTTTCTTTAAGAAATACAACCCACGTCATTCTAGAAAAGTCATCAACAATAATCATAAAGTACCTTTCACCATAGAATCCTTTAGTCTTTGTAGGACCACTAAGATCTATGTGTACAATCTCCAACTTTGTTATAGTAGTAAACTTCTTACTAGGAAATCAAGCTCTATTATGCTTTACCAATACACACTCTTTACAAATTGTGTTAGTAGGCTTTACAATCTTAGGCAAATCTCTGACTGCAAACATATTATTGGTTTTCACAATCTTGTCAAAATTGATATGAAAAAAATCTCTTATTCCATAACTAATTGTCATCTACCTTTGTAACCAAACATGTCATTTCAATGGGATTCAACTAAAATAAATTACCTATAGATCTATTTCCTATTCCAACTACCTTCCCATCTTTGTCTTTGATCATACATGTCTTCTCTATTAATTGCAACTAATGATCTATATCCACTAGTTGTCCAACACTCAAAATATTGTGTTTCAAACCATCAACAAAGTATACATCCTTAGTGTTAGTCTTACCATCAAGAGTTATAGATCCAATACCTTTAACATGGCAAGATGCATTGTTTCCAACTCTGTCAATGACTCCATCATAACTTTTGAAATCAACAAAGATGTTCGAATCACTAGTCATATGATGTGAACAACCACTATCAATTATCAAATTATATTTCTTTTCAACCTATGATATCAAAGCCATTTTCTTTGGAATTTATTCTTTGAAAGCCACACATCCTATTTCATCATTACTAGCACTTATTTCTTATTCATCAAAATCATTTACTTCATTGGCATACAAACAATCTCTATATCTTCTAGGTTTGAACTTTCCTTTATAATTTTTCTCTCTTTTAGGACACTTAGATGTATAATGACTAGAATCATTACACATCCAACTTTTAAAGATTATCTTACCATCTTTTTCTTTCTTACAAGAAGGGACACTCGTATCTTTCTATCCTCATCAAATTAGCTACTACTAGAAAAATCTCCTATAACACTTGTGCTCCTTGATAGATTAGATCAAATATTTAGGGCACTAAAATTTGTCTCTATTCTAGAAAATTTTATAGATTGTCTAAGCTCATTCTCAACTTCTTCAAGTATCCCATGTAATGTTTTCCTAGTGAAATATTTGGCACAATGGATCAATAACTATATTATTTGAGTTACCTGCTTAAATGGTGGTGTCAAACTCTTTAATATCTTCCAGATCGCTTCATCATCTTCCTTGGTTCCTCCTTGAGATATGATACCTACAAATTTTTTTGATATTTTTCCTACATATGTTCTTATATATTCATATTCCATCATTTTAGCATCTTGAAATGCAAAAATCTAGTTTTGTAGCCTCATATTCTTAAAAATCACATCATCTTCAAAACTATTTACAAAGCTTTCTAAATCCTATCAAAATTATCAAATATTTTTACTTGGTTGTACTCTACTTCAGAAAGTGTAGACAATAGTGCTTCTCTAGCTCTCATGTTGCACATAAAAAGTTTTCTCTCATCCTTGATTCAAGTTTCTAAGTCACTTTTAGCTATAATTGTCTTTTCTAAATTTTTCAAGATCCAATATCCTGGACCCATACACAACAAATCTATCTTCATAATTTCCTTCCAGCTATCATAATTTGTTCCATCAAACTTTAGACTATCCTTTTTGAGTATGTTATCCATGAATCTTCCAAAGTTGTTAAACTTTATCTTCAAGGACCTGATGCTCTGATACCAATTGTTAGAAATAATAGTCCACAAAGATATCTGAGAGAGGGGGGGAAGGGGGTTGAATCAGTTATCCAACTAAAAACATTTATCAACCTTAATTTATATTAACCATGTAACAAAAGTAAACAATAGCCATAACAAGATACACATACACAATTAAACCATATTTGTTAACTAGGGAAACACTTAATCAAAGTAAACACCCTAGTGGTAATGATGCCCATAATTATATACTGATATATATATATATTCCTTGTTAGACAATTGACCCTATTAGGAGACCATAAACACATTTAGTACATAAGAGTCCCTATTAGGAGACTCTGAATCCCTGTTAGGAGACTCCAACTCTATTAGCAATTATAGAAGGTAGAAGGGCCCACTATCCAAATAGCTTCTAGGGCAAGACCATTGAACTTCATTGTCCAACTAATCTCTCAACTATTCCTTGCAAAATAATTGTTCTTGCTATACTTTATTCTCTTTCCTTTGTCCTTTCAACTAGACCAATAATTGTTAAACCTTGTAGACTAGGTCAGGAATCTCAGATCCAAATATCAAACCTTGGATCTCAAAATAAGACCTCAGGAATGACATTTTCTCCAACTTTGCTCTGCTCTGATTATCTTTGCAATAATATTTTTTCTTCTCCTTTTTTCTCTTCTTTCTTACTTCTTTATTCTATAGATAAAAAATGAAAATTTCCTTCCTTTATACTGGGTCCGTAAAACAATTCCCTTGAGTCCACTATTAAACCTTCTTAGTTAATTATTATATCTAACCTCATTAAGAACATATTTTACTTAGCAATAACATCAATTTTTCGCCTTGTAACTTAATTTTCTATACATGCAATATTATGACAAGCAAGCTTATCCATGCCATTGCTAACATGTCTTCTACATGCCTTTAACCTTCCTTCTTAGAATAAAAACTCTGCTAAGAGATATAAGAAGTTTACCAAAACATTCTTTTGTAAACTTTATCTCAGAATAGTCTTCACCAAAACTTGCACAACTTCTTCCAGACTTAATATCTATTGCACCCAAGGCTAGCTACATATACTAGACACTTAGTAGTATCTTCCCTTAACCTTACTAGTGAAAATACTTAGAAATCTATCTATGCCAACTTGATCTTCACCATTGTTCTTCTATCAGATACCACAAAAAACTACCATGTTGACATCAATAAAAAACATAGTCATGAATGTAACATATCATCATAATAATGATCTAATAATGTTTCTATAATAATCCCCTATAGGAATATCATCAGTATTCATGCTTCCAACACATCTACCTAGTAAGAGGGAGATAGTGTTGAGTAAGGTATAAGGATAGAGATAGATACCTAAAAAAGAGTGATCAAGAGGGAGTCATAAGGATGAGTTAATTGTCTATTGATCAAACTAGAATTTTGTAACCATTAAAAAGGATGAAAGCTACTGATAGAGGGAGAGATTTCAATACAAGGAATTATTTTCTTTTTGGTATTATTGTTCATTGTACTAGTTTTCCATCAATGCCAAAGAGGGAGATTGTTGAAAACAAATTGATACAAGTATGACAATCTGTTTCAATCATTTTTTTGTCACTGATGTCAAACCTACTACTTGTTGGTAAGACAACTACTTAGTTTATTTTGAGTACTAGTATGACAATCTATTTCAATCATTTTTTTGTCACTGATGTCAAACCTACTACTTGTTGGTAAGACAACTACTTAGTTTATTTTGAGTACTATCATTTGTTTGATTGATGAATATGATTTGATCAAATGTGATAACAATAGAACCTAGAGAAAAGGTTGAGTTATGGTATGTAAAAAGGAGTACAAAGATCAGGTAAGATAGTGATGATATAGTGCATTAATTATTTACTTAAGGTTACAAAGGTTCAATACACTGACTAATTATAGAAGAAAAATTAAGAATAATTGAGTCTGCCAAGCTTGATCGAGTGGGCAATAGGTGCCAAGAAAAGTTAGTGCAAGTTGAGTAGAAAATTAGTTGGAACTGAGAAAAGTCAAATTTTAGTTTATGCTAAGTAATACAGTGTAAGTTGAGTAAAGTTTAGTTGATTCTGAGCACAAGTAGACATTACTATTTTTTGAGTGATCTAGTTGATAGTGAGTGACAAAATAGTATGGAAGCTGAGTGATAGTATATTGATGTCAAGTGCTAGTATTCATGTTAAAACATGGATTTGATGAATCTAAGCTAACTATTTTGTTTTCTTGAATTTTGTGAAGTATGTGGAAGATAACTATGATGAGTTGGTGGCATAGAATTCATGCTAAACCATTTTGAGTAGAATTCAAAGAGGATTGAAAGAGAAGTTTCTAGAATGGACTAAAATGAAAAGATGGGTAGATTCATTGAATCGTACCCAATCCTACCTAACCCTAAGATGGATGATAGAGGATGAACAAAAAAATATCTTAATTTGCTATTTATAGAGACTATTGGTCAGAAGCAAGGTTGATCAATTTTGGAGAACCTAATTTAGAAAAAGGTCTAAGTTATTGCTTCATTCAGTGACCAAATAGAATAAACTGCTACTGGTAAGAAAAGAAAGAAGGCTTAAAGTTATGGATGCTTGAAGGGTTAAAACACTATCAGAGTTGAAGTGTGTGAAAGCCAAGCAGAATGGAGGACTAAAATATAGGTCTATGATTTGTAAGTGAGTTGTAAGTTGTTATCAGATCAAGCATTATTGTTACTTTCTTATCATTGTCCTAGTCTAGGGTAAATCCTTTGGATTAAGGTTGGCCTAATAGTCATTTGTAAATCCTTTAACCAAGTGACATTGAAAGTAAATGATCTAAATTCCTCTAACAAGGCTCACTCCTAATAGGGTGATTGAAATCCTCTAACTAGGTCACATTTAATAGTTTGTATTGTAACCTTCAACAGGGTTGGCCTTTCACAGTGCATCACTTTAGAAGAGTGAGAATGAGTAGGATGTTACTAGTGGTTTTTTCCAAATTGGGTTTCCATGTAAGATCATTGTGTCAAATGTGTTATTGAATCTATTACATTTCATGTTTACATTTTTGCAAAGTTGATTTGATAGTAACCTACAAGTTTAAGTGATTGTATGATCTAACAGATGCATGCATTTTGAATATGTTTTATGGATATGGGTTCACTAAGTTCTAAAACATTTATTTGTACATTTGGACCTTGCATAATTGATTCAAACCCGTGCCCCCCCACCACTCTCCCCCCCCCTACCGAACCCCCCCCCCCCTCCCAATTATTCTAACGAATTCCAACACAAATATCTATTATTAGCTATCAAAATCGACGTTTACAGTTTATGTCACCACAAAAGATAGTCACATCATAGACTATTCTTTTGAAATCCATGTTGTCAATTTTAGCACAGCCATGGAGGATTTTTTTTCAAAACTCACTCATTGTCCAAGTTATGGAAAAACATCTATAATATTGAATAATTATGTTATGGTCAAACATAATAAGATGTTTCAATCCTATTATACATGCTATCAAATATATATATATATATATATATATATATAGAAGAAAAAAATGTATACATGATAGTATTGAAAATAGTATTAAAATATTTATATCATGCTTGATAGAAATAAATATTATAAAACAATAGTTTGTAGATGTAATTCATGTATATAACAACTAATACCAGTAACCTATACATGTCACACTCTTCTTCCACTTGTATATGTCATAGTTCAAGTTACATGTACTTGTCACTTATCCTCAATCGTCAAACAATCTGAAATTGAAATTGAAATATTCAATCTAAACATTCACAAATATATACACATAATAATGTGAACTATATTTTTAATATATAAAGTGCAAACTATTACAACCATATCAGGTAGTGTAAACTAGAAAATTGCCATGATGTATCGTCAACCTGTGAAACCAAAATGGAATTAGAAAATCTCAATATTTTTCCTTAATTTTTATTGAATGTATTTATAAAAAAATGTATTTGACCATAGAGTGGATTTTGAAAGCCTCTAGTGTACGACCACGATAATTTGGTTGAAACTCTACCTTTTATTTATTTATTTTTATATTGTCGTACATTCAGTGTAGATTGATGCCATATAATTCATTTTTTAGAAAATGTAAAATTAAAATAGTTTTCAAATTTGTCATTAACCATCCTATTTGAAGTTTAGGTACCAATTTTGCTCAATAAATATTGTAAAAATAACAAAATAAATCATATCACTATAAAATAAATATATTTTTAGAATCTAGACAAAGAGTATTATAATGGGTTTTTGTTTCATCCAAAAAATCATTTTGAAAGTCCACTAAAAATTTTTTACAAGGAAAATAAATTATATTCTTGTGCCTTAGCCAAATTTTTACTAGAAAAATCATAGGCTTAGTCCTACCAAGCCTATTCCAAGCTCAAACTCAATGCAACCTATCAATTATGGAATTTAAATTTAAAGAAATGGGTACACATATGAAAATAGGTACCCACTTCTTAAAGTGGATAAAAATGAGGTTTTATGGGGCAAATTGTTTTAATTTTAATTTTTTTGAAATGGGTACCTGGTTTTGAAATAATTGATACCCATTTTGAAAATAAGGGGTACCCATATTTTAAAAAATGAAATAAAATTTTTGAGCTTGAGGCAGGTATCCATTTTTAAATAAATCTGAACTTTTTTACTAGCGAAAAAGATTTTTCCTCAAGGAATTCCACACTTTTTCTACTCAACTTCTTGTGTTTACCCATGTAGAATAATAGAAATAGTTTTGGTTACCTAAATACTCATATCATCTAATTAATAGGCCATCAAAATCAGTTGAGTGTAGCAAACTATTGCAAAAATGTATTCTTATTTGGTAGTAGATAAAGTTACACATTCTTTTTTTTCTATGCCTAGTAGGGTAAAAGCACAAACCTGTGTCACCATTTGTGATATCTGATAGGGTTACGGTCAAAATGGTTTTAGTCATAATGGTTTTGGCTGAAATGAGTATAGTTTTCCAAACATGGTGCTTTTCTACGTCAATGTGGCAGGGTGGGTTATGGCTGAAACCGTTTCGACCAAAAAGGTTTTAGCCATAACCCCAATGGATTTATAAAATTTGAAAAATTGCCTATCAATTGTCATTTCACTGTTGCAGTTTTCAAGTGGTTAGAGTGTTTCAACTATAATAGGTAAGTGCATTTTTTTTTTTTTTTTTTTTTTTTTTTATGTTTTTTAGTTATTACATGTTAGCATTAATTAAATTAATAATTTTTAAGTGTTTTATTAATTAAATTAATTATATTTAAGTGTTTTTTTAAGTAGTTGATTACTTAGACTAGTTAATTTTCTTTATATAGTTAGATCTTGATATGTTAAAGATAAAAAACTATATAGTGTTTTTAATTAAATATGTACATTTAATCATAAATGTAGATTTTACATGATCAAACATATAAAATTCAAGTTGTGACTTAAATAACTAAAGTAATTACACTTGATAAGACATTAACATACTACAAACCTATATGGATAACTAACATGTAACTTGAAACATTAGGTAGAAATAAACTATAATAAGTTCTAGTTGTTCAAACTTGAAAACTTCAAATTTAACCAACTTAAAACTTAGAAAACTTGGAAACTATAATAACATGTACATGAAACTTTAAAAACTTGTTAGAACCTCAAGATAGCTAAAAATTAGTTAAATTTTAGAGAAAATTAACACAGTAAACCTATATGTACTAAATAACATGTGCATGTTTTTAGTTAGATTCAAATTTGAACATATTTATATACATATAGTTTTATATTATTTAGATTCAATTTTATATGTACTTATGTATGTATATCTTAACTCTGCATTTATAGATAGAGATCTTTGCATATATCATTATGGCATCTGGTACTACTGGAGCACCTATGTCCTCAGGGGAGGCTAGTGTTTAGGGAGGGGGTTTCATTGCTAAGTTAGGAATAGCACATAGACTGACATCATCCTCTGAGGAGAGTCAACATTTTTTTGCAGATACTATTGCTAGGTTATCTCATGCTCTCAACTATCTCGATTCTACAATGTTGGCTTCTACACTCTCCCTAATAGTGAGAAGATTATTTATATTAGAGATGAGTTGTGCCAAATGATTGAGATGATCTCTATGTACAACCCATTTGATGATATTATTATTGAGACATTTTACTCTTTCCTTTCTCATAGTGTCACTGACACTGTGAAGTATACACAGATTGATGGTGAGGTCTCCATTGCTATGGTGAAGACTATGTTTCTCTTTTATACAAATAGGCCTAGGGTGAGAAGTTATTTAGTGATGAAGTGTACAGATTAGCTCATTACTCCATTTATATATCCTCAATGGTTAGCTACACATCATAGGTGGCCACAAAAGGATGAGTTTCCTCTTTTGTTTGCATAATTTCATTTATATCATGATGTCAATTATACAAATTTTATTGGTCATGCTAGATAGGGCCACGACCGATTGTTAGAGAGATTTAGACCTAAAAACACCCTTGTGCCTGCTAATAAATAAGCAATGGTGGGTCCAAGCCTTTTGGTCATGTTGAGAGGTCCATAGATGATTGTTCATGATGATACAGTCAGGACTTAGATATTTTCTAGCATTGCCATAGTTGCCACACACTTATAGGAGATATCTTCAGATGCATGTGGAAGATATATGTTATGATCTTGTGGTCCCATTTGGATAGGTGCATCCTCTAGCACAAGAGTTGATGATCTGTATGAGATAGTAGGTATACCATTAACACTACAAGTTTTGACTATATTAGATGTGGATGCATTGTGTTGTATGGAATTTATTTAGCATTTGATCTTCTTGGTTCATATCTGGGCTTGTCGATAGTCACGAGGATTCCTCTTCATGACATTGGTGGACACATCAGCCATATTTTGTCATGCACAACAAGATCACAACCCTCATAGAGATAGGAGGATATCCCTACACATTCTCCAACACCTGCTCCTATAGAGGACCATACAACATCTATCCCCATAGCACCTATCCACACACCTACTCAGGAACTTGTAGCACCTGATCCTGCACAACATGGCCTTAGAGCACCTACATTTCATGATTCAGATATTACTCTATCACTACATGATTTAAATATCTATTAGATTAGCAAAGCATTACATGATGCTATAGTAAATATTGTAAATTTATATATGCTTATATTTATATGTCACTATAATGTACACATGTATACATTTTGTTTAGAGTACTCAAGATTTTTTATATTTATGTACTTAGGTCTATACATACATATTCTTGAGTGATTCAATTTAACTTGTGTACATGTACATGTGTGTTCTATAGGGTCTTAGTGATAGTCTGTTATGTTTTGGAGATCTTCAGATCCTGACAGATCCTGCATGACATGAGTCACATGTATGTAATGTATATCTTATTATATATTTGATAGATATATATTATACATATGATATAATACATGCACATATACATGTATAATTTTATAATTTTAAAAATTTCTTTCATTTGACATAGGGTTCAGATCCAAATCATAGAGCCTTTTAGGGTCAAGCATCAAGAGGGGGTGTGGTTGATCTTAGTTTACACTTGTTTATTTCATTTATGTTGGGATATTACACACACACACACACACACACACACACACACACACACACACACACACACACACACACACACACACACACACACAAAGGCCATTTCAAATACTTTTATATGGATTTATATGTTATTTTAGATACATTTGATACATGTGGTATTTTAGAGACATATGATGTGGTATTTTGGAGACATTTTATATGGTATTTTGGATACATTTTACATGGGTACATACATTATTTCATAGATGTGTTATTTTACATAGATGTACATATTATGTTCATGTCTTATGTTCATGTTGAATGTATGTATGTTTTCAATATTCATATTTTTATTTCATAGATCATGTGTTATTTTGTAATGTATGTGTTACAATATATAATCAATAAATTTAATACATATTTAAGAATATAAAGATTACTATTTAATGTCTTATGTACATGTTAAATTGATCTTTTAATGTCTTAATATTTTATGTTTATGTATGTGTTATTCATGTTTTTGTATATGTTATTCATCGTAATGCCTTATTCATGTTTTCAATATTCATGTTTATGTATATGTTATTCATATTAATGTATCAATCTAAGCGTAATTAACTATATTTAATGACATGTCTTAAGGGGACATCCTAAATTATACATAAGAATGTAGATTAAAATATATTTTTTATTTCATAGATGTATGTATATATGTTCATGTTAAAAGTAGACATGTTTGTTTTCAATATTCATGTTTATGCATATGTTATTGGTTTTAATGCCTTAATCTAAGTATAATTAACTATATTTAATGACATGTCTTAAGGGGAGATCTTAAATTATACATATATAAGAATGTAGATTAATGCACATGTAAGAATTATGCACATATACATGTACATAAGAACATATAAAGAGTATGACCTAAAGAATGCATGTTACAACATTTAATTAATAAAAGTTAATACATATAAGAACATAAAGATTATATATCTAAATACATAAGAGCATTAACAATCATAATAAAACATAAAAAATGTATATAAATACATACAAATACTAAAGGGGTTGTCTGAAGGAGAGTTCCTAAAAGATGGTACTAAGGGGATGTCCTAATAGGTGGTCTTAAGGGGAGGTTAGGTAATAAATAGTCCTAAGGGGATGTCATGCCCAAAATACAAGGGCAAAAACACACAATTTTTTTTATTTTTTATTTTAAAGTAATAATAATTAGATTCAGTAAGGTTTAAGAGTTTGATTTGCAAGGAAAGAATAGGTTTACTAAATTTCATTTTAAGTTTATAATCATGAGAAGGAATAAATCATTAATGTTAGACTCTCGTTATTAAATTGGTATCAACATTTGATTCATTAGTACAATAATGGATTAAAATTATTCTAATATCGATCGGGTGGAGTATAAGTTCAATTATTTCATAGCATAGACATCAAAGAACTAATTACTAAGATAACATGAAATAATTGTCTAACTACAATCAAACTCAGTTCTAAAATTAAATATAATTGAATTCATGATCTATTGAAAAATAATAATAACAATAATAATAATAATATAGCTAAAATTGAATTAACTAAAATTGATTCTTTTTTTTTCTATTACTACTAAATTGAATCAACAATCCATACATAACATAATATCATTTATTTACTTATTTGTTAATTTTCCTTAACATATTTACACTTGAAATTTGCAAAATTGAACATCATCATTTTATCTTATCTTGATATTCATTCATATAATTGAAAAGAAAATACGAAAACCTCATAAGAACAATATAACTCAAACACTATTTTATTGACAACCAAGTTCAAAGGTTCCACTGGGAAAGAACTAGGAAGAAAACCCAACATCGTTGTCATTATAACAAATAATTTTAAAAACACTTTACATAGGATTTCAATCTTGAACATAAATGAATTCCAAAAAACAATTTAAATTTCCTTTCATGGCCTTTAATAAGGGATTCCTTTCATTTTCTGCAATACGTTGCTGAGATCATGGAGAGAACGAAAACTGATGAGGTGACAAAACAACATAACAAGGAGACAATATCAGTCATTCATTCCTAAATTGGGTTCTCACAACAGGTTTGCCATTGAATCAATACTAGGGAGAAGGTGGATTTTTCCAATAGGAGATGTCAGACACAACACCAAAATAGGTTCCCAATCGGGGCTATAACTCAAGAAATTTCGTTCTTCGATTCTTACATGCCAAAACTCATATGTGGTTTGTTCTAATAGGCAGGGGCCCATAACACCCTACCCTCTCTCCCTATTCTCATCCTGAGAAGAGACTCTACACTGTTGGAGTCCAACTGAAGACCTTTCCCAAAATTGGCCACTTCTGCCATCTCCTAGGGTGAGTAATGTCAAGACACCCATACAAGAAAACTTCAAAATTCAAGCAAAACATGTTTCAATCCTTCCCAATCATATCCAACATACATACAAGAATACCAATGAAAAACACAATAACATAAGCATGAACCAAGCATGAAACAACATGAGCAACATGAACAACATGAACAATATGAACAAAGGAGATAAAGAACTCCTACCTTCACAAAGAGGTTATGGTAAAATGAACAAGTTGAGAACAGCTTTTCCTTCCTTGGCTTCAATCTTCAAAAACTTCACTCTAAAACTAGAGATTGGGTAACAACCAAAACTTCTCAAAAATGCCTTTAAATAAGATCTAAACTCAACCATCTAAAAATGGCAATAACTTCCCCCACTTGCCTAAAAATCTAGAGGTTTCTAACTCAACTAAACCTAAGGCTAACCTCAAGGTGGGGTTAGGGTCATTCAACCCATGGTGAAATCATTCTATTTTTGCACTAAAGCAAAAATGGACTTTTTGAGTGACCTCAAAAGTCAAAAAAAGGGGCTGGGGGGTGGAAATTTCCCCCAACCCATACCCATACCCCTTAGGTATTAAGATTTCATGATTTAAGGCCTTAGGAATTGATTTGGAACCAAACAAATGCTAGGAATATTTAGGACTATCTAACAACTCCAAAAATTAGATTAAGCACTAATCTAGATTAGGGGTAAATAAACTTGATTAAAAATAGATTAACAAAAAGGGCACTAACTTATTCTAACTTAGGTCCATAGGTTATATAGTTAAACCTAACTAGCATGCTAGAATGCATATACAATTCACAAGTGTGAAGCGACACTATAAAAATACTATTACGAAATGTTACATTTACTAAATTATAGAATGATGCATTCATACATCTCAGAATACAATTAAGATACAAACAACAAGGTTTCCACAAATGGCACATAGGGTTCAGTTTCATTTCTCCATTGGGTTTCTTGGCTAAAATATCCTACACACTCATTGCACACATCAGTAGCTCCATAAAAATCACATGCACATATGTATATACGTATCAGGGAAATCACATAAATTAAGCCATACATATTTCAATTAATCAGGGTTTCTCTCATTCTACTCATATTCTCAATCATTAAGATTGCATACTCAAAGTGTTAATTCTACATTTACTTACTTCATCAACTTACATGTTCATAAAGCATTATATGACGAACTCAAATATCTGAAAGTAAACATCACACAACATGAAATAATATAATATGCTCAAAGTATTCGATATTGTCTTGACATATCAAGTGATGAGTAACAAAATAATAATGTATCACTATGCTATGATCGGTTAGGGCAAGGTCTCACATCCTCCCCCACTAGGCATGAACTTCCTCCTAGAGTTTATCAAAAAGATAAGGGTACTAAGATCACATCTGTGTTGCATCCTCTCATGAAGTTGTGACCTCATTGTAACAATCCCACAGGACCCTAACTTGGTCCAGCTCTCAGCCTCTATGTGCTAGGGTCCATCGAACAATAATACAGATAGGCTCCAGTGCTAGTTGTCCATCTCACTCCACTTGCAAAGCATCCCAATCTATAATATAAGACTCATCATAAATGTAACCTCTAAGTACTAAAATATGAAACACATCATGGATGCATGACAGGCTAGGTGGAAAAGCTAAATGGTATGCAATAGCTCCTATCCTCTCTAGGATCTCAAATAGTCCAATGAATCAGGGTGCCAACTTAGAGCCCTTTGTGAATTGAATCAGACTCTTGTGTGATCGCACCCTCAAGAACACTCTATCGCCAATTTTAATGTAGATATAGCTTTGATACCACTAATGTAGATGCAGCTCTAATACCACTTGATGAAGGTCCACTTTGATACCACTAATGAAGGGCCACACCACCCTTACCAAATCACAACCAAGAATGCAACAATATGAAGACAATTTTATTATACTTGAAAATCCAATAGCAATTACAATAACATTTCTCCAAGATCTCTCAAGATCTAATCCAAGCCCAAGCTAGTCCAGATCCACACTCTGGTAGAAACCTCTGAGATCTCAACTTGTGCTCACAAGCCACCAAGCAACCTCTTTGTTTCTAAACTGCAGCCATTAGCTCTTCTCCAACTTTATTCAAGATCCAAGTGTAAACTGCCTCACATTCGGCGCTATGTTTACACACTCACAACTCCACCACAATCCTGTTGTAAACTACCTCACATTCGACGCTCTGTCCATAGACTTAGGAAAACTCACTCTTAATCTCCTCCTTCTCTTTCACACCTTGAAGCCTTCCAAGCTTTCCAAGCTTCCACTTCTCAAGCTTCTCTTTGAGCTTCTACTCCTCAAGCTTCCCCTTGAGCTTCTACTCCTCAAGCTTCCCCTTGAGCTTCTCCAAGCTTGATTTAGAAATGCTCATATGCCTTGCTTAAATAGGAACTTACCACCCAATACATGACTTATCCACAACCTTCTAGAATTCCTCCACAACCTTCTACAACTTCCACAACCTTCTACAATATCCACAACTTTCTACAATATTCATAACTTTCTAGAATTCTACCCGCACACCTCGATAAATGGAATGACAACTAATTTCTTATTTTTTTATTTTATGTCACCTATGCTCCTCGAAAATATAAATTCCTCCTTTTTTCTTTTTCTCCTTTTTCCCTTCTCATTTATTTATTTATTTCCTCTAATTTTCGTCACTTTTCTCTCCCCCCCAGAATTTATTTTATTTTTTATTTTTTTCCAATTTTTTTTTCAATTTTTTTTTTCCCCAATAATTTTCCCATGCAAGATGCTCCTGCATCAGACTCCCTTGGTAGATAGAAAAGTGTCCCACACTTTGATGCCAAAAGAAAAATCTACCACCATCTTCATCTTCACCAAAGGCTTCCACCTCAATAGGGACAACAAAACCACCATGCAAATCCTCCACACTAGCATCTCAACCATCCAATCAACATGCTCATTCCCAGGAACAAACTGAACATAATGCTTCAACAGAAAACTCTCATCCACATCAGCAACTAGTGAATTCATACCAGCAATAACAAAGTCCACATTAGCAACCACATGTAGATCTCCATCAGCACATTCCAAACTCTTAACACAAGTAACCTCATTGCTCACAACAAGATGCTCTGCAAGATACAAGTCACCACCAACAACAACTAGATCATTCACAACTGAGTGCTCCACAATCTCCATGTTAGACTCAACCAATTGATCATGAAAACCAACATCTGTGCCAACATCAACAACATAAGGAATATCTTTAGAAACAACCTCTAGTTGCTTTGCAAGTTCTGCATCAGGCTCCACAAACTGATCAACAAAACCAACCTCTTCCACCTTGACTTTCTTACCTTGATCAGCCAATCTAGCATCCAACTGAGAAATCATCTTAGAAAAATTCCTCTCCACTATATCATGGATTTTTGTAATCATCTTAGGGTCCAATCCTCTTGTAGCCATCTCCCAAGATCTTCGTAAACCCTCTGCAAAAAATCCTTCCCATGCTCCTTGTGACAACCAAATTTTTTGCAAGTCAGATCGCAACCTACCACCTCGCATGAATAATCAGGAACCACATCACAAGTCTAGGATAATGGATCTGCAATCCACAAGCTCTGATAAACTTTGCCCAACCAAGGTCCTGGTACAAACTGCCTCACACTTCGACGATCTGCTTGTACACTCAAGAACTCCTGCTCTGATACCACTAATGTAGATACAGCTCTGATACCACTAATGTAGATACAACATTGATACCACTTGATGAAGGTCCACTTTGATACCACTAACGAAGGGCCACACCACCCTTACCAAATCACAACCAAGAATGCAACAATATGAAGACAATTTTATTATACTTGAAAATCCAATAGCAATTACAATAACATTTCTCCAAGATCTCTCAAGATCCAATCCAAGCCCAAGCTAGTCCAGATCCACACTCTGGTAGAAACCTCTAAGATCTCAACTTGTGCTCACAAGCCACCAAGCAACCTCTTTGTTTCTAAACCGTAGCCATTAGCTCTTCTCCAACTTTATCCAAGATCCAAGTGTAAACTGCCTCACATTCGGCGCTCTTTTTACACACTCACAACTCCACCACAATCCTGCTATAAACTACCTCACATTCGATGCTCTGTCCATAGACTCAATAAAACTCACTCTTAATCTCCTCCTTCTCTTTCACACCTTGAAGCCTTCCAAGCTTTCCAAGCTTCCACTTCTCAAGCTTCTCTTTGAGCTTCTACTCCTCAAGCTTCCCCTTGAGCTTCTACTCCTCAAGCTTCCTCTTGAGCTTCTCCAAGCTTGATTTAGAAATGCTCATATGCCTTGCTTAAATAGGCACTTACCACCCAATACATGACTTATCCACAACCTTCTAGAATTCCTCCACAACCTTCTACAACTTCCACAACCTTCTACAATATCCACAACTTTCTACAATATTCATAACTTTCTAGAATTCTACCTACACACCTCAATAAATGGAATGACAACTAATTTCTTATTTTTTTATTTTATGTCACCTATGCTCCTCGAAAATAGAAATTCCTCCTTTTTTCTTTTTCTCCTTTTTCCCTTCTCATTTATTTATTTATTTCCTCTAATTTTCGTCACTTTTCTCTCTTCCCCAGAATTTTTTTTTTCTTTTTTTTTCCAATTTTTTTTTTTCAAATTTTTTTTCCCCAATAATTTTCCCATGCAAGATGCTCCTGCATCAAATTTTGTACTCTTGATCTGTCCTCTTCACATCGACATATTTCTTCTGCCTATCATATGCCTCTCTTAGGTGCTATCTAATTAGAGTCACTTACTGCTCCATCTCCTTTACTAATTGAGGACTGATAGATACTCGATCTTTGATCCTATCCCAACTCAAGGGTGTTTTGCACAATCTTCCATACAAGGCCTCATAATGTGGCATACCTTTTGAGGAATGGTACCCATTATTATAGGAAAACTCAACAACATGTAGGTATTCCTCCCATTTGACCTAATGGTCCATCACATACATATGTAGCATGTCCTCCAAAACTTGATTTACTTGCTCAGTCTAACCATCAGTCTGAGGATGGTACGATGTGCTAAAGTTGAGCCTAGTGCTCAAAGCTGCCTACAACTCTCTCCAGAATGATCAAGTGAACAAAGAATCTCTATCAAAGATTATCTTATGGGGAATGCCATGAAGTCTGACAATGTCCCACAAGAACACTTGAGCTATGTATCATGTTGTGTAAGTGGTACGCACAGGTGAGAAATGGGAAACCTTGGTCAATGTGTCAACTATCACCAAAATGGCATCATTGTGGTGAGATGACATGGGGAGAACAACAATGAAATCCATAGATATAGCATACCACTTCCACTTTGCAATCTCATGTGGCTGAAGAATCCCACCAAGATGACGGTGCTCCACCTTCACCCTCTGAAACTCAAAGAATCTTGTAACTATGCTAGCAATCTATACTCTCATGCCTAGCCAATGATACAACTACCTCAAATCTACATGTAACTTCTTAACACTAGGGTGCACTACATAAGGTGCTCTGTGAACCTCAAGTACAATGAGCTTGCACAAACCCCCAATGGAAGGTACATACATACATCCTCTATGACGCAAAATTCTACTAGAATCTAAGGAATACTTTGAATACTTCCCTTCCAAGGGTCTCTAAGAATGCACTATCTGACTCACTTCTGCATAAAGCTCATTAGTTGGTAAGTACTGAAGGATCTGCTCTCTCAAGTTAGTGCAAGTACTCAAAGATGAAAGCTCATGGCACCTCCTACTTAAGGCATCTGCAACCACATTCTCTTTTCTCTTGTAATGAACATCAAAATTATACTCACAAAGGAACTCCATCCACCTTCTTTTCCTAGTATTAAGGTTTGGTTGCATAAATATGTACTGCAAGCTCTGGTGGTTGGAATGAAGCTCAAATCTATGACCTAGAAGGAAGTGTCACCATCTTACTAAAGCATGAACCACTACCAAAAGTTCTAGGTCGTGAGTAGGATAGTTGATTTCATGACTCTTTAACTTCCTAGACTCAAAGGAAATAGGTCATCCATCTTGCATAAGGACTACCCCTATACCATCCAAAGATGCATCGGTACACACCAAAAAATCTGCAAAAGGATCTGGTACTGCAAGAATCAGTGCACTTGTGAGGGCTCTCTTGAGCTCTTGAAAAGCTCTATCACACTTCTTTTTTTGCTTGTACTTCTTCCTCTTTCTTTGAAGAGATGTGATAGGGTGTGCCAATCTAGAGAATCGTAAAATGAAATATCGATAATAACCTGCTAGTCCCATAAAGCTCCTCACTTTAGTGACACTGGTGGGTGTTGGCCAATCCATAATGACCCCAATCTTTGATTGGTCTACTAAGACACCATTGCTTGATATGACATGAGCCAAATAATGTATCTCAGGTCTATAGAATGCACACTTCAAAAAGTTGCCAAACAATTGATTCTCTATTAACTTCTGCAATACCTACCTTAGATGCTCTTCATGCTCTTTCTCATCATGAGAATAGATCAGAATGCCATAAAGGAAAAAAACAAAAAACTTATCCAAAAAGGTACAGAATACTCCATTTATGAGGCTCATGAACACAACTAGAGCATTTGTGAGCCCAAATGGTATCACAGTGAACTCGTAGTGACCTTACCTAGTACAAAATATAGTTTTGGGGATATCACTATCCACAATCCTTAACTAAATGATAACTCAACCTCAGATCAATCTTTGAAAATACTCGAGCACCTTGAAACTAGTCAAAGAGATCATCGATTCTAGGAAGAGGATATTGGTTCTTGATGGTCACTTTGTTCAGTTGTCGATAATCAATACACAACCTAAGTGACCATTCCTTCTTCTTTACAAAGATCATTGGTGCACCCCAAGGTGACACACTAGGTCAAATATGCCCCTTCTCTAAGAGTTCCTCCAACTAAGTCTTTAGTTCACTAAGCTCATGAGTGGTCATTCTATATGGTGCTCTTAAAACTGGCTTGACTCCAAGCATAAGATCTATATAAAAATCCACTGCTCTAGGTGGAGGCATACCAGGGAGATCTAAAGAAAACACATCTGCAAACTCCTGTAGGATTAGAAAATCATCGAGGGATGGCTCCCCCTTTCAGTCTTCCTCTCTATCACTAATGGTGATAGTTAATAACTAACAACCCTTTCACATGCATTGTCTCAACTGCATAGCAAAAATCATACAAAGGGATATAGGTCTCTTCACTCTGAAGATCTCCCTAGAGATACCATCTTCATCCACACATTCCACCTTCTTCTGTTGATAATCCATCTTGGTGTTGTGGGCATAAAGCCAATCCATGCCAAGAACAACATCATAAGGACCTAGAGGGGTAATGTGTAGATTAGACATCATGGACATCTCTCCAGTCTGCATCTGGCAATTATGCACCATGGAACTAACTAACACTCTAGCTCCTGAGGCTAACTCTACTTCCCAAGTGACATCCTATCTAACTGCCACTAGCCCGCAATGCTCCACTACATGTGGACATATAAAAGAGTTAGTAGCTTTAGAATCAAATAAAATTGTCACCATACAACCCTATATAATACTTATAGCCTTGATAACTATGGCTTGATGTTCAGCCTAGCAGTTGTTAACCACTGCAAAAACTCTATGGGATCTACCCATGTCACCAAGTGTTAGCTCTAAAAAAGCCCCTCTCTGACCACAAGATGTTTGTCCCTATGGACACTCTCTAGCTATATGACCCATGCCACCACAAGTATAGCATGGTCTCCAGGTATAAGATTGTGCACCTTGTGATCCAGACTTCTGTGTACCTCCTGACCTGCTAGATCCACTATATCCTCCTCTAGAAGACTACTAAGTCTTCACTGAATGTAACTGTGTGGCCTATAACTTTTGATCTTGCTTGGGACTCTAAGACTACCACTACTTGGTCTTGGAGCCCTAATAACCCTGAGAAGGTTTCTACTACTTCTGCTACTGTGGTTTCTACTGCTGAGACTGTTAGCCCTTAGAGGACACTGCTATATAGTTCTGATTCCCTTTCCAAGGGGTTTTCTGCTGGGTGGAGTTTTGGTTCTAAGACAGATCCCGTGACTCCTATCTACCTTGAGCATCCTTAGCAACTAGGGCTATCTCCACTACCTGTCTGAAGGTGGTAGGGAAAGCCATACGAATTAGACCCTAAAGTGAGAAATTCAGACCCATGATGAAGTGATGCACTCATAGTTTCTTGTCCTTCAAGTATTCAACATAAGGAAGGAGCTCGAGAAACCTGCTCTCATACTTAGCTACTGTAAAACCCCTCTGATATAGAGAATCAAACTCCTCTATCTACTTTTTTTTTGAAGCGCTTTGACAGGTACCTCTCTCAAAATCTCTCTAAGAATGACTCCCATGTGAGGGTATCCATCCATACTCTTCCTATAGTCTCCTCCTAATGCCACCAATTGGAGGCATCTCCTCTCAGCTGATGGACTACTATATGTGCCTTTAGATTATTCCCATAAGGACATAATCCAAAGCACCACTATAGGCTCTGTAACCAAGCTTCTACTACTATCCCCTTAGTGGAACCGATAAATAATGGCGGTCCAAGTTGTATCAATTCCCTGCTATCATCTTCTATATGCCTAGGAGGTCTGTCAAGTGGGGGTCCTCTTTGGTTTATTGACTCACCCTCATGCTCACCCTATACCTCTAGCTGCCTTAGTGGGGAACTCCTAGTCCTCTCTTTGCCTCCAGGCCCGCCTCCTCCAAGTCCCTATGCTTCCACTATGAGAATCTACTGTCTAGGCTAAACTATAGGTAGTAACCTCTATTGAACTACACCAATCAAAGTGTGAAGGGCATCTATAATATCCTGGTTCAGGTTCGGTGGTGGTCCATTCTCCTATCCCACTCTCCCACCTCTCGCCCTATGACCTCTACCTCGTCAGTTGCTTTGAGTAATAGGAGGCATCCTTCAGAAACTAAAGTTTAGTATAAGTTGAGAAGCATAATGATTTAAGGTTCCTAGTGTTGAAACTAGGCTCTAATACCAAAATGTCATGTCCAAAATACGAGGGCAAAAACATGCAATTTTTATTTTTATTTTTTAAAGTAATAATAATTAGATTCAGTAAGGTTTAAGAGTTTGATTTGCAAGGAAAGAATAGGTTTACTAAATTTCATCTTAAGTTTATAATCATGAGAAGGAATAAATCATTAATGTTAGACTCTCATTATTAAATTGGTATCAACATTTGATTCGTTATTACATTAGTATTACAATAATGTATTAAAATTGTTCTAATATTGATCGGGTGGAGTATAAGTTCAATTATTTCATAGCATAGACATCAAAGAACTAATTACTAAGATAACATTAAATAATTGTCTAACTACAATCAAACTCAATTCTAAAACTAAATATAATTGAATTTATGATCTATTGAAAAATAATAATAACGATAATAATAACATAGCTAAAATTTAATTAACTAGAATCTAAACTAAAATTTACTAAGATAATTTATATTTTCAACATAACCATTAACTTCCTTTATCAATGAAAACTAGAATTGCACTAATTTAACTTCTACTAACCATTTAATTTTAAATCTATAGTTATTAGAACTAACATCTAATAATAAATGAAGGAGACGTTTCAACTATACTTACAAAAATTTTCAATATTAACAAGCACTATAAAAATCCACATACTAAATTTCATTTATACTAATTCAATATTTAAACTAACTTATTACAAACAATCATAAGTTAAAATAAAACATTAACCAAAGACAACTAACTTAGGTTAATAAACTAACTAAAAACTAACTTAAAAAGTAATAACATTCATTACTTTCTAAACTAATACTAATCCTAAACTAAATTTATCTAAACTCTAAAAAGAACTAGCTAAACTAGCCTCCTAACCTATCCACGCCCTCGCCCCATGGCCATGCACATTCAAAGTGGCATACATGCTGCCCAAGCACTGACAGGCATATCGCCTTGGTAGGAAACATCCACTTCCTGTACGTGACAGTCTCTCTTGGGTGGTCAATCCAAGGGGGCATTGAGAAAGGAGTTTCACCAATCAACTTGCTACAGACTAACATTAATGCTAAACTAGGCACATGACAAGGTGGAGGTAAGTATGATTGCACCATCATAAATGTGTCTGACAACGTAAAAGGACATGCTTTACAAGTCAAATTGGGGTAAGGTAAGCTTAGTCAGACTTAAAGCAAAACCAATTACTTGCTTCCATCAAAAAATTGCAAATCGCCAAAAAAAAATATTAAGTGCCAAAAGAGTCAGCAAGGTCTACGCATAACTATGACAAGGTTTTAAATAGTAAAAGGAGTTAGATAGATAAGTTTGTAGTGGAGGGAAAAGGATTAAAGACATAAAGTTTTATAGATCAACTCTAGGATATTTAAGATCTTTAGTTTATTAGCTCATCAATCTTTATGCATTTTCCTTGTTATTATTTTTTTAATTTTAATTTTAATTTTAAACTTCAAAAGATTTCCAAGAATATTCTCTATTGCAATGTGGAATTAAACACCAAGCCCATACAAAATCCAAAGGGCTTTTTCTCTAGGAAATGTATATATATATATATATATATATATATATATATATATATTCTAAGTGTCATTTTGCCTAAGTTGTAATTTTTCAAGCAATGTTTTTTTCTAACAAGGGAGTAATATTTTTTCTTTAACACTATTAAACCTTGCTAAAACATAGGTGAGCCAAGAAATTGAAAAATTATTTTAAACAACATTGCAAGATTGATTCTTTTTTTTTTCTATTACTACAAAATTGAATCAACATTCCATACATAACATAATATCATTTATTTACTTATTTGTTAATTTGCGTTAACATATTTACACTTGAAATTTGAAAAATTGAACATCATCATTTTATCTTACCTTGATATTCATTCCTATAACTGAAAAGAAAATAGAAAAACCTCATAAGAATGATATCACTATTGTTACCATTACGAAAAATACTATTAAAAACACTTTACACAAGATTTCAATCCCGAACATAACTAAATTCCAAACAACAATTTAAATTTCCTTTCATGGCCTTTAATAAGGGATTCCTTTCATTGTCTGCAATATGTTGTTGAGATCATGGAGAGAACAAAAATTGACCAGGTGAAAAAACAACATAACAAGGAGACAACATCAGTCATTCATTCCCAAACTGGGTTCTCACAACAAGTTTGACATTGAATCAACACTAGGGAGAAGGTTGACTTTTCCAATAGGAGATGTCAGACACAACACCAAAATAGGTGCCCAATCAGGGCTATAACTCAAGAACTTTCGTTCTTCCATTCTTACATGTCAAAATCATACGTGGTTTGTGCAGATAGGTAGTGGCCCATAACACCCTATCCTCTCTCCCTCTTCTCATCCTGAAAAGAGACTCTACATTGTTGGAGTCCAAATGAAGAACTTTTCCAAAATTTTCCACTTCTTCCCTATCCAAGGGTGAATAATGCCAAAACACCCATACAAGAAAACTTCAAAATTCAAGAAAAACATGAAGGAAAAGCATTCAATAAAACATGTTTCAATCCTTCCCAAGCATATCCAACATACATACAAGCATACCAATGAGCAACACAATAACATAAGCATGAACCAAGCATGAAACAACATAAGCAACATGAAAAACATGAGCAAAGGAGATGAAGAACTCCTACCTTCACAAAGAGGTTATGGTAAAATGAACAAGTTGAGAACAGCTTTTCCTTCCTTTCATTCAATCTTCCAAAACTTCACTCTAAAACTAGAGATTGGGTAACAACCAAAACTTCTCAAAAATGCCTCTAAATAAGATCCAAACTCAACCACCTAAAAGGGGCAATAACTTCCCCCATTTTCCTAAAACTCTAGAGTTTTTTAACTCAACTAAACCTAAGGCTAACCTCAAGGTGGGGTTAGGGTCATTCAACCCATGGTGAAATTATTCTATTTTCGCACTAAAGAAAAAATGGACTTTTTGAGTGACCTCAAAAGTCAACAAAAGGGGTTAGGGGGGTGGATAATGCCCCCAACCCATACCCATACCCATACCCCTTGGGTATTAAGATTTCATGATTTAAGGCCTTAGGAATTGATTTGGGACCAAACAAATGCTAGGAATTTTTAGGAATATCTAACAACTCCAAAAAGTAAATTAAGCACTAATCCAGATTAGGGGTAACTAAACTCAATTAAAAATAGATTAGCAAAAAAGGCACTAACCTAGTCCGACGTAGGTCCATAGGTTACACAATTAACCCTAACTAGCATGCTGGAATGCATATACAATTCACGAGTGTCAAGCAACACTATAAAAATACTATTATGAAACATTAACATTTACTAAATTATAGAATGATACATTCATACATCTCACAATACAATTAAGATACAAACAACAAGGTTTCCAAAAATGGCACATAGGGTTCAGTTCCATTTCTTCGTCGAATTTTTTGACTAAAATAACCTGCATGCTCATTGCACACACCAGTAGCTCCATAAAAATCACATGCACATATGCATATACGTATCAAGGAAATCACATAAATTAAGAAATACATCTTTCAATGAATCAGGGTTTCTCTCATTCTGCTCATATTCTCAATCATTAAAATTGCATACTCAAAGTGTTAATTCTACATTTACTTACTTCATCAACATACATGTTCTTAAAGCATTATATGATGAACTCAAATATTTGAAAGTAAACATCACACAACATGAAATAATATAATATGTTCAAAGTATTCGATAGTGTCTCGACATATCAAGTCATGAGTAACAAAATAATAATGTATCACTAAGCTATGATGGGTTGGGGCGAGGCCTCATAGGGGAGGCCCTAAGAGGTTGTCTAAAGGGGTCCTAAGAGGTTGTCTTAAATGAGATATCCATGTCTAATTTAAATAAAAATAACTTGAAACATGTCTAATTTCTCATATCTAAGATAAATGATCCCATGTATACAAATTTATAAAAAAAATATCCTATCAACATTAAATGTGAAAGTAGAAGAGCTATATAGACATAGTTGAACTAGAGCTCCATAATAAGTACATAGGTAAACTAGAGCTCCACAAACATTGTATTGTTAGGATCCTCTTTAGCTTTTATTATCTCTAAAAGTTTTTCATTTTCTTCAATAGACAACTTCCACTTTTGATTTCCATGACGTCCTCTTCTTTGTATTGCTTCAAATTTTAACTTTGTTACTATAACATGGTTATTGTAATGTAAAACATTTCCTCCTAGCTTATATTCAATAAATTCAATACCACTATCATTTACCCTTTTTTGTCAATAATATGTTCCTTCAATAACAACTGATCCAATTGGATATGATCGTTCATCAACATCTATAGTTCCTTGTAGCAACTTCTATTTTGCTTTTGTGCATCTTAAAAGATAATAGTCCACATTTTCTGCATTATCTGGTAAGGCTTGAACTACAAAAATATCTCCTACATGTATATAAAAATAGATAAATATAAATTAATTTGAAAATGAATATACATGTGTATTAATTTATATATATGTATGTGCACACAAACCTGTCATAACTAAATCAGAAATACACTCATAATCAACTGAATATACAAGATCACAAATGCCAATAACAATGTTAGCATCTTCAAAAGGAGGCTTTCTAACTCTCTCCTTCAAATCCCAATGTGAAACATATCCATTCACAATATTTTCACATACACTCACTGGATTGTCTTTAATGTAGTCATCACAAAAACATGTTTTTTATCTTACTTTAATTACTGGAGGTTTATGGTTTCCTATAGTCATCACTTGATGCAAACTTCTAATACTAGGAATCATTTGACAATTGTAAGGATTACATTGATCTATATCTATTACAAATATAAAAAGTAATTTTCATTTTTCAGAATAAATATTTAATAAAAAACTTAAGAATTTGAAAAATACACTAAAAATAAACATAAAGTTCACCTTTCACTTCCCAAAAGTAACGCTTATTTTATTCAGTATCTCGAGTAGCAAAATGAACTTTGCACCATTCAACAATTTGATTTGCACTCTCTATCCTATTACCTATATGTACATACAACATGCATATATATAATTTAAAATATATGTTACTAGTATTAAACATGCACATTAAATGCATATTTACATGCAAGTTCATGTTGTTGAAGTGCACACTTTATAAATGTTCTTGCTCCATCATGCTCCCCTTTTTTGTGTCCACCTTCAAAGAAATTCTATAAAAACCTAATATTGGTTCTAGCATGTTGCATTTCTAACCAATTAAATGCTTTTGAAGATTTGAATTGTCCCATGAACATGAAATGATAAGTAGAAACAATTATATGTATACATGTATCAAATCAAAATAGGTATATACAAATAAATTAAATTAAAATAAAGTTAAATAAATGTGTAAGTTCATGGATACTAACCTGCACATCCATCAAATGAAATCCAATGCTCTAACACATTTATTCCATGATTTCTAAGATCTTTAGAGAACATTGCATAAAAATGAGCCACATAACTCATATCATGAACTCTATCATCACTAATATAGAAATGAACCTCTTTGATGATGATGCATTCATTTTCATCCAACCTTTCTATCTCATCCTCCTCAAATTGTGCATGCATATAGGTCACTTGAACAAATATTGCAACTTGTTCAAAATGATAATATTGCCCTTTAAGCTCTATTTGAGGCGCAAATGTATTATTCTCAGAAAAATCTACAACTGAAAGTATACAACTAGGTGGAAAACAATTTTTGGAATCACGAAATTGTTTAGCTTGCCATCATGCACCATAACAATGTTGGATATGTAGATATATCAATGGACAAAACTTGATCATAAACTCATCATAACACAATTCACTCTCCTTCAATACATTTTTTTTGGATTCATCTCTTGTCTTATTTTGGTATATCTTATATTCATATCTCATCCATGAATCTAGTGTCAATTCATTAATATTCTCAATTTTCATTGAAAATTTGCATAAATCTCCACAATCTTCACAATGATTTTTGATGCGTTGCACGTTGAATTCATATGAATCTTCTAATTTATCACATAATATGGACTTAATAAATTGTGTTGTACTACTAGGGGTGACCAAATTAGGATCAAGTATTGCCATAACTTTTTTATATGATTGCAAGTGTAAACCAAATTCAACATGATTTCAACATCAACAAGTTTCACACATCTTATTTATGCGTACAAAGGAAGGACACAAACTCTCAAACATTATGTAACATATTTTGACATTTGAAATTTCTTGCTTGAATGTTTGAAATAATTCACTTTGAGTTATATCTATGAAATGTTTTAGATGTTCAATTTTGGCCTCTGTCTCTTGATCTTTAATTTGTACAGTATCACATCTGTTGGAAGAAACATGAGAATGTGTGGTCCAAAATTCAATAACTTGTCTTTTTACATCTTTAGAAATTTTGTCTTTTCAAGGAACTATGCAAATATTCACCCATTTATTCTCAATGTTGTCATCTAGTATATTTCTCCTCTTGATGTATCTTTGAATAGTTCTTCTAGATATATGTAGTACATCAGAAATTGCACATACCTATTTTCTATGTGTCAATTTTCTACTACATATAGTAGTCATCAATGGTCTATGTGCATTTCTCAAATCATCTGCTTGAGTTGTGTTGTTAATTTTGTTATAAGCATTTTGCAAGTTTTCAAGTATTATTTTATTAATATTATGTGCATGGTTTTTCTTGTTATCAATACCCAACAACTCCAAAATAAGTCTCATATCTTTTCTCCTAAATAACTTGAAAAATAATTGTGCCTATCCAAATATACTTTTATCTTTGAAATATTCATCCCACATGTTTTGAAAATGCTTTCGAATAGTGTTATCATTTATCATATCTTTAGATGGAATTTGGTTCAAAAGTAGTTCCTCATCCAAATCCATCAAATTTTCTATGCCTTCTAACTTTTTTCTATCATTAGAAGTGCCAATTTATTCCTCTTCATTACTTTCATTCTCTTCATGAATATGATCCTCTTCAAGAATTTTAGTAGGTTGGTTTTTGTTACGTTTTGTATGACCTTTCATTTTGTTATCTCTTATTCTATCATATTTCCTTGATCTTTTCCTTTTACTACCCATTGAATACTTTAATCTATAGAGATAAAAAAATTAGATTTAGATTTCACTAAATACCAGCTAATGCTTCAATATAGAATAGATAAAAATAAGTAGATGGGAAAAAACACCTTAAAAATATTCGATCCTTTGCAGTTTTGATTAAATCTACAAAATAGTTGCTAAAAATGGCTTCAAAAATCATCGTCTTCCAAAAATGCACTTTTAATTTTTGTTGCTTTCTATATTTATTAAAAAAAAGAAAAAAAAAATTATTTTATATGAAACCGCCAAATGAATTGCTAGTGGTTTGATAGGCCGCTGGGGGTTACGGTCAAAACCCTTTCAGTCAGAAGAGTTATCGCCCAAAGATTTTTGGCCATAATTGTCTATGTGGCATCCTAAGTGGCAACCACACAAGGAAAAGTAAGAACTTCTATAAACATCTCACTTTGAAGGCCCATTTGACCTACTAAAATGAAATTTTTTTAAAAACTAAAAATATACTTCTGTAGATCTCGAAATCAAGATTATGATCATATAATTTTTTATTTATTTTAATTATGTATAATATGTTATAATTAAAAAATATATAACAAGTAGGTATTTTAAGATTCAAGAAGATATTTATTCAAAAATAGGAAAAAAATAGTAAATAATTTTCAAAAATTATTATTTTTTAATGCTACACTAGAGGAGAGAGTCTTCTTCAAGAGTATGTAATTTTTTTAAAAAAATATGTAGATTTGATGGAAAGAGTTTGACGGGAGAAAGAAACTATCAATTTTTGATAACTTTGACTTCGACCAATTATAACTTGAAAAATATTAGCCAAATTTCAATTTTTCTTTTTTGGTACACTAGGTACACATGTCAACTCTAACATATTCCATAATCAAACCAAAATATCATCATTTGCATATATTGTTTTGACGGGAAAAAAACTATATATTTTTAGTATTTAAAAAAAAATTAAAAATAGACTTTAAAAATTAAAAAATAAATAAAAATTTCACTCATTTAAAAAAAAAAAAATTAAAAACATAAACTTCATCCAATTTTACACATTTCATTATTTTACATCATCTTCAAATTATAAACACAAATGCCACTTATATGTCGTTAAATTTGAAGAGTTTAAATTATGATATCACTTTCCTTTATAAAATGTGACACATGTTTGTGCTTTTATCCAATAACCAATCTATCACCTAGAAAGAAAGAAACACAACTAGTTCTCTTTCAATTATCCATATAGACACCCTAATCCACATCTATAAATCTAACTAAAGAACAATAATTATTGTAATGATACCATAGACAAGAATCAAGTGTTTCCTCCATATATTTGAAAATCGTTTTGAGAGCATTGAGAAGTGGCTATCTTGGTACATATTAAAATTGAGAAAATAGGCATAGAGTCTGCATTAAATTAGAACTTGAATTTGTAAGATAGAAAATAATACTAATCATAAACATATATTTAAATTGGTTTACTATTGATAGTTCTCCTGATATTCATTTTTTGTTTTCTGTATACAAGGGTTACCATACTAATAACCTCATGGAAGCCCTAGCTATCTTGGTTCTAGTGGAATAATGTTGTCAACATGGCTGGAAAAGAATCATCTGTGAGACTAACTCGCAAGTGGTTGTGAACTTATTGCATAATAGGAACCTTGTGCAAGTGGATTGGCATTTGGCTCTGGTTATTTAGCAGATCATCTAGTTATGCAATTCTCTAGATTCTATGTCTTTTATGCATATCCCTCGTGAGTGGAACAGTGCGGTTGATTGTCTGGCTAAATGGGCCTCTAAGCAGGGGCTGGCTTGGAATATTCTTGATCATAGGATGCTTCCCCTTGATTTATCTCAAATGCCAGTTCACCTTGTGGACCAGGATAAAGCTATGTAGTTCTCTTTGTTTCTTGTGTTGTTTAGCTCTCTTTGATATTCAATAAAAAATTCACCCGTCTTTTAGTATATAAAAAAAATTTATTGGTTTACTATTGGTGAATCATGAAACTTCACCAATTTACAACCTGTTTTCATGGGTATGCTTTAAAATTACAATATGACATTTTAAATTTTTCAACATTTATTTTCCATACTTTTATTGAGAAAGAAATAAACCATATTCCATTAGAGAAATTTGCAGCCCAAGAAAGAAATTTAACTCACCTAAAATAGACATTTCAAATTTAGATTCCATTACAGTCAAGAATTTTTTAGGGATGTCATCACTAGTTGAACAAAAAATGATATCATCAACATACAATTCAACAACAAAAATGATCCTTCAAATTTACTATATACCTATACTACTACAAATAAAACCATGCATAGTTAAATGTGTATGAAACCTAGAATACCAAGGTCTAGGAACTTGTTTGAAACCATATAGTTCCTTTTTAAGCATGTATATAAACTTGAATTTATCAGCAAATTCAATGATTTCAAGTTGCTCTATATATGCCTAATCTTCAAGTTGTCCATTTAAGATTTTCTTTTACATCCATCTTTTAAATAGTAAACTTTTTATAACTAGCATAGGCTAAAAATATTCTAATGGATTCCATTTTTTTTTCTTGTACACGTATTTCATTAAAATCTATTCCCTCCTTTTAAAAATAAAATTTACTTATAATTATAGCCTCAGTAACTACAATTTCACCTATTTCAATAAGTTTGTTTCAAAATGCCCATTTTCCTCCTATAGGTTTCTTTACCATAAGATCTAGGTCCTAATTCCCAAGTTTTATTTATCTCAAAATAACTAATCTCATCTTGGATTTTATTTAACCAACATGCGTAATTTAAATCTCTAGCAATAGTTTATAACTTGAAATTGAGTTGCTAAATAATAATGTTCATCTATATATGTCTATTCTTCATGCCTTTCTTTTATTCTAGCTAAGATACCTATATCTTTATCACCTATATCCAATGATTCAAGATGCTATTTGGAAATAATTTTAGAAGGTGTTTTTAAGGTAGTATCTACCTCAGGACATGAGAAAAAATCTTTATTATTATTATAATATAGTACTGTTATTTCTAATTGAAAAGTATCATATTTATGAACACCAAAATACATGTACAAACCCTAAATTAGATACATCTTCAACATCCTTCACATGATTATTTTCTAAAATGATGGTTTCATCAAAGATCACATTAGTAGATTGAATTTTTTTTTTTGGCTTTTTATTGAAACATTTAAAAACTTTACTATGTGTTTAATATCCCAAGAATATACCTTCATCAAATTTATATTTAATCCCCTCTAAATAATCATCATCATTTCAAACAAAACACTTGCAACCAAACATTTACAAGTATCTTATTGAAGTTAATTTACCATACAATAGTTCATACAGATTGAAAGATGTTATAACTATTATTTTAACTTGATCTAAAATACAACTATTTGTATGAACAAATTATTTCCAATTTTTTTTTAGGTATTTTACCTTCATTCAACATGGTACTGGCCATTTCTTTTACAACTCTATTTTTCTCTCTACAATAGCATTTTATTAAGGAGTATGAGTTGTTGAATATTGTATTTTAATGAAATGTTTATTAACTATATTCAATAAAATATTGAGATGTTAAATAACCATCTCTATCAGATCTCAAACACTTAGGGTTTAAATTTTCTTCCCATTCAACTATTTTACTAAATACCTTGATTCTCTAAAATGCTTCAGATTTGTGTTTTTTAAATGCAACCCAAACTATTCTAGAATAATTATGTACTAATAAAATAAAATACTTCTGATGATTTATAGACAATATTTTTGTTATATTAGATAGATCTATGTGTACCAATTCTAAACACCTAGTAGATGAATAATCTTTTATATCAATAAGGATGGTTTTATTTATTTTCTTTTAACTCATTCAGCACAAATTACATTTCATATGGTTTACTAATTAAGGGAAGGCCTCTAACATTATGATTGTTTCTAATTGGGACTAATTTATCAAAGTTGATCTAACATAATATATTATGCCATAGAAAAATATCTTGAATTTTATTCATTAAAGAAGTATTTATTAAAGGGATTTCTTCAACTACTATATGGAATAAATTTTATATATTTCCACCATTCCTTAAATAACTTGCAATTATTTTATCGTTCTTCTTCTTAATTACACAAACCTTGGCATCAAAAGAGATAAAGCAATCACTATCATAAATTTTACTAGTACATAAGGGATTTTCTTTTAAACCCTCAACTTAATAATCATCATGCAAAGGAGTATTTGTATTCAAAAAAATGAATCCCCACCCTCTTATATAAGTGCTAGAGCTATCATCAAATCTTACGAAACCTACATCAAAATATTATAAAGTTTGAACTTTATTTTTGCTATAGGTATCATGTGGCAAAAACAACAATTGTCTAACACTCATGTGGGAATTTTGTTTACCATAAGAGTTTTTTACACAATCAAAGTTTTTGAAATATTCATAATTTTAGGTTTGTAAACATGAAATGGTTTTTTTATATAGGTAAGATTGATTTGCAAAATGTCAATAATGAAAACATTTAAAATAACTTACAAGATTTTGAAAACCACAATATTTTCTATCCCCAAATATAGGCCCTTTGGATATAAACTTGTATAGTTATTAGTGTTATGTCCAAAAGAATTACAACAAAAATAGCAACCCTTAAATAAACCAATTTTAGATACTTGAGTCAAATTTTTCTTTGATGTTCCTCCTTTATTGTATTATTGAAATGTGAATTATTATCATATTTTTTAGTCTACTTTTGTGGAGAAATAATTTTCTCATCCTCTTCATCTATAAGACTTTTTTGACTTCCAACAATCTAATTTGTTGTATTTATATCTACTTGTAAGATTACACATGTTCTTTCACAAGTGGATACTAGCATTTTTAACCTTTTAATTTCTTGAAGGGATAAAATTAATTTCTCTTTAATATGTGTTAGATCCAACCAATAATGCTATTAATGTAATTGAAATATTCATACCAGTTGTTATGTTATCATTTATATGAAGCCTTTTTTAGTTATACATTATGTTGATTTGGTAGAGTGCCATATCATTTGATTGATGAAAATGAATTGATTGATGAATGAGAGTTGATTGATTAAGGGGATTTCAAGAGAGTTTGATGATGTAAGTGCTGATAAGTGTATGGTATTCAATGGGCACATGAAGGGGTTATAATCTAATAGTGTAATATTGGTTTGATTGTTTTACATGATTTTATTAAGTGTTGACATCATTTTAAAGAAAGATAGCTTGGTTGTGATTGCAGAAACACAATATTAACTTAGCCATTATAATTGTCACCTAGAAACTAGTATAAAAGTGGAAAAGTTTAGTATTGACCAAGAAAGTTATAGTTTTCACTAAGCATGAACAACAAGAACAATTTTAGAAAATGTTTATTTTGAGGCTAACATCTGATGAAAATTAAGATTGTTTGAGAAGTTTTAAAGATAAAGCTGAAATTAGTTATGAGATCAATGACTAGAGAATTCAAAGAAGATCTGATGAAGGAGATTTAAAATTTCAAATGGAGCACAAATTTCAATATGGAAATCTATTTATTGAGCATGAACATTCAATGAATATGAACCCAATGGAGGTCTAATGATTTTGATTAAGTGGAAAATCCTCAAAGATTATAGAGGAATAGAAAACATTTTATAATTAAGGGATGAACAAGATGGTATTTGTTGTTGATTGAAGTCAATTGAGTTGAAGAAGAAAGTGATTGTCAAAAGTGAACTGAGTGGAATGATATTGCGAAGACCAAGAAAAGGAAGTGCTTCTCATTGATGTGTGAAGTGTGTGAATCAACAAGAAAGGGATTAGAAGAAAGATATTGAGTGAAGAAGAGATCATAGAAAGAAAGATAGTGTTAAAACCTAACATATTATTTCACTATTTCTTTCTTACCATTGTATAAAAATACTCCCATAACCAATTTGACCTAAAAGTATTTTGAAATCCTATATAGTGACATTATTTTAAATATGTTGCAATTCCTTTAGAGTGGGACACTCTTTAAAAATATCAAGGAGTGATAAGTTCTAGATAGTCTTTGGTGTAAATCCTTTAATAGGGTCACATTAAGAATGTGTATGTAACCTTTAACAAGGTTGGCTTGTTCACTTCATAAGAATGAAAATAGTCATGTTGTTGGTTCCTAGGTGGTGTTTTCCTTTACAAGGTTCGATGCTAAATACTTGTGTGAAAATGTGTGAATGCTTATTGTGTAGCATGTTTGTTTCAAGTTAACTATTTATTTGTGTAACTAAATTTAAGATGAAAGAATACTCTAATACTCAGGTATATTGAGGTATATTAAGTTCAAAATATGATGAAAAGTTTATATAAGTTTAAGTTATGAGGGTAGATATATTTATCTTGTTAATGACCTAAATGTTCAAAATGTTTGAGTTGGTGAAAAGTATTTTGAAGGCATGCAAAATAAGTAGTCATAATTAATTCAACACACCCCCCCTCGCTCCCCCAACCCCACTCCCCACCTCTTACTTATCTAAAAATTAGTATCATTGCTAAGTGTTTGAAGGAAGTAGTTTGAAGGAAGTATTCTCAAGGGACTTAAGCTAAACATTTGAAAATTTATAAGAGAGAGGTACCAAATAGGAACAAGGATAATTTATCTTCATGGAAAAGGAGGATGAGAATGTATCTATCTTGAATTGGAGATAATACAAAATATCAGTTTGACAACCAATACACCACTTGAAACCCTCTTATGACAAGAGAGGAGATGAACAACAAGATAGAACATAACCATTTGGTTATTGAGGTTTTTTCTTCACTAAAAGATGTTGGGTTTGATCATGTCAATGATTGTGTTATTGTTAAAGAAATGTGGGACAAGATGATACGTGTGCGTGGTGGAGACCTTAATGTATTGAGAGATCAAGTTCTAAAATTTCAGAGGTAAATATGATGACATGAGGATGAAAGAATGAGAAAATATTGTTCAATATGTCAAGTGAATTGAAGAAGTTATAAGTAAAGTTCTCATAATACTATTTCCTATTTATTATATAAGTGTATCTATTATTTAGGAATTTAATGCTATGTCTAGTAATGAGCTCAATCTTATTGTTTGGTTGGTCATTTGGCTAATTTTGAATTAAGTAACTTTAATAATATGTGTTCCTCAGATTGAGTATGGTTTCAAGTTATGACTAACCAATGGAAGATGAAAAAAATAAAAGTAAGGATGAGAATAATTAAGATTTAGAGGATGATGTTAACCTTTTATTCTTTAAATGAAATGAAGTTGGTAATATTACAACTACATGTCCTAACAAGAACATGAGGGATAAAATTGACAAGGAGCTAAAACACAAAAAGAACAAGAACAAAGGGGGAAAAAATTATGCTACATTGTTGAGCAGGAGCACACCAAGTCTAAAACTGATGATGAGAATGATGGAGTAGAAGTAGTATATGTTTCTATTAAAGAAGACCCAAGTGAGAAATTTTATGAGGAAGCAAAAGTCCTTATTTTCCAAGTCAAAAAGAGTGATATATGGACTATTGATAGTGGATGCTCACATAACATGATTGATGATATTAGTAAGTTTGATAAGCTAGGAGAGAATGGTCAAGGAATTGTTAAACTTGGAAATGATACTATTGTTGATAACTTGGCTAGGTTAGACTATTTGATGTTTTAATTTATGTGAACATTTCAGCTATGTCAAGAGGGAAGACCATGGAGATTTAGTTTGGGCAGTTATACTTAGAAAATTATCTAAGTATCATATAGTTTATTGGGCATAAAAAATAGAGTTTTTGTTGGAAAACTTCACAAGATTATCATGGACATGTGTGAAGTTAGGTACATGAACCTTACACTATGATGATGATGTATACGAGAGCACAAAATTTTATAGACTATATAGATAGAGTTATAATCTGTTTGTACAAGTAAGAACAATATATAGGAAGAACATAGCATGATAAAGAAATGGGTAATTTGGGTTAAGGAATTATTTTTTTTTTAAAATAATTACCTAAATAATTAGGGATGATATCTTATATTTTAACCCTAAGAGGGAAAAGGTTAATTTTATATTTTGTAAAATGTATAAAGACAAGAAGGCCGACTAGGAAGTGATTTATAATTTAAAAATTAGAAAGGTATACATGGTGGAGTATGTATGTATTATGTGATATGAAAATACCAATGTATGATTAGAGGAATGTAAATTGAGATAAATTTTTGTTTGAGAAGAAAAGGCAATATTAGATATTGAAGATATCAATAGAAGTATAAAGAGGGTTTTGTAACTATCTCTTTGTATTAAAGGAACTAAATTGTATATTGAAACTTTGGGTAGTAAGCTCATTTTTTATACATTTTGTATTTGTATATTGCTACTCCTAATAGGGTTGAGGCTTCTAGCAAGGCCTAAGTCCTCTAAGAAGGACTAAGACACTATACAGATGTAATAGACTCCTAACAAAGTCAATATCTTTTACAAGATACTTTTGATTAGTGGATCATTTTGTGGGTACCATCCCCACCAAGGTTTTCCCTTGGCCAGGGTCTCCCTAGTATAAAAAAAAATGGTGTTATGAGTTCTCTTATTGCATTGCTAATTTTTTCTATTTAGCATAATTAGTTTTATTTCATATACAAGTTATAAGATTGCTAATGATATCATGTTTTAGGATAAATTTTATAAAAGACTGATTCAAGCCCACCCCACCCGCACACCCACCCACCCATCCCGCCACACCCCATAGTATCTCATATTTCTAACTATTGGTATTAGAGAACTATTACTTAGAAGAGATTTAACAACTTGAGTAAGATCCCCATGGATATGGAATAGTTACAGTAGAACCTAGAAGAAGTTCTTAAGTAGATTGACATTCTTATTGATGAAAGAGATGCTTTAAAAGAAAGATATGAGGATGCAAAAGACTGCATTGGAAAGTTGAAATATAAGACTGATCATCTCAATTACAAGAAAGAGCCTAAGGATCAAATCAAGGACAGTGATGAAGTTTCTAGATTAAAGAAAGAAAATGAGATCTTGAAGCATGAACTGAAGATTTGCTAATCTAAAATTGAATTTAAAGAAAGATGATAGAAAAATTGAGTTAGATTTGAAATCTCAGGTAGATCTAAGATCTAACCTTACAAAAATTATATTTGACCTTGAATCTACTAAGTTGTAGTATGCTAAACTTGAGAAGTACAATACTATTGTAAAAGGAGAATCAACCTAGTCTAAGAAACAACATGAGAAGTTATACTCTAGTAGTGAGAAGATTGATGAGAAAATATCTATCAAAGACATTCTTATGATAAAACTGATCTTCGATATTTCAATGGAGAAAATTTAACTACGAAATCTAAAGTTAGAAAGGATCCTAATTTTAAAATTCATCAACCTGTGCAAGAAAAAGAATATTTGGATAAGATTGAGTCAAATCAATTTGATAATGCACCTAAGGAGGTTGAGCAAGTCAAGCAACGTGAACAAGATGATGAACCTAAGCAACATGATCTAAACTTCAATCACTTAAATAAGTGAGATATGAATTCAAATATATATGTTATGCATGTAATGAAAGTGGTCATATGAAAAGGGATTGCATAGGTAAGTCATTCAAACTGATTAGTAATTTTTATAGTTATAGCTATCGTGGTTTTGGTCTTAGAGAAATTAACTATAAGAAACCTAAAATTGATAGCAAAAATAGTAGTAGTGGAATGTTTAGAGGTACTAACCATACATAAAGAAGATTTGAAGAAGGAAATAATGGAGTAAGGAGAAACATTATATGTTATAAGTGTAAAAACTTTGAAAATATTGTAAAAAATTGTAAAGCACCTATAAACCAGCCTAGATCTAGATTTAGAAAAAATGCACCAGTATGTTAGTTGTGTAATAAATGTATTCATATAGAGAGATTATGTAGAATGGATATGAGGAACAAAAAAAAGAATCCAAACTTTAGAATAAATATGAAGAGGAATGACAGAAGGAATGATAACAATATTGATAGCCAGAAAGAAAACATAAAGAAACATGTAGAAGAATTAAAAGAGGCATATGTCAAAGCTAAAGATACATCCAATTAACATGTGGTGTTAGAAGAAGAGTCAAATGATGCATTTGGAAGAAGATTGAAGTCAAAGATTTTATTTGATTCATCCTACTTGAATTAAGTACTTCCTATTAAAGATCAACCATCAAGAAGGTAGAAATAGTGACATACAACAAGTTAAGGTATGTAATGTCCCCACTTCTTGGGACAAGTTTACCTATAACAATTATTAGCAACATACTCTATTAATATCTAGGAATGTCGCTAACCCTCTATGACGATTCCATGTGTTTTAAGGAATGATCTTCAATTATTTGGCCTTCTTTCTTGAAACTACCTTTCAAGTTAGGCTTCATAATCCTCTATGAAGACCCCATGTGTTCCTCAGAATGACCCTCAGTTAGTTAATTGTCATCTTTGAAGGTCGTCTCTAAAAGATCTATAGATTTATTAACAAATCCACTACATCTCCTTTCTAAGGGTTCTTATTATATTGAATTATTCACTATATTTGAAATGATCTACATTCATTACTATAACTATCTATTTCTACTTTAAATCCTACTTGTGGTCCTTATGAATTCTTTAAATTATAAATTATATAAACTAAGTAATAATAAAATTAAAAGATATTACCAATACTAAATATTCTTTACATATTCCTTACAGTTAAATATTCAAGTATATTTAAGTATGACTAAATAGTCCCATTATTATCATTCCTATGACATATGTACCTGGTGACTATTGGTGACATGGGACCCTAGCTCTGCGTGGTAATTTCTTTTCTACATAGGCATTTTCCTTTCCAATTTGTGATCATCGCCTATTGGTTTCATTAGTGGTTACCTTATTTTCCAAATAATGTGGACCTTTGTGTAATTATCCTTTGCAATGTACCTTTGTCCTCTTCACCAACTATGGTTTCCCAATGATGTGGGTCATTTTTCATATGCTCTCAAGAAAATGTGGAACTATGCATAGGTGGAAGAACTATATGTTGATGACTGATCACAATTCTATGAGGAGCTTGACTTGCATACTTGTCAATATTCCTAATTTCCAAACTTCCTACTATTCACCAGGTGGCAGTTGATATATGTCTTCTTTTGTGGTCTTTCCTTATTCATCCATAATATATCCTTTGATAAGATGTAATCCCCTATTGACATGTGGGAATGGGTATTGGTAGTGACTCATCATATATATATATATATATATATATATATATATATATAATGTTAAGTTGATTTCCCTTAACATATTATAATATAAGTGGCTTAGTTATTACCTTTATTTATTGATTAAGTAGTCAATTTTAATTAGGACTTATACATCACAATTCATATGTAAATATAATTGATTGTATTGAATATTTTTATACAATTATAAATTTGGATACACACACACATACATATATATATAATATAGTATTATTGGTACATTTAACAATTATATCTTATGACTAGATATAATTATTTGATTGATCATAATATATATGGAATATTTTTATGAATTTGGGGTCATGACATGTTAGAAGAAGAGTCAAATGAAGCATTTGGAAGAAGATTGAAGTCAACAATTCTATTTGATTCATCCTATTTGAATTGCATACTTCCTATTAAAGATCGACCATCGGGAAGGTAAAAATAATGACATACAACAAGTTAAGGTATGTGAAGTTAGTATAAGGTAAAATATGTTGTTTTGAAGCCATGGTTAAGAGTGCAAAGGTTATGGAGTTCGTATGAGGACATGCGAAAAAAAAAGGTCTCTTAGATATCTAAAACAAGTTTTTGAGGACTGTGTACTTGCACAATTAATCAAGTAGGTAAATGGAAAGGATTTAAGGATCAAAATTGAGATTTTGGGCATCATTTGAATGTGAAAGGAGTTAAAGATTGAATTACGAGAAAATTCAAGGCAATCTAAGAATCCTTTAAGTGAAATTCTCTAGCAAATCTTATTTCCAAAAAATTGAGGTATTTTATGATTTATGAAGGTTGAATGTGTGAAAATTATGTTTGAAACTCTTAGTTAAAGATGTATATGTCATTAGTTCATAATTTGGAAGGTGAACCGAGATCTAAGATAAAAATAGACATTATCCAACCCATAGAAGATAATCCCACAATTGCATTTTCAAAAATACCAAATGGATTTTTATATTTGGAGGATATTAGTAGCTATGATCAAAATAAATTTGAGTTTTTAGGAGAGGGAATTATAGAAAATGAGTTTAACTTCATATGCAACAAGCACATGAGTCTTAAAGATGAATTCAAACACATGGAACACAAAGAGCTAGTTAAATATATGTTCACTCATGAGTTTGACAATGAGGAGTGGACTAGTATTATACTAGGTAGATTTCATGATGAAATTTTTTGGTTAGGAGATAATGTGGTAGAAATCTTAGCTAAACTTATTCATGAGGTCACCAATTTGTGTAGTAAAGGAGCTATACTTGCTAATGAAAATAATGTAAAGACAACTTTAATGGAAAACACCAAATTTGTATACAATGGGAGAGGAATTGTAATCAACAAGAACAAGCAAGATGATGTTAGGTTTGTGAGTAGAATCAAAGCCACTAAGATGACATGGAAGCAAGGTTCATACATAAAACTTACAAATTGTGCATTGAAAGATAAAAGGTTAATTTGAGAGAGATTCTAAAAATTTAGTTGGTAGAAAACTTGAAGAGATTAAAGAAAATTAGAAAAAATCGGTTTAGATTCTCATATTGGAATACACACATGTTCTTCCACCTAGCCAAAAAATTCCCATTTATGCATATACCAGAGATCTTGAAAATGATAACAGTACCATGGAGAAGATAACTTATCTTAATAAAAGATATCCAATTGATATAATTGATATAAGAATATCTATCTTATTGTGAGGACATTTTAGAATGAGATGAATCAAAGCTATATAATTTCACCATCTATGGTTTAAATTTTTTTTTTTTTTTAAAGTTCTTCATGGTAGATACAAATGTTACCTATGTTGAAGCAATTGAACCAAGAAATTTTTATGTTGAGAGACTTGTTTATGAGATCACAGATGCAAAAATTGAAGGATTTATTGATGCTATTCTTAAGTATAATAATGATAAAGAGTTCCATAGACTTGGAAATGGAGAAGGCCTATTAAATTAAACTTGAAAAGTTTGCAAAGAAGAAGGTAGAGTCAACAATGAAGTGAATAATGAAAGAATCATAGATGACTCTAGAAGAAGTCAGTGCAGTAAGACAAGTTGTCTTAGGTAGGAGGCAAAGTGGTTAGCAAGGAATCATGTATGTACCACCTTTGGTAGGATAACCATCAGAAGGAGTTACAACTGCAATACCATCTGTGCTAACACCCATTGTACCTTATGCAATAGTATCATAGGTGCAGCCACAAGCCACGCTTATTATTTCACTTTTGTATCCATCTAAAGATGAAGAAACAAAAGTTGTTGATGTAAAGAGGAAGTTGGTCAGATTGGTTGAGGTAAAACAAGAATCTATTGATGCATCTACAAGGAAAAGGATAAAGGCTATGAAACTTAGTCCTCAAAAAGGCTCAACAAGATAAAGACATTTGAAGCTAAGAAGAAGATGAGAGGTCAAGTGGAAATTCCGAAGGAGACCAAGTCAGAAAGGAAGAAAGAAGAACAATGAGAGATTGCGAGAAAAGGAGGAAAGACTTGGAAGGCTAAAACTAAGAAATTGAATTGCACTATCATTAATGAAGGTAATTTTGTACAATTTAAAAATAATTACCATCTAAATATTTCTATTTAGAGATTAGAGCTTGAGAACTTCATTATTAAGCATATGATCATGTCTAATAAGAAATTTCAAGATATTCAAGATCAAATTCCTAAAGACTTGTATGATAGCTTAATCAATAGAAGGAGTAGAGTAATTGATGAAGATGAGAAAATTAGAGAAAATATGATAATAAAACTCTATGAAGTAAAGAATGGTGAACTTCTTGAATGTATAGAAAAGGGTATTGATCCCCTAATAAGAAACGAGAGAAGAGCAATTTTTATAATGGGAGAAAATTATGAAGATATGAAAAAAGAAACTCAAAATGCTAATATAAAACTCATGACCTCCATAGTAATATGAGACTAGTGAGAAGAAAAAGCAATAGTAATACTGTTAGAATCAACTCCACAAGTCACTATAGTTACTTATACCATGCAAGTGCACACTACAAGGATCACTTTAGATAGTACTATATCATCTTAAAATGGAAGCACTTCCAGATTAAGAGCATTTAGCCCTCTAAGTGAGTAGTTTGGGTTCATATCAAGTATCTTGAATAGATCCTTGCATGGATCTGGCAGTTTTCACCTTGTTCTACTTCTCTTTCCCTATTTCCAACCTCTTTCTAACAACTTTATCTATGAAACTGAAAATATTGAATTTATGGGTCAACGATGACCTAAAGGGTTAAGGTTGATGTTCACCCTAACCTAGGTCAAGGAAAATCATGACCCTAACCTAGGAAAGGGTCAACCTTGTCCTTGATCCCATGTACAATTTTCAAGTTCCAGGATTTTTAGGATATTGGGCTTTGAAAAAATTCATTTTAGCACTTTTTGGTTCATTGTTTTAGGTATCATAATGGTAAACTCTTAAATTGCATTTAATCTCGGTCCATTTTTAGGGTTTTAAGTTAATTGGGTTTTAATTCTCCACTTTTGTCCTTCTCTAGAAGTTTGTGCCTAGATCTTTATATAACGAAGCCTTCTTCCCTCATTTTGACATCCACTTTCTATGACCCATTATCTCACACATCCACTTATTATGAATTTTTTACATCTAATTTTCTTTAGGAGAAATTATATTGGATGATCCATTATCAAGCATTCAAGCATCTAATTTATCAAGGAGATACATTGTTAGCCATTGAAGGATTCAATCTCTATGGAGCCCTCTTATTGAAGATTTCTCCATCCACATCCATATTCATCCAAGCCCTTTCCTATGCAAATAATCATTCAAATTGGTGTTGAAGAATCTAATTCCATTTATTTGAGACATCCTAGACAATTTGTACATTCATTTGGAGCATCTATACTTGTGGATTTAAGGATTCGAATCCTCCACAAGGATTTCAATATAAGCAAGGTGAATAGTTTCCATTTACTTTGTTTATTCATATTGCAATTTCAATTACATTTAAAGGTTGATTCCGAACTAAGGTTTGACCAAGGAAAAAAACCATCCAAACAAAAAAATACATTTTTCTTGTAGGTAAGGGTATAGGATAGGTAATTAAAGTGAAGATTTTGATACCCTTTTCACCAAACTTGAGGGATCCACAAATAGAATTTTTATTAGAGTAGTGTAGGTCAAGGTCAACATTTTGGGGTACAATTGTGCCTTGGGTAAGATTATGCCTTGCTATCTAGGTCAAGGTTGACCTACCCTTGGAAGGATAATTTTTTTTTGGGTTTTCTAATTCTGGACATTTCCAGTCTGGAGCAAGTTGCAAAATTCACTGAAATTGTACCCAGACATCAAAAATTAGAATTTCCTAGATTCACCCTACTTTGAGGTTAGTTTTTTTTTTTTTAATTCAAGGTTTAAAATACTTTTTTTCTATTGTAGATTATAGGTTTTCTTCCTTTCTTCATATTGTCCATTGTTTGATTCATTTGTGCATTGTTCACCTCCTTGCAATTAATCAATTTGGATCATTCCTTTTGGGAATTTGGGTTACGGATAGATCATATATTCTCCCTCATATAATATTTCCCCATACACATATTTTCTTTCTATTCATTTTGGTGAACCTGACATGCTTACCCTCTTTTCTTTTGTTAAATTAGATGCCCTATTGTGTTTTATGGTGTTAGATTTCTCTTCATATCATATTGTATGTTCACCTTCATTATTCATTTTCATGAACCCAACATGCTTACTCTTTTTTATTTTGTGTAATTAGATTTATATGAATTATATTTCTTTCATTTATATTTCAAAAATACTAAAAAATGAAAAATCTCTTTTAAAATACAAAAATATCCATTCTTTATGTTTTCTTAGTTTTGTTCATTTACATTGCATTAGTTTATTAGCTTTATTACTTCTATTCCTACTTCTGATCTTCTAGTTAGACAAAGCTGTAGACTTATGGTTACCTTTGATCATGAGTCTTCTTCTCCTTTCTTTAGGATCCCGAATAAGAATTTTCTTTTTCTTGATTCTAGTCCTATTATGGAGAAAAACTCCTCTCACTCATCTCATGATGTGGATGATGCTTTAAGAGTTCCTCCTGAACAAGTCCAAAAAATTTCAACTAAACTTGATAAAACAAGTAATTTGCTTATGTAAGAAAACCATAATCAAGATTTTATTCAAGCTATAGAGGCTTTTAAAAAGTTCCTTTGTGATAGTGATCATGGTGTTAACCTCTTGCATGGTATTACTCACCTTGTGGACAAAACTATTAAACCTTTAGGTCAAGAAGCTTAAGATTTAGGGTTGATTCCTCTTGTCACTAGCGTAGAACTTTATTTTGTTCCTTAACCCAGTGTTCCTATCTATACTCCTTCTTTGTTGACTGTGATGGTTCCCTCTATTCTTATTAGTATTCCTCCTGTGTCCCTTCCTACATCCCAAACTTCTTATCATAATATTCCTTTTACTTATTCTAATCCTCTACCAACTATGGTTCCAAGTGTTCTTCTAGTTGTGTCTTTTTTTCTTGTAGCTTCATACACTTTACCTAGTGTTTCTAATGTTTCTATTCCTCCTATTTCCTCTAATGATTCAACACTTATTAGTCTGGCTCAAACTATGTCACCTTTACAACAACAACTTGTTACCTTGACTCAAAACAAGTTTAGTATTCTTAGTTGTGACATGGGAAGTCCTTTGTCTTGAGATATCATTCGTACTCTCATTCCTCAGCAAGCCAATATGTCTCATCTTGAGAATTACAATGGTAAGGGAGACCTTGTTCATCATGTTAAAACATTTCAAATCCTCTGTAGTGATTATGGCAATGACCATATGATTTTAGCCAATTTATTTTCTAGAATCTTTCATAACAAGGCCTTAAAATAGTTTTTTTCCTTGCCTCTTTATTCTATTGACTCATTTCCACAACTTGGCAATGCTTTTATTCAATAATTTGAAAAAAAACATTGGCTCACAAGTATCTTTGACTAGTTTGATGCATTCTAAGCAAAGTTCTAAGGAAAAATTAATTGAATTTATTTGTAGAATTAAGAATTTACATGCTCAGATTTCCTATCATGTTCCTGATATTGATATTCAATGTATGTTTATTTCAACTTTCAAAAGGATGTTAGAGATAAGATTCTACTTACTAAATTTACCTCTTTTTAATAACTTTGTGCAACACTTCATCATTATCAATTGCAAATGAGTCAATTTGAGAGAAACACCACAATAACTCATGTTCCTATTGATAAAAGTGATGCTACTTCTAATCCAAATAAATTTCAAAAATTCAACAACTATGTCAAGATAAATAAATAACAAAATCTATGACAAGATAAAAAAATAAGAAAGTTCGGCATGCCAGTAAAATTGCTTGTGGTGAGCACACTCTTGGACAACATATTGATAGATTAATGGAGGTGGTTGGGAGTGCTAAAGATGTCAAAAACTTAATGTAGAAGATCCTGCAATTGGAGGCTAAGAACAGGGCAATGGATAGAGATTTAAATGCTAACCAGGGCAAGGTGATGATGATGGAAGCAAAGATGAGCGACCTAGAGAAACTAATCAAATAGATGGCTGAGAATGTGAGTAATCTACTGAAGAAACTAGAAATGAATAAAGGCTAGGATTCCCCTCACGTTGTGGATAGCCAAGTTCCAAGAAAATGCACTAGGGCTCACTCAAAGAAGATTGAAGACATGGACAAGAAGGACGAGGTGAAGGTAGTGGCTAAATACATGTAGATTCTGGTAGATCAGGCGCTAGACTTGATCAAGGCTACCTAGTTGATTCTTTGCAGTCTCTTTTGCTATCTTTTTGTTGTTTCTTTCAGTAATTCTCTCTATGACCTCATCTTTGTTCTTTTTGGAGGTCTATTTCTTGAAATACTAGTTGTAAAAAGGTTTCAAGTCCTTTAAAACATGATTTTACTTAATCAAAACAAATAAGAAAATCTAGTTGCTGATCAAGTTGTTGTTGCATCTCACAATGCCACTTCTGCATCCACTTCTTTTTTATTAAATCATGCATTTGATCCTCTTTTTGAATCTTTACATTCTATTATGAATAGGTTGTTAACTCCTAATATGATTACTTTACCTCCCATTTGACCTCTTTTACCAACTATGATTGTGTCTAAATCCTTTAATTCTAAAGACTTTTTTCAATATCATCATTAGAATGGTCATGATATTGAGAGATGTTATTCTTTAAAACATAAGGTTCAAGATTTAACTAACTCTCATGCTTTATTTGTTAAAAATTTTGATGGTAGTGGCAATAAATTTGTTTCTCCTCCTATAAAAATCTTCAAATCTATGTGAATCCTTTACCTATACATGATATTAATACCATTGTTTAGCCATCTTCTATGGATATTATTTATGATTCAAAGATGGATGATCTTAATCACATTGTGGAGTATGGTGTTCAATCTATATCTCCACCTCAACCTCAACTAAAACCTAAGCCTAAATTGAAGCCTCAACCTAATTCTTGACAACTAAGAATAAAAGACCTTGGAAACTTTTGATTACCTTCGATGATTTTGAGACTATTAAAGCTCCTAATTGTCCCCTTTATATTTTTGTTAGGCTTTCCCAAATACCTACTTGTAGTTGTCTTGTTGATCCTACATCCTTAGTCAATGCTATTACTGTAGTTTTTTTTTTAATGAAAATATTGCAACATAATTTTTAGTATACATGTGATATGTGGATTCAAACTTGTAATGGTTTTCTTTATCGAACATTTGGTTCTATTGATTTACCAGTTGAACTTTGTGGAAAAAATGTGAACACTACCTTTGTTGTTGTTCCTACTTTTGATGAATTTCAAGTTAAGCTTGGTTTGCCATGGTTAAATTCCATGCATGTTGTTGATTCACTTTTACATCAATTTATTAAATTTATTCATGATGAAGAAGCGAAGATGGTTAATCATAGTTTAAATACCACCCTTCTAGGCCCAAAGATTGTGCTAAACTTGACTTCTTTTGGCCTACATTACCTAATTTATGTCTTCCTTGACCTAATCATCTTTTCCTCTCATATCAAGCTTGTAAGCATTGTAAGATTCTTAAGTTTACTTCCTATAGATCCTAATTGTGGTCCTTTTCCTACACCTTCTATACCTCCTTTATCTATGGCTTCTACATATGTTAATCAATCTACTCCTATTGCTTGTCAGCCTACTAATAATCCTATTAGTTCTCCTATAGAAGTTGTGAATAATCTTGTAATTTCTCCTCCTAGTTCTCAACACATTTCAAACAAGACAAAAAGTAATCGATCTGCTAATGAACATTGTAAGAAGTGCCAGGAAAAGCTTGTAATTCTATTCTCCAAAAATCTTTACCTTCTTTGGATACAACTATGCATGATGTTTTAGAAGAAGTTCTTTGTAATAATGATGTTAAGATGCATGATTTTGATGATTCTATTCATATCCTAGATCTTATTTTGATTAATCTAGATGAAGAAGATACTCTCAAGGTGATATTGATGATGTTAATGATGAATATAAAACTATTGACATTGTCATTGATTTACCTAATGTTGCAAATAATCAAGACTAGCTAGGTTACTAAGAGGGGAGGGGTGAATCATTAAACTTAAAAAAATTTTAAAAATCAACATTTAATAGCATAATCTATTCACCATTAATTGATCTAATCTACTGCATGCATGAGAAACTAAATGATAAACATTCATGGCATATGAACACAATATTTGGTGACCCAGAAATCTTCCAAATAGAATGTAAAAATGGGGTGCGGATGATACCCACAAAACTTCAATACTATAGTATAAATTTGGCATATTAAAGATTACAATGATCACTTCTAATGAGCTACCCTATTAGGAGCAATTAGGACTACTAGGTCCACCCTATTAGAGGGTTTACAAACATACACTGAAGTATGCACTCGGTTAAGAGATTTAAAGAAAAGACTATTAAGTCTACCATGTTAAAGAATTTGAATCTAATTCACTTATTAGGATGAAATAATAGATTTGATTTACAATCTGAATTTCTAATTAAATCCTTGAAATTCTAACCACCTCCTTGTGATAGATAAAAGTTTACTGCTCCTGCTTTGACCTTGTTGAATACTTTACTCTGCTACTGATTCACATTCGCATGTTGATCATTAAATTTTCTTTCACTCTTCTCAAAAATTAAAAAATCATCCTACTTTGGTATGATACAATACATTACATATATACCATCTCAATTCTCATATTTACAAGGTTAGCCAAAACACAAGATAACACCAATATTACTGAGTTGGCCTAAATGTAGAAACTCGGGCTCTGAAAGCTGACTTGGTGACCCTTTGATACTCGATGTCCACTACATTACTTGGCATCATCATGCATTCAATAGAAGTAGAGGCTTGATCCATACTAATCACTCAATGTAGCTTTGAACTCGATGAACATTAGAGACCCAGTAGATACAGTGTCACTTAGTAGAAATTGAATACCATGTTTACCTTGCTTGCACTTGGTAAACATTGTTCATCCCATCACTTGGTTAACACTAGCTTCATATCATAGAAACTAATGACTTGGTAGACACTACAAATCTCAATAACAACTAAACTACTCAGTGATAACTGCTAGACTTTACATTGCCTATTTTTACTCTGTAACCTATGGAATGCTCGGTGTGAACTATGAAACTTTGTAACCACTGAATTGCTCGACAAACACTAGAAACTAAATGATGAACTCAGTAACCATACAAAATTATGAATAAGTGTTGTCATTAATGAAAAAATTAAATTAATTTCAACAATCTCCCCCTTTGACATTAGTGACAAAAACACTTATTGGCCAAAACTTATGTACAGTGACATGCTGATTTTGATTTTTGATTTTTCAAAAATTTTCTATAATTCTATTGTATATACATTTGCACATATCTCCTCCATATAATGTACATCTTATATCACGCATAATATCATACTGATTGTATATACAAATATTTCTTTTTCTTTACAAGTCTTTCCCTTTTTATTCTGTATTGTACATATGTCTCTCCACAAATATCTCTTTCTCCCCCTTTTTGACAAAAATGCCAAACATTTATACACAAAATACTTATACAGAGACACTAAAATGTGAGAGAAACTTGGAATGTACCTTAAGAATAAGAGCTAATGTTTGATCCCAATTTTCTTGCAAAATTTTGCAAGTTTGAAGTGCCACTTGGACTTCTGCTGAGAGTTCAATCATATGATCTACAATTGAAAAATTGTTGTCATGGATCAATGTTTTTGAATAAGAAATATGCTTCTACATTGTCTCCATGATTGGAAGGATCATTTTTTTGATGTCTATAAGTGTAGACCTAATCCATACTTCCTCTCTCAACAATTCAGCCTGCATATCAGATAGGAATCTGACCCTTATGTGATGTGTTGAGCTTGAGCTAGGGTCAAGTTGCAACTTTTGAGCACTGGCCTTCAGATCCTCATCTATCTTATTTAGTTTTCCCTTTATTTCCTTTGTATACTTAGTGACATCACATAGCTTAGAAAAAAGAGATGTTACATTTGTAAAAGAATTTTCAAGATTAGCCAAAATTGAGGAAAGCTCTACCTAATTAATGGCAATGTGTTGAGCAATGTGCTCAAGCACCTTATTATCAAACTTTTTCTCAGCTTTTTCTATCAACTTTTCTTGGCCAGTAGAGTCCTCATTGAACTTATTTACTGCTTCCTCTAACTACAACAAAATATGGTGAGATGAATCAAAATTAATGCCTATGGCTTCTGTTAGGATATTCTTTTGCACTCTCTATAATTCAGAATTCTTTGTTCCTTTCTTCTCTTAACTGCTTCTGTCTAGCCTTATGTTCTAGATTTTGGCTAACCAATCTCATTTGATCAATAGTAGCATTATCAAAATCCAACTTAGGAATTGCAATTTCCTTTTCCAAGTCTATATCATTGTCAATTTCTTTTCCACTAAGCTGAAGTTTAAGTGGTGTCCTTGGTTCAACTTCTGAACTTATTGCTCTAGACTTTGAAACAAAAACAATGGTAGAAACAATAGGGCTTGTAGTGAAAACTTGAATGGTGCCTACTAATGGAATGCCAACTAGAGCACTAGAAGAATCCAAAATTGATGTGCTACCCAAAATTGAAGGAATTACAAGTGGAACATTGACTAAAGTACATACAATACGATCACTTATAGGAGCATGCAAAATTGAAGTAGACAAAATTGTAGAACTAGATGTTGTACATAATGTTGATGTCCCTAATTTCGTAGCTAATGAAGATGAGGGTTGTAGCTTGGTGGATGAAGTGGTACACACTTACATTAGAGATACCTAGAGCTAAGAGGGAGAAAATAGTGATTGAGTAGATGATGCATCTATTGTGGTTGCAATCAAACTTGCTAAAGCTATCTCCATGCCAGATGATGTAGTAGTTTTTGGTGGAGAGTGAGAAAGGATGGCTATAACTTATGTAGCTATCCTAACTAGGTCATTTTCTTCACCTTCTTCTACCCTATCTTCCTATTTAGATTCTTCCTCTTTCTCTTCTTCACTATCCTTCATCAATGCCTAATAATCCTTAGAATCTATAGTGACACAAGGTGTATTATCTTCTCCATCCTTATCACTATCATCATCATTGATTTCTACTAGATTTTTACTAGGTTTCTTCATATGATAAATGTTTTTGCACATGGATGTAGCATCCTTGACTACATGCTCAATATCTTTCACCAAAATCAAACAAGTATAAAATCTCATCATCAACTTAGCTTCATTTTTCTTCATTGCTTCCTTAACCTCAGCATTGGTAAGATTTAATAGCAACTATCTCAAAGATTACTCGTATATATCCATTGTTTTCTACATAGCTAACTCCCATCTTGGTTTCAAACTTGCTAATAATTCATTGGAAATCTGAGGGGCAATTCGATTAGGGGAATATTTCCATTTTCCCATCTTTTTCAGCACTAGCTCCTCAATCTGCATTTTCTCTACATCAGTTCTAGTTTCATCCTTTAAAGCTTTTAAATTTGTGATACCTGCACCTTTTTCTAATTGCTTCAATATTTCTTGGAAGGTAACTGGGGGTTTACTAAACACAATCTCACTTCCTCCTTTCTTCTTGGATCTTCTTGTAAATATACCTATGGATGCCTTGGGTGGCTTGGTCATAATCACCTTGCCTTTATTTCTCACTAGCTCTTCCTCCTTTTCTGATTCCTTCTCTTCATCCTTAGATTCTTCTTCATCTTCTCCTTTTCCCTCTGTAAGAATAAGAGGGGCACATGTAGTTTTTAGTTTCAATATCCTCCTCTTACCTTTGTTTACCGCACTTATAGTTTTCAGTTTAGATATCCTCCTCTTACCTTTGTTTACCACATATGGTAACTTGATCTCAAGCTCTATTCTAGCTTTTGCTTCATCATAAGTTCCAAAGATGGGTACCTTTGGATCTAAAGGTTTATTCACTAGGGCTTTAATTATCTCCTTTGTTTCATCAATATTTAACTCATAAGGAAGAGGTTTCACCCATACAATTCTAGGCCTACTGCCTGAATGTACACTCTGCCACAGTTAACCATAAAATAAATATCATCCTTGTAGTCTTCAACTAATTTTGGTGGAATTCAGAACCTATTACTCATCTTTTCCTTAAAGAATTCAAAATACTTTTCCATTATATTATCAAAATTCTCACCCATTTCTGCAATAAACTCATTAATTTGGTACAAAACTAGAATATCTTTTCTCCATACCACTGATCTTTTGGAAGGGAAAAAATTTTGAACATAAAAGAAAAAAAAAGTTAACAAAGAGTCAAATTTGCAAGTGTTATTCTTTTATGTTCTAATACTTTGCATATTCTTGTTCAACTATCTCAACATAAAATCTGCTAAATCAAATTCCAAATTCTTCTTTACAACTTTATATGCTAAGTCCATAGCCTCACATGACATACTATTTAGTTGATTAGAGTTGTATATCTTATGCACAATAATATGAATACCAAACCTAAGTTTCACATTAGAGATGTTGCTTTTTATTAGTCCTCTTCCATCCCACTCGGCTAGGGTTTTCTTTTGTAGCTCATCCTGACCTAGGGTTTTGGTAACTTTGACCTATTTAGCATAGGGAGACCCGTGATTCTATGAATCATCTTCTTCATTATCAAGACTAGTTGTTCTAACCACAACTAACCATTATACACTCAGCTTAAAATATACCTAATCCATTTGATTTGGAAGTTTCTTGGCAGGTGTGGAATGTGGGTCAAGCCTTTCTCCTCTAGATGTTTATGCTCGAGTATGAGGGTTCCATCCACACACAATTCTCCTAGGGAACTATCCATTTCTAGGGTTCCAATTTCTTGCACAACACATTTGAAATGAGTACAAAAATCATTTATGAGGAGTACCTTTTGTGGAATTTGTGATTGAGCTCCATTAGGATTGAGTGATTCTATAATTGCTAGTACCAATTGAATTTGTAGCCTTCCATTTGATACCTCACACCAACATCTCTAAACCTTTCTTTGCCTTTCCATTACTCCAACATTTGTTTTATGTATAACCTATCTTACCTTAATTATTGCAATTATATCATTGATTCCTTTGAGCACCCTATTTGGAGGATTCACCTTCTTCTTTGTATCCAAGTCCTGCTTTACCCTTTTTCCTATAAAGATTCTGCTCACTTTGCTGATTTAATTAATACATGTTTGATTGGGATTTCATTATTATTTCATTGAGTTTCTTTTTAGAATTTAGATCAACTTTCAATCTTTCATTGATTTTTCTTTCAATGCTTAAATCATTTCTTAACCTTTCATTTTTAGATCTTAGACTGATGATTTTCTCATTTGTATTAGAGAGTTGATTCATAAGACTTTCTTGCTCAAGGGATTGATTTTGAGTTTCATTGTTTCTTGCCTCCAAGTCTTCACTAGCCTTATTCCTCTATTCCAAAAATTTCACACAATCTTATTTACTGAATTTCTTTTTCTCTTTTCAATTTTCTTACCTCTTCTTATAGAGATCCATTCTCCTCTAGGAGTTCTTTGATTGCCTCATTTTCTTCATCTAAACTACTTGAAGGGAAAAGGTCTTCAATCTTTTCTTCAACATACTGGTGGTCATTCATCTATTTTGCAAGTTCCTTCCTTCTTTTTAGGGATTGGAAAAGATGATCTTTTGCTTCCTTGAGTCGAGCTATGGCCATTTTTGAATCTAGCTTCTCATTATCAATAGCTTTGTCAAGTCTGAACATCTCAATTGTCCTTGATCTTTGCTAAAGTTGTCAAGCTTTATCTTGAGAACCACAATGCTCTCATACCAATAGTTGGAAATAATCAAGACTAGCTACGTTATTGAGAGGGGAGTGGTGAATTAGTAGCCTTAAAACTTTTAACAAATTTAGCATTTAACAACATAATCCAATCACCATTAATTGATCTAATCTATTGCATGCATGAGAAACTAAAATATAAATATTCATGGTGGATGAACACAATATTTGGTGACCCAAAGTCCTTCCAAATAGAAAGTAAAACTGGGGTGGGGATGATACCCATAAAACTTCAATACTACAGTATAAAGTTGGTCTGTTAAAGCTTACAATGATCACTTCTGATGACCTGCCATGTTAGGAGAAATTAGGACTACTAGGTCCACCTGTTAAAGGTTTTACAAACATACAATGAAGTATGCACTTGATTAAGAGATTTAAAGAAAAGATTGTTAAGTCTACCTTGTTAAAGGATTTGAATTTGATACACCTATTAGGATGAAATAGTAGATCTAACATACAATTTGAATTGCTAATTAGATCCTTCAAATGCTGATCACCTCTTTGTGATAGATAAAACTATATTGCTCCTACTTTGACCTTGCTGAATACTTTGCTCTACTGCTGATTCACATTCGCATGTTGATCATTACATTTTATTTCACTCTTCTTAGAAACAAAAAAATCATCTTTCTTGAGTATGATACAATACATTAGATATATACCATCTCAATTCTCATCTTTACAAGGTTAGCAAAAGCACAAGTTAACACCAATATTACTGAGTTGGCCCAAATGTAGAAACTTGGGTTCTGAAAGCTGACTTGGTGACCTTCTGATACTCAACATCCACAGAATTACTCGACATTATCATGCATTCAATAGAAGTAGAGGCTTAGTCCATACTAATCACTCAAGATATTTTTGAACTCGATGAAAATTGGAGACTTGGTAGATATAGTGTCACTAAATAGAAACTAAATACCATGTTTACCTTGCTCGCACTCGATAAACACTCCTCCTCACATCACTCAGTTAACACTAGCTTCATATCATAGAAATTGATGACACGATAGACACTATGAAGCTTGGTAACAATTGAACTACTTGGTGATAACTATTGTACTTCACACTACTTGTTTTCACTTAGTAACCTCTAGAATGCTTGGTGTGAACTATGAAACTGGTAACCACTAAATTGTTCGACATACGCTAGAGACTAAACAATGAACTCGGTAACCATATAGAATTATGAATAAGTGTTGTTACTAATGAAACCATAACTTAATGTCAACACCTAATATGCTTTCATGATAATTGACAATTAAAATTAGTATCGAACATTATGATTCTCAAGAGGATCCTTGCTTGGAACTAGCTATTATTCTTAGGTAAAAGAACAAACCCATATCACCCTTTTACAAAAGAAAAGGCTAATAAAAGTAATTTTGTTCAGCTTCAATGACATCAAATTGGTATTATTATTTAGAATTTGAAAATAAAGTAAACTAATGAAATTTGTAGAAATCGATGAAGTTTAGGATTATAACTTTTACTAATTATTTGGAATAAGAAATTATATATTTTCTTATTTTTTAAAGATAACTTTTGGTTCCTAAAAATTGTTGGAAATTAGGGATCTAGTTCCCACAATAAAATTACATGGAAATAAACTTATTTCCCTTTGATTTCAAATTATTTTATAGATAGCATATGTCTAGAACAATCAAAAATAAAAATTGGCTTTAGACCTATATTTTCTCTTTTATAATGATTCAAATTTCAACTTATTCAAATCAATAGTTTTCATATCACACCACATTTTTGAAAAGAAATTTATTCCAATCAAAAGAAAAATTATAGATTCTTGAAGAGGACAATCTCCTCTAGAACGTCATTTAATTTTTAATCTTTTTAAATATGATTTAGTATTTTTTCTTTCTCAAAGTCCACATATCCTTGAGTGTTAAAATATGTACTGGTAGAATTGTTTAATTATAATATACTATATCTAATTAAAACACTATGAACTCTATATGAGAATATTCTTGAGTTTGAGCTCTATAAAATTGTGTTTATATGTTATTAAAAAAATATCACAACAAATAGTATGAGTTAATAAAATGTCATTTTTCTACAATAATTGTATTTCTTTAGTAATTGGATACTAACTATATAAAACATGCATTTAATAGACATTTCCAGTTGGAACAGTGTGAGACCATATATAACTTAGCTAGAATAAATTTATCAAGATCATATGTTTGAACAAAATTGTTTTTTAGATAGAAATACTCAAATTTAGTCGTTCTAATAAGTTAGCCTGAAAGGTGACACAACTTTGTATTTTTACCCTCCTACTATGTTGCATATCATCCCTTTTGCGAGTTACCCACCTTCCCTAAATTATATAGAATGAGATGGGGAGAGTAGGTGGCATGCGTGATTGACTAATCCTTCATGGTAGCCTTTTTTGTGTGTTTATTTGTTGTAATCGTGTTTCTCCCATGATGTGTTTGATAAATGTTGTTAGATACTTGTAGATGATCTTTTTCACTTTGTTGGTGCTAGGTGATAAAGGGATTGAACCTATTGTACTATTCCTCTATATGTATCTCTATTCTTTCATATGTTTTTTTATGTTATGTTGTACTTGCGCTATTTTTCATACATGTTTCCTTATGTAATCTACTTGGATTCACAACTTGGTAGAACTGATTCATTTTGGTCTCCGCGTAATGGTCCAAAAAGACTCTTTAAGTCATATCTCTTATGTGATCTTTTGTCCATTTTAATTGTATTTCTACTTTCATTGGGGAATGATCTCAATTAATTTTCAATAATATCATATATATATTACCTTTTAATCATGCTAACCCCATAATAGATAGATATATTTTGTGTTCTATGTATGTTTATGTGGTATTTGCCTTAATTTATCTTTGTCTGGGGGCATCTCGTAGTGGAAAAGTATTTCATTTATTGCATAGATGCACTTTTCGATACATATATATTACTTTTCAAGATATATTTTTAGCCTTTTTGGATTAGTGACTAATCATTAAAGCATGGATTTACATTTTAGGATCTCTTGATCCCTCCAATTTTGAATTTTTGATCCCTTAAGATCAAAGTGTCCTTAAGATTCGATCTCTTTTTGGTTTTACTCTTATGGAATTGAATATTATTAAAGGTGAATCCTTGATGGGTTGACTAGTGAGTAGCCACATTCACTAGGTGGTTCAATTTCATCTTTCTAGTTGTATTGTTTCTTTGTGTGGTTCACAATGGCACATAAGTTCTCATTTGGTGAGATAATCACACTTGTTCTCTATTTCTCTTTTCCTAGAGATGTCTCTCTTATTGTGATCTTGGAGTTGATGAAGACTTGAGTGTCTAGGGGCTTCAATATCTCTTTATCCCCTTTATTTTAATAAGATTATATTTTTATTATGATCTACTTTACCAAGAATTTGCATTGAGTCCATACTCTTACTAAAGTGGGGTCTTAATGTATCATCTTAAAATTGAAGCACTTGCATGTTAAGATTTTTTATCCCTCCAAGTAAGTGGTCTAGGGTCATGTCAAGTCCCTTGTATAGGTCTTTGCATGGATCTAGCTATTTTCCCCTATGCTACTTCTCTCTCCCTGTTTCCAGCCTCTTTCTAACAACTTTATCTACGAAACTAAAGACTTTGAATTTTTGGGTGAAGGTCGACCTCAACCCTAACCTAGGTCAAGGATGACCTTGACCCTAACCTAGGATAGGATTGACCTCATCCCTGACCCTAGGTCCAATTTTCATGTTTTGGGAGTTTTGGGATAATGGGCTTCAAAAAGTTTTATTTTCCCACTTCCAAGTCGGCTGTTTCAGTTTCAGAATGGTAAACTCTTAAATTTAATTTAATCTAGGTCCATTTCTAGGGGTTAAGGTTTAATTATAATATAAATCTTCAACACCGACCTTCTCTAAAAGTTTGTGCCCTAGGTCTCTATATAAGGAAGCCTTCTTCTCTCATTTTGACATCCACTTTCTATGAACCTTTATCTCATCCATCCACTTTTTATGAAGTTTTGACATCTAGTTTTTATGAGGAGAAATTATATTGGATGATCCATTATCAAGCATTCAATCATTCAAGCATCTAATTCATCAAGGAGATCCATTGTTAGCAATTGAAGGATTCAATCTTTGTGGAGCCCTCTTGTTGAAGATTTCTTCATCCACATCCATATTCATCCAAGCCTTTTCCTATACAAAGATCCATTCAGGATTGGTGTTGAAGATCTAATGTCATTGATTTGAGAAATCCTACATAATTCTACATTCATTTGGGGCATCCACACTTGTGGATTCAAGGATTTGAATCCTCCACAAGGATTCTAATATAAGAAAGGTGAATAGTTCCATTTACTTTATGTATTCATATTGCAATTTAAATTACATTTGAAGGTTGATTCCAAATTGGGTTTTGACCAAGGTAAACCCCCCATCCAAATAGAAAAAACCTTTCTTATTGCAGGTATAGGTAAAAGAAAATGAAGTAAAGTGTAGATTTGGATACCCTTTTCACCGAACTTTAGGGATCCACAAACAAAAATTCTGTCAGAGTAGTGGAGCTCAAGGTTAAATTTTTGGGGTACAATTGTGCCCCAATGTAAGATTGTGACCTGCTATCTAGGTCATGGTTGACTTACCCTCTAAAGGATAAAAAAATTTGGGTTTTCTCTGTCTCAACATTTCTAGTCCAAAGTAGGTTGTAGAATTTCGTGAAACTATACACAAACATCATAAATCAGCATTTTCTAGTTTCAACCTACTTTGAGGTTAGTACTTGTCTTTTATTCATTCAAGGTTTCAAATACTTATTTTCTATAGTACATTATAGGATATCTTCCTTTCTTCATATTCTCCATTGTTTGATTTATTTGTGCATTGATCACCGCCTTGTGGTTTATCAATTTGGATCATTCCTTTTGAGAATTTGGGTTAAGGATAGATCCTATATTCCCCCTCATATCATATTTCCCCCTACACATAGTTTTTTTCTATTCAAGTACATAGGATTTGTTTAAGGATTATTGACATGTAAACCCCCACCTAGGAACCCAAAATAAATTAACCTAAAGTTTCACTAAGTTTTCCAAATAATTTTTTTTTTAAAGATAATAACTTAACAACAACAAATATAAAATAGCGGAAGCAATAACATACACATAAATACATACCATAAAACAAATTACAATTCTTAAGGGTTCCATGACAGTGAATCACATTTAAGTTTAATTAATACTAAAACCAATATATAACACATCCACATTAAAGAATAACTACTAGTACAAATCCTTTTAAATAATATACAATTATCCTAAATGCCACTTGGAAATAATCGGAATGCATAATCATCCACTGTATAGATCATAGGATATTAAAGGCTAAAAGAATACACATCATAAAATAGATTACATCATTTCTCTAGGATCCATGAAATAAAATAAAATACAATAGGTATAACCATTCATCATAGTACACAAAATAGAATGAAAGGAAATGCAAAACAAGGAACTCTAGCCATGGCATCAAACTATCAAATCTGAATGGTAAAAGTAAAAAGCACTACCACCCAACCTCATGGTAACATGAAAAGAGTCCACTCTAACAACATTGAGGAGATGCTCTCACATTCCAAATAGAATAACAATCACAAAAGTCAAAAGTAATATCTAGGTCAAGGAAAACTTTAAAGCAATCTAACTCAAGGTACCAAGATACAAGTGACATCTAAACCCAGAGGCAAACAAAGACACATAGGAAATCTACAATGTATGTGGGCAAGTGTCATCACATGAGCCAACTCTAAGGTTATCCTGGTAGTCTTTTAATACTTCATACCTCCTAGCATCTCTATGCAGCGTCAGTATCCTTTCGTACAAACAAATCATACTAACAAAGAAAAGTCACAACCAAACATCCTCTCTACTCTCATCCTAGCCTATACTAGGACTAGAGGAATGGGCAAGGAGAAATAATCACTCTTATTAAATCATTTTACTCTCATTTAATGAAATGTTATCACTTATTAGAATAACCTATAATGGGTTACCTATCAGCCTCTTTAGGACCTCGGCCTCCATTGCAAGCCACTCTCAAAATAACATACAAAAAACCTACTCTAGGCTCAACAAAAGTAGAAGGTCTCATATGACCATAAATACTTTCCAGTCCTTAAGCAAGCAACTTGAAAGTATTGAAAAGACATTAGTGATTGAAATCATTAATTTTACCCATACGAGCACCCGAACAGGACTAATTCAAAATCAAGTACATATTTATAAAATGATGACATCACAAGACATCATTCAAGCAATAACTCCTCACCTTTGGTACACATCCTAAAATTGGTCAACACTCTAAGTCAACCCCAAACCTAACATACAAGAAAGCATGCAACTAACAGTGCAGTATTGTAGTTTTGTTTGGTTTTGAAAACACACAGGTTGAGTTTATAGTGAGGTTCAAGTTTACGTTTCATAATAAGTTTTCAACTTTACTAAAGTTTATCAATTCCACCATTACAACTAAACCCATTTTCACATTTAAAATTCAAACATACGATCGATACTAACTCATAGAATCAATGCCTTTATTAAAACATTAAAAGAAATTAAATAAAAATTATTAAAATTATTAAATAATAATTATCAAATTATTAAAAAAACAAATTATTAATACTCATAATCATTACTTAAAATATAATAAAAGTTTATTTGAAATTATTTAATAACATCTAATATTAATTTCATCAATTTAATATAATTGAATATATATTATTTAAATCAATTAACCAAAACTATATTTAATAATATTTATTAAATATAATTTACCAAAAATATTAATTAAATTAAATAATAAAAAACATATATTTAATAAATTTTATGAAATAAATTTTAAAATTTAATAAAATTGAATAACTATTAAAATGTGTATTTAAAGCCTTGTCACTCTCCCAATTACAGCAGCTACCATAGTAGACTTGGTGTGACTACAACAGAGTGCTATTGTGGCAACAATAGTACTTGCTGTTGTTGCAACAAGTTTCTTGCATATGCAACAATCTCCTATATGGGAAGAAGGGGAGGAGGTAAGGATGGGAGGTGGGGTGTGGTGGCCTGCATCCCACTCAAAATCTATATTTTTATATTTTATTTGTAATTAAAGAAATTCCCCCCTCCTCCCATTCCATTTCAAATTTAGTTTGTTTTTCTCTAATAAAATTATCACTATAAAGTTTTGTTGTGGTAATTTTATTAACTCAATTTTTAAAATTAAAAAAAAACATTTCCCCAAAAATCTGATAGGAAAAATAAGTGCATAGTTGAAATGTATCTATATAAAACCATCAGAATTTCATTTTCAAAACCCTACTCACATCAAGATACAGATTCTCAAAAATCTTTCCAACAAGGTTTGCTAATTAACAAATCATATGCAGATAATCTCTACTACGAGGAATGATAAATTTACAACAAGGGTTTCAAACCAATTTAAAACTTTGAAAACAGATTTATCTAGACATGAAGAAAATAGGAAATTTAAGAATGCAAACTAGTATGCAAATTAACCACAAGATTCTACCTTAATCTGATGCTAATTTGACAATGCATGGAGCATGCAAGCATTTCCTTTTCTTTTTGAAAACCTCCTTCTCTAAAATTGTTCCTCCAAAACTTGATCCCTAACAAATGAGCTCTAAATTGCTAATAAAGAGTTTTTTCCTAATTTAAGGCTTTCATTGTGCAATCACGCAAGAAGACTTGTTGATCTTTATCTTTTATTATTTAATTATATTTTAAATTTTCATGCACAACCTTAAGACTTTTAATTAAAATATTTTAATTAAAATAAATTGCTTTCTATTTCTAATCATTCTCGAGACATTTTTAATAAAAATATTTATTAACTTAAGTAATAATAATATTTAATATTTATTTAAAAATAAACTTCTAAATATATTATTATTAAATTAAATAAATATTATTACGCCGAAAGTTAGACTTTAAGTAAATCTTTAAATTTAATTCTTTTATTTAATTCATTTCTCAATTAATTAAATATAATTTATAATCAATTTCTTCTTATAAAATTTCTATTAAATTAAATCATTAATTATTATTTTAATTTGATTTAATTATAATAGAAAATAATCATAGACCCACAAGACTTGACACAAAAACCCATAGTAAAGTATAGAAAACTAGATCAAACTCAAGAATTATAATCACAAATTTATGTCACTTGATGAACTTAGAAGGTAAAAAACTCAAATTCTTGCCCTATATTTTAGGAAAAATGGTTTAAGGATAGGATTCAAACTCAAGAGTTATCTCCCCTGTTTTACCATTGAAATATTGTAATAGGATATGCTCATCCTAGAAATGCAGGGAAGTTGATACTCGGTACCTACAATCTACATAAAATCCACACATGTACATTCACATATATTCTAAACTAATTAGGCAATGGCAAGAAGTGGTCCATCATGTAGATCTCAACTAGTAGGTGACCATGACTCCTTCCCTCAACTATATCGAAAACATCATACACATGCAAGTTTGGGGTAAGTATCTATAGAAAACACATATAAATAATCCATCTAACTAACATCATAAAATAACTGAAATAACTTTAAACAATCCTTATCATTAAGGAATAATCATGCATACATAAATAACTAGTACTGAGTAATCTCATCATATATCAACTGAGTATGAAACAATATCCAGCAATCTAAAAATCAAATACCACTAAACATCAAACATAATCATAAAGATGGCCTAAAAGAGTTTGACAATAATAATTGAAAAGTCAACTAGGGATAGGCACTACATGGCACAAATGTTTACAATTTGGCCATCTATATAATCTTAGAGGATGAGGAAGAGAAAAGGAGAAAGGAAGAAGAAGAAGAAATGAAGAATGAAATAGAGAAAAAGAATAGACTTATAGAAACATGGATAGAAGAAGAAGAAAAGAAGAGAAGAGTTGAAGAACTAAAGAATAGAAATGAAGAGGCAACGAAGGAGCTAGAAAAGGATGAAAAAGTTAAAATAAATGGAATAAGAAGAGAAAAAGAGGAAATAATAAGAAAAATATAAGAGAAAAAAAGAAGAGATGAAGAAGGAGGAGGAATAAAGGAAGAAGAAGGTAGAAGAGGATAGAAAGATAGCAAAAGAAAAGATGAGAAATGAGGAAAAAGAGGAAAAGAATAAAGGAGGATGAAGAGAAGAGGAAAAAGGAGAAAGAAGAGAAGAAGAAAAAGGAGGAAGAAGAGGAAAAGGCAAGTTTACCTAGTTCCTCTAAGACACCCCTTGCACTAGCTAGCAAGCTTAACATGATCTGATGATGATGATCAAACTAAATTGATCTCATCACTCAACAAGATCATAGAAAAGAGCAAGAAAGTGAGGAGTAAGCAGAGTTCACTGATGGAAGTGAATGATTGACTATAGAATACAATATTTTTAAAGATGATAGAGGTAGATCCATAAGATAGAGAAAAATTTATAATTCAATCTTTTGATGCTAAGTTCACAATTCTTTCTTATATAGAAGTAGTAAAGGAACAAAGTTTTCATGATGCAGACATATTTAGAATTTTTTTGAAATCATCAAGATTGATCTAAAGAACCTTGATGAGAATATCAAGGAGTTGAGACACTATATACCTGAAGGAAAGGTAGTCTATAGAAAGTGTGTTTGTGCATACACACAAATTGGGGATATTGTAGAATAATTAAATGAAAAAATAAAAGAACTAGAAGAACTAAAAAATGAAGTAAAATATCCCTCAATTAGGATTGTAGGTCTTAAAAATATTGTTGGCAAAGTGAATGATGATATCAGGTTTTAAGAGCTTCAGAAGGAAATGAAGCTAAATAGGCTTTTATTTCTAAGGAAACATATCAGCTGTGTAAAGAGGGTAGATCATGGAGATTTAGTTCTAGAAATTATACTTAGATAGAGTTTATCATATAGTTTATCTTGTAAATTAGATAGAATTTTGGTTGGCAAGATTCACAGGCTTATCATGGACACATGAAAAGTTAGGTAGAAATACCTGACACTATGTGTTGGAATATTCAAATGGGAAGAATGCTTCTAAGAGGGGGGGTAAATCAGAAGTACTGGCTTTTAGCCTATTTTAAATCCTTAATAACATATAACTGAAATTAACATGCATGCATCTAAACATTAAACAATCATGAGAAACAAACATGCATCACCGCATAACACTTAAGATTTTGGTAACCTAGAAACCTTGTAGGAATAAGAAGGTAAAACAGGGCTGGGGATGATACTCACAAAATCACTACAGTAATAATGTTTGACCACTTCTGATGGTCTTCCCTATTAAAGACCTACCCTATTAAAGGCTTTACACTGTGTCAATAGTGACCTGGTTAAGGGATTTACAAACACTTTACATGAAGTGTTACCCTGTTAAAGGATTTAATCACCTTTTTGAAGGATCTAAAAAATAGTTGTTAAGCTAACCTATCACCATAAGGTTTCCTTTCTAATAAAATGGCTAGAGAGTATTAGGTATAATAAACCCAATAGCTTATAATCCTTGATTGTTTAATACAGGCACTTGATCTACTTTCTCTGATCTTGATCCTTTGAGATCTGATATTTGTTCGCATCCCTTGCTTTGTTCTGATGAACTAAATGTCTAACTACTGCTTTCTTCCTCTAAGTATTTTTACTCTGAACTCTGAACTCCACTATAGTTTCCCCATACACTGCTTCATCCATTCATAATACAATGATATTTCGTCTTCCTTATATAGACATTCGAAGACTTAGGGCTAGGTCTGGATCTATGATCCATATTAAATCTCTGTTTCCCACTCATTCCTTGCACTTTTGTTATTGGTTGCATGCCTTCTTCATTTTTCTAATTGGCTACATGTAGTTTGCATAGGAATAATAAAAGATTTGATCTTATTTGTTTGATCCTTCTAGATCCTTCAATGCCAGCCATAAAAATGGTTTATATCTAAGTTAGTGAAGTTACAAATTCATATGTGCATTCGTAGTTACTCGACACTTACTAATTTCTGATGCTTGGCACATGTAACAAAACTATCTCACTCGACTCTTGTTGCACTTTTGTTTTGTTCGGCATCGTCTGTGACTCAAGACTTAAATATCACTCGGCTCATGTATCATGCTCGGCACCTGAAGTCACTTGGCACTTGATCTTCACTTGGCACCTGAAGGCTACTCGGCACCTGAAGATCACTCGACACTTGATGGATTTTTTGACTTGGCATATGTTATGGCTCAACATGCATAGTGTGCTCAACTTCAATGTAGAAAGTGGTTAAGTGTGTTGGCACTCAAATGTCACAACCATTTTGAGACTAACACTATGATGATGATGTATAAGAGGGCATAGGATTGTACAAACAGTATGGATGAAGTTATGATCAATTTAGGAGTTACAACATTATATACGCAAAACAAAACATGAAAAAGAAATGGGTAGTTTTTGTTAAGGAATTACTTTTCTTTCAAAATACGTAATTAACTAATTAGGAATGACATCTTACATGTTAACCATAAGAGAGAGAAATTTAATTTTGTATTTTGTAAAGTGTATAAAGACATGAAGGCTAACATGGTAGTAATTTATAATTAGCAATGTATGAAGGAAATATTTGTAAATGAAAAGTAAATGGTGAAGTATGTATGTATTATGTGATATGAAAATTTTGATGTATGATTAGAGAAATGCGAAGTGAGATAATTTTTTGTGTGAGTAGAAAAGGCAATATCAGATATTGAAGATATCAACAAAATTATAAAGAGGGTTTTGTATCTATCTCTTTGTATTAAAGGAAAACATATTGGGAAGTGACCTCATCTTGCATACATGTAGTAATTGTATATTACAACTCCTAATAGGTTTGAAGATTCTAACAAGGCCCAAGTTCTCTAACAAGGACCAAGACACTATGCAGATGTAATAGACTCCTAACAGAGTCAATATCTTTCATAAGATACTTTTGATTAGTTCATCATTTTGTGGGTACCATCCCCACTAGGGGTTTCCCTTGGCTAGGGTTTCCCTAGTTAATAGTTTTATGAGTTCTCTTATTGCATGGTTATGTTTATTCTACAACATAGTTAGTTTACTTTCATATGCAAGTTATAAGATTGTTAATAGTATCCTATTTTTGGGTAAAGTTTGTAAAATACTAATCATCCCTCTCAGTATTTTCTATTTTGAATAGTTCAATGTCCTATGAAATGTAGAGTTTCTTTAATGATAAATGATAAAATTAGATGTGATGATGCATATTGGTTTCAAGGAATAAAGTATAATATTTTGATTGTTGCACAATTGAAAATAAGAGGTAATTTATTTTACCTAGATTCTACTATTAGTGCAGGTCTCTTTGCAAAATTTGAAGATGTATAGTTGTGGAAAAAGGGACTGTGTCATGTTGGATTTGATTATATGGTCAAAGCCAAAAAGAAAAAAAGTAAGTGAGAGGCTTCCTAAATTGGCATAATCCTGAGAGTTTTATGTGTAAGCAATGTCAACATGGTGAAATGAGTAAGTCTACTTTTTCAAGCAAGACACATTCAACTAATCATATTCTAGAGCTATTTCATAATAATTTGTGTGGTCTAATGAGATTTGAAATATATTATAGAGATTAATATTTTATGTTGTTTTTTTATAATTATTCTACAATGATGGTTGTCATGTTTATGAAATTCAATTCTTGTGCATTTTATATGTTCAAGTGGTATAAATATATAGCTAAAAAAGAAACTAGTAAAAAACTTAAATATTTGAGATTCAGAAGAGGTGACGAGTTTAAGTCTACTAAATTCACTAACTTTTGTACTAAGAATGGAATTATGAGAATACTATCTACACCAAGGACACCACAATAGATGAGATTGCAAAGAGAAGAAACTTATCATTTGTTTATTATGCTAGAACACTACAAATTGAAAAGGGATTTTCACAAATGTTTTGGAAAGAACCTATAAAAACTATTATTTATAGTCTCAATCAAATTTATTTGAAGGGGAAAAAAAAATAAAACATATGAACTGTGCTATGGTCATACACCGAATGTAAGTCATTTCAAAATATTTGGAAGTAGGTATTATATTCTTAAATATGCAAGGAATTAGAAGTTTGATTGAAAGGGCGATGAAGGTATATTCATAGGTTACTTTACAAGGATCAAGGCTTAAAAATATTTGAATAATGTAATTGGCACCATGATTTAAAGCAAAAATGTTAGAATTGATAATTTTATAGATAAGAATGATGAGAAGAGAAAAAAGGAACCTAATAATTACAACAAGTTTGTATATGTATACAAAGATGTAACTAGAATTGTACTTGAGCATGAAACTAAATCATTATAATGGTACACTAAGAAACTAAAGAAAACCTTTGTGAAACAAGATTCATTTCTTGAGTCATAGATAAAGCAAACCATGAAAAATGTTGAGCCCTAACTGAGTGAAGAAAATATTGGAGGTCAAAAAATTAAACCTATCTAAGAAAAGTCTATGAGAAATAACCATTCAACAAAGAAATTTATTTGAGATAAAAGTGTTGGAATTATGATAAGAATTAATTTTAAGAATAATAACTATTTGATTAGAGAACTTGAGCCAATATTTGTAAAACTTTCACTTAATAATGATGATTAGATCAATATTATGAATGAAGAGATATACGATATTGAGAAGAACAATACATGAAGACTGGTATAAAGACCTACAAAAATCAATATATTGGAACCAAGGTTTATTTTAAGAAAAAATTGAATGAAAAAAGGAGAACTTGTGTGGAACAAGGTCAAACTTATTTTTTAATATTATTTCTAAGAAGAAGGAATTGATTATGGTGAGACCATTCCATCTAGATATAGATTGGAAGGAGCAAAAAATCTATTGACTTATGCAACTTATGAGAAATTTAAAGTGTATCAAATGTATGTGAAGTCTACATTATTTAATGGAATAATAGAAGAAGATGTATATAACGAACAACATAAAGGATTTGTGGAGCGAAATTAGAAGCATGTGGTATGAAAATTGAACAAATCATTACTTGGATTGAAGAAAGCACCAAGATCTAGTCAAGCGTGGATTTTTAAGAACAAGTGAGAGTAATAACTTGTACTTGAAAAGTGAAGAGGAAAAAAAGGTACTAATTGTTGATATAATTAAAGATGAAATAATATTTGGTTGTAATAATTTTTTATGTGAGTCATTTTCTCATCAGATGAGTAAGGATTTTGAGATGTCTATGCTTGGTGAGATTCATTTGTTTACAAGTTCATTAAAGAGAAGGTGGTATATATGTGACTCAGTCAAAGTACATTAAGAAAAATTTGAAGATATTTGGTATGGATGAGTCAAGGAAAATTGGCACACCTATGGTCATTGGATGCAAATTATCCAAGGAAGATACTACTTCTAAAGAAAATTAGTCATAATACAAATTAATAATTGGAAAGTTACAGTATTGTGTACATAATAGCCCTGATATTTCACATGAAGTAAGTATTGTTGCAAGATGTTCCTCTAACCCTAAGGAAACACACATGAATGTAGTTAAAAGGATGTTGAAGTCCCTAAAAGGAAAAAAATACTATGGCCTATGGTACAAACAAGAAGGTGATTTTGAGCTTAGAATTTACACTAATGCTAAATGGGTAGGGAATGTTGATGACAAAAAAAGAGCTAGTAGACATTCTTTTTAATAGAAAGATTGATTACATAGTTAACCAAGAAATAGAGTTGTATATAGTTTGTATTGAGAAAGTGTTATGGAATTCAAATGGAATTCAAAAGGGAGTTATTGAGACTGATACTATCTATTTTGATAATGCAAGTGCAATAAACATACCTAATAATCATGTTTTGCATGAAAAAACCAAGCATATATCTATCAAGTATCACTACTTGAGGGAGAAAATATAAGAGAATAATGAAACATAAAATTTTAGGTATATTCACAAATCCATTTCCTAAGGACTCTTTTGAATATCTAAGAGGTAAGTTAGGGGTCCTTCTCTAATCCATAATTGATTAACAAAGGATCCATGTTGCATTATTCATGGATGATCAAAAATATCTTTTTCGAGATGATGCAAGAGTTCACTCATTAGGGACTCTTTCTTGAAGTTGTGAAAGTGACTCAATGAAGATGATTTAATAAGTACATGTAAGGCATAACATATTAATACAAGTTTATATAAGTTGAACTCATTGGAACTTATAGTTACCTTTGGCATTGGTGTCAATAGGAGAGATGGGTAAAATAAGATGAAGAAGATAGTTGTATAACATCAAATGGAAGTAATATGACCATAGAGATGAGAAGGTTCAAAATATTTAAGATGATATCCTAAAGGGGAGTTATACAAGTTAATTTTATATGGAGAGATGCTGCTAAAAGTGAAGTACAACCAATGGGGAGAAATTGTCAAAGTGGACAAGAGTTGAACAACTTGATGCTAAACCTATTGTAGAGAACCTAAATTAGGTCAAAGGGATGAACATGTGTTTTCATTTGATATTTCATGATGTAATGTTATTTAATGAACATGTAATGTAAAATCTTATGTTTATTTTTTTCCATCATTGCAAAATAGGGATATTGTTAACCCCACCTAATAATAATGTTAAGGTATGTGAAAGACTCATATCATTTTTATGTTTTAATTGATGTCAAGCCTTATTGGGTTAGAAATTATATTGATTTTGAAAAGTGTCATATCATTTGATTGATAAACAAGTTTTGAACAAATTATAATGGCATAAGTGTTGATAAGTGTACGATATTCAATATACACTTGATAACGTTAGACTCTAATAGTATGATGTTGGTTTGATTATTTTACATGATTCGTTAAGTATTGAGATCATGTATAGGTAAGAAATTTTGTTTGGTGAATTAAGGAGCATAGTATTATACAAGTCACTATAGTTGTCATGAAGAACCTAATATAAAAGTGAATAAGTTTAGTGTTAACCAAGTGTTCAGAGTGTTAACCAAGTCTTGTATTGACCAAGAAAGTTGTAATTTTTAGTGAGAATGAAAAACAAAAATAAGTTTAGAAAATATTTAATATAAGGAAGACATTTGATAAAAATTAAGATTGTTCAACAAGTTTCAAAGATAAGCATGAAATTATCTATGAGATCAATGGTTGGAGAGTTCAAAGAAAATTTGATGAAGGAGATTCAACAATTTTAAATGCAGTAAAAAGTTCAATGTGGAAGTATATTTCCATAGCATCTAGATTCAATGAATCTAAATGTAATGGAGATCTAGTGATTATGATTAAGCAAAAAAACACAAAATATTCTAGAGGAATCATAAAAATATTCTATTTAAGGGGAAAACAAGATTTTTTTGATGTTGATTGAGTTGAAGAAGAAAGTAATTGTCACAAGGTGAACCAATAAAAATAGTATTATTAAGATCAAAAAAAGGAAGTGCTAAGTTGATGTGAGAAGTTTGTGAATCAGATAGAAAGGGATCAAAAGAAAGATTGAGTGAAGAATACATCTAAACAACACTGGTGCTAAAACCTAACAGATCATTAAATAGTTATTTTCTTACAATTGTGGTAGAAAAATATATTAACCAAGTTTACCTAAGAGCCTTTTGAAATACTATATGGTGATATTATTTTGAATTCATTTGAAGTCCTTTAGAGAAGCCCACTATTTAGAAATTGGAAGGAGTGATAAAGTCTAGATAATCTTTGTGCTAAATCCTCTAACAAGGTCACATTAAGATAGTGTATGGAATGTTTAAAAAGATTTCTCCTAACATACCTCACTTCATAAGAGTGGGCATATTTAGGTTTTCAATTCCTATGTAGTTTTTTCCCTTTACAATGTTTTCATATTAAATATTTGTGTCAAAAAATGTGAAACTTTATTTTGTTGCATGTTTATTTCATGTAAATTGTTTATTGTTGCAACTTTGTATAAGTTGTAATATAACTATGATACTCTAATTATTAAGGTATATTAAGTTGATAGTTTGTTGCAAACTTTATATCAGTTTAAGTTATAATGTTAGATTGGACTACATAGTTGGTCATCTTAATCATCAAAGTATTTAAGTTGGTGAAATTTTTTTTTAAGGCCTATAGGATAATTGGTGATAGTTGATTCCCCCCATGCCCCTCTTAGTTGTCTAACAGTGTTGACATCTTCTTTATATGAATCAAATGGGATATCTATTTGAACCTATTTAATCTTACTTTTATTTTCAATTGTAACCATAATCAAAGTTTCACCTCCGTTACAACACTCATTAAAATATTCATTAGAATCCTCTTTAGAAAATAAATTTTATTTCTAAATTTGTATAGAACTTTTATTCTTATTCCTCGGTGTTTTTCTAGAAAACCTTACAGATTTTTCTTCATCTTTATTTTGGCCAATGTATGGACACTTTATAATTAAAATTCATATTTTATATAATTGAAATATTTCAATTTTCCTTTGCATTTATTTTTTGAATTTACTAACAATTAATGGTGATCAAGTGCGTCAAAGTAGTCAAAGACACTCTCTTCCTTTTTGACAGCTTTCAAAGTTGTAATCTTTGAAGAGGAAGCACTAATTGCATCTCTCATTTTATATATTGTCAAAATCCCTTGAAATTGTTGTAGGGTCATTATCAAACAAGTTTTCTTCTCTTCTAAGGTGTTAAATTTTATGTGAAACTTTTTTATGAAATTTTGTACAGCCATAGACACGACATCACATTCTTCACTATTTTCTTCTAGAGATCTTCTAGAATTCACCACTTTATCAATTCATAAGAAATAGTTTGACACATTTTTATCTTTAATCATTTGAAGAGCACCAAGATTAGTTTTTAAAGTTATAAGTTTGGACTCCTTTAACTTTTGCGTCTCCTTGATATATGGTTTTAAGTGTGAGGCCTTGCCCCGACCCTTCGTAGCCTTAGTTCTTACTTTATCATTTTGATACTCATGACTTGAGATGTCGAGACATTATCTGATGCTTATAACATATTATATTATTTCATGCTGTGTGATGTTATTTTCAAATATTTGATGTTTGTCATTTAATGTTTTATGTATATGTATGTCGATGAAATCAGTAAATGTAGGATGGATACTTTGATTTAAGAGATTTAAATGGTTAAGAATTAAGTAGGATGAAAGAAATCTTGATTGATGTATCTTTCAATTTATGAGAATTTCTCATACGTATATATATATATATCTATGTGTGTGTGTGTGTGTGTGTGTGTGTGTGTGTGTGTGTGTGTGTGTGTGTGTGTGTGTGTGTGTGTGTGTGTGTGATTTTATGGGGCTACTGATGTGTGCAATGAGTGTGCAGAATATTTAGCCAAAAACTGACAGAGGAACAGAACTAATCTCTATGTGCTAATTTTGGAAACCTTGTTGTTCGTAATTCAAGTATTGTATTGTGAGATGTATGTATGTATTTTCCTATGATCAGTGAATGTTAACGTTTGTAACTGTGTTCATTTAGTGTCACTTAACACTTGTGAATTGTTTATGTTCTTCAGCATGCTAGTTAGGGTTAGCTCTATAAACTTTGGACCTAAGTCAGATTAAGTTAGTATCTTTTGCTAATTTGGTTCTTAATCAAGTTTAGTCATCCTTAATCTAGATTAGTGCTTAATCTGCATTTCAGAGTTGTTAGTCGGTCCTTATTATTTCCTAGCTTTTGTTTGGCTCTAAACTTTTTCCTAAGGCTTTAAAACATGAAATATCTATACCCAAGGGGTATGGATATGGGTTGGTGGTCTTTTCCAACCCCTAAGCCCCTTTTATTGATTTTTGAGGCCACTCAAAAAGTCTCTTTTTGCTTTTGTGCGAAAATTGACTATGGCTACCATGAGTTGTCTCACCCCACCTCTACTTAGTGTTTAACCATAGTGTGGGTTGAGTTAGGAGCTTCTAGATTTTTAGGTGGGTGGGAGAAGTTATTGATCCATTTGGTGGTTGAGTTTGAGAATTATTTAGAGGCCCTTCTTGGACTAGTGGAGGTTTTTACCCAATCTCTGCATTTAGAGAGGAGTCTTGGAAGATTGAAGCAAGGAAGGGAAAACCTCTACTCAAACTTGTTCATTTTCCATTACCTCTTTGTGAAGGTAGGAATTCTCATCTCCCTTGTTCAGATTTCATGTTTGTTTCATGCTTATGCTACCTTGTTGTTGTTTGAATGTTTATATGTTTGTGGGTATGTTGGGAAGCTTTGAAAACCATGTTATTTTGAATGATTTCCTTTCATGTTTAAGTTTGAATTTTGAGATTTTCTTGCATGGGTGTTTTGGCATTACTCACCCTTGAAGAGGGCAGAAGTGGCCAATTTCGGGAAAGGGCATTTCAGTTGGACTCCAACAGTATAGAGTCTCTTCTCAGGATGAGAAGAGGGAGAGAGGGTAGGGTGTTATGGGCCCCTACCTGTCAGCACAAACCACGTATGAGTTTTGGCATGTAAAAAAGGAAGAACGAAAGTTCTTGATTTATAGCCCCGATTGGGCACCTGGTTTGGTGTTGTGTCTGACATCTCCTATTGGAAAAATCTACCTTTCCCTAGTTTTGATTCATTGTGAATCCTATTGTGAAAACCTTGTATGAATATGCATGTTTGAATTATTTCTTGGTCATTCTTGTTGTCTCCTAATCAGATTTTGTTCCCTCCCGGTTCTTGGAAATGTGTTGCAGAAAAATGATGTGAAACCCTTGATGAGGGTCATGAAAGAAATTCAATTAAATTGTTGTAATTTTTGGGATAGGAAATCCTATGTAAGTGTATTTCAAGACCTTGTTGTAATGGCAATGAAGCCGAGTTTTCTTCCTGGTTCTTTCCCGACTAAGCCTTTGAATCAGGTTTGCCAATAAAATTGGTGTTTGAATATAATTATTTATCATGTGATTTAATGGTAATTTTAATTTAGATGGATGCACATCAAAAATAGGATGGAAATAATGAGGATGTTCAATTTGGCAAAATTTCAAGTTTTCATATATGTTCAAAACGAAAATTTATGATCATGCATGTAGATTCAGTTTTTATGATTATTAGATATCATTTAATCTTACATTATTGTGCCACAATGACTAAATATATGTTTTAATTCTATTCAAAAATTTTGACCATATATATATATATATATATATATATATATATATATGCATTGCCTTGTAATTCTATACTTAGAAAAATTCTATAAAAAAAAAAAGTATTCCAAGAGAGTGAAAACACTCTGGATTTTGTATGAGGAGGCAATTTAATTCCTCTCTTTGCAAAAGAGAATCTTTAAAAGATTCCTTCTTATATTTTGGTTGAAAAATATTTTTAAATTAACAAATTTATAAATAAATTTATATATCAATGCAAAAATAAACTTTTAAAACATCCTAGTCTAACTACATAACTTTATGTCTTAAATCCTTGCTCATCTTTCCTTGGGCGTTAGTTGGTTGTGCATTTTAAAATGTTTTTTGTTAATCAAAGTCCACTTTCTTCATGGGGGGGGGGGGGGGGGTCGGGGGGTGGTTATGTCACCCTGCACCCCTGTCCCATCCCCATCTTCACTTTCAAAATGGGCGTTCATCTTGGAGGGGGAAAGCAATTAAGTTTTGTTTATAAAAAAAAGTTGGCAAGTAACTTCACTTATTTTTCTCCCAACTACCCTCCACTTGGATCACATGTTTTGATGAGGGAGTGGGGGTCTGTCAGTGCCTCCCTTGGGTAGAGTGCTGTCCCAAGGACAGTGCTTGGGAAGCACTCCTTGGGAAGCGCTTGCCCAGGGAGCAAGTGGGGCATGGGAGTAGGGTGGGCATAGGGGGTAGAGTTAGTGTAGGGGTAATGAAGTTAGTAAGTAGGTTAGTATGTTAATTATTTTAGTTAGTTTTTATTTCATTTTTATTTTGTTATTAGTTTTTAGTTAGTTTAATTTTATTTGATTGTAAGTTATTTTAAATTTAGTTTGTAATTATTAACTAAGTTGATTTAAGTTAGTTAATTTAATAAACATTTAAGTTAGTTTTTATTATGTTAGTTTAGTTTAGTTTAGATTAATCTATTTGTTAATACTTTTAGTTAGGTGTTAGTTTATTTTGTTTTATCTTTTGTTAATAGTGTTAGTTTATAAGTTTATATTGTAGGATGTACATGTGATTTTACGGGGCTACTGATGTGTACAATGATTGTGCAGGGTATTTAGCCGAGAAACTGATGGAGGAATAGAACTGATCTCTATGTGCTAATTTTGGAAACCTTGTTGTTCATAATTCAAGTATTGTATTGTGAGATGTATGTATGTATTTTCCTGTGATCAATGAATGTTAAAGTTCATAACTTTGTTCATTTAGTGTCGCTTGACACTCGTGAATTGTTTATGTTCTTTAGCGTGCTAGTTAGGGTTAGCTATGTAAACTTTGGACCTAAGTTGGATTAAGTTAGTATCTTTTTCTAATTTGGTTCTTAATCAAGTTTAGTCATCCTTAATCCAGATTAGTGCTTAATCTGCATTTTAGAGTTGTTAGTTGGTCCTTATTATTTCCTAGCTTTTGTTTGGCTCTAAACCTTTTCCTAAGGCTTTAAAACATGAAATATTTATACCCAAGGGGTATGGGTATGGGTTGGGGATCTTTTCCAACCCCTGAGCCCCTTTTATTGACTTTTGAGGCCACTTAAAAAGTCTCTTTTTGCTTTTGTGCGAAAATTGACTATGGCTACCATGATTTGTCTCACCCCACCTCCACTTAGTGTTTAACCATAGTGTGGGTTGAGTTAGGAGCTTCTAGATTTGTAGCTGGGTGAGAGAAATTATTGATCCCTTTGGTGGTTGAGTTTGAGGCTTATTTAGAGGCCCTTCTTGGACTAGTGGAGGTTGTTACCCAATCTCTACATTTAGAGAGGAGTCTTGGAAGATTGAAGCAAGGAAGGGAAAACCTCTACTCAAACTTGTTCATTTTCCATTACCTCTTTGTGAAGGTAGGAATTCTCATCTCCCTTGTTCAGATTTCATGTTTGTTTCATGCTTATGCTACCTTGTTGTTGTCTGAATGTTTATATGTTTGTGGGTATGTTGGGAAGCTTTGAAAACCCTGTTATTTTCAATGATTTCCTTTCATGTTTAAGTTTGAATTTTGAGATGTTCTTGCATGGGTGTTTTGGCATTACTCACCCTTGGAGAGGGCAGAAGTGGCCAATTTTGAGAAAGGGCATTTTAGTTGGACTCCAAGAGTATAGGGTCTCATCTCAGGATGAGAAGAGGGAGAGAGGGTAGGGTGTTATGGACCCCTACCTGTCAGCACAAACCACATATGAGTTTTGGCATGTAAGAATGGAAGAACGAAAGTTCTTGATTTATAGCCACGGTTGGGCACCTGGTTTGGTGTTGTGTCTGATATCCCCTGTTGGAAAAATCCACCTTTCCCTAGTTTTGATTCATTGTGAATCCTATTGTGAAAACCTTTTATGAATATGCATGTTTGAATTGTTTCTTGGTCATGCTTGTTGTCACCTAATCAGATTTTGTTCCCTCCACGGTTCTTGGAAGTGTGTTGTAGAAAAATGATGTGAAACGCTTGATGAGGGTCATGAAAGAAATTCAATTAAATTTTTGTAATTTTTGGGATAGGAAATCCTATGTGAGTGTATTTCAAGACCTTGTTGTAATGGCAACGAAGCCAGGTTTTCTTCCTAGGTCTTTCCCGGCTGAGCCTTTGAATCAAGTTTACCAATAAAATTGGTGTTTGAGTATAATTTTTTATCATGTGATTTAATGGTAATTTTAATTTAAATGGATGCACATCTAAAATAGGATGGAAATAATGAGGATGTTCAATTTGAAAAAATTTAAAGTTTTCATATATGTTGAAAACAAAAATTTATGATCATGCATGTAGATTCAGTTTTTATGATTATTAGATATCATTTAATCTTGCATTATTGTGCCACAATGACTAAATCTATGTCTTAATTCTATTAAAAAATTTAGACGATATATAATATATATATACATATATGCATTGCCTTGTAATTCTATACTTACAAAAAATCTTTAAAAAAAAAAAAAGTATTCCAAGAGAGTGAAAACTCTATGGATTTTGTATGAGGAGGCAATTTAATTCCCCTCTTTGTAAAAGAGAATCTTTAAAAGATTCCTTCTTATATTTTGGTTGAAAAATATTTTTAAATTAACAAATTTATAAATAAATTTATATATCAATGCAAAAATAAACTTTTAAAATATCATAGTCTAACTACATAACTTTATGTCTTAAATGCTTGCTCATCTTTCCTTGGGCGTCAATTGGTTATGCATTTTAAAATGTTTTTTGTTAATCAAAGTCCACTTTCTTCATGGGGGGGGGTTAACGTCACCCTGCACCCCTGTCCCGTCCCCATCTTCACTTTCAAAATGGGCGTTCATCTTGGAGGGGGAAAGCAATTAAGTTTTGTTTATAAAAAAAAGTTGGCAAGTAACTTCACTTATTTTTCTCCCAACTGCCCTCCACTTGGATTGCATGTTTTGATGAGGGAGGGGGGGGTCTGTCAGTGCCTCCCTTAGGTAGAGCGCTGTCCCAAGGACAGCGCTTGGGAAGTGCTCCTTGGGAAGCGCTTGCCTAGGGAGCAAGTGGGGCATGGGAGTAGGGTGGGCATAGGGGGTAGAGTTAGTGTAGGGGTAATGAAGTTAGTAAGTAGGTTAGTGAGTATGTTAATTATTTTAGTTAGTTTTTATTTCACTTTTATTTTTTTATTAGTTTTTAGTTAGTTTAATTTTATTTGATTGTAAGTTATTTTAAATTTAGTTTGTAATTATTAACTAAGTTGATTTAAGTTAGTTAATTTAATAAAGATTTAAGTTATTTTTTATTATGTTAGTTTAGGTTAGTTTAGATTAATCTATTTGTTAATAATTTTAGTTAGGTGTTAGTTTATTTTGTTTTATCTTTTGTTAATAGTGTTAGTTTATAAGTTATTATTGTAGGTTAGTTTAAATTGACATTGTTAATTATTGTTTTTAAAAATTGCTATGATATAACAAAACTTAGTTTATGGTTGTAGTTAGTTAATTTAATTAAAATTATTTTTAGTTAGTTATATATTATGATAGTAAAATGTAGTTGTTTTAATATTAATGTTAATTTAATTAGTCTTTGAATATTATTTTAGTTTTTCTTGAATAGGTTGGTAATTGATCATAACTTAATAGTTTTTATAGGGGTATGGGTAGATGTAATATTTCCTTTAATAAATTCTTGATCTAATATTTTCAAAATAAATTGGAACAAACTCATTTAAATTGGTATTTAAATAGTTTTCATGTATTGTTATAGAGGAAATATAAACCTATTGTTTTAAGGTTAATATGAAACGAAATAACGTCGATATTATTTTAATAATGAGAGGATCAAATTTTAGTGATGTATGCCTTTACAAGATATGTAACTTAAGATGCAATGAAGAGAATCTTTTCATGCAATGTGATCTCAACCTTATCGAACTTAGAGCATCTTAATTATAAATTTAAAAACCAAATATTGTGTGTTTTTGCCCTCATAGTTTGGTCATGACATTAAGCTTTACACATATTTCATTTCATGACTAATAATACATAACTTTAACAAACACTTTTTTTGTGAGACCACATCATAATATTGTCAATTTTTCCATTTTTTCAAGTTCATACTTGGTCTTGGCATCAAGATCATTTGGTGTGGTTAAAGGGATTGCATATTTCGTAATGAAAATATCTCAAATTTTCACATCAAATGAATTTATAAAATATTTCATTATTACTTTCCAAATAACATAATTAGAGCCATCAAATAGAATATCTCTAGTGAGTGAAGCACCTTCATCTTGCATTATATGCACTTTGGAGAAAAAGGAAAAATCCCTAGGGAAGACCTATTGAAGGAATGCTACGATTTGATACCGCTTGTTGGAAGTGAAAGAAACTCTTTGGTGGGGGAGGGTTGTGGGGGTGAATCAAAGTACTTTAAATACAAATTATTTATTACAAATTGTACATCAACAAAAGTAAGAAATTGACATTGAACATATATAAATATTTTTTTGGAACCATATGAAATAATCAACATCAAATAAAAGATATAAGATTACCTAGAAGGAGACTCATAAGGAACATTAGAACAAATAATTTTTTATCAAGTGGAAAATCCTTTCAAAAAATAGTTTTCTCATAGTGGAAAACATTACTCTAAATCTACAATTTTATTTAGCATAAATTCTTTACATTTAATTTTATAGTTCCAACTACAAGGAGCACCAACCCCTCCTTTTCTTTACAACTGATACTTTAGACTATATAGTCATGCACAAATATATATGTTAGACTTTACACTTATGCATAAATACATAATCATATGGTATTCAATCAATACTTGACATAACCCTTATACAACAAAAACATTACTCACACACACATAGTATCTCTAATTTGTGCATACATCAACGCTCCCTTATAAATGGATACAAAACAAGTATGTCTCTCAATTATATAAATACAATTCAAATAGTAAGTATGTATGAAAACAATAAACCATCACTTAGGGTTGAAAATATATAAAGATTTCTTTCATCATATTAGAAAAATAAAACTATCTCATCCTTTTTCAACTATTACAAAATTTGAGATACAACTTTCGAGCCCATTGATCATTTGTAAGAGTATAGAAATTTGCATACAATTTAATGTCAAATCCCAAGAACTAGTCACCAGTGTCACACATCAGAAGTGTCAAAAAACAGCATAACAGAATGTATATTTACCTAATTGATAGCACATAATTATATTATACTAACAAAAAAAAAATTTCATTGTTATCTAAATTTTTTGCATGTTTAGATTTTTTTTTTTAATTAATAGTATTTTATAAACATAAATTCAACAATATATTTTCTAAAATGGACAATTTCTAAGAATGATGCAATAATATCCTCATGTTTTTTACTATATTTTGACTATAATTCTATTAAACTAATAAAAATTGTTTGTATTTTCTTCTCAAGTGAAAGAATTTAAAACAAAATTTCACGTTAAAACTTCCTTTCTTTTCTCGTTATGTATTTTGACATTTTTGACTACATATAGATTTCTAGAATAAATTCATAAATCATTTAAAAATACTATCGATACAATATTTTCTAGAGATTTTACCTTTAAATTTGTATATTCAACTATATTTACCTCTATTTGAGAGAAAGAACTACCTCATGCTACTAAAGCATTTTTTTAGTCTCTACTAGTTGTTCAATACTTTCAGCCCTCATATTCAACATTATACCACAAAATTTCTTAATGGCCAATCTAGTGGATATGAATGAGGTCAAAGCAAAGATATTGGAAGATGATCTCAATTAGGTGGATATTCAGCCTCCTCTTGAGGTTTTGCAAACTGTGAAGACAATATCCATGTATACCTCTAAATTGAACAATGGAATTTTAACTCTATAAAAAGATCAATATAAATTATAGAGCCCTAAATGCCAAAATTAAAGACATTGTGAATAAGCTGAATGAATGAGCCTATTGGGTATGACATGGAGAAGAAAAATTTATTGCAAGGTGTGGCAAATAGAATTGAGAACATTAATACTACTAACACTATGGTTAGAAATTATCAAAAACTCTTGGAGGCAATGATGGAGAGCATGAACAAAATTGCACATAAGGTAGATTAGATTGTAGACAAGATTATGTTGCTAGACCTAGATGTTCCTAAGGTGGTGGAAGATGCTCCTGGTAAAAAAAGAACTAAATCAACTACTAGAAAGATGAAGGATAAGAATGTTGATCTTAACATTGAGGATGTCAAAGTGACCATGGAAAAGATCAAGAAGATATAGGAGGAGATGGCTCTTGAGCTAGCTTAAAGCTTAATTTGGTGTAACTGACTAGTCTTGTTGTATTTTGAGTGTAAGGGATAGCTTTTTTATTGTGTTTTGTTTCTTTTATGTATTGAAGTTTAGTGTTGGTTCTATGGTAGGTTGCTAAATGTATAGGGGTGCTACGTTTTATTTTTAGTACTATTTCAGATAGTAAGTTATTTTACTTTATTATGCAAAATTTTTGGATTTTTTATCTTAAATTAAAAATATGTGTTAATCCTTAATTCAAAAACAATATAGCACAAAATTCAAGTATCAAATATGAGATTATGTCCCAAAAGAAAAATAAATTCAATCAAGATCTCTAAAAGAAAGAATAACTTATGCAATTTTAATATAATACCTATATAATTATGATCCATTTTTCTTAGGAAGGATATCATTTAAAAAGGAAGGAAGAACTCATAAGCATAATAATAACCCATCAAATTCCATGATGATATCTACGTTATGGGAAAAGAGTTTATCCATGGCATCAATATGTATGTTACATTTTTAAACAAAAATATGCAACTGGAGATAATCATTTATTTTTTGTATGCTACTCGAGATCCTTGAAAAATATCTTTATAATATTTTGAAATTTGAGTATAAATTTCCATGTCATGGCTTTTTTGTGTCTACTTATTTAATAATATATTTCTCATCATATAACCATGGTTAAAATACCAAACTAGGCAATAGTTTACACTAATAATTTAAGGCTACACTGATCACATTAATACATATGGAAAACCACACCAATATATATTTAAAACCCACATCATTGATGTATTAATTTACAAATATATACCAAAAAATATCTATTATTAGATGTAAAAAATTATATTTCTAATCCACATCACCAAAAAAAAATTCACATCACAAATTATACTTTTGAAAGCCATGTCATCAATTTTAGCCTTTCCAACAAGGATAATTTTCAATAGGTAGTTACATCAAATTATATCTTATTTTTTCTATCGGGTCTTAATGATCACCAAAGATATCTTTGAGCTCCAACCATTTTTTTAATTTTGGATATAATATCTTAGGAAATTAAATCTTCTAATTATATTTCATAAACATCATTATCAAATTAAGGAATGAAGTAAAATGGGGCTCAATAAAGAAATCAACTTTGATAGAGAATAATATAATAGGTTTAAAATCATCTATATCTTGAATTTGTTTATAGTTCATTGAATCCTATATTAACAATTGTATCTTCCATCAATCATCTCAAGCTTGTTAAAATTATTTTGTAGATTCCACAAATTCATAAATTTTACAGGTTGTTTCATAACAAACATTTTTTGTGAGTTGTTCATCATGGGTTCATAGCGAATACTCAAAGTAATAAGAATAATAAATTAAGGGTCTATGACAAGATGAACTTCAAATTCATAAGGTGGGAAGTTAATTTTACAAATAAAAAAGAGAGGATTCTCTTTATATCAAAGAAGAAACCATTCAATATGAATAATAAAAACATAGCAGTGGTATGTATTAAAAGGGACAATTCCTATATCTTATATTTTTTTATGTTATTGTGAAACTATTAACTACTTGTGCAATAGTGTAAGCTTCTTTCATTGATTTTTTGTTAGAATATTATCCATACATTTTGGTTGGAAATTTGGTATGAGACTACCTTGAAACATCATTCCCAGAGTCTTTTATAATCAAGATAACCCCAAACGATGCATTTGTAGCAATATATTCTCTCATGTCTCGACTCCAAAGCTTGTGTGCATGAATATGAAGCAATAAAAGACATTTAGTATGAGAATTGACCTTATTAAATGAACCACAATGTTTGACAATTACAAATTACAAAAAAGCCTTAGTAGTACAAGATTCTCTTAATTAAGCTTCAATCTTTTCAATTTCTAAAACCATGGATGTCATCAAAATCTATTTAGAGCATAACAAATGTGAAAAACCTCTAACCTTTGTGGTGGAAAATTCCTAATTTCCAACTAGTGGATTATGTGACAACTAATCTATGTTGATAGCTACTCTTTCCTTTTTTCATTGCTCTCATCACCATAGCTTCTCGAATTTGAATTCACTAATCAAAATATATATGTTACATTAAAACATGAAACCCTAGGAACCAACTATGCAAGTCCTTAAAGAATAGAGATATGAGTGTGCATTCTTTGGTGTTGATTATTGCGAAGGGATTCTCTATTAGAAAATAAAGTCAGCTAACATAGCTAAGATGAAGGGCAAGGGTGGTGGGCGGTAGGTGGGGGAGGAAATGTGAACTAGTTGTGTACCAATTATAAGTTAAGTAAATCATATATGAACCAATTCTAATAACTAATATATGTAATAACTATAATATAAGAAATATACACAATAATAAAATATTTTCTAACTAGAGAAACCCTTGATTAGAGGGAAAATCCTCAGTGAGAATGGAGTGCACAAGATGATGTACTAATATAAAAGTTACTTTCCAAATTATGTGGCCCTATTAGGATCCAATCGCATATAACTAGCACACATGAGTCCTTATTAGGAGACATTTTATCCTTTTCAACATTGTTAGGGGTCATTTCAATCCTCATTAGGAGATGATAAGAGGATCTAAATAAAACCCAATATGAAAATTATTTGAGAACTTTTATATGAAAATAGATCCCTATGATAGAATAGTGATACTACCTTCTCTCTCAAAAAGGGATACTTTCGTCTTACCTATCAAAACAAATCTACCTTTTTAACTCTGACTTTCATACTAATGATACATATATCTTGACAATAACTACAAACCAATTAATGAATTCAAAACATAAGAAGTTAATCCAAGTTCCAACCACTCAATCATCTCCTCAAATATTATAAAAATCTCCCCTATAGGAATATACTCATTAGTCATGGTAATAACCTCTCATTTTGAATTGAGGGAAACATATGATGAAATCCCATACATTATAATTGACAAAGGGCCACACCACCCTTACCAACTCATAGCCAAAATCAAAACAATATGGAGACAAAGTGATGATAAAATGTTTTGCAAAGAATTCTTTTATTATACTTGAAAATTCTTTACAATATTCTCTAAATGAGAGAAATCTAAATAAGAGGTTCCACAAGAAGGGTCTTAACACTAGGAGCTTCAACCAAGAGAACTTTCACCTCTAAGATGTCTTACAAGAGATTACACCATGAGTGCTTCAGTACAAGAGCTTACACTTGAAGATCTTGCACTTGAAGAGTTTAGACTTGAAGAGCTTACACTTGAAGAGCTTATCGTTGAAGAACTTACACTTGAAGAGCTTACATTTGAAGAGCTTATACTTGAAGAGCTTACTTTTGAAGAGCTTACATTTGAAGAGCTTATACTTGAAAAGCTTACACTTGAAGAGCTTGATTAAAAATGATCATAAACCTTGATTAAATAGGTACTTCCAACCCAGGACATTACAAACACAACCAATGTGGGATCAAAGGTAAATACAACTACCTTAAAATAAATATTAAATTTCCACCCAAATACAACTAAGCACCACCATGTGGACCAATTAGAAAATTACATTTCCTTTGTGGATCACAATGAATATTAAATACATGATTTAAGGAACTTTCTACAAACCTCTAAGATGCCACCTATACAACTTGATAAATGAAATGACTACTATTTTTCTCTTTTTTCTATTTACACCACCTACGTACCTCAGAAATAGAAATTCTTCTTTTCTCCTTTTTTCTATTTTTTATTTTTTATTTTATTTTTCCTCTAATTTTCATCACTTTCTCTCCACAATTTTTTTATAAATTACAAATTTTGATAATACCTCTTTTTCATTATGCAAGATGCTCCTACATCAGATACCCATGGTAGGAAACATTTTGTGGCTATGAATTCACAAAATGAAGTAGTGAATGTCGATATATATATTTTTTTCTCTTCTTCCAATACATAGCTAGAACAAGTATCTACTACCAATATATTTCCTTCTTTCTTCTTTTTGAACACCTGGCTGGAACAACTATCTCCTACTAAAAATAGTCCTCCGTAATGAATGAGCTATCCAAGTTTAACTTGCATCCTCCTCCAATCTTATAGGATTAAATACACTTGTAATAAACTCAACAATGTTGAAATTGGATTGAAAGAAGATCATTGTTGAGAGAGATTGTTGAAGATGACGATATGTTTTAATCATTGTTTTGTCACTGAAGTCAAACTTGTTATTTGCTGGTAAGATAGTTGCTTATAAGATTCAAGTACTATCACTTAGTTGATTGATAAAGAGGATTTGATCAAAAGATGTAACAACAACACCTAGAGGAAACATTGAGTTATGCTTATGTAATGAAGTATAAGGATCAGTTAAAATAGTGGTAACATGATGTATTGTTAATCTACTTAAGGATACAAATGTTGGCTACACTAAGAAAGATTAGAAGAACATGTAATAGAAAGTTTGTCTACTAAGCTTGATCGAGTGCAAATTCCAATGGATGTCGAGCAAGATAGTTGATGTCAAGTAAAGTTTAGTTGATGCCGAGCACTAGTAAACTTTAGAGGATGTCGAGTAACATAGTGTGTGTCAAGGATTAGAAGATTGATTATGCCAAGCTATTGCATTATTTCAAAGTTCATGGATTCGATGAATTTGAGTAGACAAGTTCTTTTTCTTGGATTTTGTGAACTAGGTGGAAGATAAGGATGATGAGCTAATGGCACAGAATTCTAGCTAAACCATTTTGAGGTGAATTCAAAGTGGATTCTAGAGGAAGTTTCTAGAATAAATATGGAATATGGGGTAGATACATTGTATCCTACTGAATCCATCTAAATCCTAAATTTGATGATAGAGAATGAGTGGCAAAAGATCATAATTTCCTACTTATAAGAATGGTTGGTCATGAAGCAAGGTTGTCATGTGTGAGAACCTAAGGAAGACAAGGAGTCAAATGGTTTTACTTCATCAAGTGACCTAAGAGAAAAGTCTACAATGGAATGTTAAGCAAGAAGGCTTAAGGAGATGAATGCTTGAAGGGTGAACAAGCTATCATAGCTACAATCAGTGAAAGCCAAGTAGAATGGAGGGCTGGACATAGATGTGTAATCAAAAAATGAAGTTGTAAGTTGTATATGATCAATTCTTACTATTAGACTCTAATAATTGTATCAGTCTAGGATAAATCCTTTGGATTAAGGTTGACCTAAAAGTCATCTATAAATCCTTTATCCAGTGACATTCCAAGTGAATGGTCTATAGTCCTCTAACAAGGCTCACTTCTAGTAGGGTGATTGAAATCCTTTAACAAGTTCACACTTAATAGTGTGTATTGTAACCTTTAACATGATTGTCCTTTCATAGGGCATCACTTCAAAAGAATAAAAGAGCACATGTTACTGGTGGTTTTTCCCAAATTGTGTTTTCACATAAATCATTGTGTTATGTGTGCTAATGAATCTATTATGGTTCATATTTTACATTTATGCAAGTTGATTTGATATTAACCTACAAGTTTTAAGTGATTGCATAATCTTATGGATGTATGCATGAGTATAAATGTTTTATGGGTTCACTGAGCTATGAAAATTTTTATCCATACATCTAGACCTTGGATAACTAATTCACCTCATCCTCTTAGTTATTCTAAATAATTTTAACAATTCATATTCAGCCATCTACTTAAGAGGACTAGTTTGAAGGTACTAGAAGCACAAAGATCAAGATGTCAAAAAGAGAAGTAGCCAAGCTAAATAGAGATAACTTTCCTACATGGAAAAGTTTGATGAAGCTACGCCTTCGAGGACTTGGAGGTCATGCAAAACCTACCATTTTAGTGGAACATGTCAATCCAGCAAGAGTTGTAATCTCTGAGGATATGAAGAAAAAGAAAGAACACAATTAGGTCATAATGGAGATTTCTTCTGCCCTAAGCTATGTCGCATTTGATGATATCAAAGGTCTTGATAGTGCAAAGAAAATGTGGGATTTCCTAACCATTGTCTATGGAGGAGAAACTAAAAAAACCAAATTTGAATGTCTCAGAGGTAAGTTTGATGATATGAGAATGGAAGAAGGTGAGAATATTGCTCAGTACTTGGTAGGATAAAATAATTTTTTAATGCAATAAAATCTGCTACTGATCAGATAACTGATAATATTGTGCTAAGAAAAGTCTTGAGGACATTGTTCCCTATTTATGCTATTAGAGTTTTTGCAATTTAGGAACTAAGATGTATTCTAGGAAATAATCTAACCCTTGAAGGTCTAGTAGGTAGACTCACTACTTTTGAGCTATCTAACATTGATAATTACAAACCTGAAAATCTTGAATCTACTTTCAAAGCTAAGTTGTTATTGAAGGAATCTGAAGAGCCCAAGTAAAAGAAGAGGGGAAAGATAAAATATTTTTTCAGTGAATGTGATACAAATGAGGAAGATGTTAAACAATTGGAAGCACTATTGGCAAGAAGATTCCACAAAGGAAAAGGCGAGTTAAAAGATAAGTTAGCTATCATTTGTTTCAATTACAATGAGGCCAGTCATATTGCTGCAAGATGTCCATAGAAGAAGAACTATAGAGGTGGTGACAAGTAAAAAAATAGAAGAGAAGATGACAAAAAAGATTACAAAGACAAAGGAAAGAAGTAATGCAACATTTTTGAAGAGGAAAGAAAGGATGAATCTGATGAACATGATGATGAAGTGGTGTATGTTGCAATGAAGGATGAATCTGATGAAGATGAGGCAACTGCACTTGTGACTTGTGTAAACAAAAATGACAAATGGATCATTGACAGTGGATGCTCACATTATATGACTAGAGACAAAAGTAACTTCATTACCTTAAATTTTTATGAAGGAAATAGTGTAAGATTTGGTAACGATGCACCATGTTTGATAAAAGGAAAAGGTTATACCAAGCTCACAGATAAGATTCTATGTGACAATGCTTACTATGTTGAAGGACTAAACTATAATCTTTTGAGTGTGTCACAATTGAATAATTTAGGATGTATGGTTTAGTTTGAGAACAAGATTGCTAAGATATATGATATTAATTGTAAATTGATTGGAAAGGGTGATCAAACTAGAAGTAATCCATTATATCTTGATATAGAGGATGCTACTTGTCTTGTTGTAAGATTTGAGGATGTATGGCTATGGGACAAGAGGTTATGTCATGTTAATTTTGATAACTTGGTTACAATCAGTAACATAAAGAAAGTTAGAGGTTTGCCTAAGTTTAAGAAACCTGACAATATAATGTGCAAACAATGTCAGTTCAAAAAAATGAAAAAGTCAAGCATTAAAAGTAAAGATTATACCTCTAAAAAAATACTACAGACTATTCATACTAACTTGTGTGGATAAATTGATGTGAAAAGCTACAAAGGCGATAACTACATTATGTTATTTTTTGATGATTATTCTAGAACGATGATAGTCATATTTTTTAAATAGAAATTTGATGCTTTTCAAATGTTTAAGTGGTACTTAGCAAGAGTTGAGAAAGAAACAAGTAAGAGTCTAAAATATTTGAGATCAAATAGAGGAGGAGAATTCACATCAAATGAATTTGAGATGTTTCATAATTACAGAGGAATCAAAAGGCAGACACCTCCACCTAGAACCCCTCCACAAAATGGTATTGTTGAAAGGAGAAGCAGGTCTATAATGGACTGTGTTAGAACACTCATGATGGAGAAGAATGTTTCTTTGAAATACTGGAGAGAAGTTTTAAGTATACTTGTCTATACTTTGAATCATGTGCAAGTCAACAAAGGTACTCATTCTACACCTTTTGAACTATGGTATGAACACTCACCCAATGTAAAAAAATTTAAGGTATTTGGAAGAAAATGTTACATTATTAAAGATTTGAGGAATGGTAAACTTGATACAAAAATTGAATAAGGTATATTCCTTCGATAATCCACAGGAAGTAAAGCTTATAAGTATTTGAATGCTAATAATAAAAAAGTTGTGAAAAGTGAAAATGTAAACTTTGATGAATATACAGAAGTACATGAGGCTGAACCTATGAAAGAGCTAGAAAAATACAAGTCATTTGTTTATTTTTATAAAGTTGTGCCTACTGAAGAAGATGCTACAAATCAAGATACAATCCAACAACAAGTTTCAGTGACTGTTGAGTCACATCCTGTAAATGTCGAGTTACATTCATGAACTGAGCCACATTCAAATGTCAAGTTATAGAGTGAATTGAATGCACATTCTAATTTTGAAGTTGGTGGACATGGAAGAAATGTTGAGATACTTGAAAAAGATTCACATAGTGATTCTAAAGCTAAAAGACAAAATGAAGAAACAAGAGCAGAGCCAAGATTGTAGAAATATGTAAAAAGACATCATCCTGCTACCCAAATCATTGGAGATAAAGATGCTAGGCCAATGACAAGGAATAGATCGAGAAGTGATACATGTTTCTTAAGCATGAAGGAGCCCAAATAAATAAGAGATGCATTAGAATATGTGGACTAGAATAAAGTCATAGAAAAAGAGATTGAACAAATTGAGAAGAAAAAAACATGGGGTCTAGTTCCTAGACCAAAAGACAAAAATGTGATTGGCACCAAATGGGTGTTTAGAAATAAGCTAGATGAAAATGGTGAAGTCACAAGAAGCAAAGCAAGATTAGTTTGAAAGGGATATGGACAGGAAGAAGGAATTAACTATGGAGAGACATTTTCCCCTATTGGAAGATTGGAAGGAGTAAGAACTCTACTTGCTTATTCTACATATAAAGGTTTCAAGGTTTGTCAAATGGATGTTAAATCTGCATTTCTAAATCGACTATTAGAGGAAGAATTTTACATAGAATAGCCAAAAGGATTTGTTGATGTTAACAATAAGAACATGGTATGTAGATTACATGAAGCTCTATATAGTTTAAAGAAAGCACCAAGAGTATGGTATGAGAGACTTCATAATTATCTTTTGAAGATTGGATTTGAAAGGACTGATGATAACAACAATCTATATATGAAGACAAAGAAAGGAAAAGGTATTTTTTTATCTAAAATATTTGTTGATGATATCATATTTGGAGCTCAAGATTCTTTATGTAAAGATTTTGCAAATTAGATGAAGCAACAATTTGAGATGTCTATGTTTGGAGAGATCAATTTTTTTGTGATTTTGGAAGTATATCAGATGAAACATGGTATATACATCACTCAATCAAAGTATGTGAGGGAAATATTGAAAACTTTTGGATTGGAGGATTTCAAACTAGTAAGTACACCTATGGTGACAACACACAAGTTGTCAAAGAGTGATGATTTAGTTGAGGTGAATCAAACATTGTACAAGTCAATGATTGTCAAATTGCAATATGTAGTACATAGCAGACCTAACATTGCATTATCAGTAGGGATAGTTGCAAGATTCTCTGCTAATCCCAGGGAGGACCATTTAATGGTTGTAAAGAGAATAATGAGATATCTAAAAGGAACATAAGAGTTTGGTCTATACTACAACAAGAATGAGAAATTTGAACTGAGAGCCTACACTAATGTTGACTAGGCTGGAAACACTGATGACAAAAAGAGCACCAGTGGAGAAGCATTTTTCTGAGGCAAGAGACTAGTTACATGGACTAGTAAGAAACAAAATTGTACTTCACAATCTACTACTAAAGTTGAATATGTTGTTGTTGCTGTAAATTGTACAAACATTTTGTGGATCCAATAGCTACTCAAAGGAATGAAGGAAGAGATCATAGAACCTATAAAACTTTATCATGATAATACAAGTGCTATCAATATATCAATGAATCTAGTGATGCACACAAAGAAAAAGCACATAGCAATCAAGTATCATTACTTGAGAGAATTACTTCAAGATAAAGAGATGAGGATGGAATATATTAACACAAAGGAGAAAATTGTTGATGTCTTCACAAAAGCATTACCTAAGGATGCTCATGAGTATCTAAGAGGTAAACTAGGGGTGATACCCCTATCAAAGGCTATCTAAGTAATAAGAAGAGTGCCCTACATCAAACAAGTTGACGTTCATATGTTACAAATTGATGCAGTGGATCTTACTTTAGGAGTTACTTAAAGTAATCAAAGAGCTAAAATTTCCAAATTAGTCACAAGGAAGGTGACAGAGGAAGAAACTAGAAAAACTAGAGAAACTAAAAAAATCTATATCTACATGAAAAGATGATATGTCTTTGGCATTGTTGTCAAAGAGGGAGAAAGTATAATAAAATGATCATTATAAAAGGGAGAGATTCACTGATCAAAGGGAGAAAGTATATTAGAGCGAGACATCTAGAGATTGTTGATGTTGTGGATATAGAGATAAAGATGAATGCAAGAAAGAGGGAGAAATCCTAATCTACCTAGTAAGAAGGATTTATAAGAAAGATTTTTTTTAAACCTAATCAGAAGATGGAAGTTGCTGATAGAGGGAGCAATTTTGATACAAGTTTTCTTTTTGGTATTGTCTTACTATTTTTAGCCTACCTAGTTTGGTTGAACGAGATATTCATCATCTGATTGTTTTGGTTGATCAGTTTGGTTTTCCATCAATTCCAAAGAAGGAGATTGTTGAAATCAGATTGAAAGAAGATCATTGTTGAGAGATATTGTTGAACAAGACTATATGTTTCAATCATTGTTTTGTCACTGATGTCAAAACTTCTATTTACTGGTAAGGCAATTTCTTATAAGATTCAAGCACCATGACTTAGTTGATTGATGAAGAGGATTTGATCAAAAGATGTAACAATAGCACCTAGAGGAAAGGTTGAGTTATGCTTATGTAATGAAGTACAAGGTCTAGTTAAGACAGTGGTAACATGATGTATTGTTAATCAACTTAAGGTTACAAATGTTGGCTACACTAAGAAAGATTAGAACATGTGATACAAAGTTTGTTTACTAAGCTTGATTGAGTAGATAGTAGGTGCCGAGGAAAGTCAATACAAGCCGAGCAAAAAGTCAGTTGGAGCCAACTAAAAGAAAATTCTAGTGGATGCCAAGCAAGACAGTTGATGTTGAGTAAAGTTTAGTTGATGCCAAGCACTAGTAAACTTTAGAGGATGCCAAGTAATATAGTGTGTGTTGAGCATTAGAAGATTTATAATGCCTAGTTGTTGCATTATGTTAGAGATCATGGATTCGATGAATCTGAGCCAACAAGTTTGTTTTCTTGGATTTGGTGAACCAGGTGGAAGATAAGGATGATGAGCTGGTGGCATAGAGTTCTAGGTAAATTGTTTTGAGGTGAATTCAAAGTGGATTCTAGAGGAAGTTTCTAGAATAGATATGGAATATGGGGTAGATACATTGTATCCTACCTAATCCATCTAAACCCTAAATTAGATGATGGAGAATAAGCAACAAAAGATCTTAATTTCCTACTTATAGGAATGGCTGGTCATGAAGCAAGGTTGTCATATGTGAGAAACTAAAGGAGAAAAGGAGTCAAAGAGTTTTTCTTCATAAAGTGACTTAAGAGAAGAGTCTACAATGGCATGTTAAGCAAGAAGGCTTAAGGAGATGAATGCTTGAAGGGTGAACAAGCTATCATAGCTACAATGAGTGAAAGCCAAGAAGAATGGAGGACTGAACATAGATTTATAATCTGCAAATGAAGTTGTAAGTTGTATTAGATCAATCCTTACTATTACTCTCTAATAATTGTATCAGTCTAGGATAAATCATTTGGATTATGGTTGACCTAAAAGTCATTTGTAAATCCTTTAACTGGTGACATTCCAAGAAAATGGTCTATAGTCCTCTAACAAGGCTCACTTCTAACATGGTGATTGAAATACTTTAACAGGTTCACACCTAACATTGTGTATTGTAACCTTTAACATGGTTGGCCTTCCACAGGGCATCACTTAAGAAGATTGTAAAGAGTAGCATGTTACTAGTGGATTTTTCCAAATTGGATTTTCATGTAAATCATTATGTTATGTCTGTTGATGAATCTGTTATGTTTCATACTTTACATTTCTACAAGTTGATTTGATATTAACCTACAAGTTTTAAGTGATTGCATAATCCTATGGATGTATGCATGGTTATAAATAATTTATGGGTTCACTAAGTTGTGAAAAGTTATACATCTAGACCTTGGATAATTGATTGACTCCCCCTCTTAGTTATTCTACAAAATTCCAACAAACAACACCATACCAATCTTCCTTTGGATACCAAATATCACTAAGAAGATCCTCATGTAAATCATCATCATCATTATATTTCAAACTCATTTCATGTTCAACATCCCATAGTTCCTATAAATTTACCTCATTCACATATTCATTTTCGCTTGATTCTTTCATTTCATCAACAATGCATGTTGTTGGCACTAAAAATTGCATGGTCAATTTTTAGCACCATTGCGAAAACCAAGCCCTATGAATACCCATAATTGCATATGTACCTGGCTGTACCTGTGAGGCCCCTAAGGTGTTTAATGTTTCTAACACCTTCCATTCAGCATTTCCACTTGTTCCATGAAGTTAAATTGAGATTCCAAACCATTCAGTGAAGTCTCATTTTGAGAAATTGTCAAATCTGCATTTTCACCGAAGTGTCAAACAGTGACAGGAGCTTGTGTTTGCATCTGAATATTTTTAACCCAGAACTGTGTCATGACCTGTCACTTTGAGAATGTCTAGTGTCCATACCCAAGAACCTATGTTTTATATTTCAAGTTTTTTTGAGTTCGTTTGACTAGGTTTTGAATCCCTCAAATTTGGTCATTTACTGTTTTAATTCATTTGCACTTTGTTCAAAATTCTGGGAAGCCATGTTTGATGTGTTGTAATTTTGACCCAGTTGAAAAAAATATTGAAATTATTTTTGCGTTGCATTATAGACGTCAGAGATTTCCTATGTTTCAATTTTTAAGTCTTGACGAATCCATTTGATTAGTTTTCAAAGGCAATTCCAATTGCAATTTGTAACTTTTACTGGTGTCAGCATTTGCAGATTTGTCAATACCCCTATTCCTGGCGTTATAACTTGAGATTCATGATTGGTGAGTTTGAATGGATTTTACCCCTGTGTTTTCCTCCAAAAATACTTCAAGTGTGCCATTTTTTAGGTCTTGACGAATCCATTTGCACACTTTTCCAAGTCAATTCAATTCGTAAAAAATCACTTTCTGTCATTGTTCCCAGTTTGCAAAATCCAAGTGGCCTACTTTGACCATTTTCCAAATACGTCTTGTTATTTTTGATGAGCCCGAATCACATATTCATACTATCCTCATGACAGAGAACCAATGTCCCGATTTTTGTTTCCCCATGTGCCCGTTTACCCAGTTTTTCAGGGTAGATCCAAACCTAGTTTGTGGTATTCTGACATGTTTTTCTATAGGTAATTCTGAAGGGGTGACTTTGACAGTCAATATCTTTTGACATCAAATTCTTCATGGGATGAGATTCGACAGGGTAGAATTGTACAGAGAAAAGTTTCAATGTGCTAGTTTTCAGAGCCTGGTCAGTTGTTCAAATCAGTTTTAAGGCCAGTCAAAGGACCTCTCGGCACAAAGTTGAGAGTTTTCAAAAAAGTAATAAAATGAGTTTTTATTGATGGTTCATTGACCGAACTTATTTCCAATCAGTATTAAATGTTCAACTGGTCAATTTTCCAGCTCAGGTGTCCGAAAATGAAATTTTTTTTAGCCTAACCCAATTTGGGGTTCGACTGATTCCATCAAAATGATAAGAGAAAAGGATGATTATTCACCAAGAAACATAGTTGAAATTGATATTCACCACTTCATGAAATTTAGCCATTTCATATCTAGGCCATGACCTATCTTAATCTTATGATTGGATCAAATGGAATGGGAAAAAGCCTTTTTAGTGTGTGCAATTGCGCTAAGCCTTGCTGGAGAACCCCAATTACTCGGAAAAGCATCTTGTATTGGTGATTATGGAGAGTAATCGAATGGAGTTGACATTGCAAGGTTAAGAATGACATCGAAACCAGAGGCTATGATCCCATTCTTGCTACTTGTATAATGAGAGTGGGGTATGTGCAGGATCATGGTGTACCAAACTATGGCCTTAAGTGGTAGTGAAAAATCAGAAAATCAGGGTTATGTCAACTTGACACATAATTTTAAAGTGGTTATGGACTTTCTATAAAAAAATTGTAAGAAAATAATCTGTAGGAAATTGAATGTAGTTTTTAAACTACTAGGCCTTATCAGGAGAAAAAAAAATTGATTGGTCAAAAGTTTGAATTTTAATGCAGTCCTACAAGAATTTCAAGGCAAAAATAAAAAGTAGGTGTATGTCTGACCACCTTAATCAAAATCAAATGATAATATTTTTTTAATATAATTATAGATATGAAAAGTAGACTCATGCTCGGATGTGATGCATATTTTTTAGTATTTTTATTTCAAATAAATAATTAAATATGAATTTTCTACGAAAACTTTTTCGGAAAAAAAAACGTCCTGTTCTGACCACCTTAACTAATAAATTTTTTTACCAAATTTAATTTTTTTAAATTTTTTTCTTATACTAGGCGAAGCATAGAATGTGATGCAACTTTTAGATTTAAAAAATGTTATACCATTTGAAAATTATAGCTATTTTTCAATCAGTATGTCAATCAGCACTTCACAATAATCTTCATTGATAATTAAGTAATAAATACTTATACAAAAATTATATTGATGGAATCTCGAGAGTGATATTTAAAAACCCTTTTCATTTCATTAATTTTTAATCAAAATAACATTGTCAGACGACTACCCGAAGTTTGAGTATCACTAAAACCCTCTTCAAACATGTCTTTTGGGTTGACCGGGTAGGCTTGGTAAATACCAAGCCTAAACAGATATCGGATTTGAAATCGAATATCTGATATGGCTAGGTGAATTTTGGTGGGAAATTTGAAATCCCGACCCATTTTGGAGGGAAAGCTGAATTTAAGACTTATAGCTTATGATTTATAAATTATTTTTGTTATATTACTATGTAAATATGTATTATAATATATTATATATATAATAACGTAATGTAAATATATAACATATAACATATAATATATTATGTTATTCTCATTATAATCTATAAATATAATTTATATTATTATTATTTTTACTAAATATAAGAAAGTAATATATATATTATATATATAAGTATGTTATTAATATATATAATAACATAATATTTTTATTAAATATAATAAAGTAATATATATATATATATATATATATATATATATATATATATATATTATAACGTAATATTTTTATTAAATATAATAACAATATATATATATATTTGTTATTAATATATATAATAACGTAATATTTTATAGCTTATGATTTATAAATTATTTTTGTTATATTACTATGTAAATATGTATTAAAATATTATATATATAATAACATAATGTAAAGATATAACATTTAATATATTAATATATAATAATATATTATGTTATTCTCATTATAATCTATAAATATAATTTATATTATTATTATTTTTACTAAATATAATAACGTAATATATATATATATGTTATATAATATATATATAATATATCTATGTTATTAATATATATTATTATATTAATATGTATGTTATTAATATATATGTATATTATTAATATATATGTATATTATTAATATATATGAGTCAAAGGGGGTCATAGGTCAACCTATGACCCCCTTTGATCCATGAGATAACAACATATGTCCCTAGGGGTCCTAGGACCCCTAGTGACATATTAGAATCATTCTTATGGGTCGAAGGAGGTCATAGGTTGACCTATGACCCCCTTCGACGCATTACATGACGACATATGTCCCTATGGATCCTAGGACCCCTAAGGACATATTAGAATCGTTCTTATGGGTCAAAAAAGGTCATAGGTTGACCTATGACCCCATTCAACCCATTAAATGATGACATATGTCCCTAGGGGTCTAAGACACATAGGGACATATTAAAATCGTTCTTATGGGTCAAAGGGGGTCATAGGTTGACCTATGCCCCCTTCAACCCATTAAATGATGACATATCTCCCTAGGGGTCCTAGGACATATTAGAATCATCCATATGGGTCAAAGGGCATTATAGGTTGATCTATGACCCCCTTTGACCCATTACATGACAAAATATGTCCCTAGGGGTCCTAGCACCGATAGGGACATATTAGAATCATTTATATGGGTCGAAGGGGCTCATAGGTTGACTTATGATCCCCTTTGACCCATTACATAATAACATATGTCCTTAGAGGTCTTAAGACCCCTAGAGACATATTAGAATCATTCTTATGTGTCAAAGGGGGTCATAGGTCGACCTATGACCCCTTTTGACACATTACATGATGACATATGTCCCTAGGGGTCTTGGGACCCCTAGGGACATATTAGAATCATTCATATGGGTCAAAGGGGGTCATAGGTTGACCTATCACACCCTTCGACCCATTACATTAAGACATTTGTCCCTAGAGGTCCTACGACCCTTAGAGACATATTAGAATCATTCATATGGGTCAAAGGGGTTCATAGGGTGACCTAGGATTCCCTTTGATCCATTAAACGATGACATAAGTCCCTAGCAACATATTAGAATTGTTCATATGGATCAAAGGAGATCATAGGTTGACCTATGAACCCCTTCGATCCATTAAATGACGACATATGTCCCTAGCGGTCCTAGGACCCCTAGGAACATATTAGAATTGTTCATATGGATCAAAAGGGGTCATAGGTTGACCTATGACCGCCTTCGACCCATTAATTATCGACATATGTCCGTAGGGGTCCTAAGACTTCTAAGGACATATTAGAATTGTTCATATGGATCAAAGGGGGTCATAGGTTGACCTATGACCCCCTCTAACCCATTACATGATGACATATATCCTAAGGACCCCTAGGAACATATGATAATCATTCTTATGGGTCAAAGGGGGTCATAGGTTGACCTATGACCCCCTTCGACACATTACATGACGGCATATGTCAACATATGACCCCCTTCGACACATTACATGATGGCATATGTCCCTAGGGGTCTTAGGTCCCCTAAGGACATATTAGAATCGTTCATATGGGTTGAAGGGGGTCATAGGTTGACCTATGATCCCCTTCGACCCATTAAATAATGACATATGTCCCTAGGGGTCCTAGGACCGCTAGGGACACATTAGAATTGTTCGTATGGGTCAAATAGGGTCATAGGTCAACCTATGACCCCGTTTGACCCATTACATGATGACATATGTCCCTACGACCCCTAGGGACATGTGAGAATCGTTCTTATAGGTCAAAGGGGATCATAAGTTGACTTGTGACCCCCTTCAACGCATTACATGTTGACATATGTCCCTATGGGTCCAAGGACCTCTTTGAAAATATTAGAATTGTTCTTATAGGTCAAAGGTGGTCATAGGGTGACCTATGACATCTTTCAACCCATTACATGACGATATATCTCTCTAAGGGTCTTAGGACCCTTAGGGACATATTAGAATCATTCTTATAAGTCAAATAGGGTAATAGGTCAACCTATGACCCCCTTTGACCTATTACATGATGACATATGTCCCTACGAGTCATAGGACACCTAGGTACATATTAGAATTCTTCATATGGGTCAAAAGGGGTCATAGGTTGACTTATGATCCCTTTGACCCATTACATGATGATATATGCCCCTAGGCGTCCTAGGACCCCTAGGGACATATTAGAATGCTTCTTATGGGTCAAAGGGGGTCATAGGCTGACCTATGATCCGCAAAAAATTACATAACAACATATGTCCAAAGGGGACCTAGAAACCCTCGGGACATATTAGAATCGTTCTTATGGGTCAAAGGGAGTCATAAGTTGACCTATGACCCCCTTTGACTCTTTACATGATGACATATGTCCCTAAGGGTCCTAGGACCCCTAGGGACATATTAGAATAATTTTTATGGGTCAAAGAGGGTCATAGGGTGACCTATGACACCTTTCAACCTATTACATGACGACGTATGTCCCTAGGGGTCCTAGGACCCTTGGGGACATATTAGAATCATTTTTATGGGTCAAATGGGGTCATAGGTCAACCTATGACCCCCTTTGACCCATTACATGATGACATATGTCCCTACGGGTCATAGGACACCTAGGGATATATTAGAATTGTTCATATGTGTAAAAAGGGGTCATAGGTTGACCTATGACCCCATTCGACCCATTAAATGATAACATATGTCACTAGGGCTCCTAGGACCCCTAGGGACATATTAGAATTGTTCATTTGGGTCAAAGGAGGTCATAGGTTGACCTATGACCCGCTTCGACCCATTAAATGTTGACATATGTTCCTAGGCATCCTAAGAACCTTAGGGACGTATTAAAATTATTCATATGGGTTAAAGGACCTATGACCCCCTTTGACCCATTACATGATGACATATGTCCCTAGGACCCCTAGGGACATATGAGAATCGTTCTTATGGATCAAAGGGTGTCATAGGTTGATCTACGACCCCCTTCGACACATTACATGATGACATATGTCCCTATGTGTCCTAGGACCCTTAGGAACATATTAGAAGCATTCATATGGGTTGAAGGGGGTCATAGGTTGACCTATGATCCCCGTCGACCCATTAAATGACAACATTTGTCCCTAGGGGTCCTACGACCCCTACGGACATATGAGAATCATTTTTATGGAACAAAGGGGGTCATAGGTTGACCTATGACCCCCTTCGAAAATATTAAAATCATTCTTATGGGTCAAAGGTGGTCATAGGTTGACCTATGACCCACTTCGACACATTACATGATGACATATGCCTCTAAAGGTCCTCAAAACACTAAGGACATATTAGAATTATTCTTATAGGTCTATGGGGGTCATAGGTTGACCTATGACCCCTTTTGACCCATTACATGATGACATATGTCCCTAGGAGTCATACGACCCCTTAGGGACATATTAGAATGCTTCTTATGGTCAAAGGGTGTGATAGGTTGACCTATGACACCCTTCAATGCATTACATGACGATATATGTCCAAAGGGGTCTTAGGACACCTAGAGACATATTAGAATTATTTTTATGGATCAAAGGAGGTCATAGGTTGACCTATGACCACCTTCGACCTCTTAAATGATGACATATGTCCCTAGGGGTCCTAGGACCCCTAGGGACATATTAGAATCATTCATATGGGTCAAAGGGCATCATAGGTTGACCCATGACCCCTTTCGACCCATTACATGACAACATATGTCCCTAAGGGTCCTAGCACCCCTAGGGACATATTAGAATAATTCATATGAGTCGAAGGGGGTCATAGGTTGACTTATGATCCTCTTTGACCCATTACTTAATGACATATGTCCCTAAAGGTCCTAGGACATATTAGAATTATTCTTATGGGTCTAAGGTGGTCATACATTGACCTATGACCCGCTTTGACACATTACATCATGACATATGTCCTTAGGGGTCTTCGAAATCCTAAGGACATATTAGAATCATTCTTATGAATCAAAGGGGGTATCGTGTTGACAATTGACCCACTTCGACACATTACATTATGACATATGTCCCTAGGGGTCCTAGGACCCCTACGAACATATAAGAATGCATCATATGAATCAAAGGATGTCATAGGTTTACCTATGACGCCCTTCGACCCATTAAATAACGACATATGTACCTAAAAGTCATAGGACACCTAAGAACATATTGCAATCATTCTTATGGGTCAAAAGGAGTCATAGGTTGACCTATGATCCCCTTTGATCCATTAAATGATGACATATGTTCATAGGGGTCCTAGGACCACTAGGAACATATTAGAATTGTTCTTATGGGTCAAAGGGGGTCATAAGTCATAAGTTGACCTATGACCCCCTTTGGCCAATTACATGATGACATATGTCCCTAGGGGTCCTAGGACCCCTAGGGACATATTAGAATCATTCTTATGGATCAAAGGGGCTCATAGGGTGACCTATGACCCCCTTCAACCCATTAGATGATACATATGTCCCTAGGACCCCTAGTGAAATATTAGAATTGTTCTTATGGGTCAGAGGGGGTCATAGGTTGACCTATAACCCCCTTCGACCCCTTAAATAATGACATATATAGGTAGGGGTCCTGGAACCCCTTGGGAGATATCAAAATTGTTCATTTGGGTCAAAGGGGGTCATAGGTTGAAATATCACCCCTTTCGATCAATTACATGACGACATATGTCCCCAGGGTTCCTAGGACCCCTAGGGACATATAAGTATCATTCTTATGGGTCTAAGGGGGTCATAGGTTGACCTATGACCCCCTACAACCCATTACATGATGACATATGTCCCTAACGGGTCCTAGGAACCCTAGGGACATATTAGAATAGTTCTTATGGGTCAAGGGGCCCATAGGAGTACCTATGATCCTCTTCAACCTATTAAATGATGACATATGTTCTTAGGGCTCCTAGGACTCCTAGATAGATATTAGAATCGTTCTTATGGGTCGAAGGGGGTCATAAATCAACGTACAAGCCACTTTGACCCATATGAACGATTCTAATATGTCCCTAAGGATCCTAAGACCCCTAAGGACATATGTCATCATGTAATGGGTCGAAGTGGGTGATAGGTCAAACTATGACCCCATTTGACCCATATGAACAATTCTAATATGTCCCTAAGGGTCCTAGGACATCTAGGGACATATGTCATCATGTAATCTATCGCAGGGGGTCATAAGGATCAAAGTTCAACCTATAACCCCCTTGAACCCAAAAGAATGATTTTAATATGTCTCTTGGGGTCCTAGGACTGCTACGGACATATGTCATCATTTAAAGGGTCAAAGAGAGTCATAGGACAACCTATGACCCCCTTTGACCCAGAAGAATGATTTTAATATGTCCCTAGGGGTCCTAGGACTGCTAGGTACATATGTCATAATTTAATGGGTTGAAGGGGGTCATAGGTCAACTTATGACAACCTTTGACCCATATGAAGCATTCTAATATGTCCCTAAGGGTCTTAGGACTCCTAGGGACATATGTCATCATGTAATGTGTCAAAGTGGGTCATAAGTCAACCTTTGACCCCCTTACACCCATAAGAACGATTCTAATATATCCCTAGGACATATGTCATCATATAATGGGTCGAAGGGGATCATAGGTCACCCTACAAGCCCCTTTGACCCATTTGAAGCATTCTAATATGGGATTCCTAGGACCCCTAGGGACATATGTCATCATGTAATAGGTCAGAGGGGGTTATAGGTCAACCTATGACCCCCTTTGACCCATAAGAACGATTGTAATATGTCCCTAGGGGTCCTAGGACCCCTAGCTATATATGTCATCATTTAATGGGTTGAAGGGGGTCATAAGTCAACCTATGACACATTTTGACCCATATGAAGCATTCTAATATGTTCCTAAGTGTCCTAGGACCCCTAGGGACATATGCCCTCATGTAATGTGTTGAAGTGGGTCATAAGTCAATCTATGACCTCCTTTGACCCATAAGAACGATTCTAATATGTCTCTAGGGGTCCTAGGACCCCTAGGGACATATGTCATCATGTAATGGGTCGAAGGGGGTCATAGGTCAACCTATGACCCTCTTTGACCCATATGAACTTATGACCCCCTTTCACCCATATCAATGAATCTAATATCTTCTTAGGGACATATGTCATCATGTAATATGTCAAAGGGTGTCATAGGTTAACATATGACCCTCTTTGAGCCATAAAAATGATTCTAATATGTCCTTAGGGGTCCTAGGACCTTCTAAGAGATATGTCATCATTTAATGGGTCAAAGGAGGTCATAGATTAGCCTATGGCCCCTTTTGACCCATACGAAGCATTCAAATATGTCCCTAGAGGTTCTAGGACCCCTATGGACATATGTCGTTACGTAATGGGTTGAAGGGTGTCATAAGTCACCCTATGACCCCTTTTGACCTATTAAAAGGATTCTAATATGTTTCTTGGGGTATTAGGACCACTAGGGACATATGTCGTCATGTAATGGGTTGAAGGGGATCATAGGTCAACATATGACCCCCTTTGACCCATAAGAATAATTCTAATATGTCGCTAGGGGTCATAGGACCCCTAGGGATATATGTCATCATTTAATGAGTCGAAGGGCATCATAAGTCAAACTATGACTCTGTTTGACCCATAAGAACAATTCTAATATGTCCCTAGGGGTCCTAGGACACCTAGGGACATATGTCATCATTTAATGGGTCAAATGGGGCCATACGTCACGCTATAACCCCCTTTGACCCATAAGAATGATTCTAATATATCCTTAGGGGTCCTAGGACCCCTAGGGACATATATCATCATGTAATAGGTCGAAGGGGGTCAGAGGTCAACCTATGACCCCATTTGACCCATAAAAATGATTCTAATATGTCCCTAGGGGTCCTAGGGCCCCTAGGGACATATCTTATCATTTAATGGGTAAAAGAGGGTCATAGATCATCATATGACCCCATTTGACCGATATGAAGCATTCTAATATGTCCCTAAGGGTCCTAGGATCCCTAGGGACATATTTCATCATGTAATGGTTCGAAGGGGGTCATAAGACCCATAAGAATGATTCTAATATTTCCCTAGGGGTCCTAGAACCTGTAGAGACATATGTCATCATTTAATGGGTTGAAGGGGGTCAGAGGCAAACTCTATTTTTTTCACATTGTCACTTTTTTGCACACCATGATCCTACACATACCTAGTGATGCAGAATAATGTAGTACTTTCCACACTCTGGAGACTTTGGAGGAAGGGTGTAGGTTAATTAATGAAATATGGAAGAGTTTCAAAGATGCAAGATGCGAACAATGGGCTGATTCAGGCAAGAAGGAGCTCACTAGTTTTTTCCATTTGGTCCAAGGTTGCCTTCTTCACAAGCAAGTTTTGTAAGTACTTACAAAATAGAAATATCATGAAGATGAAAGTAGCATCAAGCAATGAAACAAAGACTCCACACAGGCCCTTCATGACAACCAACAAAATGGCATAAAAACCATAAGAGATTATTCAAGTCGCTGAAAGGTTTTAAATTTCTTTCACACGCATTTTAAAACGAGCACCTTGCATTAAAAAGAATGCCTCCATCAAAGTAGCCATTTAAGAGCGAAGAAAGCTCATGCAAAAGGAGAAGCTCTACATTTTAAAGAACTGTTGAACCGCTGATGGAGCAAATCACCCACACCCCATTGAAGGTAAAGTGCAGATCAGAGCAAGAGGCATCATAAATAAACAAATAATGCCAAACACATCAAGAAACATAGCCTTTCATGCATTATTAAAGAGACGGGGGGTCATGTCCAAGCAGAGGCCATAAGTAGCCAAACCACGTCTAAGAATGAGAGGAGACACCCTGATGCAAGAGAGCCCAAACCATGCCAACAAATAGAGGGCCTCACGTTATGCACAAAGAGGAGCATATAGTGGTAGGGGATCCATAGTATAGGGTCTCCATGCCATCAAAAGACTAAGCTATGCATTAAAAAAGGGGAAACATCCACACACTCCACTCCAAATGTAGGAACATGAAAGGGAATAGCAACAAAGAATGCATCACGAGAAAAGCATGCCATAAGAGCAAGAAAAAGCTACGGCATTGAAAAGATAAAGAAGTCCACACAATGGAACAGGGGTCGTGGCGTTAAAAAGTAGTGCAGCCACAACCTTCTTGCAAAGGGAGCAGAGGAAAAATGTTTGTCCCACATTGTTTGTGTGGGAAGAGTTTAAGCTTTTTAAATAGAAAGGCACATAGATCATTAGCTGTCTTAAAGACAGTGGCTTTTGGAAAGCCAAGCCCATGTGGTAAGGCCCCCCATCTAATATGACCTTAAATGTGGATGACATCAGCATGATGCAGGTGTAATTTTGAACAAAGAGATGAGCACGTTGATGTGTCAATGGAGGCTACGATGTCGACACGTGGCAGATCCAACAAATCTCGCATGTACTCGCAAAATAAAGTTGCAGGGTAGATAAATATTGCAGGAAAGCAGGTTGTCACCACATGGCGACAGGTCCTAGTGGGCGATGAGTTGGAAAAAATCAAGAGCAGTTTATGAGGGCACACAGGATCGTGCCACGTGGCAAGATCAGACTAGACCAGCAAAATTGCAAAATGAAGATGCAAGTTGGTTAAAAAATGCAGGAATGCATAATTTGGACACGTGGCAAAGGTCCCAGTCGATGTTAACATGGCAGTCTGGTGTCTAAATGTGCATTGATCAGCCAATCAGAGACTGCCACGTGGCAAAAAGGCCTGGTTAAACTTGGTTGACCCCGAATTTAAAGGCCAAGGGAAAAAATGTAAAGAAAATAAAAAATAACTTCTAATTATTTTTTACAAAATGGTTGCACGTTCAAGTATTTTAATTTCAAGATGATGATATTCCAAAGTCCCAACATTAGAATATTATAAATGTTTGCAAAATTGAAGTGTAGACCACACACTTGTATTAGGGGGTGATTTTTCAAATCAAGATTTTGAAGGTTTTTGGTAGACAAAATATATGCTCCAATATACCATCGAAACCAGAACAAGCTGACCTTTTTTATTCTCCAGTCATATTTTGGGCAGGAAGTAGTTGGTTCATGCTATAGGGGGTTTTCTATTAGAGGTTGGTTGGCATATTTTATCAAGTGTTTCAAGTTGTCAGTTAGAGAATTTAGTGAAAAGACACCTAAAATACATTTAGTAATCTTTGTATCTAATTATTTTGTGTCTTTATGGTGTTTTGGCTAAAATTTGATCAATTAGCATATATTCAGATTCAATTATCAGATGCTTATCTTTTGTTGAGATATTTTGCATTTGGAGAGGCAAAATAGAAATTATATTATTGGCAGTTGAGGAGAGAAGGTAGAAAGAAGTTTTGCAACTGTTAGAGATGGAATTCCAAGTTGACACCTATCATTCTGAAATCAGATCCAAGAATTCATCTGGTCTATATCATTCTTTCTTTCTGTCATTGTAGGGGTTCCAATTTTTTGTTACTGTGAAACCGTTATTGGTAGGAAATTTGCAATCATTCTGTGAGACCACTTCTTTGGATCCAGAACTGTGATTCCACCTCCACTCTTCAACAAATTCTTCTTATATGAACAATAATAGTGCAGATAATACATATAGTTCAGACATGTTAGGTGTTTTCATGTTTTGATTGCATGCATTTAAATGTATTTTTTCAAGGAAATTAATGCAAAGGGACAAAAATTTCATTAGTTTTATTCTAATTCTTGTCTCCTTTATCAATGATCTTCAATATTTTACAATCTCTGAACAAAGAGCTTAGGTTGTAGTTGTAGTTCCTTAAGGTTGTATGTTAATTCATTGTTGCTTATAACCCAAAAGATTGTGTAAATGCTTCACAGAATCAACAGGGTTGCAGGTTTGCTGATGGGGATATCATGTAAGAATGAGGTTCAGATTGAGCATAGATGTCCATTTACAAGTTAAATGGATAGATCAGATATTTGAAGATACACATATGTCTCAAATATTCATATGTATGTATTTGATTCATGGATTTTCCTAATAGATAAGGCACTGGTCATTTATAGGATCACTTGTTCATGTTGTTGCATATTAGGGGTTTTGTTGAATTCAAAATCTTTAAATCAAATCAATTTAGTTGTTCATGTTGAAGTGGACATCAAAGTTTAACCCTCACTCAGCTTTTTTATGTCATAGGTTTGCATTTAGCTACCATAGATCAGTGTCAATTCATGAGTTCTTAGGAGATATAAGGGGTTTTCAGCTGCTTAATAGATTCAGGGATATGCGTTTGCACTGGTACAGTATCATTGGAATCTAAGGTCTACCCACCTAGTTTAGTAGAGCCTAAAGTAGAAGAAGGGTCATTCCTTATAGTTGGCCTATTGTTAGAAATGGCATGTTGAAAATGGGAGTTAGCTACCCCTAGACCTATCACTTTCTCAGTGGGATAGTTGAAAACCCTCTAGCATTTTCAAACACCAACAAAATGGCGACTCTGTGGGCGTATGTATTGAAAAGAGGAGATTCAATATAGCAGGAGAAAGTGCATTAAAAAGTTTCAACAGTAAGTTCTCTGATGTTCTTTCCATTTTTCTTACTCTAAATCATGCACCCCAATGAAGTTTTATCCATTTGCAGTAGCATCTTTGAGGTTGAATGCAGATTGTTTTGTTCTCAAGTTTCATTTTCAATCAGTTCAAGCGAATCTTGTTTTCAAACTACTGTTGTAATTTCAAAGTTAGAATTGTGATCAAAAGGTTTCTCTCTTTACAGTGTTTAAAAGTTTTGCAAAATTCTACAAGGTAAAATTTTAGTTTAGATCTATGTTATGAATTATGTTTTAAATCTTTTTCACAATTGTGAGTGGTGACTCTCTCTAAAGGATCTTTATACCAGTGTAGATCGGTTACCAATAATTGTTTTCAAGAGTTTTTAGTTGAATTAGATAGATCTGGAAGTTATGTGAATTTGAAAGCAAGAAGAGAGGTATGTATAAGTTTCTGACAAATAAGTTTCAAAGTGTTGTTTGATCTATTGTCATAAGAATTTGTAATGATAAAGATGAATCATAGCTTTGATTTCATTTCTCTCTTCAAGGAGATGGCGACTCTAAAAAGGTTATGATCAATGGTGTGAAGAACTCAAATCAGCATTAGGCCAGTTAGTAGATAAGTGGTTTCATGCAACAACACTAAAGGTATTCTCATTTTCATGTATTTTGTTTTCATGAAAATTGATTGTGAAAATTGCATTCTCTGTCAAGTGAGATTTTAGCACTAAGAAGAGGAGAATGATTTGATTAGTTTTATACACTTCATTAGATCAAGTTTTAGTTGGTTGTTTTTAAGTTTGTGAAGTGTGTTTAAAGTTCATGGGTAGAAGGGTATAGATCTGCTGCAAATTATAAATCAGAAGTTATTATAGGTGAATGAGGTTAAATTTTTTGAATAATGTCAAGATTTAGTTCACCTAGGATGCAGCCAGTTAGTGAAGTTCCTAGATCCATTTCTACCAAGTGATATATGCCATTAAATTTTAATGGTATTCATGGTTTCCCGAATACTATGCCTTGTAACCTCAGAAAGCATTTGCCTAAGTTTGGTGGGAACCATGAAAATTCAGCCAGTCATCATGTTCAGTTGTTTAGTGACTTGGTTGGTGATTTTGAAATTGCTCATGAAGACATTCAGATGAATTTGTTTGTTCAGACTTTAGAAGATGATGCTAGAGACTGGTTTTCATTTTTACCAGCATGTTCAATTTCATCCTGGGATGAATTATTGTCAGCCTTCATGATGTAGTTTGGGGAAAGAGTAAGCATCTCTGATTATTTTGATAAGTTTTTGAATATCCAAATCAGGAATGGTGAGTTAGTTCCTAAATTTAATATCAGATTTGCAAAGGTTTTAAATGAAATTCCTGAAAGTTACAAGCCGGATGATCAAATGTGTTTAGTGGTTTATCTCGGTGCATTTGACAAGAAGATGAGCTATCTGTTGAGAGATAAAGAACCCAAGACTTTGCATCAAGCATTCATGACAATGATAGAGATTGAGAATAACATAAAACATTGCTTAACTAGGAGTCACTTCTCTAGGAATGTTTACCGACAAGATGAGGTACAAAGCACAAGTCAATGTCATAAGGAGTGTTTGATTTTAGATTAGGAAATAAGTGCTCCTACTATTGTAAATAGTTTTGTTGAATATTCAGAAGTAAAAACATGTGAACATGAGATCTCTTTTTTCCAAAGAAGAAATGATTCCATTCGTTTTGAATTGAATACACATGTTTATGGTATTACAATAGCGAATGATAGAGTTGATTCACTTGATGAGTTATGCATGCAAGATATAAATCCAGTCATTCATTTTCCCATTGATGATTTGCATTGTGTTGAAAACATAATGAATTAGGAAGAGGAAAGGTATTTATCTCAGTATGAGGATGAAGAACTTGGAAGTGATGTATCAAGTGATAAAGATGAAATTGCTGATCTGACATATTGTAAAGAAGCATCATGTGAAGACAATGCCAAGACTTGTTGCTTAAGTCAAGAAGAGGATTATGATAGTACATATGCATCTTCATGTGAATCAGATGTAGATTGGGAAGAGGAAAGCAATGATGAAATTTTTCATTCTTATATCAGTAAAGGTATGAATTCTATTTCTAAATCTGAAAGTGAAGTTTCATTTCAGAGTTATACAAGTCAGCTAGATGTTGGAAGTTGTGAAGAGTTGTCTACACCATATGAGGATAAAGAAATTATCTATAAGGATGGATTACCTAATTGTGTAGATGAATGTCTTGAGAATGAATGCAGTGATAATCAGAAAAATGCAAATGATTCTGAGATTAATGCATCAGTGCCTATTGATAAGATAAATAATTATTTTCTTGCAAGACATTTGAATCACCTACATGAAGACAATGAAAATAACTTTGATTTGTATTCGACATGCTTCGTTGAAGGAGTGGATGTTGAGTCTTCATATGATTCTAATTTTTCTTCACATGTTGAATTTCTCCATGAAGATGAAATGGGTAATGGTTTTAAAATATACACTAATGCTTTATATGATGAAAATCCTGATGATGATCAGCCCATGTTTTGTCAAGAGATTCAACAAGGATCACTACATGGAGTTATAAACCCATTGTTTGAAGAGCATGTGAAAGTTTCAGATTTAGAAGAGAATAAGTTTAATGATGATACTTTTTCTTACTACTATAAGAGGTCAAATAGTTCTTCTTCCAAACATGACAGTGAATATGATCATGATGTTGCATCTGATTATGATAACAAGGTGTTTGATGAGATGGTTATTGAAAATATGCCTATACCTTGCAATGATTTTTATGATGAATATTTTAATGTGATGACTAATCCACTTGCTAATTTTAGAGAATCATTTGAAGATCCTAGATTAGTTTCAGATGTTGATATTGATGACATGTGTGGGTACAAATTAGATTGTTCATTTGAATGTCATTCAGTTATACATAAGGATGCATATTTTGAAGGTATGAGTAATTATTTTCCCCATGTTGAATATGATACATTCATATTTGAGATTGATAACATGCATGATTCATTGAATGAAGAGAGTTTTCAGTTTCAGTCAAATACGTTTGAGCATGCTGATCAAAACTTTCATAATGAGCAAGTTGTAGAAGATGAAGTAAGTTTCTATATGCATTGTGAAAGTCAGGGTGTTGATTTTGTTTTACCAAGTGATTTGTTATATGATGATAATATGATTGGTGAAATTGATAGGAGAGGAAATTTTAGTTTACCTCATGAAACTTTAGATGAGAATTATGTTTATGATAGAGGTAAACAGTTTTGTTGAAGTTCGGTGGCCTAGGGCCATCATGTGTACATAATCTTGGTAGTGGTAGTTTTTCCTATTTTCAATAAAGTTGTTTGAGATAGTTTTTGAAGTGTAGGTGTTTGGTCTACTTCTCCCAGACATTTAAAATCTTGCCATACTCGCAAGGGGCATGCATCCCCAGACAGAGCCACTGTTGGCACTAAAAATTGAATGGTCAATTTTGAGCACCATTGAGAAAACCAAGCCCTATGAATACCCATAATTGCATATGTACCTGGCTATACCTATGAGGCCCCTAGGGTATTTAATGTTTCTAACACCCTCCATTCAGCACGTCCACTTGTTCCATGAATTTAAATTGAGATTATGAACCATTCAGTGAAGTCTTGTTTTGAGAAATTGTCAAATCTGCATTTTCACCTGTGTCAAACAACGACATGAGCTTGTGTTTGCATCTAAATATTTTTAAGCCAGAATTGTGTCATGACCTGTCACTTTGAGAATATCTAGTTTCCATACCCAAGAACCTATGTTTCAGATTTCAAGTTGTTTTGAGTTCATTTGACTAGGTTTTGAATCCCTCAAAGTTGGCGAGTTATTATTTTCATTCATTTGCACTTTGTTCAAAATTCTAGGAAGCCCTGTTTGGTGTGTTGTAATTTTGACCTAGTTGACCAAAATCTTGAAATTCTTTTTGCGTTGCATTATAGATGTCAGAGATTTCCTATGTTTCAATGTTTAAGTCTTGACAAATCCATTTGATCAGTTTTCAAAGGCAATTCCAAACGATATTTGTAACTTTTACTGGTGTCAACATTTGCAGATTTGTCAGTACCCCTATTCGTGGCATTATAACTTGAGATCCATCATCGGTGAGTTTGAATGGATTGTACCCCTATGTTGTCCTCCAAAAATACTTCAAGTGTGCCAGTTTTTAGGTCTTGATGAATCCATTTGCACACTTTTCTAGGTCAGTTCCATTTGTAAAAAATCACTTTCTGTCATTGTTCCCAGTTTGCAAAATCCAAGTAGCCTACTTTGACTATTCGCAAAATGCGTCTCATTATTCATCATGAGCCTGAATTTCATATTCATATTATCCTCATGACAAAGAACCAATTTCCTAGATTTCATTCCCCCATGTGCCCATTTACCCAGTTTTCCAGGCCAGATCCAAACCTAGTTTGTGGTATTTTGACATGTTTTTGTGCAAGTAATTTGAAAGGGGCGACTTTTAAAGTCAATATCTTTTGACCTCAAATTTTTCATGAGACAAGATTTGACGAGGTAGAAGTGTGCAGAGCAAAGTTTCAATTTGCTAGTTTTCGGAGCCTCGACAGTTGTTCAAATCAGTTTTAAGGCCAGTCAAAGGACCTCCCGGCACAAAGTTGACAGTTTTCAAGAAAGTGATAAAATGAGTTTTTATTGATGGTTCATTGACCGAACTTATTTCCAATCAGTATTAGATGTTCAACTAATCAATTTTCCAACTCAGGTGTTTGTAAATAAAAAAAAAATTGCTAGACCCAATTTGGGGTCCGACTGATTCCATCAAACTGATAAGAGGAAAGGATGATTATTCACCAAGAAACATAATCAAAATTGATATTCACCACTTCATGACATTTAGCCATTTGATATCCAGGCCATGACTTGTCTTAATCTTATGATTGGATAAAATGGAATAGGAAAAAGCCTTTTTAGTATGTGCAATTGTACTAAGCCTTACTGGAGAACCCCAATTACTTGGAAAAGCATCTTGTATTGGTAATTATGGAGAGGAATTGAATGGAGTTGACATTGCAAGGTTAAGAATGACATGGAAACTAGAGGCTGTGATCTCGATCTTGCTACTTGCATAATGAGAGTGATGTAGAACAATGCAACAATTTCCACACTCTAGAGACTTTGGAGGAAGGGTGTAGGTTAATTAATGAAATATGGAAGAGTTTCGAAGATGCAAGATGCGAACAGTGGGCTGATTCAGGCAAGAAGGAGCTCACTGGTTTTTTCCATTTGGTCCAAGGTTGCCTTCTTCACAAACAAGTTTTGTAAGTGGTTACAAAATAGAAATATCATGAAGATGAAAATAGTATCGAGCGATGAAACAAAGACTCCACGCAGGCCCTTCATGACAGCCAACAACAGGGCATAAGAACCATAAGAGATTATTCAAGTCGCTAAAAGGTTTTAAATTTCTTTCACATGCATTTTAAAAGGAGCACCTTGCATTAAAAAGAATGCCTCCATCAAAGTAGCCGTTAAAGAGCAAATAAAGCTCATGTAGAAGGAGAAGCTCTGCATTTTAAAGAACTGTTGAGCCGCTGATGTAGCAAATTACCCACATGCCATTGAAGGTAAAGTGCAAATCAGAGCAAGAGGCATCATAAAAAAATTAAAAATGCCCAACGCATCAAGAAACATAGCCTTCTACGCATTATTAAAGAGACAAGGGGTCACGTCCAAGCAAAGGCCATAAGTAGCCAAACCACGTCCAAGCATGAGAGGAGATGCCCTGATGCAGGAGAGCCCAAAACATGCCAAAAAATAGAGGGCCTCATGTTTTGCACAAAGAGAAGTATATAGTGGTAGGGGACCCATAGTACAAGGTCTCCACGCCATCAAAAGACCAAGCTATGCATTAAAAAAGGGGAAACACCCACACACTCCACTCCAAATGTAGGAACATGCAAGGGAACAGCAACAAAGAATGCATCATGAGAAAATCACACCATAAGAGCAAGAAAAAGTTGTGGCATTGAAAAGATCAAGAAGTCCACACAATGGAACAAGGGTCGTGGCATTAAAAAGCAGTCCAGCTACAACCTTCTTGCAAAGGGAGCAGAGGAAAAATCATTTGTCCCACGTTGTTTGTGTGGGAAGAGTTTAAGTTTTTTAAATAGAAAGGCACATAGATCATTAGCTGTCTTAAAGATAGTGGCTTTTGGAAATCCAAGCCTTTGTGGTAGGGCCCCCCATCCAATCTGACCTTAAATGTGGATGACATCAGTGTGATGTAGGTGTAATTTTGAATGAAGAGACAAGCACACTGATGTGTCAATGGAGGCTACGATGTCGACACGTGGTAGATCCAACAAATATCGCATACCTACAAAATGAAGTTGCTGGGTAGATAAATATTGCAAGTAAGCAAGCTGTCACCACGTGGCAACGAGTCTGAGTGGGTGATGAGTTGGCAAAAATTAGGAGTGGTTTATGAGGGCGCACAGGATCGTGCCACATGGCAAGATCGGACGGCACCCGCAAAACCACAAAAAGCAGATGCAAGTTGGTACAAAATGCGGGAATGTAGAATTTTGACATGTGGCATAGGTCCTAGTCGATGCTGATGTGGCAGTCTGGTATTTGAATGAGCAGTAGTCAGCTAATCAGAGGCCGCCACATGGAAAAAAGGCTCGGTCAGACTTGGTTGACCTTGGATTTAAAGGGCAACGGAAAAAATGTAAAGAAAATAAAAAATAGTTTTTAATTATTTTTTACAAAAATTTTACACATTCAAGTATTTTAATTTCAAGATGATGATATTCCAAAGTCCAAACATTAGAATATTATAGATTTTTGCAAAATTGGTGCAGACTAGACACTTGTATCAAGGGGCCATTTTTCAAATCAAGATTCTGAAGGTTTCTAGTAGAAAATATATATGCTCCAATATACCATCAGAACTAGAACAAGCTAAGCTTTCTGATTCTGTAGTCAAATTTTGCACAGGAAGTAGCTGGTTCATGCTATAGGGGGTTTTCTATTAGACATTGGTTGGCATGTTTTATCTAGTGTTTCAAGTTTCCAGTCAGAGAATTCAGTGAAAGGACACCTAAAATACATTGAGTAACCTTTATATCTGATTATTTTGTGTCTTTATGGTGTTTTGGCTAAAATTTGATCAATTAGCATGTATTCAGATTCAGTTATCAGATGCTTATCTTTTGCGGAGATATTTTGCATCTGGAGAGGCAAAATAGAAATGATATGATTGGAAATTGAGGAGGGAAGGTAGAAAGAAGTTTTGCAACTATTAGAGATGGAATTCCAAGTGGACACCTATCATTCTAAAATCAAATTTGAGAATTCATCTGGTCTATATCATTCTTTCTTTCTGTCATTGTAGGGGTTCTAGTTTTTTGTTACTGTGAAACTATTGTTGGTAGGAAATTTGCAGTCATTCTGTGAGACCACTTCTTTGGATCCAGAACTGTGATTCCACCTCCATTCTTCAGCAAATTCTTCTTGTATCAACAACAATAGTGTAGATAATACAGATAGCTCAGACATGTTAGGTTCTTTCATGTTTTAATTGCGTGCATTTAAATGTATTATTTCAAGGAAATTAATACAAAGGAACAAAAATTTCATTAGTTTCATTCTAATTCTCGTCTCCTTTATCAGTGATCTTCAATGTTTTACAATCTCTAAACAAAGAGTTTAGGTTGTAGTTGCAGCTCCTTAAGGCTGTATGTTAATTCATTGTTGCTTATAACCCAAGAGGTTGTGTAAATGCTGCAGAGAATCAATAGGGTTGCAAGTTTGTTGATGGGGATATCATGTAAGAATAAGGTTAAGATTGAGCATAGATGTCCATTTACAAGTTAAATGGATAGATTAGATATTTGAAGATACACATATGTCTCAGATATTCATATGTATGCATTTGATTCATGGATTTGCCCAATACATAAGGCACTGGTCATTTATAGGATCACTTGTTCATGCTGCTGCATATTAGGAGTTTTTTTGAATTCAAAATCTTTAAATCAAATCAATTCAGTTGTTCATGTTGAAGTGGATATCGAATTTAACCCTCACTCAGCTTTTGTATGTCATAGGTTTTCATTTAGCTACCGTAGATCTATTTCATTTCATGAGTTCTTAGGAGATATAAGGGGTTTTCATCTGCTTAATAGATTCAAGGATATGTTTTTGGACTGGTATGGTATCATTGGAATCTAAGGTCTACCCGCCTAGGTTTAGTAGAGCCTGAAGTAGAAGAAGGGTCATGCCTTATAGTTGGCCTGTTGTTAGAAATGGCATGTTGAAAATGGGAGTTAGCTGCCCCTAGACATGTCACTTTCTCAGTGGGATAATTGAAAACCCTCTAGCGTTTTCAAACACCAACACATGTAATTGCTTCACTTTTTTGATCTCCAACTAAGGAATTATATGTATCCTCTATTTTTGTAGTCTTCAAATTATCTTCATCTGCTTCTGGCTCAAAAATCTTTCCATCTTCATACTCTTCATCTTCTTCAACTTTAGGTTCACAAATATATGTATCCTCATCCTCTTGTTCTTCATTTGTATCACATGTGTGATAGTCCACTGGATCTTCTTTCTTTTCTACATCCAAATAATTATCAACATCTCTTGTTTGGTGATTTCTTCTTCTCTTTTGCAACTCTACTTCTAATTCATTCGCTTGCTTCTGCAAATCAAAGAATGCAACTCACGATGAATCTTAATTTCTTTCTCTAATTTTCTCAAGTCTAGGAATCCTCATAATCCATCTAATAACAAAATTCATCTTATTCTTTCTCTTCTCCATGCTCAAGTCTTCATAAGAAAAATAATGTACAACACAAGCACCTCGGGCAAACTACCTTACAATCAGTGATTAGTCTACACAATCAAGAACTCTTTCTTGCAAGGTCTTTGTGCAACCTACCTCACATTCAACAATTTATCCACGTGCTCAGGAACTCCCACTTTGATACCATTTGATGAATGGCCACACCACCCTTGCCAACTCACAACCAAAATCACAACAATATGGAGACAAAGAGATTACAAAATTCTTTGCAAATCATTATTTTGTTATACTTGAAAATTCTTTACAATATTCTCTAAATGAGAGCTCCAAATAAGATCCTCCACAAGAAGGGTCTTCGCACCAAGAGCTTCGACCAAGAGAAATTTCACCTCCAAAATTTCTTACAAGAGATTACACCATGAGATCTTCACTAGAAGAGCTTACACTTGAAGAGCTTGCATTTGAAGAGTTTACACCTGAAAGGCCTACACTTGAAGAGCTTACACTTTGAAGAGCTTATCCTTGGAGAACTTACACTTGAAGAGCTTACATTTGAAGAGCTTACATTTAAAGAGCTTATATTGTAAGACCTTACACTTCAAGAGCTTGATTGCAAATGATCATAAGCCTTGTTTAAATAGGAAATTCCAACCCAACACATTACAAACACATCCAATGTGGGACAAAAGGTAAATACAACTAACTTAAAATAAATATTAAATTCCCACCCAAATACAACTAAGAACCACCATGTGGACAAATTAGAAATTATATTTCCTTTGTGGATCACAACAAATATTAAATGCATGATTTAAGGAACTTGCCACAAACTTCTAAGAGGCCACCTACACACCTCGATAAATGAAATGACAACTATTTTTCTTATTTTTCTATTTATGCCACCTATGGACCTTCAAAATAGAAATTCCTCTTTTTCTCCTTTTTTCTATTTTTTTTTTCTTCTAATTTTTGTCACTTTCTCTCTCCTCCATAAAATATGTTATAAATTTTGATTGCACCCCTTTTTCGTGCTCCTACATCAATAATTATCTTCCTCTATGGGTTGATGGTTCAATGTAGTAAGTTGATGTTAATCTAAATACTCCCCTATAGATATATCAATCTTCTAAAAGTTCTCCCTAATTTCTTCATGAATTTTTTATGTATAATTCTCCTCTATTGACATCAATGTCAAAGTTTTAGTTTTGGTAATCTAAATATCTAGAGTGCTCTCATCATGAAAATCATCTCTAAAATAAGTTGTATAAATTCCAGTTGCCAATATAAACTATTGAACAAATAATTGCCTAAGAGTTCTCAATAACTCTACCCAAAGTAACTACCTTCCCAAAGCAGAATCACAAAATAGTGAGTCTAAGTCTATAAAAATACCCTAAATATATTAGACTGATGCTATCTTATATCAACTACTCAAAATTATCTTGGATAATAACCCCAAGCATGCCTCTAAGGTATTCAAAAGTATCCTTAACCAATGGTTTTACAAGGATATCTTATATTTTTTCCTTTTCCTAACATGCTCCAATTTTATTTTATTTTCTACTACCTTCTCTCGCAAAAAGTGATACTTTACAACAATGTGTTTAGTCTTTAAATTTACTAATAGATTATTTGAAATACTAATTATACTTTAATATCACAATGACTAATAATGGGTAATGAAAAATCAATACCTATACCCTTCAACATGTGCTTCATCTAAATTATCTAATTAGAGTAATTTATTGTTGTTACATATTCTACTTCTATTGAAGATTGTTCTATAAAGTCATGTTTCTTTCTTAGCCATGAAACCAATGCTCCTTCATGAAGAATGCTACACCACTTGTAGACTTTCTATCATCAAAATTTCTTACCCATTCTACATCAATATGCATATAAAGTGAAATATTTTTATCTATCTTGCCATAATTCATAATCTAGTGTGTCCCTTTAAATATTTGAAAATTATCTTTGCTACTACTAAATATGTCTCTTTAGGATCTTCTTCGAATCTAGCCATAATACCCACTATATTGGTTATATCTCATCTTTTATGAATTGGATATTTTACTCCTATCCCTAATTTGTAATTTGTTACCATTACACTAGAAGATTCATCTTTTCTCTACAGTTTGGAGCCTGTAAACATGGGTATAACCACTAGCTTATAATTTTCCAATATAAAACTTGTCAATGGATATTTGAGATATCTAACATGTGATAAAAAAAATATTCTACCCTTATTTTGAGTTGTTCACAAACCAAAGAAATAATTCACTTGACCAATCATACTCATCTCAAATTCATTCATCATTTTCATTATTCATTTCTCACTAGCCTCATTGTTCCATCCAAAGATGATACATCAAACAAAGACTTCAATAATTATTAATCCATACAATTTTTTTCTTAGGTACATGCTACTATCTTCATTACCTTTCTTGAATCAAAAAGTGACCAATTATTTTTCCAAACTCAATACTGAGCTCAAGGTGCTTTCATTAACCCATATAATGCCTTTCTTGGTCTAAAAACCATATCTTTGTCTTGAGTTTGTATAAACCCATCATGTTGTTCAATATAAACTTCTTCCTCAAGCTCCATTCAAAAATGCTAATTTGACATCGATTTGATATACCTATAAATTCATATTATATGTATTAGCCAAAAACATCCCTACTACTTCAAGTCATGCAATAGAAGAAACGGTCTCTTTAAAATTGATTGATTCCTAATACGAATATCCTTTACATGCCAATATTATTTTGTTATTTCGGTCACTTCTCCTTCTTCACTCATCTTGTTCCTCATTACACATTTCATTCCAGTAATATTCTTATCCTAAGGTCGAAGGACCAATTTTCATGTATCATTCTTTTATATTTGATCATGTATCTCTCTCATAGATTTTATCTAAATCTCGTATTAATATGCTTCATTTTTACTCTTAGGTTCAACTTTTCATACAAACAAATTTAATCTCCTACTTGATTTTTTTTTAAACTGTTTTATTTTTTCTTACAACTATCTATTGATGTTCTCTATTTTGGTGTTACTTATTCTTCTCTAGCTTTAGGTCTTAGCTACTTTCTTTGTTCCTCGATCTACAAAGTATTTTCAATTTTATCATATGATTCTTCTTTTTAATTTTGATGTTACGCCTTTAACTAGTACTTGATTCATTATGAGAATCATAATCATGTATCCTCTCCTATATTTTGAACTTCTCATTAACTTATATACTTGCACTTTCAACTATTGTTCTCAATCTCTGATTAAAACATCTATATGTCTTTTTTTAAATGAATAACCAAAAATAATACCTTCATAAATTATACAATCATTTTTTTATATATAATCCTCTCTTTTGATATAACATTTTCTTCCAAAAATTCTAAATTATTTCATATTAGATGTATTCCCAAACATAGTTTCATAATGTTTATAACTAGTACCTTGTTTGATCTATACTTTTTTTATGGTGCATTCTAGAGTGTTCACTTCTTCTATCAAATAGATATGTGATAAATTTCCTTTAATCATCATACCTCTTGCTACTTCACTCACTTATTTGTTCCTTTTTTTATATCCCATTCTATTTTGTTATTTTAGGAGCTAAAAGTTTCCTTTTAATTCCATTGTCATTACATAAGTTATTGAATTGATTTGACATTTTTTTTTCCTCTATCAGAACTTAAATATTTTATCCTCAATATATATTCATTATGTACTCTAGTCTTGAATAGCTTGAATTTCTCAAATGCTTCTTATTTCTCTCTATGGAATACTAACCATATCATCCTTGTAAAATTGTCAATTAACATAATAATTCTTCACAATAAAATGTTCTTTTTCTTGAAGGACCACATAAATATGTGTGTATAAAAAAATTTCTTGATGTAGTAAATAGTTTTCTTTGAAAGGAGTTCTTCTTCTATTTAGACATCACATATTCTTCACCAACCATGTTAGAGGGTTTCATAATATTAGGTAGATCTCTCATTTCATTATTATCAAAGTTTATGTGATGAAATATCTTACTCCATAGCCAATTATCATCCACTTTAGCAACCAAAAAAGTAATCCTAGTAGAAGTCAATTTTTAAAAATACCTTTTGTTCTTTTACATGTTCCAATTAGTTTACCATCCTTGTCCTTAATTGTGCATGTCTTCTTATTGAATTGCAAAATGTATCATTTATCAATAAGTTGTCTAATACTAAATAATTTATGTTTCAATACATCAACAAAGTAGGCATCTTCAGTGTTATTTTTTCCATCAAGTGTAGTATATCCTTTTCCCTTAGTAGGGCATGGTGCATTGTTACCAAATTTGACTAGTCAAACATCATATCTATTTGATTTAGAAAATTTATTGTTATCACTAGTGAAATGATGTGAGCATCCACTATCTATGATCCATTTTGACTTTTTATTTTTTACATATGATATTAATGTTTTTAACTCTTTTGTATTGATTCTTTCCTTTATAGAAAAAAATCATATTATTTTTCTCTTCATTATCAATTTCTAGGAAATTTATCTATTTGAAATAAAATTGATCAACTTGATCATGAAAGAAGTTTGTAATCTTTAACTTCTGTGGATTTCTATGTTTAACCTTCTCTTCTCACTTAGAACATTGATATGAAAAATGGCCAAATTATTTACAATTCCAATAAGAAAAATATTTCTTACCTTTAGGCTCTCTTTTCATGAGTAGTGCAATACCTTCATCCATCTTCTTGTCTTCCTCTTTCACAGCTTCCCAATAGCTACCATGGTGTCCAGTTGTTGCTACACTTCTAGTTAATGTTCTTTTGTCCTTGTGTACAATAGTTCTAAAAGAAGTTTATATTTTGGTCTAATTTTTATTCTTTTTTAGATAATATTTGTATTATTCTACATTATTATAGCCTCCCAAATAATGTTTCTTGGTTAAATCTAGGTGTGATAGTGATAATCTCTTCAATAGCTATTACCTTAGTCTGAAAAGAAGATTGAAATGTCTTAAGAATTTTTAATACCACTTTATTTTATGTTATAGTTCCATCAAAACTCTTGATTCCTCCAACAATCTATGAAATTATTTGAAAATATGAGTTTATTGATTCATCCTCATGCATTCTACCACTATTGAGTATATCCTTCAAATTTTATAGTTTGCATTTCTTTGCATATTGATCACTTACAAAGAAAATTTTAATCTAATCCAAATACCATGTAAAAGTTGTAAGTTCCTTACCTCAATAAATTTTGTTTCAGGAACAGAAGAGATCAATATATCCCTAGTATACATATTGTACATGAATTGATCATCTAATAGTCATCCTTCTAATATTTGTAGTTCTATGCATAAAATTTTGTACTTCCTTTTTTGAATCCCATATATCTCCTTAAACTTTTAAAATTTTTGATAAAGGACTATATAGTATAATACCAGTTATTAGAATGAAAAGTCCACCAACACAACTGACATAGGGAGAGAGTTGGAGTGAATTAGTTGTGTGCTAGTTATAACTTAAATTAATATTATCTAGTCTATTTCCAATAACCAATATATGCAATAACCATAACATAAGAAACATGTATAATAAGACACGATTTTTTAACTAGGGAAACTCTTTATTAGAGGAAAACCTCTGATGGGATGATGCCCACAAGATAATGTACTAATATAAAAATTTCGTGAAAAAGGATATGACCCTATTAGAAGCCAATTATATACAATCATTACATTTGAGTCCTTATTTGGAGACTTTTTAAATTGTTATTAGAATATTCTAACCTTGTCAGGAATTTTTCCAACCCTATTATGAGATGATAATAAAAAAAAACCCCACTATCTAAATTACTTCAAAATTGTTACATAAAATAGATATCTAGGATAACATATCCCAAGTGTGAACTAAAAACTGCACAAACTTATTTTCCACTACAATTCCTTCAAAGTTATCAACACAATCTTATCATCATCTTCTTCTCTTCTCTAATAAAACTCACACCCTTTAATTCATTCACAAATAACAAAATCATAAGTTTATAATCAAGAAAATAAGCCTTTTTTAATACATTTTCCTAATAATTTATTCATTTGGCCTTGAGGCTTCTGAGATGTACAATTTTTAATATATGACCTCATTAGGATAAATTACATTATTCATTATATTATATATTTATTCATCACAAACAAACCCAACACAAAGTTCAGCTAACAATGATATATCACATTTAATAGTTCAACACCCTTTACAAAGTAATCTCTAGAATATAATACTTCAAACTTATCATTACAAATGTGTATTTAATCATCATCATCCCACTAAACTAAATTCCATCTTACTTAAAGATATAATTAAATTATTGGTAAAGTATTTCTTGCATTCTACCATGTGACCAATCTTCACATGTCCAACTATAACTAATATTATCCTTCAAATAACTTTCCATCAATATAGATATAATATCTGGACATAACCTTGAACATGAATATAAGCATGCATAACTTAATTATTCATACCTTGACCTCACTAAATAAATTTATCTCAATAACTCTAACTTTTAATACTAGAATACATATATATTTACATCAATGACAAACCTAGTCATGAATGCAATATATAAGAAATCAATTGAAGTGTCAACCACTCAATAATCTCCCTAAACATGCTAACAATCTCCCCTTTAAGAATATTGACATCATTAATGCTCAAATTTCTAAACATCTAAAATACAAATTAGAGCCCACCAAAATGACTATTGCATAAAATATTTGTAAAAAAGGAGAAACTAAGCACCTCAAAATAGTAGAGATAGAGCTTATATAAATAATGTTATCAATCTATTTGGCTTCGTGAGAGGGGATTGATCATTGTGTAAGATGATTAAGTATTAGCAAGAGTTCCTAACAGGAACTAAAAAGAATAAAAACTTATTTTGATTATTATTTTTGTTGTTCTATTTCTTCCTAGTGGTCCTAAAAGAATCTCATTTTATTTTTATTATCATTGATAAATTCAATGACATAAGAAAATTAATTTGAGGTGTAAAATTTATGTGTAGAACTTGAGTGGGTTGTTGATCTTCAATGATGTCATCAATAAAAAAAAAGACTATCACCCTTACCTATTACAACTACAATTATCTAAATTTGTTTTCATTGTTCGATAAGTAAGAGATTTGGTAGGAAGAGATTTGAAAGTTGTATTTTTAGGATTTATTAATACTTTTATTTTTTACATCTTAAAAATTCAAGAAAATCATGCTTGAGTTATGGAGTTTTACCCCCATGAGAGGTGTTTTCCATTTACCTTGTTAAGTGTGTTTCTCCCTAATCCTTGCAAGGGTTGTTGTGTCTTCACCCTTCTAGGGGAAATTTCCAAGACCCCCACAAAGGGGAAATTGCCCCTTTGACCATGCTAGGGGAATTTCCCAAAGATTCTTATTTTATTTTTGAAGTGAGTATTTGTAGTATGAGTCATTTTTTAGACCATTTTCAATACTCTCACTAGATATTACTTGATGTATACTTTTTGTCTTAGAAAATGATATTTTATTTTGGGAAGGATGTGTAGTTTGTATAAAATACATATTGTTCTTTTTTGTAATTTTAAATATTTGTAAGTGTAGTAATTATCCTCAATATCTTAATTTGTGTTTGTAGTTACATGATCAATCTATTTTTATGGATTGAACAAATTAGATTAATTTCATATTGGTAGCATGTATGAAATTTTAAATACTTTAAAATGTCTACATTTTATTTGATTATCAATTTTTCTAAGTTTTTGGTCCTACTTATTGACTTGAGTTCATGGGTTTGAATTGAGTTAGCCTTTCCTAGTCTAAGATTGAATTTTTTTCTTTAAATAGTACTCAAGCTCAAAGTGTCTCTATTTTGTTGTTTAGGTTTTATTTCAACTACATATTAGTTGTGATTAACAAGTGAAATTGCAATCTCTTTTTTTTTTTTAATAAAAGATATCTTTTATGAGAATTTTTAGAATTTTAAGTTCATTTATAGAGATTGTAGAAAAACATATTTATTGATGATACATAATTTTAGATATATAAATGTATACTAAGGTAACTTGAATCAAATGATTTAATAAATAATATTATTATAAATATCTCAATATAAATCAAAAGAAGTCAAAATAATTTTGAATAGTAAATAAATAAATATAATAATAATAATTTGAAGTGTATGTACTCCAAACTTGATAAGTTGTGTGGAAGCATTATAGTTATACAAGAGACTATTTACATGTGTAATCTCAAAACCATTTTAAAATACTTTTATATGGATTGTGAAAATAAGACTTTGATTTTATAACTCTAGCAGTATGGATATGTTTTATCCTTGTTTGAAATTTCTAGAAAAGTTAGCGATACTATTGAAAAAATTCAATAAAAAAAATTTTGGTTGAGAACAAAGGAGAAATATAGGATGAGCCTCATGTCTTGGGAGAAGGTTTGCAAACATGAATCCCAATGGGGGTTAAACTTGAGAATAATTTCCTATCATAATTCGATTCTTATGGCTAAGGTTAGCTAGAGGTTGATTTGGAATGCGAAAGGATGGTGTAGAACTATGAAGGAAAAAAACATGAGAGGATCACCTTTCTAGTATCATTTACTTAGCAATGGTATTCTAGCTAGATCTAGAATATGGACCAAAATTGTTAACAATCAGAAACTTTTGAGAAAGAGTGTTAGATGGGTGATTGAGAATGAGAGTACTATTAGATTTTGGGAAGATAATTGGAGTGGTAATCATCTTTTCCAAACCCATGATAGTATGGTTAAGAATGCCTTTATAAATCAATTTGGTAAATGGTTAAGTAACCATGAAGATAACAATGGGAAATAGAGAAAACTTGACTAGATTATCCTGAATTAGAATCTCATCTAGGAGCTTAGAATACTATCATTGATCAATTGTAATGCAGGGATTGAAAATATGTGTTGAATTCGGGCATAATCTCAAAGATTAACTTCTTTTGGTGGGTGGTACTATATGGGAGTATACTCATGATATACAATATAAAAATAAGAGGGTTTCAATTTGTTAATTGGTGTGTCTTATTCCAAAGGGAGGAAAAATCAATTGATCATTTACTAATTTGTTGCACCTATGCTAGTGAGGTGTGGAAGAGAATCTTGCATAGATTTGGGATGTAGTGGGAATTCAATGGTGATCTTCAGAAATTTATACTAGGCTAAGATGATTTGTCTACTCTCTCCTTCATTAAGATTCTATGGAAGGTGTTAACCCCATATATGTGTTGGCACTTATGGAAGGAAAGGAACAACTACATTTTTAGGGATATGTCCATTGTCCCCTTAGTTACTCTAGAAATCACTATTGATTTATCAAGAGAATGCATCCCCCACTGGAGATGAAAGATTCATCTTCATCCTCCTACCATTAGTGAGCATATTATTAAAAATAATTGGGGGTTTCTTGATCTAGTTTCTAAATTTAGAAATTCCAAAGTTATAGCTAGGCAAGTGAGATGGGAGCCTCACCCACCTCTTGCTTTAAACATAATTTTGATGGTTTAGCTCAGAATAGTATTTCTACTATGGGAGGAATTATTAGGGATGATAAAGGTAATTTGGTAATGTCTTACTTAGGAAAATGTGATGAGAATACCAACAACTATATGGAAGTTATGGGGCCATTTTGGTGTTGGTATGTTTGTTATTCTATCAAAAGCTTGAGCTATCATTGAACGTCATAAACACTAGACTTGCCCAAATCCATGAAAGGTAATTAAGCCATGTCGCAAACCCTAAAGGAGGTACTTACACCAAGTCAACAATCTCCCCCTCAACACCAGTTGAGGGTTCCACATCGATAGAATGAAGGAGACCTCCTAAGATTCGAGCACATGACCTAAGGCTCTGATATCAATTTTTGGTATGTTTTTCATTGCATCAAAAGCTCGAACTATCAACAAATGTCACAAACACTAGACTTACCTAGATCCATGAGAAATGGTTAAGCCATGTCACAAACCCCAAAGGGCATGATGACCACCAAGTCAACATTTGGGGGGTCGGGCATGCCAACTCGATTAGTATACAAAATCTAGTTGTTGAGGGCCATTTGTAGCTCATTATTGAGATAGTTAAGATATAAGATAAACTTAGCCAGAAGGTTTCCCTAATAATCAATAATGCCCATGCTTTCATATCAGCATTCTGAGAAGTGACTATTAAGCATACTTACTGTCAAGGCAACCAAGTGGATGATGTGCTAGAGGCAATTAGACAATAGATGGTCGATAGGTGCAACTTGGGTAATATTGTTGGTCTTCTAGCTAGGATACATGCCTTGGTATTAAAAGAAATAAATTAACTTTTATGGGGTTGGTTTATTATAGGTGCATCACCTTTAGGATAATCATTATTATGAGTGCCTTTTTAAAAGATGACCAAAATAAAATTCCCATACATTGAAAAAGAGCATGAGTGGCCCTAGAAATGGTGACCAAATTTTAAGATATTTTTACGCAAGAAAGGATGCCACCTTAAGTAAGGTTTTGTTTGATTGTGTTTGAAAAGAGAGGGGTGTTTTAAATAATAATAGTGCAATGATTGCTCACAAGAGCATATGTGGCTAGAATCAAAGGGAGTGCACTCAGACCCATTAAATATTTTTGTGGTTGCTACCTATGGTTTACGATTATTATGGTGGTATTTATTATTTGTTCAAATCTCATTTGAACTAGTTCAATCTGAAATTTCTCTCTGTAATTTTTTGTGCCTTTTTCAAACTAGATTGTGGGGAAGGTGGGGTAATGCCAATTTCTTCTAAGGATTTTATTGAGGACTTGGGAGAGAACAATGATATGGGTGGGATTCCTATGCACATTAAATCAGATATTGTTGAAGACTATAATGAATTCTTTTTCAATGATCTAAAGGACGGTAGGCTACTACTTTATATGCAATGTATTGAGGGCTATGAGGAGTCTATTTCCATGTAGTTTTCCAACCATTCGAATAATAGGATAGTGATCGTTAATGGGATCTCATTCAAAATCAACAAAGAGGTCATTGTAAAGGTTGTCTTTCTCTCTTTAGATAGTCAAAAATATAGAAAATAGATAAGGGCCTAAGATGAAGCCAACCTCAGCCAATTATTTCATCTTAGTGAGAGTCAGAGCCATGACCATCATGGGTTCCTGGGAATAGCCCGGTTGGATCCATGGAAAGATGTATGTTACACTATTATGTGTTATATCACTTTGGAGGGTAGGTTTAAGATCTTTTACTCCTACCATTTCCCCATTTTGATCCATTTTAGGAATTGTGATCTTATTTTGTTCCCATATCTTATTTTGCACTCTATGGAAGACAACATCCACAAAGATAGGAAGAAGATGAAGGATGGAAAACCTTACAACTTCCTTTGTCATGATTTTATGTTTAAATTGTTAAACTTCAAAAAAGCCCTTTGTCCACCCCAACCTATCAATGTTCAGGTTGTTCTTCCTAACCCAAAAATTTTCACCTTGACCCCTCAAGTCTCTGTAGACATTGTGTTCACTTTGGAAATTAAACACCCTATGACCTCCCTATCCCAAATACTTTAGAAAATCAAAATGGAGAAGGATATTAAGATTGTGAAATTTTTTGTGGAGATGAAATAAGGGAGAATGGAGTCCCTTGGGAATAAGAAGAAACCAATGCAAAAGGATTCCAAGACCAAACATGAGCACCCTACTAGTTTGGATTCCACAGGTAGTGGGAAAAATAAACCCCCTCAGAAAAGATAGAAAAAGAAGGCTAATAGGAAAAGATACATTGAGAATGATGATGAAGACATGGCTAGTGATGAGAAATGGGGGAAATTAGTCCTATTTTTAGCCACCTAAGACTTATGTCATACTATATTTTAGATATTTTCAAAAATGATAGTTGTGATAATTCCAAAAGGGTGGAAGACAATGGAGATACATTCACCCCCCCTTCTCATCAACATGAGACTAATAAATAGATTCGTGAAAAAGACCCCTAGGTGACCTAGAGGTGAAACCTAGACCTAGAAAGAAAATCATTTCACTCTGGAGAGGAGCTTCAAGAACCTTGAGGAGAGGCAAGATTTTGTTGAATGTAAATTTTCTAATGTGGCTAGGTTTTCTTGTTCGGGTTATGCATTTGGCAGCTTCGACTCTTCCCCTGCTTCATGTCAAAAAAGGTCTCACTACTATGGTAGGGATGGACACCATTGGTTCTCTTTACATGTTTCTAGCTAATGACTGGTTGTAGCTACTATTGGACAAGCTAGAGGGGAAGGAGAAGAATAAGGAGAGCTAGCTCTTTGTTGATTATTAGGTTTTTGTTATTTTTATGTCTTCGACACTCGACCCATGTGGGCTTTGTTTATGATACTTTTCTAGACTATACATAATTATTGGTTTTGTATATATTATGGTTATGGTTACTGGTAGGTTTAATGTTAGACATTGCTATACTTTGGTTTGAGGGTATTTGAAAATAAGAAAGGGGGTAGGTTACAACATTTTGTTTTTAGGGTTAGCCCCTATTTTTTGGCTTCTTTTTAATATTAAAAATAATATATTTGAAGGAATTTCTCCATCTCTAGACAATTTGAAGAAACTCCAATTTCTAAGCCTCAATAACAATAGTTGACTGGCCGAATTCCAATAGAGCTTATCACCATTCAAAAAGTCTAAAATTAGTCTCACACAATAACCTGGGTAGAACTATTCCTCGGAGAACTTTGACATCAAGATTATATCTCCAATAACTTTAATATGACATTGGAAATTACATTTGAATTCTGAAATCATTTCTTATTCTAGAGTAAATAGACAAAAATAGACAAAAATAATCTTTATATAAATTTGACGGCTGTCAAAACTCTTCTCTTCCACCGGATGCTATCCCAAAATATTGACTCTCGAAAAATGCGTAGTGTGAAACAAAACACTGTTCTCGAAAAATTGTGGGCAGCTGTTCTTTTCTGATAATGATTGGGGAAACAGCCTTTTCCAAGCAAAAAAGACTCTTGACTGGATTATTGGCAATTAGGAGACCTGAATCAATCTGTCCTTCATCACCGAATATCTGTATTACTTTGTTATATTCATTATATAATAAGTTGTACGGTTGTATCCATTCTCTAAATATTAACAGAAGGATCAGTTTCATGAGGAAATCCGTTGGAATTTTATTAGTTGTTTATTTAGTTTGGTGCTCTGTCTCTCTAATTATATCATGGAAGCTTTATTATCTGCATCTAGTACTCCAAATTTTTCCCCTCTTCACTACTATTGTATTCGTAGGATCATTTGTTTTACTCTTCGCCACTTTTATGCAACTCTATATGGACAGAAATAGAAACAGTATATCTGATTTTGAAACCCTAGAAACCGAAATCCAAAGAATTTCCCATCCATACCTTAAACTAACGAAGGAAGATTTGCTTGAAGCAACAAGCAATTATAGCGAGAGAAGAATAATTGGGAAAGGCCGATTTGGAACAGTCTACAGGGGAATTCTTGCGAATGGCCAAACAGTAGCCATCAAAAGAATGGAACATGAAGAGAATAGAGAGTGCTGCCAAGAACACTTTTTATCAGAGCTTGAGATTTTGGGGAAAATTCGTCACAGAAATGTTATGAGAATTTTAGGCTACTTCTTCAATGGCCAAGAAATGATGATTGTGTCAAAATTCATGGTTAATTTTAGCCTGGATGTTCTTTTGCACGGCCCACTAGATTGCAGATTGGATTGGAAGCAAAGGTTGAATATAGCCGTCGGAGTTGCCCATGGGTTGGCTTATCTTCATCATGAATTGAGGAATACAATTGTGCACTGTGATCTGAAACCTGAAAATATCCTTGTTGATGAACACCTTGAAGCCCATATCGCTGACTTTGGCGTAGCTAGGATTATGAACAATAATGAGATTACACCAATCTCTTTAGGGTTTTGCTTCACCATCGGTTATACAGCTCCGGGTATGATCGTTGAATTTTCTGATCAAAAATTTATTTGGTATAATCTTTTATGCTTTTTTCAATGATATATTTATCTAATTACTATGGTTTTTTTTCTGTAGAAAGAGCGTATCAAGTGACTCCCTCTGCAAAAGCAGATATATATAGTTTTGGAATTGTACTGTTAGAATTGATAAGCGGTGTGAAACCAACAAGCACAAATTTGGCTGAGAAGGGACTGACACTTCCTCAATGGGCTGCCAAGGCACAGATAGAGAACAACTTGATAGATGTCATTGATGACTGTTTAAAAAGCATTTATAAGGATGGACAAATCTATGTCGAAATGGAGAGAGTTGCAAAATTAGGAATCATATGTACACATGAAAATCCAAATTTAAGGCCCCATACTAAAGATATAGTTAAAATATTGACTGACATAAAACAAGATATTAGAAAGTTCAATAAACCAGTTTCTCTGCTAGCCCAACAAGAATTTCACTGCAATGAAATTCTAACTGATTCGTCTGAATCTGTTTAAATCTTAAATAAAACTTAAACTTATATAATATTGCAAAACTTGAACTATATCTATTAATTCTGTTCAAGTTTAAATTTATGTTCAAAGCTATTTAATGCAATTTGTTTATTGAAATCTGATGGTTATTTTTTCTCTTGCAATATTGATTAACTATTTACATCACTCTTATATTGATTTTCGGGGAAACCATGAGATTCAAATAAAAAATAAGTAATCGATTTATACTTTGACTTCAACCATTTTGTAATTGATTCTTAAATGATCGTTTAGTTCTGCCAATAAAAGCTTTCGTTTATTGTTGATTTCGATAAAATATTTAGGCAATTAATTTGAATACAGTTTACATATTTAAATATTACCTCACAATTGCCTTTTACTGGATGAATAATGAATGAAATGCATGATAAAACTCAATAAATATCTAAAATTTAATATAGTAACAATTCCCGCGTTAATTTGTATACCGAGAGGAAATATGTCATTACAGAGGCACCATGCAATCCATCGATATGATTCAATAATAGAGTCATTATGTATTATACAAAGCGCTATCTTTGGTGTATTGTCCTTGCTTGTTTATTAATGTCTTTAAAAAAGAGTTTAACAGTAAATGTTTTATCCAAAATCTGCCCATCTGGAAATTATTGGGAGATAGAATGGGCGCTGTCCAAATCATTTAAAAAAAATTGCTAATTGCCGAAAGAAAGGCATCGAAAGTAACACGAAGGATAAGAAAAGGACGCCGGGCAGGTTAGAATCCCTGCCACAAGAAAAAAAGAAACCATTGTTTGTTGCAATTGTAGCTACCATTAAATGCGTCCAAAGGCCAATAAGAGCATATGTGGTATTGGATAAATTTTGTAAGTCGTACCAGATTAAACATAGTTTCGAGATACAAAACTTTAAAAGATCCAACCATACTCAAATAAGTTTATCAAAAACATGAGATAAATTAAAAATATAAGATAATTTGGAGCACTTGTCTCTTATCAATATTGTTCTTAGTTGTCCGTGTGAATTGAAGCCCACTTAATTAGTTAAAAATTGAGTTAGTTTTTAAATACAATGTAGATTTTAATGGAAACTTCATGTACTTTTAAGTAGTTTTAGAAATTTATTTATTTTTCAAAATGAAGCTATTACAAGTGTAACATAGTGGCTAATTACTTGTCACATTATAATAAATATAAATTATTGATATAATTTTTAATTAAATTGAATATTTAAATATAAACTCTATAAATTATTTTAAATTTTTAAAATTAAGTTACAATATCTTATTTAATAAAAACTTTCTATACTTTTAAATAGTTTTAAAAATTTATTTATTTTTCAAAATAAAGTTACTACATAATAAACAATTGTCACATAGTGGCTAAGTACTTGTCGCATTATAATAAATATAAATTATTGATATAATTTTTTAATTAAATTTATATATTAAAAATATAAACTATAAAATTATTTTAATATTTTAAAATAAGTTACAATATCTTATAATATTATTTAATTATATTCTATTTGAATATAATATTTTTCTTAAATATTCTATTTTTAAAATTAAAATTTTAATGAAATGAAATATTATGATTATAAATCTAAACTACTTGGTGCTTGAAGGCATGTCTTTCACCCCTAATAAAATAGAGTCCATCAAATATTGTCCATCAAAGTGTCATAGCTAATCAAATAATCATAAATTTTTAACTTTAAAAAAGTGCATGTATACTATAACAAAAAATTAAATTATTGCATATAAAAAGAGATATGTAATTTTAATTGGTAGACATTGGTTCTAGACATTATATTTAATAACTAGTTAATAGACAAGATTCAAAAATTGATACAATAGTACTTAGCCTATGAACAAGTCCTAATAAATAATCTTTCTATACTTGTTTTTATTCTAAAAATGTCTGCTCTTTTTGAATTTAAATTATGAATTTATTTATTTTTAAATCACTTTCTATATTTGTTTTCATTCTTAAAATATCTACTCGTTTTAAATTTAAATTATGAAAAAAATAAATTAATCATATAAATGTGTATTTTTAAAGAAGATCAGAACTATGAATAGTAATTATTAATATCATTCTTTATCACAATTTTCTTCCCATATTAAATATTATCTGTAGTTCTACTTTTTTACAACCTATTAATCTTGATACATAATGATTAAAAATAATAATTATAAGATTTGTGAATCTTACACTAATTTGATCTAATGAAATCCATTTACAACCTCTACATTGTGATAACTTAAAATATCAATTATATCTTGTATTTCCAACTATATAAAAAAATGCAACAACTACATAATATAGAGAAAGTGCATATGCCTACAAAAGAGAAACTTTGTGTATTAGTATAGTCGATGATTATTAAATTGAAGTTTATGATATTTCAAGTTCTAAGTAACACAAACCATAAACAAAGAGAAGGAAAAACATAACTCGAGAAAAAACTTGAAATTCTCTTCTTAACAGCATCATTAGACAAAATTCATAGCCTTTCTTGAATGAAATGGAGCTCCCCAAGTTGCCTAAAATTGATGCCCTAGGTGCAAGTGACAAAGATCATGCAAGTAGGTGAGCATGGTAAACTTTACAAAGAGTGCCTAGAGAAGCAATGGAATTTAAACTTTGAAGGAGAAATTGCATGACAACAATAAATATGAAAAAAAAATTGGGAAAGGTTACAAGTTTGGTGTAAATAAATTCTTAAATCTCAGTGATGAAGAATTCAAAAATAAAAATCTTTAATAGCATTCATATATATAATGGAGAAAAACTTACCAGAGAGAGTAAGAATGAACCTAAAATCCTTCAAACTATTGCCATTAGCACCGCTATATAAAATTTGGGAAATGAATTTAAAAAGCCCCAAACAACAGTTGCAGAAGGAAAAAACAAACTAAAAGCCCCAAATAGTAGTAGAAAAAGGGGAAAAAAATGCCTATGCAATGCAAGAGGGCAAGTTAAAGGAAAGAAATAAAAGGGCAAGAATAGAAATGGTTTTTGAGTGGGTATCTCACTTTGCCTGACAAATTGCAAAAAACTTCCAATGAGGTTGACAATTTTCTGACCAAAAATTGTAAAAATTGGGAACAAAGTTACCACATATAAGCCTATCGGCTTAATAAACATTAGAACTCATCACTAAAGAAGAAAGTTAAGAAAATTACTTCTTCCTTTTTGGATATATACCTCCATTAAACTAACATGGGATGCCCAATTTTCTACCAGAGAAACTTGAACTAGATCCAGAGTTCCTGAAAAAATTCCCCTATTTCTCTCCAACCAAACATGTCCAAGAATAAAGGAAGGACCAAGAGCCCAAGAAGCCTAATGAAAATAAGGTTTCAAAGAAGGTGACTACCTCATACAATAAAAGAACTCAAAAAAAGAGGAAACTTTCTTGCAATGGCGATTGGGACTGACCTTTCCACTAGAAGTATTCTTAATAAAGGAGCACTAAAAGAAAATATGGGGAACATATTTATCACCATCACGAAATAAATCACATATCAAGTAAAATTTATGCCAAACCTACAACAAAGTAGAAAAGTTATATATCTTTTCTAAGTGTCGTGACTCTTCTTGCAACTTTCATTGTTTTGTCTATGTGGCAAACATATGGCAAACTTGTTGATTTTGACCTAGTCAAACTTTGATTTAAATTTAGATTAATTAACAAATGAGTTAACTTCTACAATCTGATTTCTTAATTAGGATGATTAAATGAATAATTAATCTGCTGAAATGTTTTCATGATGTTATTGATGTTAAACATGATTAGGCTTATAACATTATTTTATAATGATGAAATGGACTTCTAGATGATGATGTTATAAGTTATGTTTCATAATGATGATGCATTATGGATACTGATGTATTTATTATTACATTATTGCTATGATGTTGAGATGTCAATTAGTTATCTCTTTAAGGGAAATTGACTCAATTTTGTTTGCAAGTGTTTGAGTGGATTCAGGATCAATGGGACGAGAGTGTGATTGAGGTAGAGAGGGTTACCCTCTCAGAAGGGGGTGCATTGAATGGTCTCATAGCCACACACACATACACACTTAATTTTTTTTATGATAATTTGACTTAATATGACATGCTATTTTGTTTAATTTTTAGATATAATCGTAGAGAAGAAATTCTTATTATTATGTTTGTATAGTATTTGAGAAATGTATTGCATAAATATATATATACATATACATATACATACATACATATATATGATGTTAAATATTTAATCTTATATAGAGATCAAATAAAAATGTATTTTCCTTGTTATTGATTGTTTGTTAATAATCTAACATATATATATATATAAGGATTATTGCATTGATTGTGATTTACCTGGACGACATTGAACTATAACTAAGGGAGGAGATTGAGGAGAGAATAGAGGTTCGTATTTGGGAAAACAGTTGTGAGAAATAGAGTGGAGGGGACGACTTTTAATGCTAGTACCTGAATCTAGTTAAGGGGGAAGAAATGAATATAGAAGGGGGGTTGGAAGAAGGGAGGGCAGCGGAAGTTGGAGAAAAGGGGGAGAGGTGGAATCTGTAAACGACAACAGTGAAAGGCGAAAAGGGGAAAGGGAAAATAAACTTGTATTGGCAGCTGCAGAGGTCAGAGAAGGGATGTGGAAAATAGCGCAAGCCAGGTTATTTTAACATTTGTTAAGTTCCAGTTTTTGCTATTTGTAATTGTGATTATTTTGGGAAAAGATTTTGTTTATGGTAATTACTAGTAGGATCGAACTCATGAACTTGTCAATATCATGTTATCAGACATTGTAGCCGGAAATTATTCTTTTTAAACTTTGATATATGGCTCAGCTGTGGAAAATGGTAGGATTGGAGACATTATCTTTGATTTTTCTTGCATTTGTTATTGATTATATCTTAGTGTGATACCGCAATGACGAATAAGACTGAAACCTCATGATATGGCTGTAGTGGCAGAGCTAATTAGAATTTCATCTTTGTCTTGTGTTACTTCAATCACTCCAACTCCAAGACTGCTAACGTCAGCCAACTGGGTCTTATGTTTTTATTTTGTGGATAACTTTGAGGTTCTCCTCGTCTGTTTATTCCCTGTCTTCCAGTTCAGCTATGCTTCATTTCCATTGCACAACTCATTCTGTACTGAGATACAACGTTTGACTTTCCTATGCCGTACGAGAAAGCCTTCTTAGTTTTGGGGATATCACTAATTAAGTGTAGTGGTTTGTAGGTTAGTTTTATTGTTTCTTTTCCTTCAACCCAGGGTTCAAATTAGCTTTAGACCCTGTATTTGTTGAGAGAAGACATGTCTTTTGACTGAAGTTAGCTTCCTGCAACTGCTAGCAAGGATTAGGAGAGACTTTTCTTGTAGAAATTATTGCTAGCTTGATTGTGAAGTCATAAATCTAGCTTGCTAGCTTGATTGCTAGCTAAACCCTCTTCTGAAAGGCTTAAGTCAAAATCGACCCTCTAGTTCCAAACATGCAGATGTAATAAAGAAATTACTTTCTGATTAGACAATAAGTTTTAAAGTAGAATTTTTTGTGATCAAATCAAACATAATATAGACTATTTCTGGTTGACTATTACCTATCTACGTCTTATAATGTGACTTTTTACCTTGTCCATGGTGGTTATTTGTGAGTGGACCTTGTTTTGATCTTAATGAAATGCTCATAGGTTAGTTTTGTGTTGTTTCATTTTTCTTCCAGCAACAAGACTGTTTTGTCATGCTTTAAAAGATATGAATAGTGAGTGTCTTAAGTTTTTCCAAATTGGAACTACTTGTACCTTCTTCTTTTTTGTGTTTGGTTAAGCTGACCAAGTCTCATTTAGGATTAAAGGAAAATTAATTTAAAATCAGAATAATTAACTGTGATATAATTCCTATTTTCCAAGAATAATCATTCTTGGAATCTGTGTGATATGACCATCAAGTTTGTACACACACAATTGATGATATTTTATGAACTTGGTCTTCCTAATTACTGTTAAGAGTATGTTCAAGAGAGATTTTTTTTTGCCTCGGAGAGGTAGAAAACAAAATTTGAATAACATTTAGTTCCATGATAATCTATTTCATGATATTCCTGGGCGACGATGTCTATTCTCTTGATGGTTGGGTGAAATGTGGCAAATTGGGAGGGTAGGGATGGATGCGTTATGTCTTTACTTCTCTCAACCTATCACAATCTAAAAAGTAAGATTCATTATATTTTGTTTTTCCTTTTCAGAATTCTGATGAATCTAGAGCTTGGCCAAGCCATTTATTACTTGCATTTAGTATGTTGTTTTGAAATGTAACATATGTGTGTGATTATCCTCAAATTCTCTTGCATATATGTAGATATGCTTCATTTTTAAAGAAATGTACAGGCGGGTAGATATGTTACAGTTTTATTTTCTTTCCCTACATATAAGGAGAATGTGTAGTGTTCTTTCCTTTCCCATGCCACATTTCATGATTAGGTTGCTAGGCATATGGTTGCATGTAGTATGTTTCACGGCTGCACTATATCCATTAGATCTATCTTGTTCCATGAAGCTAGGCTTCTCATGCTAGAGTTAGGTTATTCTTCATGTCAAGAAGAATTCCTAGGGGAGTAAACACTTTGTGGTTGGTGAGATGAAAGTGCCTGGGCCACACTCCCATCTCAGTTAGCAGATGGACAATGTCTCAAGGCTTTGGAGACTAGATACACTTTAGAGAACTTGTCATGTTTTAGAACCTTTCATATGGCCTTGTAATTTCATCTTAGTGATGATGTATGGTATCATTTTATTGATTAAATGATGGTTATTAGATATTGTAAACTTATAAGTTGGTTAAGAACTATTATTCATGTAAATGATGAACAAATGATGTATATTCATTTATTTTCACCCATAGAACTTCACATAATGTAATATTTACACAAACAAATCAGCAATTTTATAATATGTTGAATTTCTCATTGACTTAATGTATACTCATGATTAGGAACAACATTGTGTTATGATTTAGCAACTTGTTAACTTTGATTTTTTTTATTTCAGCATTGTATTATGTGGCATTTTTATTCGGCAAAGTTAGCAATTTTGTACCATTTGACAATTTTGTTGTAGGGTTGGTTCTTACATATGGCATTAGAGCCTAGTTTTAACCCTAGGCCCTTGGTCTACTATAATAACTTGTGTTGATGTGAGTCTTGTTTGAGTTACTATCATGGCCACAAGAGCTAACTATAGAGGTGGGTCTAGGAGTGGTGCATGAGCCAAGGAACCCAATAGGGGGCTTTGTTGCAACAACAAGGTCAAAGGATGGATAACCTTGAGAATGGGACTCGAGGTAGACAAGCTAAAGAGGAGGCAAGGAAGTGTGAAGAAGATCAGTATGATGAAGCCTTGCATAATGAAGAGGAGGAACTGAGGGAGAAATATAAGGATGAGAATTTGGCTAAGGCTCTAAGGAGACCTGAGGTAGAGTAGAAGGTGGAAGCTAACCATTGGGTTTCTCTCATTAATACTGACAAGGTATAGATAACAGATGACTTGAGAAAATATCTAAAGAAATTTACACCATCCACATTTTATGGTAGGGCTTTTGGGGAAGATGTTAAGGCATGAATTACTGTCATGGACAAGTATTTCTTAGTTTGAAACTATATAAGGAAATCTAGAGCAATTTATACCACATTTCAGTTGATGGGTGAGGCAGCTACTTGGTGGGACAACGTGATGGCTAAAAAGAAATTTCAGCATGGAGAGGTAACCTAGGAAGAATTTTTGCAACTTTTCCATAAGTGATGGTTACTGCATTTATTCTATGACAAGAAATCATCATATTTCTACAAGCTAGTTTAGGGAAACATGAATGTCACACAATATCATGAGCATTTTTGTCACTTGGTGAATTATATTCTGCAATATCAACATGATGAGCTATTTAGAACCCAAAAGTTTATTGTGGGTTTAAAACCTAAGTTTTTAAGTGAGGTTGAAATGCAGGAGCCCAAGATCATGTAATTTCCACTATATAAGGCCCCTAAGTAGGAATAGAGGTTGAAGGATGTTTTGTCATCTGAATCCTCTAACCAAAGCTATAAAAGAAAGTTCTAGGATAATAGGTCTTATCAAGATAAGATGGGTTATCAGGATGATAGACAAAAGGGAAATGGAAAGAAAAAAATTAGGAACATGAAGGATAAGGATTCTAAGGAAAATTCTAATAGAATCAAGAAAAAAGGAAATTGGAGCAACAACAAGAACCAAAACAATAGAAATGGAAATGGAAGGAATAGAAACAACAGGGATGATCAGAATAGGAATGATGATGGGAGAGGTCCTAGGACATGATGCTTTGTATGTGGCAATAACCATTTTCCCACTAAGTTTCCACAATGATCTGATGGGAAGGGCTTTCCACCTCAGCACCACATTTATGTTGTAGCTGATCATAGATAGGGAGATTATTAGGCCACTCCTATACAAATGACTAGTACACCTTTTAGATACCTTGTTTCCATTCTTATATATACTAGTGCTACTGAATCCTTTATAGATCCTAAGATAGTAGAGCTAGTTTTATGGCTGAACCTTGAACTATAGAATATGGTAATAGGGCTGAATGTAGGGTAAAACAATTCTTATTTTGTGGTGAGTTGAAACTCCCTAGTTTTTGAACAGAGATCAACCTGTATGTAGCGCCTTTGGGCTCCTATGATGTCATCCTTGGAATCAATTGGTTAAGTGAGCATAAATCTTTAGTAAACTCTCATGATAAGGTGATTAAATGCCTTGTTGACACATGTCACTCAATGATTGTAAATGGTGTCAAATAGCCATTTGAATTGACATAAATTTTAGCAATGCAATTGAAGAAAACGAGGAGGAAGGGTTGCCAGTTATTTGTTGCTCATGTCAAGAACCTAGAAGAGACTCCACCTCATTTAGAGGATCATTCTATCCTACAAGAAATTAGAGATGTATTTCTAGATAAATTACCTAAACTACCCCCTAAGAGGGAGTTCAATTTTTCCATTGACCTTATGCCAAGAGTGGAACCGCAATAAAAATTTCCCTACTGCGTGACTTCCATAGAGATGTATGAGTTGAACACTTAGCTATAGGAACTCTTGGATAAAGGTTTCATTCAACCTAGTGTATCATCATGGGGAGATACTGTAATCTTTGTCAAGAAGAAGGATGGTACCTTGAGGTTGTGCATTGATTATCACATGCTAAACAAGGTAACTATAAAGAATTGATACCCTCTCCCAAGAATTGATGAACTTTTTGATTAGATGAAGGAAGCTACCATATTCTCAAAACTTTATTTGAGATCTAGATATCACCAACTTCAGATATGGGAGGAAGACATACCTAAGATAGCTTTTAGATCAAGATATGGGCATTATGAGTTTGTGGTCTTACCTTTTGGACTGGCAAACACACCTGCCACTTTCATGAACCTGATAAACAACGTATTTAGAGATTGTCTTGAAAAATTCGTGGAGATATTTATTGATGATATATTAATATACTCCAAGAATTTTGAAGAGCATGAAGAGCAGTTGTGCATAGTCTTGCAATGCCTAAGAGAGAGGAAACTATATGGAAAACTCTCTAAGTGCTCATTTTATCAGAAGGAGATCTACTACTTAGGGCATATTTTATTAGCTGATGGCATATCAGTGGACCCTACAAAGATTAAATCCATCCTTGAATGGCCAACTCTGCAAAACGTAAGTAAAGTTAGGACTTTTAAGGGTCTTGCTGGGTATTATAGGAAATTTATTGAGGGACTTTCCAGCATAACATCACTAATCACATCTCTTCAGTGCAAGGGTGAAAGATTTAAGTGGACAGAAACATGTGAGAAATCTTTTCAGTTGCTTAAGCAAAGGCTTACTACCACTCCTATCTTGATTATACTGGATCCTAATGGATATTATGTTGTCACAATGGATGCTTCTGGAGATGGGCTTAGGGGTGTATTAATGCAAGATGATAATGTTGTTTCCTATGAGTCTAGGAAGCTCAAATCACATGAAGTGAATTATGCTCCTCATGATTTAGAATTGGCTTCTATAGTACATGCTTTGCAGATGTAGTGGTATTACTTATTGGGAAATCCATTTGAGCTTAAGATTGATCATATGGGGTTGAGATATATTTTCAGTCAACCTAATCTGAATGCTATATAGAGGTGGTGGCTTGAATTCCTTAGTGAGTATGATTTTGGTATAGAGTATATTAAATTAAAAGAGAATAGGGTAGTTGATGTAATTAGTCATAGAAGGCATGTCACCACTATCACTACATCTTGAACTCATATGAGAGAATATATCCTTCGATACCTTCCTAGAGATACCCATTATGAATGGGCAAAGTTCATTTTTGGCACTGATGGCTCTGATTCATGATTTGATGATTATTCCTTTGATGATGATGATGTGCTTATGTACCAGAATAGGATTTATGTTCCCAATCATGAAGTGTTGCAGAAATTTGTTCTTGAGGAGATGCATTGCACTCCCCTTTCAGGGCACCCAGAGGTAAACAAGATGATGGCAGGTTTTGTTGCAATATTCAAATGAGAAGAATGCTTCTGAGAGCGGGGGGGGGTGGTTGAATCAGAAGTATTACACCTTATCCATTAAAAATTTTAACTGAAAGTAGATTGCATGCATGTAAACATATGAAATAAACATGAAGTAAACACATGCATCAACAACACATAACACTAGATTTTGGTAACCCAGAAACCCTCCAGGAATAAGATGGTAAAATTGGGGTGGGGATGATACTCACAAAATCACTGTAGCAATAATTGTTTTGACGACTTCTAATGGTTTGCCCTATGAAAGGCCTGTTGTGTTAAAGGCTTTACACTATATCAATAGTGACCTAGTTAAAGGATTTACAAACACTTTTCATTAAGTGTCACCCTGTTAAAGGATTTAATCACCTCTTCAAAGGATCAACAACCTAGTTGTTAAGCTAACCTATCAACATAGGATTTCCTTTCTAATACAATTGCTAGAGAGTATTAGGTATAATAAACTTGATAGATTACAATCCTTTATTATTGAATTCAGGCACTTGATCTGCTCTCTCTGATCTTGATTCTCTGAAATTTGATATCTATTTGTATCCCTTGTTTTGTTCTAATCAACTGAATATGTAATTGCTGCTCTCTTCCTCTAAGTCCTTTCTCTCTTCACTCTGAATTTTACTATATTTTCCTCATACACTTCTTTTCTCATATGCACAATGAGATTTCTTCTTCCTTATAAAAAGTTTTGAAGACCTAAGGTTAGGTATGGATCTACAATCCATCTTGAATCTTTATTTCCCTCTTATTCCTTGCACTTTTATTATTGGTTGCATGTCTTCTCCATTTTTCTTATTGGCTGCATGCAGATTGTATAGGAAGTACAAAACATTTGATCTTATCTCGTAGATCCTTCAAGATTTATCATATGTTGGCCATAAAAATGGTTTGCATTTGAGTTTGTGCCTTCTCAAACTCATACGTGCATTCTATGTTACTCAACACTTTCTAATTCTTGATGCTCAACACATATAAGGAAACTAGCTCACTTGGCTCTTGTAGTAATTCTATCCTGCTCAGCATCATCTGTGACTCAGCATCATCTGTGACTCGGCACCTATATATTACTCAGCACTTGTATCATGCTCGGCACCTGAAGTCACTCAACACTCGATCTTCACTTGGCACCTAAAGATTACTTGGCACTTGAAGATCACTCGGCACCTGTTGGAATTCTTGCTTAGCACATGCTATGGCTCAGCATACATAGTGTACCCAGCTTCAATGTAGAAAGTGGTTAAGTGTGTTGGCACTCAAATGTCAAAACCATTTTGAGACTAACAATATCCCCCTTTGACATGAGTGTCGAAAAAACTTAACTGAGCATTATTTATCTTACCTTATGAGTACATCATTCATTCTATTCAGCATATGCAAAAAATCTCAAAACTTCTTCAAAACAATTTTGCAAGGAACAGTATACCTTAAAATACCTTAAAATTCTTTTAACTCCCCCTGAGTTGATTGTGCTATCCATTCCTATAACCAAAATTATGATATATCTGATACTCTTTAGTTGTGCCCTATTTTTGTACTCTATACCTATGATATACAATATATCTCCCCCTTTGTTATATCTCCCTTATTATATCTCCCCCTTTTTTACACAAATGTCAAAGGGTAATAAGGGTTAAGACCATATTTCACCAAAAATGCACTATTTACTTCCATAATCATCTTGAGAGCTACATCCCAATTATGCAAAGCAATTTCTAATGTCTTGTGCTAGATGGCTATCTCTGCAACAAGGTGAACAAGTCCATCTAAAGTATAAAGATTAGGATCTTTCTTGAGAATAGTTTCAACATAGGCTTGTTCTTTATGGAGTATTTCCAAATGTAGGGTAATGGAAGATTGGATTTGCATCAGTTTGGCCTTGATGGTGGCCTCTTCTACTGTCAATATAGCTACTTCCTTCTGGGTGTGAAGCGTTTTATTAAAGTGCTTCTCACTTTGAGCTGGATCTTTTGATAGTTGTTTTGTTGAAATTGTCAGATTCCTCTCCAAGATCATTATTCTTTGGCTTGTCTCCTGTGTGAAGTATGAAAAGTCACACATCTTTTTGTACAATGAGAATATATTCTCAAGTACCTTTTTCACTTTGTCAATCATCTTTGCCAATTCAACCTAGAAAGTGCAATTTCACTAGATATTTTCTCATTTACTTTCCCTTGGAATTTTCTTTCAGACCATTCCATAAGTTTGACATTAGTTTCTTTGTCTTCATTTGTCACCTGGTCAACAATATCTAACAATTGTTCCATTATATGCTTTGTCTCATCTGGTGACTGCAAGTTGAAGGCATCTATAAGGATGTCCTTAATCTTATGTAATACTTGCTTTTGTTTATACTCCTTCCTGAGCATCTCTTGCCTCTTTCTTCTATTCAATGCTTCCTTCACCTTAGTGATTTGATCAATGCTTATTTTCTTTGAGTCATAACTAGGTATGACTATCTCCTCATCTTCCTTTAGGGTCTCCATAGTGAACTACCCTTGCAACTTTTGTAGTACTTGATCCTGGTGCTGACATGTGTAGTGGCATTGCATCATTTCTTGGTTGTTTTGGAGGAATCCACGAAGTAGGAAAATTTATCAACGTTTGGATTGCCTCCTGCTCTTTAGGGGGTTTCTCTACTTCCTTCTCCTCCTATCTACTACCTTGGTCAATTATAAAAATGTGAGGAGGTGCACCTTGTGTTTGTGTTGTAGGATCAGATGCAACAATCTGTCATGTTTGTTTTATACCTTTGTCTCCTTTTGCACTCAACTTTTGCACTATGGTGTCAACTGTTCTTGATGTAACAATTTTTTGCATTTGAAGTTGACCACTAGTAGCTTTAGAGATGATGGAAGGTGGTTCTTGTGGATTCACCTTATCTTTAATTGTGTTAACTAATACCTTTTGTAATTCATCCACACTGACCAATACTGGATTTGTACATATTTTTTCTTGTTGTGTGGATTGGTCAAGGATCTTTTTGAGATCCCCTATAGTTAAAGGGTTGATGTTCTAAGAAAAAGTGTCAGGAACATCCTTTACAGTTGTAGTGTCTGCAGGTGTGATGGTTACATGAGGAGGGCTAGGAGGTGGCAATTGTGTGTCTTGCACACTCTGGTCTTGTTGCTGCTCCTGCTCAGCTATTGTTGTTTCATCTTGTTTTTGTGTCTCCTCCTCCTCACCTTTTTCTTTCTCCTCTTCATCTTTCTTTTCTTCTTCCTTCTTCTCTTCTTCTCCTTTTTCTGTAACCTTTTCTTCTACCTTCTCTTTTTCACTAGGCTCTACCTTATCTTCTTGTTCAGTGTTTTTTCCCTTAAGGGGATCTTCTTCACCATCCTTGATAGTAGTCAAACCATATATCAACTTCCATATTTTTGTGGACTTACTGACAACATCTTCAATCTTGTTTTGTAGGATACTAAAGGCTCTATACTTTGGTGTGAACTTGCCACTATATTTCTTATTAGCCTTTGTTATTTGACCTCTTGTTAGGTTAGGCATCACTTGTGCTAAGGTAGATTCTCTTATCTCCTTTTCCATTTTTAGACAATAATGCCATTTCTTTTCAATTATCTCATATAATTCCCTAGGCATGTAATTGTCTAGCTCTAGAGGTGTATACTTAAATTCAGCCATCATGGCATATACTAATTCCTCTATTTTGTTTTGCTCTTCTCTACTTAGCTTGTTGAAATCAATACTTTTCAAATTAGTAAAATCTGCATTCTTAATATTTTTCATAAATTTTATCTATGGCTTATTTGGGAGGATGACTTACCACTCTGAATTGGCTATTATCTTCTGACTTTGTTCTCTCCTCCTCATTAGAATCTGGTTGTGCTACATATTTTCTTCTTTTCTTTTGCGCTTCACCAGTCTATTCAATGGCCTTCTTCTTCTCTTTAATTTATTCCTTGGCCTTTTTTGAAGATTCCCTTGTGGTAGCCCTTGTGACTGGTACCTGTGGCTTGGCTTGGATTAGCTTAGTAATCTTCTTTTCTTTGAGTCAGGCTAGAGGCTGTACTGTTGCCTTTCTTTTCTTTGGCTCGGCTTGGGTTGGTGTTTCCTTAGCTTCTTCTTCCTCAACACCTTCCTCCTTATCTTCACCTAGGGCTAGATTTAATTCCATTGGGCCTTGTCCTTGTTCATCCTCATCATGATCATCATGATCATCTTCTTCTTCTTCTCCTGCTGCCTCAATTCCTTCACCAAATTTCTTCTTTATGTTGTTCACCAATTTATCTTTCTTCTTAATTATAGAGGCAATCTTCAACTCTATTTCAACTTTGGATTTAACAATATCATATGTGCCAAAAGGCTTGGTAGACTTGTCTATTTCTTCTACAAGCAATGTAGAGATTGTTGTTGATGCTTCATCCACATCTAGTTCATAACCCAATGGCCTTAACCATCTCACCCTTGGAATCACTACTTGGATATAGGTGAAATCAATATCAACTAAGAAGCATATGTCATTGATATGTCTTTCCACTAAGGAAACTAGTATTCTTGCACTTTGATTCATGGATTTCTCGAAATCCTCAAAATAGCTTGTCATATGGGCTTGAAAGTTGTCACCCATCTGATCAATGAACTCATTGATTTGTGTAATTTTAGTTTTGTTAGGATACCAATTTACCTTTCCTATAGAAGGAAACTCTTCCATAATATAAAAGAATATACACATAATAACTTAACCAAATTTGCATTGAGCACCTTTTGATCTTCTTATTGCTCCTAGTTTTTCATTTATCTGCTACAACAAAAGTTCTGACAGATCATATGTGTGATTTCTCTTTACCAATTTGTAGGCTGCATCAATAGTTATGCATGGCACACTGTTCAATCTACTGGATTGATAGAATTTGTGGGATATTTTTCTCACAGCAAAATCTAGAAGAGGATTAGTGATAGTATTAATAGTCATATCCCTCTTATTCCATTTTGCACCTGTATTCTTTTCAATGATCTCTTTGGAATCACTGCGCAGGGTCTTAGGTCGATCGAGGGTTGGAAAACCCATAACCCTATGCACTATCCTTTTTGTAATCTTTACTGGACCTTTTTTCAGCCAAAAACATCCATCCTGAATTCTACTTAAAATAATCCATATCCATTCAATTTTGAATCCTATAGGGTAAACTAGGGCATTGGTCAAACCCTTTCTCTTGACTTTTTGGAATTTTTCCTTCACAATCTTGTTCTCACATAGTTTTTATAGGCTTGGAATATTTCAAGATCACCAATGAAACCAATTTTGCATTTATAACACTTCCTTACATCCTGCACCATGACTACTTTGGATGGGATAATGGATAATGTGCCAGTAGGGTCATTTTTGTAGGCGACTTCTGGAATTGGCCTAAATGTGGGTTGTTTAACCTCATTACTGAGCAGCTAAACCTCATGACCTTCTTTACCCTTGGGGTTCTTAGAACTAGAATCCATTATACCAATCTAGGGTTTTAAAAGATTAAAACTTTAACACTATGTAGCTCGGCACTTGATAAATACCTTTGATTACCAAAATTTATGTTGAATCACTATTGAAATCCATGCAAATGGCTTCAATGTAGTTCTTTGATCTCTCATGCACTCTCCTCATCTTTTCTCTACATTTGAATGGTGAGAAATGATCAAAACTTGATCTTATACCCTTCAAAACATAGCATTAAATGCTTAGTGCATGTATAGCTATAAACTCGACACTTGAAGGTTTCAACATGACTCAACTTCAATTGACATTTCTCAACTTTGCATCAACCATCAACTTGGTTGCTATTAGCAACTCGACATGCATTGGAGCTTTACTTGGCATTTGAGGATGACTCGACAGTATTTGCAAGAACTTCAAATTTTGACTTGGCATCTTTGCTTATGCTGATTTCTTCTTTGAAATACTTCTTTGTCTTGGGATTGACGTATGATATAACTTTTTATATTAGTCCCATACACCTATTCATGTTTAGTTTGATGAAGTGTGATCACTTGACCCATTAGGTGAAGTGATCCCTTCACTTGATGTGCTGCACTCATTTTTCTTCTTCCTTGTCTTATTCATCTCTCCTCTGATGTGTTCAATGCCTACCTTTGCCTTCCCTTTGTTGAACTTAGAACTTGGTGCCTTGGACCTTGTTGGGCGATTCCTACTGATATGACCAATCTTTCAGCACCTGAAACATGTGATTTGACTCAACCAACTACTGTAGTCTCCTTTGAAATGTGTCCTTATGATTTTTTCAAGAACATGTCCATATTCTTGATAGTAATGATAGCTATACCTAGTGTTGTAATCCCAATAGTAGTGATTTCCATTGCCTTTTGTATTTTCTAGTTGATTTGATGTTCACATGGGTTTTGATCTACATTCAAAGGCTCTATGTCCATACTTCTTGCTTGTAGTAGTGACCTTCAAATCTTGGTGTCTTGATACTCCTAGTTCTGCATTCATATGCTTGATGTCCTTGCTTCTTGCACTTATGACAATAGCTTGCACTCTTAGGCTTATCATGCTGATGGGCATTATTACTCTTACACACATTAGAAGTGTTTCCTTTCTTACCACAAAAATGACAAGTAGGTTTGGTGTTCTTACCTTTTTTGTTCCTTTCTTCTGTAGTCTTGGATGACTCTCCTTCTTTAATGCTAGTATAACCTAATCCTTGAGTGTCATTTCTAGACCTTGGGGATTTTAGTAACTGCTCAAAGTACTTGATGGCTTCGTTGGGTTTGTTGAAACTCTCTGAAATTTCCTTTTCTCTTCTCAAGTCATTCTACAATTTTTCATTTTGTATCTTCAGTGTAGAGATCTCAATATCTTTCATATTTAGCTCATGATGTGCATTCATCATTTGGCTTAAGGTTTCTAGCTGCATGTTTGAGATTCTTTCAAACTCAATTGTCTTTTCCTCCAATCTATTTGTAAGATTTCTCTTGTCATCTACTATCATGGCTTTTTCTTCAATAGCTCTTTTCTTTTGTTCAGTCACTTCACAAAGCATTATGGCTTGTGATTCTTGTTCAATCTTCAAGGTTTTGATTTCTTCTACTTGAGATCTATTCTTTTCCATTAGTTCTACTATTGTTGCATCAAACTCTTTAGTATCACCATTGGAAAACACTTTTGTGAATCAAAAGTATTATGCTTTATCCATTAAAACTTTTAACTAAAAGTAGATTGCATGCATGTAAACATATGAAATAAACATGAAGTAAACACATGCATCAACAACACATAACACTAGATTTTGGTAACCTAAAAACCCTCCAGGAATAAGAAGGTAAAACTAGGGTGGGGATGATACCCACAAAATCACTATAGCAATAATTGTTTTGACCACTTCTGATGGTCTGCTCTATGAAAATCCTACCCTATTAAAGGCTTTATGCTATATCAATAGTGACCTGGTTAAAGGATTTACAAACACTTTTCATTAAGTGTCACCCTGTTAAAGGATTTAATCACCTCTTCAAAGGATCAACAACCTAGCTATTAAGCTAACCTATCAACATAGGATTTCCTTTCTAATACAATTGCTAGAGAGTATTAGGTATAATAAACCTGATAGATTACAATCCTTGATTGTTGAATTCAGGCACTTGATCTACTCTCTTTGATCTTGATTCTCTAAAATCTGATATCTATTCGTATCCCTTGTTTTGTTCTGATCAACTGAATATCTAATTGTTGCTCTCTTCCTCTAAGTCCTTTCACTCTTCACTCTGAATTTTACTATATTTTCCTCATACACTTCTTTTCTCATATGCACAATGATATTTTGTCTTCCTTATAAAGACTTTCAAATACTTAAGGTTAGGTATGGATCTACGATCCATATTGAATCTTTATTTACTACTCATTCCTTACACTTTTATTATTAGTTGCATGCCTTCTCCATTTTTCTTATTGGCTGCATGCAGATTGCATAAGAAGTACAAAAGATTCAATCTTATCACTTAGATCCTTTAGGATTTATCATATTTTGGCCATAAAAATAGTTTACATCTGATTTTGTGCCTTCTCAAACTCATATGTGCATTCTATGTTACTTGGTACTTTCTAATTCTTGATGCTCGACACATATAAGTAAACTAGCTCACTCGACTCCTGTAGTGATTCTATCCTACTGGGCATCATCTGTGACTTGGCACCTATATATTACTTGGCACTTGTATCATGCTCAACACCTAAATTCACTTGGCACTTGATCTTCACTCGACAGTCTAAAGATTACTCGGCACCTGAAGATCACTCGACACATGTTGTGGCTCAGGATACATAATGTACTTGGCTTCAATATAGAAAGTGGTTAAGTGTGTTGACACTCAAATGTCAAAACCATTATGAAACTAGGGATAATGTGTTTTTGAGAGTTAGACAGCATAAGAGTTCAATCTCGTTTGGTAAGAGCTTAAACCTTGCACCAAGACTTTTTTCGCCCATTTGAGGTTATAGAAGTTATCAACCCAATTTCTTATTAGCTTGCTCTACTACGTACTTTAGCCTCCATTCATAATGTCTTTCATATTTCTTTTCTTAAGTTATATCATCCTAAGATATCTCATGTTCTTAACTTGCATGCTTTGTAGGTATAGGATTCAGGGGTGATTGCAATTCAGCCCAGCTGACTCATTGAGTAGCACACCATCAAGGTACGAGACATGGATTTCCTCTAGTACAAGGCCCCATGGGACCAATTTTGTGTGGATAGTGCCAATTGGGAGGATGCAGAAGATTTACTTAAATCTTTTCGCATCTCTTTGTATAGCTTGCTTTATTTCAGTTTTGGGTTTGTATGTTTAATTTTTTTGTGATTGACATATGGATGATACCTTTTCCTAGAGGGAAGGGATATCATGACCCATCTTGCAACTTTCCTTGGATTAATTAATCGATGAGTTAACTTTTGCAATTTGATGTCTTCATTAGGATGATTAAATGAATAATTAATCCATTGAAATGTATTTATGATATTTTTGATGTTAAACATGATTAGGCTTATAACATTATTTTATAATGATGAAATGGACAAGTTTCTAGATGATGATCTTATAAGTTATGTTTCATAATGATAATGTATAGCGGATATTGATATATTTATTATTACATTGTTACTATGATGTTAAGATGTCAATTAGTTATCTATTTAATGGAAATTGACTCAATTTCATTCACAAGTGTATCAGTGGATGTAGGATCAACTGGATGAGAGTGTGGTTGAGGTAGAGATGGTTAGCCTCTAGGAAGGGGATGTATTGAATGGTCTCCCAACCACACACACACACACACACACACAATATTTTTGAATGATGATTTGGTTTAATATGACATGCAAATTTTTTTAATTTTTAGATATAATCATATAGAAAAAATTCTTATATGCAATGAACAAGTATATAGAGAACAAATAAAAATGTATTTTCCTTGTTATTGATTGTTTGTTAGTAATCTAAATATAACAAAGGTGTTTTTTTATATGTATACTAAAATTTATAAGAATTAGTCAATTGATTGTGATTTAGCTGAATGACATTGAATTATAACTAAGGGATGAAATTAAGGAGAGAATAGAGGTTTGTATTTGGGAAAATAGTTGTGAGAAATGGAGTGAAGGAGTGTTGGACATATAAATTGAGTAACTGAGAGGGGAGGTGAATCAGTTACCACAAAAACAAATCCATAGATCCCTTAGATGTCTTACATAACTAGTTACTACTATCACTCGGTAGCCACACAAAGAAATGTTGTAACTCAGTAGATTAACTTGTTACTGAACTTTAAGCATTCACAATTATTAACGTGTATGAAAAAGTAAATAACATGAACACAAGAGACACCAGATTTAACGTGGAAATCCAATATAGGAAAAACCACCAAGTAATTAGCTACCAATTTTCACTCTTCTAAAGTAAGCCCTATTAGGAGCCAACCCTGTTAAAGGTTATAAAACACACTATTAGGTGTGAACCTGCTAGGAGTGGCCTTGCTAGAGGACTTTAGAACAATTCAGTAGAACTATCGATATTGTTAGAGGATTTACAAAATGGTTGTTAGACCAACTCTGTTAAGAGATTTAGGAATTACTACTACAATGGTGAGAAAGTAATAATAAGTGACTTGAAAGAGATGCAATAGAACTTTGTTGATAGAGATCTCTGCATTGCTTTAATAGATCCTCACTGATCAAATACAACTCTGCTTCTCCTCAAGGATATCTGATCCTTCTCCAAAATTTTCTTACACTTCCTCTTCACATAATCAACTCATTTGCATACTCATTCAAATACAATTAGAATCCACAACTTGACCTTTTATTTATACATTACAAATTGTCAAGTCAGCTTATTTACAAGTTATATTAACCAATAAACCATACATTAGTTGGCTACAATCATTACATTATACAAATAAACTTTATTTTTCAAAAAAATGAAAACCTTCATTGGCCAACCTTGCTCAATAAACATTGCTCCAGAAAATGATTTCTAGTGTTAACCAAGTGAAGCTCAGTAAACACTACAAACTCTGTAAAATCCTTTGGAGATCAAGTGAACTTAGTAAGAATTATTTTTCCTTTTCTGACCTTTCTAGCTTGGTAGAAACTAATCTCTACCACAGAATCCTTTAGTGCCTAAGTGAGTTTGGTAGAAACTGTAATTCACTTTGCTAACCTTCTAAGCTCGGTAGACTCTATCTTTTGCCTTGCTAACCAACTCAGCTCAATAGAATCTGACTGATAATTGATATGACATTTGTGTAATATCAAAGAAAACACACAATTGAACAATTGTATCCAACAGAGGAGATAACTTTTAATGCTAGTACCTGAATCAAGTTATTAGGGAAAAATGGATATAGAAGGGGAGTTGAAAGAAAGGAAGGCAACAGAAGTTAGACAAATTGTGGAGAGGTGGAATCAATAGACAACAGAAGTGAAGGGAAAAAAGGGGGAAGGGAAAATAAACTTGTATTGGTGGCTACAGACATCAGAGAAGGGCAATGGATAATACTGCAAGCCAAGTTCTTTTAACATTTGTTAAGTTTCAATTTTTGCTATTTGTAATTGTGATTATTTTGGGTAAAGATTTTATTGATGGTAATTACCAGTAGTATTGAACTTATGAACTTGTCAATAGCATGTTATCAGACATTGTAGCTAGAAATCATTGTTTTTAAACTTTGATGTACGGCTCAGCCATGGAAAATGGTAGGATTAGAGACATTATCTTTGATTTTTCTTACATTTTTTATTAATTATATCTTAGTGTGATATGAAAATGAGGAATAAGATTGAAACCTCAAGATATGGCTAAGTAGAGGTAGAGCTAATCATAATTTCATCTTTGTCTTGTGTTACTTCAATCCCTCGAACTCCAAGACTGGTAACATCAACCAACTAAGTCTTATGTTCTTATTTTGTGGATAAGTTTGAGCTTCTCCTCGTCTATTTATTCATTGTCTTCTAGTTTAGCTATGCTTCATTTCCATTGCACAACTCATTCTATACTGAGATATAATGTTTGACTTTCCTATATCGTATGAGAAACCCTTCTTAGTTTTGGGGATATCACTAATAAAGTGTAGTAGTTTGTAGGTTAGTTTTATTGTTTCTTTTCCTTCAACCCAGGGTTCAAATTAGCTTTAAACATTATATTTGTTGAGAGAAGACATGTCTTTTGGCTGAAGTTAGCTTCCTTGAACCACCAACAAGGATTAGGAGAGACTTTTCTTTTAGAAATTATTACTAGCTTGATTGAGAAGTCATAAATATAATTCATCAGAGCTAAACCCTATTCTAAAAAGTTTAAGTCCAAATTGACCCCCTAGTTGTGAAGATGCAGATGTAATAAAGAAATTACATTCTAATGAGATAGTAAGTTTTGAAGTAGAATTTTATGTGATCAAATCAAACATACCATAGACTATATCTTGCTGACTATTACCTAACTTTGTCTTATAATGTGACTTTTTACCTTATCCATGTTGATTATCTATGAGTGGACCTTGTTTTGATCTTAATAAGATGCTTATAGATCAGTTCTGTGTTGTTTCATTTTTTTCAGCAAGAGGACTATTTTGTCATGCTTTAAAAGAAATGAATAGTGAGTGTCTTAAGTTTTTACAGATTGCTACTACCTGTACATTTTTTTGTGTATTTGTTTAAGCTAACCGGGTCTCATTTAGAATTAAAGGAAAATTAATTGAAAATTAGAATGATTAACTTATATATAATTCCTATTGTCCAAGAATAATCACTCTTGGAATCTACATGATATGACCATCAAGTCTGTACACACACAAGTGATGATATTTTATGAACTTGGTATTCCTAATTATTGTTAAGAGTATGTTAAAAGGGATATTTTATTTTTCCTCAAGGAGGTAGACAAAAAAATTTGAATAACATTTAGTTCCATGATAAATTGTTTCTTGATTTTCTTAGGTGATATTGTCTATTCTTTGATGGTTGGGTGAAATGTGGCAAATTGGGAGGGTAGGGATGGATGCATTATGTCTTTTCTTCCCTCAACCTATCACAATCTGAAAAGTAAGATTCATTACATTTTGTTTTTCCATTTCAGAATTCTAATGAATCTAGAGCTTGGCCAAACCATTTATTACTTGCATTTAGTATGTTGTTCTGATATGTAGCATATGTGTGTGATTCTACTCATATTATCTTGCATATGTGTAGATATGCTTCATTTTTAAAGAAATATACATGTAGGTAGATATGTTATATTTTTATTTTATTTCATTGCATATAAGGAGAATGTGTAGTTTTCTTTTGTTTCCCATGCCACATTCAATGATTAGGCTGCTAAGCATATGGTTTCATGTAATAAATTTCATGGTTGCACTAGATCCATTCGATCCATCTTGTTCCAAGAAGCCAGGCTTCTCGTGCCAGGGTCGGGGTATTCTTCATATCAAGAAGAATCTTGGGGGAGTAAAAACTTTGTGGTTGGTGAGGTAAAAGTACCTGGGCCACATTCCCATCTTAGTTAGTAGATTAACGATGTCTAAAGGCTTTGGAGACCGAATACACTTTAGAGAACCTAACAAGATTCATAACCTTTCATGTGGCCTCGTAATGTCATCTTAGTGATGATGTATGGTATCAGTTTATTGATGAAATTCTAGTTATTAGATATTGTAAACTTATAAGTTGGTTATGAACTATTATTCATGTACATGATGGAAAAGTGATGTATATACATTTATTTTCACCCATAGTTCATATAATGTAATATTTAATCAAGCAAATTAGCAATTTAATAATATGTTGAATTGCTCATTGATTTAATGTATACTCATGATTACAAACAACATTTTGTTGTGATTTAACAACTTGTTAACCTTGATTTATTTTTTAACATTGTATTATGTGGCATTTTTAATCCACAAAGTTAGCATTTTTGTATGATTTGGCAATCTTGTTGTAGGGTTGGTTCTTACACTAAGTTGTATAAATGTTGAAAGATTTTAGACTAAATTAAAATCTTAAAGTTTTAATAAAAAGTCAAAATTTATGAAGAAAGAAAATATAAATTTCAGCTATAAGATTTTTTTTAAATAAATAAACTGATTAGAAATTAAGAAGCTCAAATTATAGTTCATAGAGACTTGAAAGAAAGTTTTTGGATGGGATTTATATATTTACATGAAAAGAAAGCTGTAGAACTGAATGACAATCTGGCATTGTTTGATGAAGTCAAGAAGAAGAAATTTTTTTTTAAAAAATCTATTACAATTATTAAGAAAAAAATGATTATCTAAAATTGAAGTCATCAAGAAATTATATTTTATGTGATACAAGTGGTTTTTACTATTCAATTGATAAATTATTGGTAAACATATTTGTCCTTCAAAAGATAACTGAAAGAGTTGACTCAAAATACTGAAAGTAAAGAATGAACCTCACCAAAACATGGATAAGTTATCATTAATTGATAATGCTAATCTGAATTGAATGGCACACCTCCCTTTGAGAAAGATATGGAATGAATTAAATAATGACTATGTGTTTGACTAGAAGACACAAAGGCTATACTAACTATCATCCATCAATATGGAATGAATGTGATTATTAGATTTATAAACTAAGTAAGAAAAAAAATGATATTCCATTGAATATATAACTATATAAACCCTATAAAGTTTATGATGCACACAATCACCAATTTTGAAGAAGACAATACTTAATGCATGAGAAAATAAACTAATAGATTGTGTTCAATCAAAGATGCACACTACCCATACCAATAGATCCAATAATGTATTTCACTTTGTTTTAAATAAATTAAAAAGAAAACCACAAGATTATGACTATCCCTATATAAAAATAAGTTATAAATCAAAACATCATTTTCCCCTTATCTGCTACATCTAATATAGAAAAATGATCTCATTTTCTACTACCTACATACATTCTAGAGAAAAAAAAACCCAATTTTTCTAACTCTTTTACAATATAAAGTATTTACAAATTGTTATTTTGTTATTGTAACCAATTCTTCGAGTTGAGTATTCTCTTTATAAAGGTTACTTTTAAAATTTTATAAAAATCCCTCTAATTTTTTATGTTTAAAACCAAACCTTAATTCAATACTCTAGCCATGCATAAGGTAGGATGCAATATCATGAGTGGAGAATGTGTACATCTGACATGTAGAGATTTTGACTAATCTAGAATACTTATTATGTGCTCACCATGTGGGCCTATTGTGATACATGAAATATCCTCTTGTTGCATGAGAACCTTTTAATACAATCAATAATCATTGTTAGGATGCATGACAATCTTTTAATACCACACTTTTTTGAAATAGAATCTAACCTCCATGCTATGATAAAGGTTGAGAATAATATATGTTTATTTGGCTTATAAACATTTGGAATTTTTATCAAGGTTCAAGTGAATATATCCACAAATTCTCTTACCCCTTCATTCTCCTAATTATTTAGAGAAACCAAAATAAGTCATGAACAAGGGATCGAAGGAAAAGAAAAACAAAGATATCTTCTTCCAAAACCCTAAGGATCTTACAAGTGACTTGGAATGCTTGGATGTGACTATTGAGATCTTGATTACTTTCTACAAAAAAATTTGGAAAGTATCTTTTGGAACTTGTAGGAATAGTTGTGTAATAAGGCATACCAAAAGAACCAAACTATGGCTATCATGATTGGGTTGTAATTAAGGCCATGGTTTACACTAGAAATTTTTGTTGAATATAGTCAAAGTCACTAATTTTTGTCCTTAGGGAAGTTTCGTCAAAAATTTTAAGAAAGGAACACACTAGAAATTCCCTATCACCTCCCCACTAGAGTCACCAAAAATCTATTGATTAAAAAAAATGTCCTTCAAAATATAATTGAAATAACTTGCTCAAACTACACAAAATGAAGAACAAACCTCACTAGCAATGGGATGAGTTATCAAATTGATTTATAACTCTTCTATGAATTGAGAGGTACAATTTCCTCAAACAAAGATTTACAATGAATCAACTAATAGGTTATTTCTTTGATGAGAATACATTAAGGTTGTGCTAACATTTATCCATCAACATAGAATCAATGGTTGTTTTCAAGGCTTTACATCAAACTGACATGTTCTGTTTGTGTTTTTGTAACGCCCCACTATGGAACCCAAAAGAAATTAACCTAATGTTTCACTAAGCTTTCCAAACATTAAAAAATAATAATAAAATCAATAGATAATATAGCAGAAGCATAATCACATACACAAACACAAGCCATAAAACATATTACATCTCTTAGGGTTCCATGACATTGAATCACATTTAATTTTAATTAATACTAAAACCAATATATAAGACATCCATACTAAAGAATAACTACAAGTACAAATTCCATTTAGACAATCTACAATTATCAAAAATGCCACTTGGCAATAAACAGAATGCACAATCATCCACTATGTAGGTCATAGGCTATGAAAGGCTGAAAGAATATACATCATAAAATAGATTACAACATCTCTTAAAATACATGAATTAAAATACAATATAATAGAGTATAACCATCTAACAAGAATACAAGATCAGATAAAAAGGGACATTTGCACAAACACGTCCAACAACTACATCTGATGGTCAGATCTTAATGGTAAAAGTAAAAAGCACTACCACCTGAACTAATGAAATCACAAAAGGTCCACTCCCACCGTGCTGAGGAGATAGTCTCAAGTCCCATACAAGATAACAAACTCAAAAGTCAGAACCCAAAATCTAGGTTCAAGTAATCACCTTAAAAAATTTATCTCAAAGGGTACCAAGACACAAGTATCAACTAATCCTAGAGGCAACAAATACATGTAGAAAATCTACTATGTAAGTGTTCAAGTGTCATCGCATAAGCCAACACTAAGGTTACTCGGCATTCTTTTAATACTCTAACCCCCTAGTGTCCTTATGCAGCATCAGTATCCTTTCATACAAACAAGGTATACTAACAAGTCATCTCTAAGGTTACCCTAATAGTCTTTTAATACTCTGGCCCCCTAGTGACTTTTTGTGGTACCAATATCTTATTAATTCATTTTAAACCCATTTAATGAAATGTTATCACTTATTAAAATAACCTACAAGGGGTTACCCATCTTCCTCTTTAGGGCCTCAGCCTCCATTACAAGCCACTTCTGAACATGACATACAGAAAAACTACCCTAAGTTTAGCGAAAGAAAAAGATCCCAAATGACTATAAACCACACATCTACTCTTAAACAAGCAACAAGAAAGTACCAAAATATTACCGATCATAATCACAAATTCCACCAATATGATCATCCTAATAGGACTGATCTAAAATTAAGTACACATAAACCAAATCCATGTCATAACATGAAATCACCAAAAATAAATAATTTATTCACCTCAATCATATACAAATAACTAGGAAGCAATCATAGACAACTGATTGAAAACTCAAAAGTTTATACTAGAAAAATCACACCATTCACTTCAGTTCTGCAGAAAAGATACTAGAAAGAAATAATAACCATCTAAAAAAATTCCTCATAGAATACACATGACACATTACCATGGTTGAGTATAAAAGAGTGTAACCAAAACATCATCATGACATCCCAGAACAAACCACTGAACCTCTGGTAAACATCCTAACTAGTCAAACTAGGTCAACCTCGAAATCCCATCACAAGTAAATAAAACATCACATAAGGTACATACAAAAGTAACTTCCATAATTAATTCTATTTTGGAAACACATAAGTCCAATGTTCACTATAGGTTTTCAAGTTTTCATTTTCATTTCCAAACACAAAGATTTCATTAACAACCAGGGTTTCAGTTTTATTTTCGAAGTATGACTGTTTATAGAGTTTTTAATTTCAATCAAGGTTCACGTTTTCATTTTGATGTATGTTTTTTTGATTTGATAAATTTATAAATATCCCCATTTTACTTTTAAAATTGAATGTCTATCTACTACTAACTCACCAAATTGATGTCCCTATAAGGATCATATATTAAATAATAGTTATTAAATAATTAACTAGTAATTATTTAACAATATTAAATATTAAAATGAAGTTCATTAATAAATTTCCTTCTAACATCCTATTAACAAATTAATTAATTAATTAAATTAATTGCTAATAATATATGTTTTAAAGAAACTACTTAATAAATTAACATACTTTTGTTAGAATCTGATAAGATTAATAACCCAGAAAACTAGTGCAAAGAATAAATATCTAAACTGTGAATGCAAATGATACAAAATCAAAATAGCATCATAGAGTTAGTCTCCAAGAGAGTAATGCAAATGCTAGAAGCAAAATAGCATTACGAGGATGCAAAAACAAGAGATACAAATACAAGCCAGGTAGCATGCTTATATAGGCTAGGAAGAGGGAGGAGGTGGCAACACCAACCAATGAAGAGCAACCATCTATCAGACTAAAGATAGCAAAGTATCTTTCCAAGATAGCTAATGGATGCTCACATGTAGGAAGGTGACACCTCACAACCATTCACCTAATAAGACATGCTTTATTAACCTAAGCGAGATTATTAAAAGTGTAGGAAAAAACTAGCAAAATAGAAAAAATAAAAAATTACACCAACACCCCCCCATAAGCGAAGCTTAGGTGGATGCTAACCTAGCAAAGCTATGAGAGCAGGAAAATAGGTCCTGGAAATAAGGCTTGATTAGGTACCCAATACAAGAAAAGGAACTAGATGAAGGAAACTAAGCCTTCAATCTAGGAAATATCCCAAAGAGAGGAACAAAAAAGAGCATGAAGCTGCAAACACTGTCAGAAAAAATTGCTGGAACCCCCACTGGAATAGTGCATGACCAAGTAGAGAAGAAAAAGTCTGAAGAGCTGATCAATCGAAGAAGTGACCTCCAAAGGTAGGAATGAATGATTTTCTATATAGTAGATGAACCATCTCACTGAAATGTATAGGTGCCTAGCCATTGCATCCACCTAGTACATAGGAACAAAAACTGAATACGTAGATCACTCAACTAAACCAAAGAAGCAATAGAGCCAACAAGTGAACCCACCCATAATGCTGAACAGGGAGAGGGGTGACAGGAACACTGAAATGCAATGCCAAAAACATCTGCAAGAAGAAGAATCAGGAACACCAACAGTGCAATAGAAGTACAAGCACAGGATAAAGGGTTGTGTCACCGACACACTGCATGGCCTAATGTCATGGAAGAAAAATTCACTTGACAAAGGTGGATGAGCACAAAATGGAAAAACATCATGACCCCCCATGGCACTTTATAACTGAGTGTGAGTACAAACAAACACAAGGTGTACAAGATCCCAGATATGAAAAAGCAGGCACTTTATCTCAATGCATTTATAGAAAAAGATTGCAATAGAATAGAAGCATACAATGCTCAAAAGTCAGAAAGAAGAGTGAGCCAAAAGAACAGAAGAAGAGATTCCAAGACTTGTAGAATCCAAGTAATCCGCTAGAGTGTGAAAGTGCAAAAATCAAAGGAGAAAGAACCTAGAGTAGAATCTGGATAAAAGACCTATGCAACTGAATAACTCACAAAACCAGCTTTGCAACGATATCTGGTGAGCCCAGAAAAGAGTCCGAATGAGCGAGATATGGCTCCCGGAAGGCAAAATAGAATATTTGGCTTTGACTACCAAAATAGGCAACCAGACTATAGCAAAAATCAAAAAAACCTATACCATCATCTCCGTCTCAGAACCAGCTTTTTGACACATTTTTCGGATAGAAAAAATACGTCTGTATGCTCAAGTTATGGAAGAAAAACCGACAGGGCCTCATGAAGAGCATATGCTAAAAGTGAAACTTGGGCACAATAATCAAGGAAAAAAATAGCACCACTGTGATCTACTTGAAAAATCATGCACTTTCAAAAAAATAATTACCTCGATACGAGGTCGTATGAAAAAGTTATGATCTTTTGAAGTTTCTAAAACGAGAACTATGCACAGTCATGGCTGAGAATCTGCAATTTCTAAAGAATTCATGCATGAAAATCAAAAAACAACTCCACTAGTGGATAAAGCACAAAAAATAGCCAAGTTCATAATAAGAATTATCAAAATCAGAGTCCATATGAGAAGGAATGAGACATTTGAAAACTGCATTCAAATCTACGACTACCAACGGAGAGGGGTATGGCTGTAGCCTTTCATGCTCGATTTTAAAAAATATACAGCTTGCATGCAAAATCTAAAAGATATCCATATAGTTTTTCGGGGCTGTGAACAAAACCCAGAAAGCGTTTTTCTTTTTGATGTACAGAAGATGCTGTTGTAGTGTAAATTAGATGCCTTTAACAGTAAAAAATGGCTCCAAAAATCAAAAACTGACCCCAGCAACCAAAATATGACATGCAAATGCTGGATCAGCTTCCTAAGTCCATCAATGGCATGCTGGAACCTGCAAAACTGATTGAAAACTCTAAATATGCAAATTGGTTGTCAGATTTGAGATTGAAACCCCAAAGAAAAATTATTTTTGTCAAAACTTTTCTGATTCTCAGAATCATCCAAAGATGCAAGAGAAGAGCATACTTCATTTTTCAAAAAACTACAATAAAGTTTATTAGCCCCCCTTGAATCTCTCAAATAAGGAAACTAAAATCTACTCTTGCACATAGAAAAGCTCTGATACCATGTTAGAATCTGATAAGATTAATAACCCAGAAAACTAGTGCAAAGAATAAATATCTAAACTATGAATGCAAATGATACAAAATCAAAATAGCATCATAGAGTTAGTCTCCAAGAGAGTAATGCAAATGCTGGAAGCAAAATAGCATTAAGAGGATACAAAAACAAGAGATACAAATACGAGTCAAGTAGTATGCTTATATAGGCTAGGAAGAGGGAGGAGGTGGCAACACCAACCAATGAGGAGCAGCCATCTATCGGACTAAAGATAGCAAAGTATCTTCCCAAGATAGCTAATGGATGCTCACATGTAGGAAGGTGACACCTCACAACCATTGACCTAATAAGACATGCTTTATTAACCTAAGCGAGATTATTAAAAGTGTAGGAAAAAATTAGCAAAATAGGAAAAATAAATAACTACACTAACAACTTTAATAATTAAATTTTAATTTTAATTAAAAAATTTAATAACTTAAAATTTAAATAAATTAAATTTTAACAAAAATTAAATTAACACCATGATTTTAAACATCCACTGGTGATCATAGTAGGGTACTGCTGCATCAGTAGTAGTACCTATTGTGTGTGCAGGAATTGCTATCATAGATAGGTACGGAGGGGGGGTGGGGGTTTGGTGGCCCTGACCCCAAATAATCTATATATATTTTAAATTTTTCTTTTATTAAAAAATAAAATAAAACAACATGGTACACTCCCATTTTAATTTTTTTCATTTATTTTATTTTATTTTTTTAATATAAAAAATGTGATCAAATACTCTTATAGGGAAATCTAGAAAAAAACAATTGAATTTACATTCTAGATTTCAATATTTAATCCTAAACCCATTTGTTTAAAATTTAAATGAACGAGGGTTTCAAAAACTCCATTCCTCAAACATAGATAACTTTGATATGAATATAAATTAAGATTCACAATAGGGTTTCATTAATGATATCAACAAATCTACAAATATATGAGAACATATCTATCCAAACAAGAAGTAGACAAAAGATTAGAAGATGGAAATCTTATAGCGTAAATCAAACACAAGATTCTACTTGAATCTGATGCTAACACGTAATTGAACGAAGAACACGAGAAAACCTTTTTCTTGTGAAAACTTCCTTCTCAGAAAATTGCTTCTCCAAATCCCAAGCCATTGAAAAATGAGCTCTAGATCTTTAATAAAGAGTTCTCCCTTAATTTGGGGCTCTGATTGTGCAATCATGCGAGGGAACTTGCAGATCAATTTCTATTTATTATTTAATTACATTTTCAATATTCATGCACAACCTTTTTGCCATTTAATGAAAATTTCTTTATTAAATAATTTTCTTGCTCTTTTTAATTATTTTATTATATTTTAATTTCATGCATAAGCTTTATGCAATTTAATTAAAATAAAACTTTATTTAAATGTATGTTTTATCATCCTAGTTAATTATGAGATGTTTTAATAATATATTTATTAATTCAACTAATAATATTATTGAGAGTTTCTTATTTAAATAAAACTCATCAATAATAATTATTAAATTAATTAAATATAAATATTCCTTAATTAGACTCTAATAAAATCTTTAAAATTTAATTCTTTAATTTAATTAATTTCTCAATTAATTGAATATAATTAAATATTGAATTTTCTTTATAAAATTTCCATTAAATTAAATCATTAAATTATCTTTTAATTTGATTTAATTATAATAGAAAATCATCATAGACACACAAGACCAAATACAAAATTCCATCATAAAGAACATAATACCAAGACAAGCTCTAGGGTCAAAATCACAAATTCACGTCACTTGACAAATTTAGAAATGTGAAACTAACATAGATACTTGTCTGAATTTTTAGGATAATTGGCTTAGGGTTTAGGATTTAGACTCAAGATTTTTCCCCCCACTTATACTATTGAAATACTTCAATAGGGTACACTCATCCTGGCAATTCAGGGAAGTTGATACCTAGTACATGCAATCTGCATAAAATATATGCATGTACAAACACATATATTCTAAACTAAATAGATAATGGAAGGAAGTGGAACATTGTGCAGATCCTAACTAGTAAGTGACTATGACTCCTTTCCTTAACCACATCAAGAACATCAATTATAAACTAAAACATACACATGCAAGTATGGGGTAAGTAACCATAGAAACTGTATATAAACCATTCCTCTAACTAACATCATGAAATAATTGAAAGTAACTAAATGAACATAAATATATCATCATCATCAAAATAATAAACACCTGAAATAACTAAGCAACTTATCACATGTATAAACTAATTGTGAAATACATCCAATCTGATTTGGTAACCAACTACCGATAATTATAAAACACAATTAGAAAAATGACCTCAAAGAATTCAACAATACAATGAAAAATTTAAGTAGGGGTAGGCATTACATCCACTCCCCCTAGACTTAGGCTTACTCCTAGAAGCTTATAAGAAAGATGAAACTAAAATAGGGGTATGCATCACATCCACTCCCCATAGACTTAGGCTTACTCTTGGAAGCCTACTATAATGACTAGGGTGACTAAGATTCAAAGAGTACTATCTACAATATCAAATAAAAGGCTCATTTAAGAGATTGATATAAATAAGTTAACTATGTATATACTATCAGTCACTTAGAGCAATATGATTCTGGTTTAATAATAAACCGAAAACCATATTTATCCAACATTCATCTTTTTAACAAACACTAAAATAGATCCCCTAAAACACTCCAAACAAAAGATCAACATCTGTAATTCCATCAAAAGACATAAAAGTTATAATTTATATGCATAAATAGAAAATCAAGAACATAAATATTATGAGTTTCCAAGTTTCATGTTCAAAAGTTCCACTGCTTCTATTTTTTTTCTTTTGTTCAAACTATTTCAATTCAAGTTTGTAACTCCACTAAAAACATGCAAACAAGAACAACATAATGCTCGCAAAGACAATCAAAGACATACTACCGTAAAGCATAATCATAAGAAAATATGTCTGAAATCCAACTTAAGAGTTTTACAATTTTTGTCTTTTTCTATGTTTCAAGTATCAAGTCTAAAGTTTTCAAATTTAGGAGTTCAAGTTTGAAGTTTCTAAGTGTTAAAGCTATAAAAGGTACATAACACTATTTACATTTCATTTTAGTTCAACTAGTTAAAGTGTTCAAGCTTGTGATAAATACATATAATAGTTCAAGTTTCATTTTTAGTTAACTAGTTCAAGTGTTTCAAGTTTGAAATAGATACATATAATAGTTCAAGTTTTGTTTCAATTCTACTACTTAACAACTAGTGGCATTCAAATATAGCTAGAGCTCCCAATGTAGAAACTAGGGCTCTAATACAAGATGTAAACCCACTAGGAAACCCAAAAGAAATTAACCTAAAGTTTCACTAAGTTTGCCAAAAAAAAATTTTAAAAAGATAATAAGATCAACAGATAATATAGCAGAAGCATAATCACATACACAAACACAAACCATAAAACAAATTACATCTCTTAGGGTTCCATCATGTTGAATCACATTAAAGTTTAATTAATACTAAAACCAATATATAACACATCCATATTAAATATTAACTACAAGTGCAAATTCTATTTAAATAATAAACAATTATGCCAAATGCCACTTGGCAATAAATAGAATGCACAATCATCCATTGTACAGGTCATAGGGTATGAAAGTCTAAAATAATATACATCATAAAATAGATTACAACATCTCTTATGATCCATGAATTAAAATAAAAAATAATGTATAACCATCTAATAGTAATACAAGATCAAATCAAAATGGACATCTACACAAACACATCTAGGAGCGACATCTAACGGTTAGATCTCAATGGTAAAAGTAAAAAGCTCTATCACCCAACCTTGTGAAACCCATAAAGGTCCACTCGCATTGTGCTAAGGAGATAGTCTCAAGTCCCATACAAGATAAGAAAACTCAAAAGTCAAAAACCAACATCTAGGTTCAGGGAATCAACTGAAAGTAAACTATCTCAAAGGGTACCAAGACACAAGTATCAACTATTCCTAGAGGCAACAAAGATACGTAGGAAATACACTATATAAATGGGAAAGTGTCATTATATTAGCCAGCTCTAAGGTTACCAGGCATTCTTTTAATACTCCAGCCCCCTAGTGTCTCTATGTGGCATCAATATCCTTTTGTATAGACAAGGCATACTAACAAGTCATCTCTAAGGTTATCTTGGTAGTCTTTTAATACTATGGACCTCTAGTAACTTTCTGTGGTACCGATATCTTATTAATTCATTTTAAACTCATATAATGAAATGTTATCATTATTAAAATAACCTACAATGGGTTACCAGTCAACCTCTTCAGGGCATTGATCTCCATTGCAAGCCACTTCCCAACATGACATATAGAAAACATACCCTAAGCTCAACAAAAGTGAAAGATCTCAAATGAGTATAAACTGCACATCAGTTCCTAAAAAAGCAACTAGAAAGTACTGAAATATTACCAATCATAATTACAGATTCTACCAATACGATCATCCTAACATGACTCATCCAAAATCAAGTACACATTAACCAAATCCATGTCATAACATGACATCACCAAAAACAAATCATTTAATCTCCTTAGTCCTATACAAGAAACTAAGAAGCAATCATAGATAACTGATTGAAGACTCAAAAGGTTATACTAGAAAAGTCAAACCATTTACTTCAGTTCTACACAAGAGATATTGGAAAGAAATAAAAATATCTAAGTAAATTCTTCATAGAATACACATGACACATTACCATGGTTGGGTATAAAAGATCATAATGAAAATAATTTCATGACATCCCAGAATAAACCCCAAGCTTGGGGTAAACATCCTAATTGGTCAAAGCTAAGTCAACCCTAAAATCCCAATACCAGTAAATCACATGTCACATAAGGTACACAAAAAAGTAACTTCCATAATTCATTTTGTTTGAAAACACATAAGTTCAATGTTTAGTATAGGTATTCAAGTTTTCATTTTCATTTTCAAACACAAAGATTGAATAACAACTAGGGTCTCAATTTTCTTTTCCAGGTATGATTGTTTATAGAGTTTTTCATTTCAATCAGTGTTCATGTTTTCATTTTGATGTAAATTTTTTTTATTCAACAATGTTATAAAAATCCCCATTTTACTTTTAATATTGAATATCTATCTACCAGTAATTGATCAAACTGATGCCTCTATAAGGATCATTTATTAATTAATTGATTAGTAATTATTTAACAATATTAAATATTAAAATGAATTTCATTAATTAATTTCCTTCTCATGTCCTATTAACAAATTAATTAATTAATTAAATTAATTTATAATAATGTATATTTTAAGGAAACTACTTAATAAATTAACATACTTTAATAATTAAACAAAAATTATTAATCAAATATATTTAAATTAAATTAAAATTATATTTAAATTAAATTAAATTAAATTAAAAATTTATATTTGAATTAAATTAAATTAAGTTAAATTATAATTATAATTAAAATAATAATAATTTAAAATTTTAATAAAGATTAAATTAACATCGTGATTTTAAAGGCCCGCCAACCTAGCCTAAAAACATTGTCACAGGCAGCTTTGCTATGACCGTAGCAGAGTATTGTTGTGCGCACAACAATTGTTGTCGCAAATAGGTATGAAGAGGGGTGGGGGGTTTGGTAGCCCCTCCCCCAAATTTTATATATATATTTATTGGTTTTTGTTTTATAAAAAAACAAAAGAAAACAACATGACACCCTCCCATTTAATTTATTTTTTATATAAAAAACATGATCAAATACTTTGATAAGGAAACCCAAAAAAAATTTCAAATTTAAATTCTAGAATTCAATTTTTAATCCAAAACTCCTCTCTTTAAAATTTCAATGAATGAGGATTTCAAAAACTCCATTCCTCAAACACAGATAATTTTGATATGAATATAAATTAAGATTCACAATAGGTTTTTATCAATGGTATCAACATATATACTGTTAGAATTTGAAAAGATTAATAACCCAGAAAACTAGTGCAAAGAGTAAGTATCTAAACTATGAATGCAAATGATACAAAATCAAAATAGTATCATAGAGTTAGTCTCCAAGAGAGTAATGCAAATACTGGAAGCAAAATAGCATTAAGAGGATGCAAAAAGAAGAGATGCAAATACAAGCCAGGTAGCATGCTTATATAGGCTAGGAAGAAGGAGGAGGTGGCAACACCAACCAATGAGGAGCAACCATCTATCGGACTAAAGATAGCAAAGTATCTTCCCAAGATAGCTATGGATGCTCACATGTAGGAAGGTGACACCTCACAACCATTCACCTAATGAGACATGCTTTATTAACCTAAGCGAGATTATTAAAAGTGTAAGAAAAACTTAGCAAAATAGGAAAAATAAAAAACTACACTAACACCCCCCCATAAGCGAAGCTTAGGTGGATGTAAAAATGGGTCCCGGCAAGTCAAGCCTAATGAGGTACCCATGTACATAAAATTCCCCCAAAGGAGAGAGAAAAGAGACTCCCCAAAGAAAATAATTACTCTAACACCCCTCCTTAAGTGAAGCTTGGGAGGAAGCTAACCTAGCAAAGCTATGAAAGTAGGAAAATGGGTCTCGGCAACAAGGCCTGATCAGGTACCCAATACAACAAAAAGAACTAGATGAAGGAAACAAAGCCTCCAATCTAGAAAATGTCCCAAAGAAAGGAACAAGAAAGAGCATGAAGCATCTCTGAAGCATGAAGTTGCAAACACTGTCAAAAGAAACTGCTGGAACCCCCACTGAAATAATGCATGACCAGGTAGAGAAGATAAAGTCTAAAGAGCTGATTAATCGAAGAGGTGACCTCCAAAGGTAGGAATGAAGCTAACAGGTGAACCCACCCATAATGCTGAACAAGGAGAAGGGTGATAGGAACACTGAAATGCAATGCCAAAAACATCTGCAAGAAGAAGAATCAGGAACACCAACAGTGCAATAGAAGTACAAGCACAGGATAAAGGGCAGTGTCACCAACACACTGCATGGGCTAATGTCGTGGAAGAAAAATTCACTTGACAAAGGTGGATGAGCACAAAATGGCAAAACATCATGACCCCGCATTGCACTTTATAACTGAGTGCGAGTACAAACAAACACAAGGTGTACAAGATCCCAGATATGGAAAAGTAGGCACTTTATCTCAGTGCGTTTACAAAAAAAGGAATGCAACAGAATAGAAGCATACAATGCTCACAAGTTAGAAAGAAGAGTGAGCCAACAGAATAGAAGAAGAGATTCCAGGACTTGTAGAATCCAAGTAATCCGCCAGAGTGCGAAAGTGAAAAACTCAAAGGAGAAAGAACCTGGGGTAGAATCTAGATAAAAGACCTCTACAACTGAATAACTCATAGAACTAGCTTTCCAATGATATCTGGCGAGCCCAGAAAAGAGTCCGAATGAGTGAGATATGGCTCCCGAAAGGCAAAATAGAACATCTGGCTTTGACTGCCAAAACAAGCAACCGGACTATAGAAAAAATCAAAAAAACTTGTACCATCATCTCCGTCTCAGAACTAGCTTTCTGGCACATTTTTTAAATCAAAAAAATACGTCTGTATGCTCAAGTTACGGAAGAAAAATTGATAGGGCCTCCTCATGAAGAGCATATGCTAAAAGTGAAACTTGGGCACAATAATCAAGGAAACAAATAGCACCACTGCAATCTACTTGACAAATCATGCACTTTCAAACAAAGAATCGCCTCGATACGAGGTCGTATGAGAAAGTTATGATCCTCCGAAGTTTTCAAAACGAGAATTGTGCACAATCATGGCTGAGAAACTGCAATTTCTGAAGAATTTATGCATGAAAATCAAAAAACAACTCCACTAGTGGATAGAGCACAAAAAAATAGCCAAGTTCATAACAAGAATCATCAAAATCAGAGTTCGTATGAGCAAGAATGAGACATTTGAAAATTGCATTCAAATTTGTGACTGCCAATGGAGAGGGGTAGGGTTGTAGCTTTGCATGCTCGATTCTGCAAAATATATAGCTTGCATGCAAAATCTAAAAGATACCCAGATGGTTCTTCGAGGCTGCGAACAAAACTCAAAAAGGATTTTTCTTGCTGATGTACAGAAGATGTTGTTGTAGTGTAAATCAGATGCCTTTAACAGTAAAAAACGGCTCCAAAAATCAAAAAATGACCCCAGCAACCAGAATATGACATGCAAATGCTGGATCAGCTTCCTAAGTCCATCAATGGCATGCTGGAACCTGAAAAAGTAATTGAAAACTCCAAATATGCAAGTTGGTTGTTAGATTTGAGATTGAAACCCCAGAGAAAAACCGTTTTTGTCAAAACTTTTTTGATTCTCAGGATCATCCAAAGATGCAAGAGAAGAGCATACTTCATTTTTCAAAAAACTACAATAAAATTTATTAGCCCCTCCCGAATCTCTCAAATAAGGAAACTAAAATCTACTCTTGCACATAGAAAAGCTCTGATACCATGTTAGAATCTGAAAAGATTAATAACCTAGAAAACTAGTGCAAAGAGTAAATATCTAAACTATGGATGCAAATGATACAAAATCAAAATAGCATCATAGAGTTAGTCTCCAAGAGAGTAATGCAAATGCTGGAAGCAAAATAGCATTAAGAAGATGCAAAAACAAGAGATGCAAATACAAGCCAGGTAGCATGCTTATATAGGCTAGGAAGAGGGAGGAGGTGGCAACACCAACCAATGAGGAGCAACCATCTATCAGACTAAAGATAGCAAAGTATCTTCCCAAGATAGCTATGGATGCTCACATGTAGGAAGGTGACACCTCACAACTATTCACCTAATAAGACATGCTTTATTAACCTAAGCGAGATTATTAAAAGTGTAAGAAAAACCTAGCAAAATAGGAAAAATAAAAAACTACACTAACATATACAAATATCTAAGAATGGATCTATCCAAACATGAAGCAAATATAATATTGGAAAATGAAAATCTTATTGCATAAATCAAACATCAAATTCTACCTAAATTTGATGCTAACATGCAAACACACAATCACACAAAGAATGCAAGAAAACCCCTTTCTTTTGATAACTTCATTCTCTAAAAATCACTTCTCCAAATTCCTAGTCATTGCAAAATGGGCTTTAGATCTCTAGTAAAGAGTTCTCCATTAATTTGGGGCTCTGATTATGCAATCACATGAGGGAACTTGTTGATCAATTTATGTTTATTATTTAATTACATTATAAATATTCATGCACAACCTTTTTGCCATTTAATTAAAATATCTTTATTAAATAATTTTCTCTCTTTAATTAATTTATTATATTTTAATTTCATGCATAAGCTTTATGCAATTTAATTAAAATAAAACTCTATTAAATGCATATTTTCTCTTTCTAGTTAATTATGACACATTTTAATAATATATTTATTAATTCAACTAATAATATTATTTAGAGTTTATTATTTAAATAAAACTTCTAAATAAAAATTATTAAATTAATTAAATATAAATATGCCTAAATTAGACTTTAATAAAATCTATGGTAACTCTACTTTATTGAAAATGGCAAAAATGACAAAAAGTCTAAAGAAAGTAAGAAATACGATTGCTCCTAAATGTAGGCCTCCCTTAATCTATAAAGAAAATCAATATTAGATGGTAGGAGGGAAATGAGGATGAAAATGACCTAAAGAACTTAGGGAGGCAACAGGACAAGCAACAAAACAAACTAAGATTATAGAAAGTCTACAAGGCGAGAAGGGGAAGAACCTTCCAAAGGACCAATGAGAATCACCACATGGAATACTAGGGGTATAAATGCCCCTAGAAATAAATTCTTATTGAAGTGTAATCTAACACTATTTGATAGAGATATCCTATTAATTGAAGAAATAAAATTAAAGAAAGAAGAAGGCATAAAGTTAGGATAGAAACTAGGAACTTAGAAATCAGAATTCAAAACATCTCATGGTGCTTCAGGAGGATTGGGAATAATATTGAATAACCAAAAAGTCAATGTAAAAAGTATAACCTCTAATTCTAATTGGATCAAGTACAAAAACTAATCTCCAGATTGTAGTAATAAAGGTCTATTGGCCTATACAAACAATAGACAAATTAGTAGTATGGAACAAGATCAACACATTTCTTAACACACTACAAAATGAGAACATCATAATATGGGGATATTTTAATGCAATATTAAAAATAGATCAAAAATATGGAGGGATTCAAACAATATCTAGAGCCACAAAAGATTTCAAAGAATGGATAGAAAGAAATTCTCTCATAGATATTCCAACAAAAAATGAAGTATACACATGGAATAATAGAAGAAAAGCATTTTGCTACATAGCAGAAAGATTGGATAGATTTTTCTTTAAGGAAGAGCTAAGTAGTTTGGAAAGAGAAATCAATGCAGAAATTCTACCAATGGTAGGTTCGGATCACTTTTTGGTAAAAATTGAAATCAAGGAACTTTCCAAACATAGTAGAAACCGATTTAAATGTGAAAAATGTGGTTTACAGACAAATATTTTATGAATAACATAAAAAAATTGATGGCAAGAAGAGAAAATTTAGGACTCAAAAATGTTATGCTTTGTATCCAAACTAAAAATAATAAAAGAAAAGATACTTAAATAGAATAAAGTACAATTCAAAAACATATTTAAAGAAAAGTTAGATATAGAAGAGAATTTGGAAAAATTTAACAAAGAAGTTATCAAAAAATGAATGAATAATGAAAGTTATCAGCTAGAAAAAGAATATCTACTAAAAAAAGAATAAATTTTAGCTAAAGAAGAGGTGTATTGGAAGAAAAAATCCAAGGAGAAATGGTTGGTAGAAAGAGATCAAAATACTAAATTCTTTCATACAAGCACCCTACATCATAGAGCCCATAATAATATAACAAAAATAAAAAATTCATAAGGTGAATTAATGGATAATCCAAATAAAATAGGAGAAATATTTCTAGATTATTTCAAAGATATCCATAATAATTATGAAACTTCTAATAGAATAGAATAAGAAGAAATGTTGAAAGAAATACCTAAGTTTATTACAACAGATGATAATAAATCCTCAACAAACCACTCACATTGCAAGAAACTAAAATGGTTCTCTTTAATATTAACCCAAACAAATCACTAGGACCAAATGGATTTCAAGAATTCTTCTTCCAAAAATAATGGTAAATAATAGGAGTAGATTTATGGAAATTAATGGAAGCATCAAGAAACAAGAGAACTCTTTTAGTGGAAATCAATCACACCTTAACTGTAATCCCAAAGAAAAATAAGGCTAGAGAACCAGGTGATTTCAGACCTAGCATACTTTGCAATACTATCTATAAAATTTTCTCAAAAGCTTTAGCTAATCGACTTAAAAAACATCTCCCTAAATTTATATCAAAAGAACAAATCGGATTTGTACCTAGGAGATCTACTCTAGATGGTATATCAATCATTCAAAAAATAATTCACTCAGCATCAAAGAATAAAGAAGCATGGATGTTATTGAATCTTGATATACAAAAAGCATATGATAAAGTAGATTGGAGTTTCCTTTGTAAAGCTCTCAAAGATTTTAGATTCTCAAATCAATAGATCAATATCATTTTCCAATGCATTTCTACCCCAAAAATCTTCCATCTTATTAATGGAACTCCAGAAAAAAAATTTAGTGTATCTAGGGGGCTCCAACAAGGTGATCCTATCTCTCCCTTTCTATTCATCATCATGGAAAAAACCTTTGGGAGATAAATCAAAAGAACACAACTTCAAAACAAAATTAAAGGTATAAAGGTCATTAAAAATGTGGCTAACACCACACATTAGCAATTTGTTGATAATATAATACTAGTTGGAGCAAGCACTAAGAAAGAGACAAACTATATTAAAATAATTTTAAACAATTACATGAAAGTTTCAGGTCAAAAAATCAATGCAGAAAAATATGAATTTCTTTTTCTTAAAGACAATAGTAGATAGAGAAGAATATATATGCAATGAACTAGGATATAAGACGGGAACCTTCTCATGTAAATATCTAGGAATATATCTAGATAATGGAAATAAAAATAATCAAGGTTGGGAACAAGCATTGGATAAAATAAACAAACAGACAGAACCCTAGAAAGGGAAATTGTTCACCAAACTTGGGAAAGCAACAAAAATTGAAGTCATTCTATTAGCCATACCTACTTATCAACTATTATGTTCACAACTACCTAAGAATATGAATCAAAAAATAGAAAAGAAATTAAGAAACTTCTTCTAGAATGGCATAGAAGATAAGAAGAAGATAGCATTAAAAAGATGGGAAAAATATGTAGGCCAAAAGAAGCACAGGGACTAGGAATAAAAAATCTAGACTGGTAGATTAAAGGACTAGGAGCAAAACAAGTGTGAAGATTGTATCAAGAAAGAGATAGCAAATGGGCTAGAATTTTGTATAACAAATATCTATATATGTTAGATAGTACATCACTATTTAAAACTAGGAATCCCTAGAGAGGTTCAACAACATGGAGTTTCTTACTAAAATATCATCCCTTAATTACTAAATGTAAAACTTGGGATATTGGTAAAGGAGATAAATCTCTATTCTAGGAAGATTCTTGGAATAGGTATCCCCCCTTGACCATTCTGATTTAACCCACAATGCAAAAATTCACTTACAAATGATATGGGGTACTAAGTTAGAATATTATATTCAACTAGACCAATCTAATGAAGAAATGAATTGGAAATGGAAATCCTTAGTAAATTGTGGTCTCAATTAAGTAGATCAAGAGATCCTAGAAAATATCCTTAGTGATCATTCAATTAATTTCAAAAATAGGGAGGACAAACTTATTTGGGCATCTGCTAAAGATGGAATCTATAAATTAAAGGAGAGATAGAACCAAATTATAAATTCACAAAGATGGGAAGCAATAAATATCCTGATAAACCTCTGTTGGGATCCAATAGGTCTTCTAAACACAAATATCTCTCTATGGGAAACCTTCCAAAAGAGAATCCTAATAGTGGATAGAATTAGGAAAATGGGATTTGAAGGTCCATCAGGATGCATTTTCTGTAAAGAAGAATCAGAAACTACAGAGCATCTTCTTTACCAATGAAAATTTGTGAAGGAATGCTAGTTATGGATCAAATAGAAACTAAATTGGATAGCCCTTCTACCAAAAAAATGGAAAGACCATTTGATAGGGTCGTCAAAAAGAGAAAACAATAAAGTTTATGGAAAACTTTGGAACATCACTCTAGCAATCCTAATTTGGGAGATATCAAAGGAAAGAAATAGATGAATCTTTAAGAATGAAGAACTTAATCTACCATCTCTTTGCAACAAAATTGAGGCTAGCATTATAGAGGTCATAAATTGTGATCTTCAAAAAACATAAAATGAAGAAGGCTCCTTTCCAAAGTGGGATGCTGAAATTAAAAGGAATTGGAAACATCTAATCAATCTACCCCTTATATATAAAAGAAGCACCAATGCAGCCATAAAAAGAATGCATATGGGAACTACCATCAAAAGGCTAGAAGAAACTCAATTTCGACGGTGCTTCTAGAGGCAACCCCAGAAAATATGGAATAGGGTAGGGAGGAGTCTAGAAATTGGCTCATAAAAAGAGAAAAGCCTCTGGGATTAGTCTCTAATAATATGGCAAAACTAGAAACAATTGAAGGACTAAAACTTTGTATTAATCTAAAAATCAAGAATATTATAATCGAAGGAGACTCACAAATAGTCCTAAATGCACTTAGGAATGGAAGAACTCCTGATTGGATATTAAATTCTAGACTAGAAAAAACCATAAGACTATTGGAAGAAATTGAAGAAATTAGATTTACAAATATATTTAGAGAAGGCAATGTTGAAGCTGACAGTTTAGCAACAAAGGTACAAATGGAGAAAACATATTAATGTTTAATCATAGTTAGTAAAGGATAAGTATCATAAGATGTTGTCATTTATTGTAATCTCCATTGACACTTGCATACATGATTATCCCTATTGGTGTAAATTTTGGTTCATGTATTTTTGCACATTTGAATCTACTTCTGAAAGATATCGTGACTACAAGACTCATTTTAATTATGATCTTGAGTGGATGAATAATCATCCAATTGCATGGAGATGGCACCACTACTCGATTCTCTATATGCTTCTCTTCTGTTATTCTATAAATGTGGGCCAAATTAATCAAACTTCATAATCACCTCACCTTGTCTAATTTAGGTTCTGAGTTGCCCCCTTTTCTGGATACTAATATTTGTTTGTCTCATGCTTTCAAAAATAGAACTATGGCCTTTTGTGGTATAGTTAAACCTAAGAGATGGAATTGGTTACTCAGGCCCATAGATAACATGAGTAGGGTTTTGGGTGAAGGTGTTTTAAACTATGACTATTCATGGTGCACCAATAGTAACATCTTGGAGACATAGATTGGATGCCTAGCTAGGGCTAGAGTAGTGAAATGTGACATAATCAAACTCTATTACAACCTATTTGAATCAAGCTAGTTAGTAGGTTTAGAATAAGTGGTCTTTAACATTGATGAAAATCTTAAAATCCCATTGCCAGAAGCGTACATGGCCCACCAAGTAGGTAGTTTAGAACTCACAATTGTCCCCAGGCACCCTTGTTTCATTGTTAGAGATAAGATTCTTTTCTTTCAAGAATCTAGAATGCAAGCCAATGTACAATTCCTATTGTGATGGAGAGGCATTAAAGAGGATCCTGCGAGGGAGTGGCTCACGACTTATTTATAGGCCTTTGTACTTATATTCACATGGATGTGGATTTCTTTGACCTAGAATCTATTGAGTTCTGCCTCCCTAACTTTGACAAATCAAGCAGAATGAGAAATGCCTATGCATTCCCTCCTAGCTCTAGGGAAAAAAACATCAGGGAAGCCTCAAAAATCATTATAGTTTTCAATTATTAGACTCATGAAGAATAATCAGGATCATGGGTGTGTTGGATACAATTGTTCAATTGTGTGTTGTCTTTGATGTTACACAAATGTCATATCAGTCATCAGACACAGTCTAGCGAGCTTAGTTGGTTAGCAAGGCAAAAGACAAAGTTTATCAATCTCATTTGTTCAGCAAGGAAAAAGACAATTGCTAGCAATCTTTCAAGGTTAGCAAAAGAAATCTAGTTGTTACCAAGCTCACTCGATCATCAAAGGGAAATATGGCAGAAATAGTTCTTACCGAGCTCTCATGGATAACAAAGGAAATTCAGTTCTTACCGAGTTCACTTGGCAGCTAAAGGATTTTGCAAATTTTGTAGTGTTAACCGAGTTAAGATGGTTAACTCAGGGAATTGTTTCTTGAAATAGTGCTTACTAAGTAGGGTTGGCCAATGAATGATTTCACTATTTTGTGAAATAAAGTTTATTTGTTTAATGTAATATTTGTAGCCAACTAATGTTTGATAAATGTAACTTGTGTTGATAATATGAATGGTATATATAAGAGGTCAAGTTGTCAATTCTAAGTGTGTGATGGATTTGATGTGATATGAGTAGGACTGATTATTGTGAAAAAAAAAATTTGAAGGATGATTAGAGATCATTGAGGAGCAACAAAGTTATATTTGATCGAGGAGGATATAATGGGGCAGAATAGATATCTATGATTAGCAAATTTAGTTGCATCATATTTAGGTCAATTCATTGTTACTCTCTAACCATTGTAGCAGTGATTTCAAATATCTTAACAGAGTTAGTTTAACAACCATTTTGCAAATCCTCTAACAAGGTGACAATTCAGTTGAATTGTTCTAAAGACCTCTAGCAAGGCCACTCCTAATAGGGTGATTAAATCTTCTAATAGTGTCACACCTAATAGTGTGTATTGTAACCTTTAATAGGGTTGGCTCCTAATAGGGTTGGTTCCTAAGAGGGCAAACTTCAAAAGAGTGAAAGTTAGTAGCTAGTTACTTGGTGGTTTTTCCCATATTAGGTTTCCTTGTTAAATCTAGTGTCTCTTTTGTTCTTGTTATTTACTTTTTCATGCATGCTAATAATTATGAATGTCTAAATATTAGTAACAAGTTAATATACCAAGTTACATCATTTTTGTTTACCGAGTGATAGAAGTAACTAGTTATTTAAGACATCTAAGGGATCAAGATTTTTTTTGTGGTGACTAATTCATCCCCCCTCTCAGTTATGTCATCTATAATCCCAACAATTGGTATCAAAGCTTTTGGTACTTATAGGAGATGTTTTCAAGTATCTAAGATAAACATCAGGATGTCTTACAAGAGGGAAATTCCAAGACTCAATAGGGACAACTTCTTAGCATGGCAGGGATTGATGAGACTTCATCTGGCTTTTATTGGTGATTTAAGGCTGAAGTACCTTGATGAAAAAAATGCAAAACCTGTTGGTACATTATCTGTCAATGATATTGCTAAAAAGAAGACTCACAACAACATGATGATAGATATTGCATCTTCTCTAAGTTATGAAGAATTTGATGATGTCAAGGATTGCAAAACTACCGTTGAAATATGGAACAAACTAAAAGAGATCTATCGAGGTGATGATAATGTGAGAATAGCCAAAGTAGAAAGTTTGAGAGAACAATTTGATCAAATAAGGATGAGAGAGGATGAAAACATAGAAAAATATGTTGAAAGAGTCAAAGAAAGTGTTAGTGCAATCAAAGCATCTAGAGGAGATATCAAGGAGGAGATAGTTATAAGTAAAGTTCTTAGAACTCTACTTCCCATTTATGCAATCAGAGTCTCTGCAATTCAAGAAAGAAGATTAACTTAACTTAATTGAAGAGTCACTGGTGATTCATTAACTTAGATATAATCACTACACACATGAAGGATTAATTTAGTACTAGAATTCTCACCTTTCACCTTGTTATTATAAATACATAACATTTAAAATTATAATGGGTTGCTAAGGCTTGTACAAATTTCTCCATAAATATCATCTAAAAATAGTTATTAATTGTAAACCTATTAATTAAGATAAATTTCAAAACTAGTAAAGAATAAAAAAAAGCATAACTACATCAAATTAAATCTTAAGTAGCATAGTACTTAAATTCAGCTTAGAGTCATTTCTAATATGTTCATTCAATATAGAACATTTTATTAACCCATTGGCATAATTTGGTACTTCTCATTTAGGACATGAATGTAACATTATCTTTTGACTAGTTTATCCTTATTAGGCTTGAACATCTATCCTTTTACTATTATTAATGTCTAATGCTATTGACTATTAGAATTTTGTTGCAATTCTATTACTCTTTCAATAGGTTTATTTTTCCTCCCTAAGGATTGTCCATTATTTGGTGCTCATGGACCCTCTCATCCTTGTTGGTCTTAGATTGGTTTTGACATTTGAGTGTCAACACACTTAGCCAATTCCTAAGTTGATTCCTAGTATAATACAAAAGCTAAGAAATAGTGTGTGTTGAGCTAGAGATTCAATAGGTGCCAAGTGAACTTTAGGTGCTGAGTGAAGTTCAAGTGCCAAGTGATAAGTCATGCCAAGTCACTATAGGTGTTGAGAAAAGTATAGATGCTAAGTAAAAAAAGTCACTCTAGGAGCCGAGTGAGACAGAATTCCTACATGTGTTGAGCATCAGTAACTAGTAAGTGTTGAGTTATATACAGAATCTGAATATGAGTTTGGATCTTCAAAAACTTAGATGTAAACCATTTTTGAGCTGACATAGGATGAATCTTGAAGGATCTTGAAGGTAAGATTGAATCTTTTGCATTGCCTATTATTGCCCCACTTTTCATTATGTACCCATTATGCAAAGTGGAAAATGTTCTTGTGTCTCAATTAGGTTTAGGTATGTCTTAGTCTATTTCTTCTCCCCAAGTGCACAGTCTCTCCATTAGATTTTCATCTTCCTTCTTCTCCTACATTACATACCTGGGTGGGTTCCCCTTGTTGTCATGAGTTTTATGGGTAGTATAGGAACCTTCTGATGGAGGTTCTTGGGTCATATCATGATCTTCACAAAGTCATTTCCAAGAATGAACTTTTATGTGACTTATTATAGTTTGCACATAAAGAAACTGAAGTCTATGGAAAACCTAGCATTAGATTCTCCCTAGCACCACTTTGAACTGTGAGGGTGACTTTCCAAAGAGGTCAACAAAAGAGGTATACAAGCTAAAACAAGGAGGAAATGAGTTGTTTTATGGATACATTATGTTAGTGTAGTTTTTTAATTTCCTAGTGGGTTATTTATTTTTCCCTATATTACTAGTTTTTTCCTGCACTTTTAATAATCTTGCTTAGGTTAATAAAGTATGTCTTATTTAGAAAGTGGTTGTGAGGTGTCACCTTCCTACATATGAGCAGCCTTATCTGTCTTAGGAAGATAATTTTCAATCTTTAGTCTAATAGATGGTTGCTCCTCATTGGTTGGTGTTGCCAACTCCTCCCTCTTTCTAGTCTATATAAACATGCTACCTAGCTTGTATTTGTGAACGATTTTATTTGCATCCTCTTAATGCTATTTTCCTTCCAACATTTGCATTACTCTCTTAGAGACTAACTCTATGTTGATTTTTTTATTTTATTAGTTGCATTCATAGTTTAAATATCTATTCTTTGCACTAATTTTTTGGCTTATCAATCTCTTCAGATTCTAACATGGTATCAAAGCTTTTCTATGTGCAAGAGTAGATTTTAGTTTCCTTATTTGAGAGATTTGAGGGGGGGTTAATAAATTTTATTGTATTTTTAAAAAAAATGAAGTATGCTCTTCTCTTGCATCTTTGGATGATCTTGAGAATCAAAAAAGTTTTAACAAAAATATTTTTAATCTTTGGGGTTTCAATCTCAAATCTGACAACCAACGTGCATATTTGGAGTTTTCAATCAGTATTGCATGTTCTAGCATGCCATTGATGGAATTAGGAAGCTGATCTAAGATTTTCATGTCATATTTTGGTTTTTGGGGTCGTTTCTTGATTTTTGGAGCTATTTTTTATAGTTAAAGGCATATGATTTACACTATAGCAACATCTTTTTTACGTCAGCAAGAAAATTACTTTTTGGGTTTTGTTCGTAGCACCAAAAAGCTATCTAAGTATCTTTTATTTTTTTCATGCAAGCAATATATTTTGTAGAATCAAGCATGTAAAGCTACAACCATACCCCTCTCCATTGGCAGTCAAAGATTTGAACGCAATTTTCAAATGTCTCGTTCTTGCTCATACAGACTCCGATTTTGATTATTCTTGTAATGACCTTGGCTATTTTTTTGTGCTCTATCCACTAGTAATGGATTTGTTTTTTTTTTTCATGCATGAATTCTTCAAAAATTGTAGATTCTCGGCCGTGACTATGCACAATTCTCATTTTGGAAACTTCAAAAGATCATAACTTTCTCATACGACCTCGTATCAAGGCGATTCTTTTTTTGAAAGTGCATGATTTTTTGAGTAAATCATAGTGGTGCTATTTTTTTCTTTGATTATTGTGCCCAAGTTTTACTTTCATCATATGCTCTTCATGAGGGTTTGTAATGCATTGAAATCAAGACCACTAAGTATTTCTTTCTAGTGATAGTTGTAAATGCACTAAAATAAAGTGCCAAATCATATTTCTTTGGGGGGGTTCTTTAATTGAGAAAAAAGGGGGGGCACTGTCGTGGCTGGATTCTCCTTTTTTTCCATTTCTTCTCTGCATTTCTTCATTTGGGATCAAACAAATATGCCCATCCTAACTCCATATAATTACTTTGAGTGAAAATCATGCATGACAATTCACTTAAGGAAAGATGGATTAAATAAGATAACTATGGGACTTGAAACTAAACCTACTAAAGATGAAGACAAGCCTAAGTGGTTTAACAAATGTGATGAGTCATATGGAACATTGTGTTTGTTTGTTTCTCCTTATTTTCTATTTCACATTGAATCTTTGAATACACCAAATGAAATATGGCTAAAGCTAGAAACATTATTTGGTACACAAGATTCAATGAGGGGTCATATGTTGGAAAATGAACTAATTAGTTTAAGTCCAGGCAATTTCAACACAATCCAAGATTTCTTCACTAAATTGAAGTCACTAAGGCCATAGTTAAAACAATGTGGAATTGAAAAGCAAGATGAAAAATTGATTCTTAGTGTTCTCTCTAAGTTGAGTTCAGAATATTGTGTGTTTGTCTCTACCTTCTATGCTACTAAGGGTGCACTTGGTACTCAATTCACCATGCCATCTTTAGATGATTTTGCTATCAATTTCACTCAAAAATAGGACAAGCTAATCCAGATGGGCACTCTTAAGTCCTCTAAGTCACATGCCTTGGCTGCCAACCAAGGCACAAAAGAACAAACATGACAAAGTAGTAATGACAATAGTAAGGATGAGAAATAAAAGAATAGCAAGGAGAAGAAGAATCTGATACTAGTTGCTTCAAAAGAAACTATTGATACACCATATTCTAAGGGAGATAAGCCTAAGAAAGAAAAGGTCCAATGTGCCTATTCTAAAAGACTTGGTCATGATGAACATAAATGTTTGCAGAAACAACTTGATCACTTGACATACATTCTTGAGAAGAATAATATGAGCGTTCCTGAGTCTATCAAACAACGTTCTAATGAAGGGTCTAACAAGAAAAAATAAAATAGCAAGGGGAAAGGAAAGGGCAAGGCCCTTGTTGCAATTGCTTCTTCACCATCCACTTGGGTTCTTGATTCGGGTGCTTCACGCCACATGGCTTCATCTAAGGAAGAACTTGCATCCTTGGAGCAATGTACTATGCCTTCTATTTTGATGGGTGATAACACTCTTGTTGAGGTGTTTGGGAGAGGGTCTGTTGATGTGGGGGATGGGACATTCCATGATTTTTTTGTGTACCCTCATTCTCAACTAATCTCCTATCGGTATACCAAATCACTCACATGGGTTTAGGTAAGCAGGTTGAGTTCACTCCTAATTCAATGGAGATACATGAGTTGCACAATGATTATATAGTTGCAATTGGGAGAGTAGATCATCAGTCATGACTCTATCTATTTTCTCACTTTGTTCATGTCCTTCTTCGACTGTTTTGCTCACTCACTCTAATGATGTGAGTAAATAATGGCATGAGTGGTTTGGCCATCTTAACTTCCACTACTTGCATTAGCTTAATCAGTAGAGCATGGTCACAAGGTTGCCTTCTACTTTGATATTGGAGTCACTTGGAATACATGATAGATCTTCTGATGAGTCAGATTCACCTGAGTAGTATTTTACCCCCACTTTCGATGTAGAGAGTGATTCAGAGGACTCACCTCCTTCCTCTCCTAGTCATCATTCACAAGTTGATGATTCTCCTATAGATTCTCCATCTTTTGGTCCACTTTGGGCTAGACAGACCTTGCAGTCTACTGCTGATTGGGTTAGGGATCCATTAGACACCAGGAAGACTCATTCACAATTCTAGGATGCTACACATATCTTTATTGCTATTGCCTCAGATCCACCATATTTTCATGAGGCTTCTAGTATTCTTGAGTGGGATACAACTATGCAGGAAGAGTATAGTTCCTTGAAGAGGAACTACACTTGGGATCTTGTCCTTCTTCCTAAGGGAAGAAAACTTATTCAATGTAAGTGGATCTATCGAACAAAATTTGCAAGCTTTGCTGGGGGTGCGGGATGCTTCATCTTTTGGGGGTGGCCTCTTCCTCACTTGGAGTCCTAATTTTCTTTGGGGAGTCTCTTCTCTCTCTCTTTTGGGGGAATTTTATGTACATGGGTACCTCATTAGGCTTGACTTGTCTCGACCCATTTCTACATCCACCTAGGCTTCGCTTTTGGGTGTTGTTAGTGTAGTTTTTTAATTTCCTAGTGGGTAATTTATTTTTCCCCATATTACTAGTTTTTTCCTACACTTTTAATAATCTTGCTTAGGTTAATAAAGTATGTCTTATTTAGAAAGTAGTTGTGAGGTGTCACCTTCCACATATCAACATCCTTATCTATCTTAGGAAGATACTTTTCTATCTTTAGTTCAATAGATGGTTGCTCCTCATTGGTCAGTGTTGCCACCTCCTCCCTCTTCCTAGTCTATATAAGCATTATACCTGGCTTGTATTTGTGATCAATTCCATTTGCATCCTCTTAATGCTATTTTTCTTCCAACATTTGCATTACTCTCTTAGAGACTAACTCTATGTTGCTATTTTAATTTTATCAGTTGCATTCATAGTTTAAATATCTATTCTTAGCACTAGTTTTCTGGATTATCAATCTTTTCAGATTCTAACAAATTGTTCCTACATTGTAGTATTCTACCTCGAGAATTACTCAAAAATCATCATAATGATGATAATAGCATCTGGCAAAAAACTCTGAAGTGGCTTCACCATGGCAGGTTTTCTAACAAAGGCATTTGTAAGGGAAAAAATAAAGTGGATTCCTTTTTCATTTTCATAGGCCTTTTAAGATTTTCCAAAGCTTAGAGACACATTGACTTAAACGGCTAAGTGAAAATAAGAACAAAGATGGAAAAATAGAAGTTGCCTTCTCCTCGGTGGGTTTTCAACCCTTTGAAGTGATTTTTCGCATCCATTGAAAAATTACTTTTGCAAGCATGTTGGGCTCATAGATCAATCATAGGATGCTTAAAAAGCATAATGGAGGCTAGTTGATCACATTTGGGAAGGTATCTTGAGAAAAATCTGGCTGGGCAGATTTTTCCCCACAAAGTACTCTGTTCTTAATTCTCTGCAACTTGGTGAAAAATGGGAAAGTAAGTTTGTACTAAAGGAAAGTAACTATTGTACCACCAAAAATAGTGAAATGACATGTAAAAATCTATTAGAAACACCCACATTTACTAATCTAATGGATGTATCCTTTAATTCACTCATGTGGCATAGATCTTGAAGATTAACTAGTGGATTGGGAGTTCTATATAGAGATGAACATAATGGATATTCAAACTACTGCTTTCTTATTTGAACTGTTATGCTATTCAACTGAATAGTGATTCTAGAATCCTCATAATTACAAAGCTCTATTGTCTATACTATTTTAAATTTTGAGATTTACAGTTCATCTCTATCTTAGTTAAGATGGAAATAAGATTCGTTGGTTTTGATAGACTGAATGGAATTAAGTCGACATTACAGAATGTTACAGATACTTCACTCCACTTCTTTGACATGCAAGATTTCCAAAGAAGGTTGAAGATGGAGCCAATCTACCCAATAATAGAGAAACTATGAGGAAGTGGGCTAGTGGAAGCAGTAGGGTTTCTAGTAGTAATTGAAGCCCCCGAGCTGATCATTGAATGCATTAACCATTACAATCCAAATACTAAAAAAATTATGTTGCCAAATCATATAGTTTTGGTCTCAATTGACTAGCTAATTGAGGTCAATTGCCTTAAGATTCTAGAGTAGGAAGATTGTTTTGAATTGACCATGGGAGGAGCCATGTCTGAGTTATCCTTGAAGAAGATGGTGTGGCGAAAGAAAATCATGAGGTCTTGTTCCAAAATCCATGAGAACCTAAGAGTAAGGTTCCTAAGACCCTTTTTGGCACTGATCTCTAGCCCAAAATCATGGACATCCTAGTTATTTTGCATCAATTGAAAGGTGAGGTAGAAGTACTCAATTTCATAGAACTATAATTCTTTTAAGTGCAAATCATCTATTCAAACACACATTATGTTGATTGAGCATATGAGGTGAGTGAACATCTTTCCAAAGTTCTCAGTGCTACAAATTTCTGCAATACCTTCTACATGTCTTCTTTCTTGATTTATATGTTGGCTTCTTTACAATTGTGGCCAAGCCTTCCTAGAAGAGAGAATTTTCCCATTGATGTCAAAAGTTATGAATTTTATCCATGGTTGCAGTTAAAAAATAGTTATGTAGAGTATGTTAGGGTTAATGACTCTTTTACAATGAGGATTTATAGGAAGCTACAAGAATGAGTAGAGAGGAGGTTTAGCCCAGAAGCAATGGTGGCCATCAGTTAGTTTGGTAGCTACTTCATTCAATTCTTATCCTTCTCATATTTGCATCTTGTAGCTTTCAATAGATTTCCTCTGAAGCTACCTAGATACCCAAGCGACATGATCATGCTCATAGAGATCATAAGACAAGCTATCCAAGTGAATGTGTTGAACACTACTCTAAGGAAGAAGGGATATGAGTTCCCCATGAAGGTTGGGGCTTACAGTTGTGATTCCCAATCTAATGCTAAAAACATGCTCAAGGCATTCAAGAATAAGTAAAAATTGGAGGAATATGAAGTTGTGAGGCCCATGTTTGACCCAAATGGATATGCAAGGGAGGTGCTTCAAATCGGGTGTGTGGTCAAACATGTCACCACTCTCGAGGATTATTGGGCGGATTGTAGAGATGAGTTAGAGGGCCATGATTGTGCATTTTCTAGACTCATGGTGGAACAAATAAAGACATGTGACATTGATCTAAATGTAGAAAAATTAGAGGATGATGGTCAAAATATGTATAGAAATACATATCTAACTAAATTAAGAGTAATTCCTATCAATTCTGAGCCATATGTGGATGTGGAGGAGAGTCTTGATATTATGATGGCAAGGATAATCAAGAGAACTAGGAAATGGGTTGAGTGGACAACCAGAAAGATTCGGAGTAAGGGTGTAGCCACTCAAGCCTCTCCAATAGCTGTAATGCCTACTTCATCTTAGAGTGCTATAGTGGGTGTGACCATAGCTTCCACCCAAGGACTAGCTCAACCTATAGGCAGAGGTGATCAACCCTTGGATAAGAATGTTCCTATAGCCCCAACATGTCATGATGGTTCCTTTCTAGTTATAGGAACCCAAACTGGCACTAAAGAGAAGAAAGCAAAAGAACCAAAGGATAGTGCTACTGCCCCTATACCTTGCCCACATACTACTCCCATTCCATCTCCTCACACTATCCCTGTTCCTTCTCCGTATACCAATCCAATCCCATCTCCTCACCATAGCCCCATGCCATCAGGAATTGCTTCATTTTTTAGACCAGGTGAATCCCCCATATAGATAGTAGACTTAGGGGATAGAAAACATAACACTAGTTAGTCAACTAAATTAGATGAAGAGATGAAGAAGAATTCAAAGATGGAGAAGGGCTAGGATTCTTCAAGACTCATTTTAAATGACTCAAATAATCTATTCTTGTCAACTACTGTAGCCATGACTCCAGTGAAGAGAAAAATGTTCAGCATTGAGTCACTCAAAACAACTTCCAAGGTGATAGGAACTAATTCTTGGCTAGAAGATACTTTTGAAAGGAAAAGAAAGAGAAAGGATGAGAGTGTTTCCTCAAAAGACACTATATTCCTCATGGTTTATTTTGGGACTTCATTAGCCAAGGTCAAAAAGTAGAAGACTGTATCCATACTTGGGCAAGATCTAGAAATAGGGCACTTGACAATGGAGATAGAAAAGTCAAACAAAGGAGGGAGAATTGAGGATATGACTCCTAATAATTTTACTTTGCATTCTATCAACCGTGGGGAAGCTAGAAATGATACAAAGGTTGGCTTGTGGAGATTGAGTAATGAAGTGATAGAAGGACAATTAGAGAGTCTCAAATTGTCAAAGTTAAAGATGGAAGTAGAAATAGAAGAATTGAATAAGTTTATTAGGAAGCCATTCACTCCACTAGCAACTATTTTGGGTATTTCTATGACTCAAACTCCTAGTGTAGCTGAAGTGAAAGCTCTCGTTTTCCAGCTCCAGAAAGATAGGCACTATGGCTAAATCGGTAGAGAGTGGTTTGAGAGACTCAAATCAGAAGGAGTTTCTCTCATAGATCAAATTGGAAATGTTATGCTCAGACTGGAAATAGAAAAGGATAACATATTATCCAATAGTAATACTTTGGCCAAAGAAAGAGTTAGGTGTGATGAATCCATCTCCCTTTTAAAGATGATCATCTAGATGAAAGAAAAAGAAACATTCGAAGCCAAGATTATAAAGAAAGGGAATGAACCTTTGTTTGAATGGCTCCAAAGTATGCAGTTCAAGCTAGAAATTATCCAAGAAGCTAAGAAGGGGCTTAAGGAGATAGAGAGTAAAATAAAGAAGACTCAAGATAGAGGATTTGAGTTGATGTGAGGGCTACACACTAACTCTCAAACTAGTGGCCAAAGAAAGGACCTCATTAGAGTGGAAGTGATGAAAAGTAACTTCTCTACTTTTTTGGATAATTTGTCTGCGGTGGCTTTTAGTAGCTAGAACAGAACTGCAAAACTCCATGCGCTTAGTGGATGGATACATGTGGGCACGAAGGAGTTGGAAGATCAGTTGAATGTCATAATAGATTTTGCAAGGGAACATGCAAAATGGCTTTTGAGATTCACCAATATATATGTGCCCAATTGTGAGGAGCTGATCCCAATAATGGTTGTTGCCAAGTCACATAGAGTGAAAATAGAAAAGGGGAAGAAATCTAAATGATTCATGTTATGCCCACTTTTTGTTTTCTTTTGTAATTTTGCAATATGACAAACTAGCACCTTGCCATTTTTTACCCTTAGAAAATGAATCGATTAAACTTCCATTGTAATGGTCATCTCAAAAACTCTATATGTATGAATTGAAAAGATTAATGAAAGGTCAAAAAAATTTTGGTGTGAAGTACATTTTGTTGCAGAGACAATTGAATTATATTTTATGTCAATCATTTTCTATTCCAGTTAGTATTATATTTAGTTCATGTTTTCTCTTTCATTTGAATTTGAATAAGGGAATAACAGAGTTTTTCCTCGCTTGTTTTGAGGCAATAGGTGAATGTGATAAGTATTGTTATAGTTCAGTCGACAAAGAGATTCTACTAGTATTTCCTATTTATTAGTCATAGTTTAGATTCGAATCAGCTTAGGTTAGCATCAGTTAATTATGTGGATGGAATTTATGGATTCATAAGATGTATGGATTCATAAATCTATTTCAGTATTGAGAAGTTTTTATCTTCCTAAGTTGGATTTTATTTTAGTCTATCTTAGTTATCCCTGTACTGTTCTCAAGTTAAGAACATACCCCAAAGTAGTTTAGAAAGAAAACAAAGTTCATTGCAAATCTATTTCAAGGAGCTATACCTACCAATTTAGAGGAAAGCTAAAATATCCATGAAGATCTTTCCAACTATTTGTGATCAGATATTGTTTTGAATTGGGCATTAAAGAGTAATAATCTGAAAGAAAAAAATCTATTTACCAATAGATTTTTTGCAACTTTGCTGGGGAGACAAACAGTTGCTTGATCAAAAAGCCTATTTCATGAGGGAAAATGGTACTACCTCATGAAAACATAATTCCAATGCTCCAACCTAACCTTGGTTTTCAAGACAACCAAGAGGACATAATTTCATCCCTTAACACATCCATTTGGAGACATAGAAGGAACATTGAACATTACAAAAATGCTAGACAGGTATTAGAGGAAGAAGAAAGAAGAGTTGAAGCCGTGACAAGAGCTATTCAGAGGAGAGATATCCAAAGAGCAGAAGGATAATTGAGACAAGAAGCTCAGAGATAAACTAGACCCAAGATCCTAGAATAATTTAGGTTCCTCAGAAGTACCAAGGTACAGGGTGGGCAAGACCTTATCTTTGATAAACTTGTAGAGCTCAGCTTGTCACAAAGCAAAAATGTGAAGGTAAAAGCCACAGTAGACCCCATTCCCCTATTAGAAATCAAGATGCCAACACTTCACATTTCACTCGTCAAGTGTTAGCACTTCACAGAGTTACTGCTCCTCCAGTTATTAATTTCCCACCATATACTGCCAGGACAATCATGGCTGCTCCATGGGTTGTGACAATGGGACCCTTAGCATTAAACACTTATCATCCACTTTTGGCTGGTTCAAGGAAGAATTTCCCTAAATTCTTTGGTGATGGGAAAGTCACTACAGATGAACACATTAAATCTTTCTTTCTAGCCACTCATATCTTAGTGGTGGGACATGAAGATGTCGCTATAAGGTTGTTCATAGAGACCCTCATAGATAATGTAGTAGACTAGTTTTACCATCTAACTGACAGCTCAAAAACTGATTGGGATACATTGAGGAAAACCTTTGAGACAAGATTTAAGACTACAGAAGATGAACATGCCTTGCTAACATACTTGAGTTCAATTAAGAAGCAACCAACTATGAGCATGAGGAATTTCATTGCCAAATTCAATAAGATTATCAGCAGAATTCCAGTTGTTGACAGACCCACACCTGTTAATTTGAAAACCTTCTTTATTAGTGCAATGTCTTTAGATGTCAATTATAATTTAAGGAGAGCACATCTCATGGATCTAGCTAATGCACAAAAGAAGGCAATTGAGTGTGAGGATGATTTCATTTCTGCAAGAAAATAGAAATGAGAACTTCAAACTAAAGGAAGTTCCAGTAATACCACGTCATCAGAGGAGATGATTCAAAAATTGTCAAATGAGCTAGTAGCAATGAAGAAGTAGTTACCTAGATTCAATAGTCTCTATTAGTGAAATTATCAAAATTCACTGGAAAGATGCAATGAAAGTAGGTTTTTGTAGCTTACAAGTTCACAACCTAGGTTGCAAATTGAGGTGGCACCAAAAAAAAGAAATATGTGTGTCTTTCATTTGACCATAGTTCATGACAATGATAGTTGTCTAGAGACTACTTGCATGATGAAGTTGTTATCTACTAACAAATTAAACTTTTGCAACCCCTTGTTCAGAGCTTGATTCTTATCCAAATGGTGACTCTGGAAATTTATTTTTGGAATACAAATTGATTTCTATATCAAAAGGTGAGTGTTATACAACCATCGATGGAACTTCATACATAGTGCTTACCCGTGGGAAAAGGTTGAAGAATCAATCCTCTAGTCACACTCGCAAAATGGACTCCAGTCCTTTGAAAAGTAATACACATGCTAATTAAGGAACAACTACTTCACAAATGGGTAAGGACAAGATATCTTTTGATTTTATTCAATTTTGTGAAGAGTCAAAAATTCAAATTTCCACTATTGATTATTTAAACTCACATCCTTCTAAGTTAAAAAGACTGGTAGACCAATGTAAAGGAAGTACATCAGATGTGAATTGTAATGTAATGGTTGAGAAAAAGGATGAAACCTTGACATCTGGTTTGTTTAACCAAGAAGACTCTACAATCTTAGTAACATTCCTAGGGCAAAAACTTGAGCCTTTATATATTTCATTGTATATTAATGAATGTAAACTCAGTAATTGTATAATAGATTTAGGTGCATCAGATAATGTTATGCCTTATTCCGTAGCCAAAGCCTTGGGTCTCAATCTCACTAAAGTACATGGAAGGTGCTACTTGATGGATTATAAACAAGTTTCCTTACTTGGGTAGATTAAAGATGCTCAGGTAGCCTTAGCTTCTCACCCAAAGAAGAAGCTCCTATTGGCTATTCTAGTAGTTTGTATTCCAGTCAGTTATGGACTCCTTTTAAGTAGAAGTTTGTGTCAAGACTTAGGAGGAGAAATAAGGCTAGACTGGTCTCAGGTAGTGATACCTTTTTGGAATAAAAAAGTCAAATTGGAACTTGAGGAGAAGTCAAAGTTCACAGTCTTGAAATCAAATGACCCTAAAGCTTAGATTCTCTACCAAGAGATGGAATTTGGCAACTATATGTTGTTTACTAAAGAAGGCTCAAATGAAAAAATAGATGAGAGTCAAAGCAAGGAAGTTTTTAAAGGAAATAAAGATGCATCAGGTATATGGACACTTGAATTTGATGGAAGTTATGCCACCTCAAGATCTAAAGTAGGTATAGTATTGATATCCCCAGAAGGAGAACCTAAACCTATGATTTTCAAATTAGAATTTGGGAATAAAAATAACATGACAAAATATGAGGCCTTATTATTGGGGTTAATAATAGCAAAAGAAATAGGGATAAATATTGTAAAAGCTCAAGGTGATGTAGAGCTTATTATAAAGCTAGTAAAAGGACAATATTCTATTAAAAATCAGAAGCTGAAGAATTACAAAAATAGAGTCTGGGATGAGATTGAAGGTCTAGATGCCTTCTCTATTGAAGTGATTCTGAGAGAGATGAATACCAAAGCTGATTCCTTAGTAGTCTTTGCCTCCCTATTAATTACTCACCTAGATTTCAAAGATGAAAAGTACCAGATCAAAATTGTGTATCGATCTACCATTCCAGATAACATAGAATCATGACAAGTTTTCAATGATGATAAGAGTTTGCAGATGTTCCTTGAAAATGACAAGTCTAGTTTTGAGCATGAATCTAGTGGAAGTAATCATGAAAGCTTTGGTGCAAGTGGGGAATGCAATCATAATGGAGAAGTTCAATTGAAAGGTAACATTATTCCCCCATATTTTGTGGCTATAGAAAAATTGTTTAATAGACATGATGCTTGCATAAAGTAGAAGAGAGAAGAAAAGGGGCCAAAAATGGGTAAATATGAAGGAGTTAATATTGGAGATATTCATAATCCCAAAATGATTAACATTGGGAAGTGTTGTTCACCTAAAGAGAAAGAGGCCACAAGAAATCTATTCATGGAATATAGAGATACTTTTGTGTGGAGCTATGAAGATTTGAAAAGTTATAGAGACAAGAAGGTAAAAAACCAAATCCCACTAAAGCCTGATGCAGTCCCTTTCCATTAGAAACAAAGGAACTATAATCCTAAAGTCACTGATAGCCAATATAATACTCGTCAAAAAGAAAAATGGAGAAATAAGAATTTGTGTTGATTTTTGCAATCTAAACCAAGCATCCCTAAAAGATTACTTTTCTCTTCCTAATATGGATTATTTATTGCAAATAGTGGAGGGATCTAAAATAATGTCTATACTTGATGGCTTCTCAGGTTATAATATGGTCGAATTAGAGAAGAAAGACCAGCATAAGATGACATTCAGTACTCCTTAGGGTACATTTCTATATCGCAGAATGCCTTTTGGACTTATCAATGCTAGTGCTATATTCCAAAGATGCACGAGTAAGAAATTTTCTGATTTGAAAGACCAAATCATTGTCATATACCTAGATGACCTCACCGTGTTCTTGAGAAAAAGAAAGCTCATATGGAAGATTTGAGGAAAGTTTTGCAAAGATGTAGAGAGCATGGGATTTCTCTCAATCCCAGGAAGTCAATTTTCTGTGTAATAGAGGGGAAACTCCTAGGTCATATAGTGTCCCAGGAAGGCATTAGGATCAACCCTAAATGGGTAGAGGCCATTTAAAGATTGAGCTTGCCTTCAAATAAAATAGGAGTTAAATCTTTCTTTGGGCAAGTGAATTTCCTCAGAAGGTTTGTGCCTAATTTTGTGGAAACAAATAAACATATAATGGATATGATGAAATGAAATTCAAGTTTCAAATGGAATGAGGCAGGAAAGAGAGCCTTTCAAGATATAAAGACTGCTATTACTAATTCCCTAGTGTTATGTCATCAGAATTATAAATGAGATTTCATCATTTATTATGATGCTTTTGAACACGCCCTATTGGCCATACTTATGCAAGAAAATGATGAGGGGGTACAAGACCCAATAGCTTCTATGAGAATACCTTTAAAAAATCATGAATTGAAATATTGACAGATTGAAAAGCATGCCTTTTCAATCGTTAAAGCCCTTTTAAAAATTTGATTTTATATCTTGCATTCACATTATGTGGTCTTTGTCTCAGATGTAGCAATGAAGAGTGTATTGACATAGTAGGATGTGGGATATAATGTTAGAGGAGCATGGGTGGAAAATATATAGGAGTATGATATAGAAATAAAACCTACCAAGTTGATAAGGGGAAATGATCTGTCCAAGGTGATTGTAGAAAACAAGATAATTAAAGAATCGAAAGAATCAGGAGAGAAGGATTTGGTGTTCATTGTAGGCCTCTATGGTTCATGGTTTGAAAATATCTCTTATCTACTAACATATTGTGAATGTCCAGAGGGTCTGACTACAAAAAAAAGGAGGGATATCAAACTAAAAGTGACTAAGTATGTGATTTGGGATGGTGAACTATTCAAAAAAGCCATTGATGGCACTTTACTTAGGTGCGTAGAAAAACAACAGCAAGAAAATTTGTTGAAAACATTTCATGATGAAGCTTGTGGAGGACATTCTTCATCTTCAATCATAGCTTTAAAGATACTAAGGCTATGTTATTACTAGCCTGGGATGTTTAAAGATGCATATGCTTGGGTAGCAAAATGCGAGAAGTACAAAATTTCTTTGGACGTCCTCAATTAGCCACTCTACCATTGAGACCTGTTATCATTGAAGGACCTTTTCAACAATGGGGTCTCAACTTCATTGGTCTGATTAGTCCTACATCCAGTGCCAATCACCAATATGTGATAACTACGACTAGCTACTTCATCAAGTGTGTAGAAGCTAAAGCTACTAAGAAAACTACCTTTGAAGTGGTGTATGAATTTATAAAGGAGAACATATTGGTTAGCTTTGGTGTTCCTATTAAACTAGTGATGGATAATGTATCATATTTTTCTTCAATTGAAAATACCAATTTTTTCTTTGAATATGGGATTACCATGGGACATTCATCTAATTACTTCCCTCAAGGAAATGGTCAAGTTGAGTCTAGTAATAAGAATTCGATGAATATTGTTAAGAAATTGATCTTGGATAACCAAAAGACTTGGCATAAAAAGGTTCATGAAGCACTATGGGTGGATAGACTGACACCTAAAAGGGAAATTGGCATATCTCCTTTCGAATTAGTTGATGGAACTAAAGCTAACCTCCCCTTACCTCTAGAATTAGCCACAAATAAACTAAGAACAGTAATTGAAGATGATGTTTTTAAAGATGGTTAAGTAAGAGGATCATATACTTAAGAAAACTTTAAGAAGAATCATAGATCACATCACATAGTACCAGATGTGAGTGAAGGATCTATTTGATAAGAAAACAAGACCTCAAAAATTCATGGTAGGAGACAGTGTGCTGCTCTAGGATAAGCAAAGCAGTCTGAAAGGAATGCAGAAGAAGTTTGATACTTTATGGAAAGACCCATTCAGAATTCATCAGGCATTTGAAAATATTTATTTCAAATTGGCATATGAAGATGGCGAAGTACTACCCTTGACCTATAATGGTCAGGATCTAAAGCTTTATCAAATTACTAATTGAAAACAGGTAACCTTGTATTTGTATTATAGTTAGGCTTAGTATCTTTTTGTGTTTCCTAGTTAGTTTTTTTTTCCTTTGGTTCTTTTTTCTTGTTCTTTGTCTCATTGTGTTTTGTCGTGTTTCCACCTTTTTACCTTCTTTTGCAAAAGTAGAGATTTTGAGTTCCTTTCTTGGGTTTACTCAACCCAAGTCCCCAGTCAGAGTCAACTGTTGCCCCACATTTCATCCTATACCTATTATGCAAAGTGGAAAATGGTCTTGTGTCTTAATTAGGTTTAGGTATGCTTGATTCTATTTCTTTTCCCCAAATGAAAAGTCTCTCCATCAGGTTTTCATCTTCCTTCTTCTCCCACATTACATAACTGGGTGGGTTCCCCTTGTTGTCATGAGTTTTATGGGTAGTATAGGAACCTTCCAATGGAGATTATTGGGTCATATCATGATCTTCACAAAGTTATTTCCAAGAATGAACTTTCTTGTGACTTATTATAGTTTTCACATAAAGAAAATGAACTCTGTGAAAAACCTAGCGTTGGCTTCTCCTTGGTAGAATTTTGAACTGTGAGGGTGATTTTTCATAGAGGTCAACAAAAGAGGTATACAAGCTAAAACAAGGAGGAAATAAGTTTTTTTATGGATAGATTGTTCCTAAATTATAGTATTCTACCTTGGGAGTTACTAAAAAATCATCATAATGATCAGAATAGCATTTGGCGAAAAAATTTGAAGTAGCTTCTCCAGGACAGGTTTTCGACCTAGGAAGTTAGTTTTTAGACAAAGGCATTTGTAAGGGAGAAAAGCAAGTAAGTGGGTTCCTTTTTCATTTTTGTAGCCCTTTTAAGATTTTTTGAAGCTTAGAGACACATTGACTTAAAGGGCTAAGTGAAAATAAGAACAAAGGCAAAAAAATAGAAGTTGCCTTCTCCTCGGTGGGTTTTCAACTCTTTGAAGCAATTTTCCTCATCTATTGAAAAATCACTTTTGCAAGAATGTTGGGCTCCTAGATCAATCATAGGATGCTTAAAAAGAATAATGGAGGCCAATTGATCATATTTGGGAAGGTATGTTGAGCAAAATCTAGCTAGGTATATTTTTCCCCATTGAGTACTCTATTCTTAATTCTTCACAACTTGGTGAAAATTGGGATAGTAAATCTATAATAAAGGAAAGTAACCATTGGGCCAATGAGAATAGTGAAATGAAATATAAAATTCCATTACAAACCCCTGCATTTACTAATCTAATGGGTTTATCCTTTAATTCACTCATGTGGCGCGTATCTTGAAGATTAAGGGGTGGATTGGGAGTTCTATATAGAGATGAACATAATGGATTTTCAAACTACCACTTTCTTATTTGAAATGTTATGCTATTGAACTGAATAGTGATTTCAAGATCCTCACAGCTACAAAGCTCTACTCTCTATACTATTTTCAATTTTAAGATTTATAGTTCATCTCTATCTCAGTTAAGATGGCAACAATATTTGTTGGTTTTGATGGACTGAATGGGATTAAGTTGACATTGAAAAATGTTATAGATACTTCATTTCACTTCTTCAACATACAATATTTCCAAAGAAGGTTGAAGATGGAGCCAATCTACCCAATAATAGAGAAACTCCAAGGAAGTGGGCTAGTGGAAGCAACCAGCTTTCTAGTAGCAATTCAAGCCCCCAAGCTGATCATTGAATGCATTAACTATTACAATCCAAATACTAAAAAAATTATGTTGTCAAATCATATAGTTTTGATCTCAATTGATGGAAAAACTATATTCAATTGCCTCCATATTCTAGAGCAGGAAGAATTTTCCAAATTGACCATGGGAGGAGCCATGTCTAAGTTCTCCTTGAAGAAGATGGTGTGGTAGAAGGAAATCATGAGGTCTTGGTTCAAAAATCCATGAGGACCTATGAGTAAGGTTCCTAAGACCCATTTTGACACTGATCTCCAGCCCAAAATCATGGACATCCTAGTTCTTTTGCATCATTTGAAAGGTGAGGTAGAAGCACTCAATTTCATAGAATAATATTTCTTTGTAGTGCAAATCATATATTCAAACACACATTATATTGATTGGGCATATGAGGTGAGTGAACATCTCTCTAGAGCTCTTAGTACTACAAAGTTCTACAATACCTTCTACATGTCTTCTTTACAATTGTGGCTAGGCCCTCCTAGAATAGAGGATTTTCCTGATGATATAAAAAGTTATGAATTTATCCATGCTTGTAGATACAGAATAGTTATGCAGAGTATGTCAAGGTTAATGACTATTTTACAATGAGGATTTGTAGGGAGCTACAAGGATGCCCAAAGAGGAGGTTTAGCCTAGAAAAAATGGTAGCCATCACTTAGTTTGGTAGCTACTTCATTCATTTCTCATCCTTCCCATTTTTGCATCTTGTAGCTTTCAACAGATTTCCTCTGAAGCAACCTAGATACCCAAGTGGCATGATCGTGCTCATACAAATTGTAAGGAAATCTATCCAAGTGAATGTGCTGAGTGCCATTCTAAGGAAGAAGGGATATGATTTCCCCATGAAGGTTGGGGCTTGCAGTTGTGATTCTTGATCTGATGCTAAAAACATGCTCAAGGAATTCAAGAATAAGTACAAATTGGGGGAATACAAAGTTGTGAGGCCCATTTTCAACCAAAATGGATATGTAAGGGAGATGCTTCAAATTAGGAGTGTGATCAAACATGTCACCACTCTGGAGGATTATTGGGCAGATTGTAGAGATGAGTTGGAGAGCCATGATTGTGCATTTTCTAAACTCACGATGGAACAAATAAATACATATGGCATTGATCTCAATGTAGAAGTATTAGAGGATGATGGTCAAAATATGTATAGCAATACATATTTGACTAAATTAAGGGGAATTCCTATCAATTCTAAGCCATATGTGGATGTGGAGGAGAGTCTCAATATTATGATGGCAAGGATAATCAAGAGAACTAGGAAATGAGTCAAGTGGACAACCAGAAAGAGCCAAAGTAAGGGTCTAGCCACTCAACCCTCTCCGCATACCACTCCAATCCCATCCCCTCATCATAGCCCCATGCCATCAGCAAGTGCTTCACATTTGAGACCAAGTGGCTCCCCCATACAGATAGTAGACTTAGCGGATGGAGAAAGTAGCACCAATGAGTCAACTTAATCGAATGAAGAGATGGAGAAGGGCTAGGCTTCTTCCAGACTCATCTCAAAGGACTCAAAGAATCCTTTCTCTTCAACTGTTATAGCCATGACTCTAGCGAAGGAAAATATGTTCAGCATTGAATCACTCAAAATAGCTTCCAAGGTGATAGGAAGTGACTCTTTGCTAGAAGATACTTTGGAAAGGAAAAGAAAGAGAAAAGATGAGAGTGTTTCTACAAAAGACACTCTACCCCTCATGGTTCATTCTGGGACTACATTGGTAAAGGACAAGAAGTAGAAGACTCTATCCATACTTGAGCAAGATTAGAAATAGGGCACTTGAAAATGGAGATACCAAAGCCGAATAAAGGAGGGAGAATTGAGGATATATCTCCTATTGATTTTACTTTGCATTCAATCAACCTTGGGGAAGCCAAACATGATACAAAGGTTGGCTTATGGAGATTGAGTAATGAAGTGATAGGACAATTAGAGAGTCTCAAATTGTGAAAGATCAAAATGAAACCAGAAATAGAAGAATTGAATAAGTTTATTAGGTAGCTAGTCACTCCACCAGAAACCATTTTTGGTATGTCCATGACTCAGACTCCTAGCGTAGCTAAAGTGCAAGCTCTCATTTTCCAGCTCTAGGAAGATAGACACTATGGCCAAATTAATAGAGAGTGGATTGAGAGACTCAAATTAGGAGGAGTTTCTCTCATCGATCAAATTGGAAATGTTATCCTCAAAATGGTAGCAAAAAAGGATAACATATTATCTAACAATAATACTCTAGCTGGAGAAAGTGTCAAGTGTGATGAATACATCTCCCTTTTAAAGATGATCATCCAAATGAAAGCAAAAGAAGTAGTTGAAGCCAAGATTCTAAAGAAAGGGAATGAACCTTTGTTTGAATAGTTCCAAAGTATGTAGTTCAAGCTAGAAATGATCCAAGAAGCTAAGAAGGGGCTCAAGGACATAGAGGGTAAAATAAAGAAGACTCAAGATAGAGGATTTCAACTGATGAGAGGGCTACACACTAACTCTCAAACTAGTGGCCAAGAAAAGAACCTCATTAGAGTGGAAGAGATGAAAAGAAACTTCTTTAATTTTTTGGATAATTTTTCCACAGTGGCTTCTAGTAGCTAGAACAGAATTGTAGAACTCTAGGCACTTAGTAGATGGATACATGTGGTCACCAAGGAGTTGTCGGATCAGGTGAATGTTGTAAAAGATTTGGCAAGGGAACATACAAAATGGCTTTTGAGATTCACCAATATACATGTGCCCAATCATGAGGAGCTAATCCCAATAATGGTTGCTACCAATTCACATAGAGCAAAAAAAGAAAAGCAGAAGAAGTATAAATGATTCATGTTATGCCCACTTTTTGTTTTCTTTCGTAATTTTTTAATATGACAAACTAGCACCTTGCCATTTGTCACCATCAAAAGATAAACCAATTAAACTTCCATTGTAATAGTCATCTCAAAAACTCTATATGTATGAATTGAAAAGATTAATGAAAGGTTGAAAAAAATTTGGTGTGCAGTACTTTTTGTTGTAGAGACAATTGAATGGTATTTTATGTCAATCATTTTCTATTCCAGTTAGTATTGTATTTAGTTCATGTTTTCTCTTTAGTTTGAATTGGAAGAAGGGAAGAACAGAGTTTTACCTCCCCTATTTTAAGGCAACAGATGAATGTGATAAGTATTGTTATAGTTCATTCGACAAAGAGATTCTACTAGTATTTCCAATTTATTAGTCATAGTTTAGATTTGAATTAGCTTAGTTCAGCATTAGTTAATTATGTGGATGGAATTTATGGATTCATAAAATGTATGGATGCATAAATCTATTTCAGTATTGAGAAGTATTTATTTGCCTGAGTTGGATTTTATTTAGGTCTAGCTTGGTTATCCCTCTACTATTCTTGGGTGAAGAACATACCACAAAGTAGTTTCGGAAGAAAAAAAAATTCATTGCAAATCTTTTTCAAGGATCTATACCTACCAATTTATAGGAAAGCTAAAATATCCATGAAGAGCTTTCCAACTATTTTTGTTCAAATATTGTTCTGAATTGGGCATTAAAGAGTAATAATCTGAAAGAATAAATTTGTTTACCAACACCTATGTAATCAACATGTAGCCAATGAGAAAAACTAAGAAGCCATGCAACTAATAGAAAAAGTGAATTAATTGAGCAGGAAATGAAGAATGAATATGGATCATAGATTCATACCTAATCCTAAGTCTTGAAAACCCATAAAAGGAGGATGAAGCCGCATTGTGTTTGTATGAGTGAGAAGTGTATGGGTGAACTATAGCGAAGTTCAGAGGGGTGTTTGGAGACCTAGAAAGAGTAGAATAGCATTGAAGAATTTAGATGATCAAAATATAGCAATTAGAGTTTCGAGAAAAGACATATCAAATTAAGCAAGGATCAAAGCAAACAGAGCAGAACAAGGATCTGGAATCAACAAATAAGGACTACAAGTCATTAGGTCAAGACTTTCTAATACTTTCTAATAATTTTATTAGGAATGAAAACCCTATGATGATAGGTTGGTTTAATAGCCATGTTGTATGCCTTTAAACAAGGTGCTAAATCCTTTAACAAGGTAACATTCCAAGTGAGTGTTTATAAATCCTTTAACCAGGTCACTTTTAACAAGGTGTAAAGTCTTTAACAAGATAGGCCTTTCATAAGATAGACCATTGGAAGTGGTAAAACTTTGTAACCTTGAACAGTTACATATTGCTACAGTTATACTTTGTGGGTGTCATCCCCACCCTAGTTTTACCTTCTCATTTTGGGGGGTTTATAAGTTACCAAATTTTTGTGTTATCTATTTGCATGCATGTCATTATGTACATTCATGTTTATTAGATGAATTAGATGCATGTGAATGATTTTAGTTAAAAGCTTTTAAAGAGGTTAAAGTTAGTCACTTGTGATTCAACCCCCACCCCCCACCCCCTGCCTCCCTCAAAAGTATATCTTCCTACTTGTAAATTCCAAAAATTGGTATCAAAAGTAAGTTCTCACAAGAAAAAGCCTTACATCTTGCAAAAAAATCTGGAAATGGAAGTCTACAAACTTGGGAAGATCATAGAGAATCAATCAATAGATATACAACTTACTTTACATGCTTTGGAAGAAGCCAGAGAAGAACTCAAAAAATCCTTAAAGAGAAGAAGAGATATTGCCATAGCTGAGAATGATACACAATACAAGGAGATTGACATCTCAAAGCTATTTGCAAATGGAGATTCCAAAGAGTTTGATGTAGCAATAGCAGACCTAATGGAGAAGAATAGAGCTCAAGTAGAAGAAATCAGAACACTCAAACATGAACAAGAATCACAAGTCATGATGCTTTGTGAAGTGACTGAACAGAAGAAAAGAGCCATTGAAGATAAGGCTATGTTAGAAGAAGACAAGAGAAACCTTGCTAATAGACTGGAAGAAAAGTTAGTTGAGCTTGCAAGAATTTCAAACATGCAGCTAGACACCCTACGATAGATAATGAATGCACATCATGAACTGAATGTCAAGGACACTAAGATCTCTACACTAAAGATGAAAAATGAACAACTGTAAAATGACCTAAAAAGAGAGAAGGAGATTATAGAGAGATTCAAAAAAATCTCATGAGGCCATCAAATACTTTGAAAAGCTACTAAAATCACCATGGGCTAGCAATGATACTTCAAGACTAGGATACACCAGCACTGAACAAGGAGAGTCATCCAAGACTTTAGAAGAAAGGAGTAACAAAGGTAAGAAAACTAAACCTACTTGTCATTTCTATGGTAAAAAGGGACATACTTCTAATGTATGCAGGAGTAAGTATGTACATTAGCATGACAAACGTAAGAATATGGTTACTGTCATAAGTGCAAAAAGCAAGGACATCAAGTAAATACCTGTAGGACTAGGATTATCAAAACACCAAGATTTGAAGGTCACTACTACAACTGCAAAAAGTATGGGCATAGAGCTTTTGAGTGCAGATCAAAGCCTATGTGGATACCTAATCAACCAACAATGGGAAATAATCATGGACATCACTACAATTGGGGCTACAAGACCAAGTATAGCGATCATTACTATCACGAATATGGACACATTCTTGAAATTTTCATAAGAAAAAATTTGAGAGGAAACTATAGAAGATTGCTCAGTCAAACCACATGCTTTAGTTGTTTGAAGACTAGTCATATCAGAAGGAATCACCCAACAAGGTCAAAGGAACCTAAACCAGAGATCAACAAAAGAAAAGAGAAAGTGGATGTTGAACACATTAGAGGAGAGATGAATAAGACTTGGAAGAAGAAATATGAATGTAGAACATCAAATGAAGCGATCACTTTGCCTAAAAGATCAAGCAATCACACCTCATCAAACTAAGTGCAAGAAGGCATGAGGGACTAATATACAAAGCTATATCATGCATTAGTTCCTAAACAAGCAAGTACTAAAAGTAAGAAATTAGCATGAATAGAGATGCAAAGTTAAAATTTCAAGATTTCATAAGTATTTCCAAGTTGCCCTTAGATGCCAAATAAAATCTTAATACATGTTGAGTTGATTGCCAAAAACAATAGAAGTCGAATGATTAGTTGGAGCTGAGTTGGTAGTGAAAGCCGAGTAAAGAGAAAATTTAGTTGAAGCCGAGTAAGTGATAATCCTATGGATGTTGAGTAATGCAAAAATCCTTAAGAAGCTAAGTGGATAGCTAGAAATGTACTATGCATTAAATGCTATGAAAATAGGGTATATTATCACATTTTCAATTATTTTTCTTCATCACAATCAAAGAGTAAAGATGAAAAACAGTGAAGAATGAGTACAAAGTTGAGAATCTAGTGTTTAAGCAAATTTCAACAGTAATTCAGCATAGTTTCATTGAATTTGAGGTATTTACATTTGTGCCAAGCTACACAGTTTCACATTTTATTTACATTCAAACCCTAGATCACATAAATGGCCTTGACTTCTAGGAAAACCCATTAAAAAGAGTCATTTGAAGTCTATCTAGTGTCTAATGAGGTTAAACAACATGATTTTTGGCCAATACCAGAAGTGGCATATAAAAATGACCCATTTGGAGCCCTATCTATCATAACCCCTAAGGTAGTTATGGTTCAACATGTTAGAAGATGTTACAACTATAAGATTGGAGCCATAGGTGACATGGAAATGAGGGAAGCCTATGAAAAATTGTGTGACAATGGAGTTTTAAAAGAATAATACCAAATTGTTGAGAAAAAGGGTTTAATGCATGCCCTAGAATTCCCCATAGTTTTCAAAACTACATGGATCAGGCTAGTTCTTAGAAGAATAAATGATGGAGGTTTATGGTTGGAGGATGGTCTAGTAAAAATCACAAAGAGAATTATACATAAAGTGATAGGGTACCCAACCGTAGATCGGCCAAAGATCCTTAGTGGTAATGCCAAGGACACAATTAAAAAGAATATTGGTGCCAAGTGGAACAAGAGAGAAATGAAAATTGATACTATTCAAGACCCTCTTGTTGACTTTGTTGTTAGAGTCGTTGCACATAAATTCTACCAATATAGTAGACTTAACAGTGTGCCTTGCAATACAGTGGATGTGGGATAAAAATTGGTGAAAAAGGATCATACTTATGATCTTGCATAATTGCAACTATAGAATATCAATGAGAATTTAGCAGCAATAAGAAGGACAAATGGAGCACAATGCAAGTTTGGTGCTATTTTGATTTGCATTTTCTTCTATGTAGAGAATGTGTTTTCTTATTTTGGGAAAGTGGTATGGAAGGCAAATAGGTCTATCATAGCTCAAGTTAATGAATACATTGAACAAATGGGAGCTAATTTTGAGACCCTAATGACTAGCTATTTTGAAGACTTCAAGAAAACCATGAAGCAAAGGCTAAGAACACTAGTTTCCTTAGTAGAGAAGCATGTAAATGATGTTTTGTTTCTTGTAGATATTGATTATACTTACATACAACGTACTGCACCAAGAGTTAGATGGTTAAGACCTCTTGGCTATGAACTAAATATAGATGAGGCTTCAGAGCTATACCTGCACTATTAGCTGAGGAAGTGGGCAAAAGTGCACCACATTTTGGAACCTATGATGTGGTCAGGTCAAAGGTGGATACAAAGTTAAAGACTACCTCCACACTAAAGAAGAAGGATAAACTTGTAAAGAAACTTAAAGCCAAATTTGGTGAAGGCACAGTAGAAGAACAAGAAGAAGCAGAAGATGATGAAGAGGAACAAGGAAAGGAAACACTTGCACTAACCCAAGGCATGGGGGAGGATGCAAAAGAAGAGGAAGGTGTCAAGAAAGAAGAACCAAAGCCAGAGCCAAAGAAGAGAAAAGCACATAAAAAACCAGTTGTACAGTCCAAAGGGAAGAAGAAAGCAACAAAGCCAAGTCCAGCCAAGCTAGCTATAAGGGAGGATACTAGGGCTACAATCCAAGTGGCACAAGAATAGGGGAAGCAAAAAGACATAGAGAAAGGAGGGCCTATAAAACAAAGAAGAAAAGAAAATATGTTGCAACCCTAGAGTTAGATGAAGAAAAGACAAAGTCTGATGATGATTGATACAAATTGGTAAGATGCTCTACCAAGTCTAAACTAGAAAATGTTTGCAATAACATTAGAGATAATGCATATCTAACTGGTTTAAAGACCACTGATTTCAATAAGATGTCAATAGAACAACAAAACATAGTGGAAGAGTCCATCTACACTATGATGGCTAAGTTCAACACTACCCCACTTGAACTAGACAATTCAATGCCTAGAGAGCTAAGCTTATTAGTTGAAAATAAATGGCATTACTATGTTAAAATGGAAAAGGAAATAAGGGATTCTACATTGGCTCGTGTAGTGCCAGACCTTACAAAAGGTCAAATAACTAAGCCTAATAAGAAGCATGGGAGAAAATTTGCACCCAAATACAAAGCCTTTAGAATTCTACAAAATCAAATTGAAGATGTTATGCAAAAGTCCACACAAATGTGGAAGTTGATTTATGGATTAACTACTATCAACGAAGGGCAAGAAGATCCCTTTGAGGAAGAAGAAGAGACTAAAAAGGATGAAGAGGGAGAGAAAGAGAAAGAAGAGGAAATAGTGGAGAAGACACAAGGTGAAGAGGCAATAGATGAAGAGTAGCAGAAAGAACAAAGTGTCCAAGACACCCAATTGCCACTACCAAGTCCTCCACATGCAACACTTGTAGAAACTATCATTGTCAAGGATGTTCTTGATACCTCATGTTAGAACATCAATCGACTAACTAGAGAGGATCTCAAAAATATCCTTCACCAAACCACATTGCAATCACAATTGTGCACAAATCCTATTTTGGTGAGTGTGGAAGAGTTGCAAAAGGTTGTAGCAGAGATCACTAGGGTGAAGGTGAACAAATAGGAACCACCTTCACAACCTCCCATAGCTACAATAGAACAACCAAAATATCAAGAGGCACAAGATACAACCACTAAGGTTGATCACATAGTCATAGCAACAACAACTACCGAGGAGCTAGCAAAAGAGAAAAAAGGACAAGATGTCCCTATAGCACAAAGTCAAGGTGCACCTCCTCAAATCATTATCATTGATCAGGGTAGTAGAGAAGAAGATAAGGAAGGGGAGAAAACCCACAAAGAAAAAGAGCAAGAGGCAATAGAAACACTGTTGAACTTGCCTACCTTAGGGATTCCTACAAAATAGCCAAGCACTGATGTATTATCATTTTAAATCTCAGCACTAGGCTTGAGCTCCACCAAGATAGCAAGGGTACTTCACTATGGAGACCATGCACTTGTTGAGGAAATAGTCATACTAAGTTATGACTCCAAGAAAATGAACCTAGAATAGATAAATGAAGTGCAAGAGGCACTAGAGAGAAGGAAGAAGTAGGAGATAGTCAGAAATGAGTATAGACAAAAGAAAGAATTAGTGGAAATCAAAGGCATATTCCTTGATGCATTCAGCTTGCCTATACCTAATGAAACAAAGCCCATCATGGAGAAATTGTCCAACATAGTGGACTAGGTACAAAATGAAGACCTTGATACAAATGTTAAGTTATTTGAATGGTTTGAAAAGAAATTCCAAATGAAAGTCAATGAAAAGATATCTAGTGAGATAGAACTTTCACAAGTGGAATTGGCTAAAAAGATTGAGAAAGTTAAAGAAGTACTTGAGAACATATTCTCATTGTACTCCAAGTTGTGTGATTCATCATATTTCACACAAGAAACTAGCCAAAGGATACTGAGATTGGAATGTAATCTTAAGATTTCTAGCACACAACTACCCAAAGATCTAGCTCAAAGTTAGAAGCATTTTTTAACAATGCTTCACACTTAGAAGGAGTTAGCTATACTGACAGTAGAAGTATTAAGGCCAAATTAATACAGATTCAATCTTCCATTACTCCACATCTAGAAGTCCTACATAAGGAACAAGCCTATGAAGAATTTTTTTTGAAGAAAGACCCTAATATTTCTACCCTAGAAGGCCTATTACATCTTGCAACAAAGACTACCACCTAGCATAAATCATTACAGATTGCCTTAGACAATTGGGATGCTTCTCTAAAGATGATAATGGAGGTAAATAAAAGATTTTTTGTTAAATACTCTATTCATTCTTAGGACCCTTTGACATAAGTGTCAAAAGGGGGGAGATATTTATTATTGCATATAATGGATGGGGGAGATTATTATAAGAATGGGGACATAATACATTCTTTAATGGAAGTAATAAAGGACATCCAAAGGGGGAGATATTCAGATTTTGAGAAGGCCAAAAAGGACAATAGACATTGCAAGAAGATATGAACGAGGGAGTAGAAGTAGAGGGAGAGTACAACTAGACCAAGAATAGGGTACAAAGAAATAGAGGCAAAGAGTATCAGACACATCAGCATGAGAAAAATTTAGTACAAGATTCTTTGGTTGTAGTTATGAAATTTTGGTTACAGAATTGGCACATTATCTCAGGGGGAGTTACACAAAATTTTGAGGTATACAAAGTTTTGAACAAAGTTTTTGAAGTCTTGTATAGAATATGTATTATACTCATAGAGATGAGATCCATAATGTTTAGTTAAGTGTTTTTGCCACTCATGTCAAAGTGGGATATTGTTGGTCTTAGATTGGTTTTGACATTTGAGTGTCAACACACTTATACAATTCTTAAGTTGATGCCGAGTATAATACAGAAGCTGAGGTATAGTGTGTGTTGAGCAAGAGATTCAATAGGTGCCAAGTGAACTTTAAGTGCCGAGTGAACTTCAGTTGCCGAGTGATAAGTGATGCCAAGTCACTAGAGGTATCGAGAAAAGTATAGATGTCGAGTGAAACAGAGTTACTATAGAAGCCAAGTGAGACAAAATTCCTATATGTGCCAAGCATCAACAACTAGTAAGTGTTGAGTAACACAAAATCAACATATGAGTTTCTATCTTCACAAACTTAGATGTAAACCATTTTTGAGCCAACATAGGATGAATCTCAAAGGATCTTGAAGATAAGATTGAATCTTTTGCATTACCTATGTAATCAACATGCAACCAATGAGAAATATGGAGAAGGCATGCAACCAATAGAAAAAGTGAATGAATTAAGTGGGAAATGAAGAATGAATATGGATCATAGATTCATACCTAAAAGCCTCTAAAAGGAGGACAAAGCCCCATTGTGTGTATATGAGTGAGAAGTGTATGGGTGAACTATAGCACATTTAGAGGGGTGTTTAGAGACTGAGAAAGAGCAGAACAACATTGCAAAATTTAGTTTATCAAAATAGAGCAATTAGAGTTTCGAGAACAGGCATATCAGATCAAGCAAGGATCAAAGAAGATAAAGAAGAACAAGGATCTAGAATCAACAATTAAGGATTGCAAGTCATCAGGTCAAGACTTTCTAATACTCTCTAGAAATTGTATTAGGAATAAAAACCCTATGATGATAGGTTGGTTTAATAGCCATGTTGTATGCATTTAAACAAGGTGTTGAATCCTTTAACAGGGTAACATTCCAAGTGAGTGTTTGTAAATCCTTTAACCAAGTCACTTTTAATAGGGTATAAATTCTTTAACAAGACAAGCCTTTCATAGGGTAGACCATTGGAAGTGGTTAGACTTTGTAACCTTGAATAGTTACATATTGTTGCAGTGATATTTTGTGGGTGTCATCCCCACCCTAGTTTTACCTTCTCATTTTGGGGGGTTTTTGGGTTACCAAATTCTTGTTTTATATGTTTTCATGCATGTCTTTAATTTCATTTTTATTAGATGAATTTGATGCATGTGAATGATTTAAGTTAAAAGGCTTTAAAGAGGTTAAAGTTAGTTAGTTCTAATTCACACCCCCCCCACTCAAAAGTATATCTTCCCACTTGTAAATTCCAACAATCCTAATGCTTCTCATTGCTCTACATTTCATCCAAGCATTACGATATCATATTGAACATATATTCTCACAGGGGAATGCCCCTTTTGTTATATATATTATAAAGGACTTTGGTCTCAGGCTAGACTAAAGGTTTTCTTACTCCATTCTTTCCTACTAGTGCCCGTTAGAATGGACAATTTTCTAATCTTTTTTGTTTATCTAATATAATACAAGGCCTCGATCAATTACCAATAAAAAAATTCTATTAAATTTAATTCTTTTATTTAATTAATTTCTCAATTAATTAAATTTAATTAAATAAAGAAATTTCTTTATTAAATTTCCATTAAATTAAATCATTAATTTATCTTTTTATTTGATTTAATTATAATAGAAAATTATCACAAACCTAGAAGACCAAATACAAAAATCCATCATAAAAAATAGAATACCAAAACAAATTCTAGGGTGAAAATCACAAATTTACATCTCTTGATGAATTTAGAAAGATGAAACTAACTTAGATACTTGTCCTACTTTTAGGATTCAGACTCAAGAGTTGTCTCCCCACTTATACCATTGAAATATTGCAATAGGGTACACTCATTCTAGAAATTTAGAGAAGTTGATACATGATGCCTGCAATATTCATAAAATGTATGCATGTACAAATACATATATTCTAAACTAAACAAGAAATGACAGGAAATGGTAGATAGTTTAGATCTCGACTAATAGGTGACTACGACTCCCTTCGTCAATCACATGAGGAATGTTAATCATAAAGTAAAACATACATGTACACCATACATATGCAAGTATGGGGTAATTAAACCTAGAAACTACATATAAATCACTCCTCTAACTAACATCATGAAATAACTAAAAGTCACTAAATGAACATATTTTATATATATATATAACACCTAAAATAACTAAGTAACTTATCACTTATATAAACTGAGTAAGAAATACATCTGATCTAATCTGGTGACCAAGTACCAATAATCATAAAATACAATCAGAAAACTAACCTAAAAGAATTCAGCAATACAACAAAAAAGTCATGTAGGGGTAGGCATTATAGTTTTCTAGTCATAATGGAGGATGAACATCAAAATGGGCATTTCTTTTCTTTGTGTTGAGGAGACCTCATAGAGGTAGATTGACTTTAGTTGTAACCAAGGGATGGGGAAACTCAATTAGCAATTTTGCAATTTTTTTGGTATAAATTTGTGGAAATGTGTCCACCATGGGGAGTTGTATGAGTGTTTCCTTAGTTAAAATCATTGGAAAACTATTTTGAAAGAACTACTATGAGTTAGTTTGTATGTCGATAGATATTGTGGTGTCTCCCAAATAAAAAATAATATCGTGAATTATAGATATGGATGTTGAAAAGAAAATGGTGAAGATGAAGAAGACATAAAAATAATTTAAGAAAGGTGTAGAAAAGAGTAATGATGATAGAGTTTTTGTCTTTTGTAAGTGCAAATGGTGACTTGGTTGCTAATAAATTTGTTGATAAGTTGTTAGCACTGGTGTAGGATTAGTTGCTTCAATTATTTTTATTAGGATTTTTTCCCTCTAAGTGTACTTTAATAATACTAAAATTTTTTAATCATTATGTTACACGCTTTGGTGGAAATTATCTTAGAAAATACTTGAATTTAAAATACAATGCATAAAAGGCCATGCCATCTTTACGAATAAAGGAACTTTTTGAAATATTGAATTCAAGGACATCTTTATTTTTACCACCTAAAATCAGGGAAAAAATCTATCAATTGGAAATGGTGGTATGATTCATTTTTTTCTTTCATAGATTATAGGATTATGGTAAATGTGTATTAATGAAAAAGAGGTTCCATTAGATGGCTTTGAAAACCAACAACTAATTCATGCCACATCCAAAATGCCATAGTTTTTCTAGACACAATCTTAACAAATTTTACTCTTATTTAGAAACATAGAAAAAAGAAGTTTATCCTATACATAATGCCCTAATTTCCAAACATATATCTAGTGTTTCTTAACTATATACTATCCTAGATAATTTTACTAACATGTAATGTCCCCTTTTAGGACATTCAATAGTTTCTTCTTGATTACTACAATTTTTTATAATATTTTCTATGATGTCCTCTTCAACATGCAATATCTCATATATTTATATAAGTATTTCATAAAGGTGTGTCTTTTCATAAATATTAATTATATATGATTATAATGATATATGATTATATGTTATTATATTAATTATTTATTATTATATATGAAACACACCTGTTGTTTTGAAGCTGACTTAGAATGAAAATATTGTTTGATGGCTATGTAAAAAATGTGAATTTTTTTGTCTAACTTAAGAGAGATGTAAGCAAGTGGAGCACGTGAATATGGAATACAAGAAGAAGATAGAGTAGATTTAGTAACAATTTCCAAAGTAGTATAAAGGGTAGAGAAGAGATACATCTATCACGATCAGGAGATTTACAATTTTCAAAGAATATATATCATAAAATCAAGTTTTTAATCAAGGATCATACTACTGATTGCATCCTAATAGGTGCCTCAAGTAAATCCTCTAATAAGGTGGACCTAATAGTCCTTTTTAAAAATATATTAATAATGTACATACTTTTTTGTATTGTAAAATCCTTTCACTAGGTAGATCTAATAGTCCTTCATACTCCTAATATAGTAGATCACCAGAAGTGATCAATTGTAAACCCTAACAGGCTAACTTGATTACTGTAGTAGTGAAACATTGTGGGTGTCATTTCCACCTTAGTTTTTTTTTTGAGAGATTTTTTGAAGCATGAATACTAATGATATTTCTATGGGGGAGCATTATAGATATGTTACTATGATGATATGTTACATTCATGATTGACTTTCTCATTGATGTCAACATAGTAGTCATATGTGGTATCTAACAAAAGAACATGGGAAAGATCAAGTTGGTACGGATGGCTAGTTGAGTATTCTAACTATTTGAGGTTATGGAAGATACTTCTAAGTATCTAGTATATGCAATATATGTCAGAAGAAGAAATGATAAGTCTAGAAGAAGTTATGTAAGTTTTAGTGATGTTTGTTCTGAGATAGAGTTTATAGAGGCATGTTCTGGAAAAAAAAAAAAAATCTCTTAGCAATTTTTTTATTTTGAGAATCAAGGTTGAGGATATGAAGAAGACATGTTGATGATGAGGTGGCTAAGTTTTCTCATCATAATATTATGTATACAGAATGATATTTAAGTTGCAAGGTGGAAGATTAATGTTATCATTAAGTGTAATGTATTTTTAATGTGGTCCTATAATAATTAATTGAGAAGGTCTAATAGCCAACTCTGGGAATTGTTTTATGGACTAGGTATAAAGGAAGGATATTTTCCTTAATCATGAAGTGTGAAAGTGTGACATAAAGAAGTGATTACAAGTAGTAGAGAGAGCAGAATGCAAAGTTTAGTAGAGCAGAATGGAAGTGAAGGAAAATTCATTGCAATGTTTTATTGAGTGATCCAAGGTTTGACATTTGGATCTGAGGTTCGTGACCTAGTCCACAAGGTCTGAAAGTGGTTGGTTCAATTGAGAAAAAAAGGAAAGAATAACATAATAGTAAATTGCATGTTTGAGCAGTGAGCTCTTCTTGTAGTTGAAATTGCATGTTTGGGCAGTGAGCTTTTCTTGCATACATTACACTACAACTCCTAAGAAGGTGGGCACAACTCCTAATAGGGTTGGAATCTCCTAACATGGATTCAAAGTCTCCTAACAGGGACTCATATGTACTAATTGTTGTAATAGACTCCTAACAAAGTCTACCCCCTAACAAGGATTATTTATATTAGTACATCATCTTGTGGGCATCATTCCCAATGGGGTTTTCCCTTTGATCAAGGGTTTCCCTAGTTAACATATCTAGTGTAATTGTCTATGTGCATCTTATTATGGTTATTTTTTACTTTTGTTGAATCGTTAAGTTTTTTTTAAAGAAGATAAATGTTTTAATTGTCGAATAATTGATTCACCCCTCCCCCCTCTCAGTTATCTTGGTGGACTATTATTTATAAAAATTGGTATCAAAGCATTAGATCCTTGAAAATAAACTTTAAAAACTTTGGGAGATCCATGGTGAGCATGCTCATGAAAGATAGTCTAAAGTTTGATGGAACAAATTATGGTAGAAAGAAGGAATAGATTATTATGAGACCTATGCTCCAGTGGCTAGAATAGAAGTAGTAAGATTATTCTTAGCCTATGCAGTACAAAATAAATTCAAAGTGTATCAGATGGATGTCAAGTAGGCATTGTAGAATGGAGAACTTGAAGAAGAAGTGTACATAGAGCATCTTGAAGGTTGTCCTTTTACAGATGATAAGGATATAGTATGCAAACTGAAGAAAGCATTGTGTGACTTGAAGCAAGAACCCATAACCTAGTGTACAAGGTTGGAAAATCATTTGACAAAGCTTGGATATAGCAAAAGTATGGTAGATAGTAATCTATATTCGAAAAAAAATGATGATGGTTTGATGATTTTGGTAATATTTGTTGATGATATCATATTTGGAGGAAATGATGATGAAAGTGACAAATTTTTTGAAGAGATGATGAAAGAATTTGAAATGAGTATGATAGGAGAAATGAAATATTTTCTAGGATTACAAATTGTATAGAATAAAGAAAGAATCTTTATTTCTTAGACTAAGTACTTCAAGGATTTATTGAAAAGGTTTAGTTTGGAAAAATAAAAACCCATTGGAACACCTATGGTAACTAGACAAAAGTTATCTACAAAGGATGAGACACCTACTATTGAGAAGAAAAATTATAGATCTGTGATTGAAGGATTACAATATCTAACTGACATAATGTTGGATATAACAAATCTAATTGGAATTGTTGCAAGATTCCAAGATGATCTTAGAGAAACACATTATGTAGCAATCAAAAGGATATTTAGATATCTGAAAGGAATATCTAAGTTCATATTGTGATATGACAGATCTAATGATTTTACTGTAAGTGTTTATACCGATGTTGATAGGCTAGGTAGTATGGATGATAGAAAGAGTACCAATGGTGGAGCCTTCTTTCTTGGAGGAAGATTAGTTTCTTGGCTAAGCAAGAATCTAGATTGTACATCATAAAGTACAACAAAACTAAAATATGTTGCAATAGAAATAAAATGCAATCAATTTATTTAGATGAGGTAGATGCTGAAGGATATAATGATAGAAATAAATGAACCTATTGTCATACATTGTGGCAACACAAGCATAGTAAATATGTCTAAGAATCCAGTATTGCATTCGAGGACTAAGCATATTTCTATTATGTACCACATGTTGAGAGAAAAAGTTGTAGAAAAGGAAATTAGATTGGAGTATGTGAACAATAAAGAGAAGATTTCAAATATATTCACTAAGCCTCTTCCAAAGATATTTTTGAGTATTTGTGAGGTACACTAGGGGTTATGCCCCTTCCTACATCAGAGTAGAAGATGCAAGAGTGCATCAGTATAGCATAATAGATCACCATTATTGTTTGGACTAAATGTTGATGCTTCCTTTATGGGGGACTATCTGTGATGGATAGAGTCATCTAAGACTCTTGTCAGATGTTGTTTTGAATAGTGTCTCTGGACACTTGAGCTAGTAAGAATCAGGTGTTGTTAAGTTTGATGGTTGTTGAAACCTTTGACATTGATGTTAATGGGGGAGAAGTTTGGCATGAAAAACATCATGGTAGAAGACTATGAGGAAGAGCATCATGAGTAGAAGACAAGAAAGAAGAAGTACAACCTGGAATGATAGTTTCATAGAAAACACATTTAGGTATATCAATGGGGGAGAATGATTGATGAAGAGGATTTGAAAGATGAACAGTCTTTTATTGGTATTCTTGGAACTAGATTTTTTCATCTATGTTTCCATCAATGCCAAAGGGGGAGATTGTTGAGAGATTGTTGGAAGCATGAATGTTGATGATATTTCTAAGGGAGCTTTATTGTAGATATGTTACTATGATGATATGTTACATTCATGACTAACTTTGTGATTGATGTCAACATAGCAATCTTTTGTGGTATCTGATAGAAGAACAACAAAAAGATCAAGTTGGTACGTATGGCTAGTTGAGTATTCTAACTATCTAAGGTTATGGGAGATACTAGAAGTATCTAGATTATATGTAGTTAATTCCAAAAGAAGAAATGATAAGTATGGAAGAAGTTATATAAGTTTTGGTGATGTATGTTTTGAAATAGAGTTTACATAGGCATGTTGTGGTAAACTTGTTATATATCTTAGCAAAGTTATTATTCTGAGAATCAAGGTTGAGGATATGAAGAAGACATGTTGGTGATGATGTGACTAAGTTCACTCATCATAATATTATGTGTACAGAAAGATATTTAAGTTGCAAGGTATAAGATTAATGTTATCGCTAAGTGTAACATGTTCTTAATGTGGTCCTATAATAATTAATTGAGAAGGTCTAACGGCCAACTCAAGGAATTTTTTTATGGACTCAGTATAAAGGAAGGATATTTTCCTTTATCATGAAGTGTGAAAGTATGACATAAAGAAGTGATTATAAGTAGCAGAGAGAGTGGAATGCAAAGTTGAGCAGAGCAGAGCAGGAGTGAAGCAAAATTCATTTCAAAGTCTTTGTTGAGTGAACCAAGGTTTGATATTTGGATTTGAGGTTTGTGACATAGTCTACAAGGTATAAAAATGATTGGTTTGGTTGAAAAAATAAAGGGAAGAATAACATAATAGTAAAATGCATGTTTGAGTAGTAAGCTCTTCTTGTAGTTGAAATTGCATGATTGGGTAGTGGGCTCTTCTTACATACATTGTACTACAACTCCTAATAGGGTTGGAATCTCCTAGCAAAGATTCAAAGTATCCTAATAGGGACTCATATGTATTAATTGTTGTAATAGACTCCTAACAGGGTCCATCCTTTAACAAGTAATATTTATATTAGTACATTATCTTGTGGCATCATTAGCACTAGAGTTTTCCATCTGATGAAGGGTTTCCCTAGTTAACGTATTAGTGTAATTATCTATGTGCATCTTATTATAGTTTTTGTTTACTTTGGTTGAATGGTTAAGTTTATTTAAAGAAGATAAATGTTTTAATTTTTGGATAATTGATTCACCCCCACCCCCCCACCTCTTAATTATCTTGGTGGACTATTATTTCTAACAATTTTACCTTATCTTTGAAGGGTTTCTAGGTTATCAAATTTTGTGTCAAAGTGTTTTGTTATTGATTTCTTGATTTTTTTATGTTCATAACAAATAGATTGACAATCTAATAAAATAAAGCAATAGTATTCAAAGTGAAAAGATTTAAGCGGTTCTTGATTCACCTTCCCTCCCCCTCTCACTCACCTTAATTTTATTATATTTCCAACAATTAGTATCATAGAAATGTTCTCCTATCAGAAGCTTAACAACTTGAGAGTAAAGATCTAATGAAATGGAATTGTATAAGTTAGGGTATGCTAATGAAAATGACAAACTAGATCTACATATGACTATAGATCAAGTCAAGAAACTCAAGGAGACACTCACACACTATCTGAAAAGTAGAAAAGAATCAACTATATAGATGAATGACAATCTATACATAGATGAAAGAATGGAAGACCTCTAGAGAGAAAGAAGTTCAGAAAAAGTAGATGGAGCCATAGAAGATCTATTAGGAAGGAATATCATTCTGTAAGAAGAAGAAAATTAAAAAGAAAGTAGAAAAGTCACTTAGTCAGGCTATGTGAAGTCATGGAAAAAAAAAAAAAGGAAAAAAAAGTAAATAAAAAATAAATGGTAGATGGAGATATAATAATGCTTGGAACAATATTGGAAGAAAAATGTAATGATATCCAGAAACTATCTCAACATCAAACATACATGGAAAATTAGGTAAGTAATGTAAATAATGAAATCAATAATCTAAGAATAGATAATGACCAATTCCAAAATGATCTAAGAGATTCAAAGGAACTCAATGAAAGAAGGTTGAGGTCACAAGAAAGTGTGAATCAAATTTATGAAAAAACTCTGAATAAACCTATAGGCACTAACTACTAGCTTAGGGTATATTGATCAAGGAGAATAATTACAACAAGGAGCACAAAATAACAAAAGACCTAAATGTAACAATTGTGGAAAAATAGGTCATACATCAAAAAAATTCTAGAGTAATAATATGAAACCCAAGTTCAAAGGTTATTGATATAATTGTAACAAGTATGGGCACAAGGAAAATGAATGCGGAACTAGATCAAAGTTTGAAGGAAACTGTTTAACATCTCATAAGCATTATAAAAAATATCCAGAGTCAAAATCATAACAATGGAATCCAAATAATCAACACAATGGAACTTTAAAAAGATCATTTATTTGTTGGGACTAAAACACATGGGAATGATGTCGTCTATGTGGATAATACAACCATATTGGAGTAAATTATGAATGAAGTCACTTTAGAGAAAGATATACTAATGAGAGATTTTATGTGTGCAAAAAGATAGGACACTTAGAAATAATATAAGTCAAGCTAGAAAAAAATTCAGCAAAGAAAACAAAGAGAAAACGAAGGTTGAAGAGATCAAAACTAAGATGAATCTAAAATGGGTAAGTAAATCAGAGGAAAACACAAGGCATGACAATGAAGCTATTGTCATACAAACCAATGAGTTGGGTGAAGCATCCACATAAAACTAAGAACTCAAGGAGATAGTTGGAACTATGATTCAAAAGATGATCCCACATCATTTAAAGATAAGAAAGAAAGGTCACTCCAAATATATATACTAAGATGCACTAGGACAAGTGGAGGGAACTACATTTTAACCAAGTTGAATTTTAGTTGTAACTGAGTTGTCAAGCATCACCAAGTCAAGGTAAGCTTCATGATGGACAATTCATGTTGAGCTAAACTTCAAAGACCTTTCTAAGTCTTCTCACCTACCAAGTAAAGAATTTATTACACCATAAAAGTTGAAATTTTTATACAAGATGAAATCAAAATTTTATTCTTACATTGTGAATTCAAAAATCAATTTGAGCAAAGCAATTTTTAAAACCCTAAGTGATCAAGAGCAAATTTTTGTTGATAAAATTTGTAGAAATAAATTTCAGGAAGGTTGTCTATTAGTGAAATTCCTCAGTTATCAAACAATGACATCCATCTCTTGTACAAAGGTGAAGAAGAGTTTAGATATGTTGGTGAAGAATGTAGTCTGTAAGATAGCAAAGTTCAAAAAACTACATGGGAGCTCACTTAGTCATCCCTTCAAAGATATGGTTGATCCATGATATTAGATCATTTTACTAGTATATGATTAAGTAATTGAGTTCTTTCAAGTTAAATGAAGAATTTAGTGTAATGTGTGAGAATGGTGTGTTGAAAACTAAACGTAGCCATTTAGAAGTCAAGTTTTGAATCATACAATGCATATGCCATGGAGTTTACAAATTAAGTGGATCAAATACATTTTGAGTAGGGTTTACAATATGTCATTCTCACTTGAGTAGCTAGTTCAGACTACAAAGAAGATGACCCATCAAGTCACGAGTTACCCTATGCTAGATAGACCTAAAACTACCAAAACCCTAGCTTGAGGTGAACTTGCCAAGAAAACCCTCGATGAATGACATGGTAATTGTATGTAGCTGAATAATTTTAAAAACATGAAAAGTAAGTTTCGGATCCATGTAATTTTCCAAAAGATCTACAACTTGAGAAAACTTAATAGTGTACCCTACGAGGCGGTTGACCTAGCATAAAAGGTTCTAAAGAATAATCTATCTTTTCACCTATGTGAGTTACAACTAAGTCGATTAAGCATGAACATGGAGAGCATTTGGGCATCAAAGAAAAAGGTTTGTAAGTTTGTCTCCTTGCTAGTATGTTTACTTTTGTATGTGAAAAAGTTATTTCCTTGTAAGGGTAATGTGGTCTGGAGTGAGGATAGACCTATCATATACCATATCAATTATTTAGGAGAAAATTTTGATGGCATGATGGGTGCATATTTTGAAAAATTTAAGGAAAAGTTGGAGAACAAATATAGGATTCCTCAATAGCTAGATGAGCAATATGAACAAGATATTTTCTTCCTAGTTGACTATGATAAAACTCATATTCAAGTAGTCATACCTAGGATAGCATGGGTAAAACCTTTGGGCTATGAAGTAATGATTGATGATACCAAGGATATCATTGAGGTTCTACTAAATGAGCTAGCTGACCCTAAGGCTACTTAATTTGGCACCTATGAAGAAACCAAAACCAAAATATCTCTAGAAATAGAGGTTCCTCAAATTTTGAAGAGAGGAACAAAAAGAATGGAAAATATTCAAAAGAAAATTGACAAGGAGGATTACACTCTTACGCTCATCGAGGAAAAAGGGGAGGATGAAGAAGAAGAGGATGAAGAATATGAAGAAGAACCTCCAAAGAAGAAGGAAAAAGTGATCAAGACTACACCAAAGAAAGTTATACCTAAGAAGGTAACTACTCCTATGATCACCAATGCTAAAACATCAAGCAAGAAATTGAACCTTTAGGAGGATAATGATGAAGAGGAGGGAAAAAATACACCTATCACCCAACTAAAGAAGCCCCCACTATCCTTTTAGAAGTAGTTTAAGATATCAAAGGAAGGAAGTGGCATAGATATATTCAAATATATCAAATAGAATCCAAGAGAAAGGAGGAGTAGTAGTAGATTGAGGATGCCCTAGTTGAGAAAATGGCAAGATGGAAATATGATCCTAATGAGATGAAAATCTAAGATCCTTAAACCTTACTTAAGCTAGTAACTCAAAGATGGAAAAACACTATAAAAATAGAGAGAGAGAGATCACAAAACAAAAATTGAAAAGTGCCATGCCACACTTTTCCAAAGAAGATATCAAGGGGGGCATGACCAAGCATGAAAATAGACAAACTCCAAGATTTAAATCTTTTCAAATTTTGTCAAATAAATTAAAAGTTGTTTAGTCCACAATAAATTTGTGGAAAACTATTTTTGAGGAAGAGAACAATGTAGATAAAGATGAAATACCAGATGTACAAACCATAGAAGATTTATATTCATAGATTATGGTACCTATAGTAAAAAGTCTCTCTACCCACTTCTCCAAGTCAAGCCATTGTTTCATCAAGTACAGAGAAGGTAGAGATTAAAGAGAAGGGGAAAGAAAGTTCTATATCCACCCATGTAGCTACCCAATAGAAGACTTTTACTACCTTTGGCCAAGCATAACTAAGCAGAAATCAAATTAAGGATGAGGACACAATTGCTAAATGAAGAAAAGAAGAAAGAAAGAGTCAACCAAGTGGTGAAGAGAAGAAGTATGAAGGCAAATAAATTGTACTTTCTCCAAGTGCCAATGGAAAAAAAGAAAAGGTCACAGAAGAGATTGAATTTGATAAAGAGATTTTGATTTGAAATTGGGATCAATCTAATCTCTTCTCTGAACAAATGGATATTTTGAGTGAACTATGGAGAAAAAGGGCTTAGAAGTGGAAACTCAAGGTAGAAAGGGATAGAAGAAAGGTTCTTGAAGATATCAAGCAGATAATTTTGGATGTGATAGAAGTTGAGGTAAATAATGAAGCCTTTATCATTGAATAATTGATTGACATTGTACATAAGTTCAATAAAGATTTAAATGGTCAAGAAAAACTTCTACAATAGGCAAAACCAAAATTTTAGAATAAAGTTTTTGAAAATGTAGCTAAAAAGATTGCCATTGATCAATTTGAATTGTCCACTCCTTATTTGAAAAATTATGTGACACATCAAATTTCACCAAGGAAATAAAGGATGAACTAGCCAAGATTGATGAGGACTAGAAGAATAGTGCTAGTCAGTTGAAACATGACCCAAGTACCAGCTCCAATAATTTTGTGAAGGTCATATTTTTGATAGATTTATAGGTTGAACTACATAAGGAAGAATCCAAGATTAGGGAAACATTAATAGATATTCAGAGTATGATTCTTCCCCACATGTATGTCATACAAAAACATCTTGCACATGTAAATACACTAATACATGATACACATTTTTCAGTTTTAGATCTCATGGTAGAGTTATTGAATGAACTACAGATTGAAATGTACATTTTAAAGGTATTGCAAGAAAATTGGGATAAAACTATGTCCCTAATTTTGAAAGTGAATCATGATTTCCTCAATCATTTTTGTATAACCTTGTAAAGATATGTTTATGGCATTTTTAAAAACAATAAGTGGGAAAGTATAGAGGTAAATGTATAGGGGGAAACATCTAGGTATATGTAGAGGAATATGTACAAGGAGAAACATATATGTATATGTATCTACAAAAGTAAAAAGTTGTGTCACCTTTTACGTTAACTTATCATAATGACTAAATTTTAGTATTACTCATCAAAATCAATTGTGTTCAAACATATGATCTAGATAAATTAATTCTAGCTAAGCTATGTATGGTCTCACACTTTTTCAATTGGAATCTCAATTAAATGCATGTTTTATACTAGTTTGTATACAATTACTAAAGAAATAAAATTATTTTTGAAAACTGATATTTTAATAACTCTTACTACTTTTTATGATATTTTTTTAGTAACATATCAACACCATTTTATAGAGATCAAAGTCAAGAATATTCTCATATATATTTTATAGTGTTTTAATTAGATATAGTAAATTTTAATTAAAAAATTGTACAAGCATGTATTTCAACACTAACAAATATGCTAATTTTGAGAAAGAACAAAATATTAAATCATATACAAAAAAATTTTAAAATTATATGGTGTTCTAGATGAGAGATTCCTCTTCCAAAATGTATATTTTTTCTTCTCATTAGAATAGATTTTCTATGAAAAATGTGGTGGGAGATAAAAACTATCAATTTCAAGTGAGTTGAAATTTGAGTCGTTATAAAAGAGAAAATATAGGTCTAAAGTCAATTTTATTGTTGATTGTTCTATCTATATATATTATCTATAATATAGTCTAAGTTCAAGTGGAAATAAGTGTACTGCCATATAGTTTAGTGGTGTGAACTAAACTCCTAATTATTAACATTTTTAAGCAACTGAAAAATTATCTATAAAAATTAGGAAAATATATCAATTCTTATTCCAAATAATTATTAAAATTTATAATCCTAAACTTCATCCATTCCTACACATTTCATTAGTATACTTCATTTTTAATTTTGAAATAATAATACCAATTTTATGTCATTGAAGGTGAATAGTTATATTTTTGTTACCCTTTTTTCCGTTACAAAAGGGTGATACAAGGTTTTTTTAAGCCATATATATATATTGAAAAACCAAAATTCATTTAGTTGTGACCAAGCCACGAGTTTTTCAGTTAAAACCAAGTTGTAGACCCAAGCATATGGAAGGGTGAGTATAATTGAAAATTTTGATCAAGAGTTTTTGGATTGATGATATAATTGCACATGATAAAAAAAAAATTTCACTAATGCAAAAAGGGGAGATTATTGGCCCTATAGAAAGATATATTGTCACTTAGTGACAAAACACTTAAGTCATTTAGGAAGGTTGGTTATTACTGCAACCGACCTTTCCTTCAATCAACATGTTTTAGTGTAGCTGGACCAACCAAGTATCCTACTTCTTGGCATTAACTAAGCACTATCATATGGGACAGGCATCATAGTATAAATTGAGTAAACAATGTGAATTGAGCTGATAGTGTTCATTGCATTCCCAGTACAAGTAGGGAATCACAATGCCACTTGAGTACATAGTATCACCCAAGCATCTGGTGTTATCCAAGTGTCATAGTATCACCCAAGCTCACTAAATTGCTTGAGCATCAGCATATCACTTGAGTGCACAGTGTGACATGAGCATCAACATTTTGTAGTGCCTACCCTCGTTCACATCTTTCTGGACACATTGATGTTATCATTATCAGACTATGTTAGACTAGTTTTTGGATTAGTGGTATTGTTTTGAGACTATCAGACATTAGGTTATGGATTCAGTTAATATATGATGAGATTATTTAGACTTTACATTTCATGTATGCATGATGATCATTACATTGCTTTCAGTTATTGATGATGATTAGTTAGATGGTTTATTATTTCATGTGTTTTATTATGGATACTTACCCCATACTTGCATGTGTATGGTGTGCATGATTATTCTTATTGTATGGCATTTCTGATGTGGTTAAGGAAGGGAGTCGTAGTCACCTAAGAGTCTGGATCTACATGATGCACCACTTCCTGCCATTGCCTATTTAGTTTAGCATTATATATATTGTATGTGCATGCACAGTTTTTATGCAGGTTGCAGGTACCAGGTATCGACTTCCCTGAATTGCCAGGATGAGCATACCCTATTACACTATCTCAATGATAAGAGAAGGGAGATAAATTCTCAAGTCCAAATCCCAAACCCTTAAACCAATTGTCCTAGAAAGATAAGACAAGTATCTAGATATTTTTACCCACCGAATGTGTCAGATGATATAATTCATGATTTTTAACCCTTTAGACTGATTTTGTATGGATTTTTTTATGATGGGTTTCATATTTTATCTTGGAGGTCTATGGTGAATTTTCTATTAATTAAGTCTTAATAAATAAGATTTAATTAATAAATTAGTTATTTGGTGAAAATTGATATCATATCATGATCTTTGATATTTTGGATTAAAAATAATTAAATAATAATTAATTGAGAAAAAATTTAATAAAAGTAATTAATTAAAAATTAATAATAATAATAAAATAATAATAAAGTAATAAATAAATAATAATAATTAAAGTTATAATAAAATTAAATTAAAGTTATAAGCTTGCCTAGGAGTTAATGCACCTTTTTTATTTCTCTTATGTCAACAACACGGGGGTTAGCGCACAAATTAAGCACATGGTGTCTACAACCTTATGACTCATCTAGAAGGTTGGAAAAAGCTCGTGCTTAGTTGTCTACACCTTCTAGTTGTTTCTAGGGGCATTCTAGGTGCTTCCTTAGAGTCCTTTATATTCGGGCACTCCTAGAGGCTTAGGTAGAGCCTTTTGGAGCATTGGAGGACTCAGAAACTTTGGAGAAGGGAGGAGCTTGCTCTGTGGATTTTCTAAGGAAAAATGAATTGGCATCAGAATCTGGGTAGACTCTTGTGATTTTTCTTATGCTATTTTTGCATCTTGCACTTCCTGTCTTCTTCGTGTCTTCCATATGTTTTCTGAGGGTTTTTTTCTATTTTGGTTGTATGCATTTTCATTATGGGTAGTTAAAATTTATTTGAGAAAACCTTATATGCATAGATCTGAAGAGATCATGGGGCTAGGGTTTAAATTATAGCCAAATCCATTAGAAAATTTATTCAGTAAATTTGGAGAATAAATATTTTATGGATTTCTTAAAATTGAAAGCCTTTAAAAAGTGTGTTGATATAGACATGTTAATTCAGATCTGTATATATATATATATATATATATATATATATATATATATATATATATATATATATATATATATATATATATATATATATATATATATATATATATATATATATATATATATGTATTTATGTATGTATGTATGTATGTATGTATGTATGTATGTATATGTATACATTTACATATGTATACATATACATAAATACATACATATATATATATATATATATATATACTTACATATGTGTGTGTGTGTATTTATCTTATTGAAAGATCGAATGTCATATCGCATCAGGATTTACGTTTTTGTAAAACATTATAAAAAATATTTTATTTAACCCAAATCATATTTGGGCCAAGTTAAAACTGAATTGTATATGATACGATTGGTTTGTTTTAGAAAAAAGAGAAAACGCAAATTAAAGTGGGCAGGAAGAGATGAGCCCGTACCCCCACCCCACTCTATACTCGTGGCAGAGGTCGGCGGGACTGCTGCCGCAGGCTCTGCGACACTGTCGTAGGCCTGCATCAACAGGCCCACACGGTACCCCTCCTTACGATGACATTTTTTGTCATATATATGTATCGACTCTCATTATTAATAATGTGGGTAAAAGTTATGATGGGATTTGTGATTTGATTTTTATATTTCGTTATTGTCAATATATGTATGTATGTATGTATGTATGTATGTATGTATGTATCTATATATATATATATATATATATATATATATATATATATATATATATATATATATATGTATGTATGTATGTATGTATGTATGTATGTATGTATGTATGTATGTATGTATGTATGTATGTATGTATGTATGTATATAAGTATATATGTATATATATTATTAGTTATAAATAATTATTATGTTCAAAAGATTGAATTAATGGATCATTCTTTAAAAGATAAATGATCTAAAGTATTAATAATAGCTTGTCAATTATTATTAAAAGGGAAAAGATATTAATAATTAACTTAATTAAACTTAGTTTAATTAAGGTTAATCATTAGAATGTGTTATAAATCAAAGTTTTGAATTATGCAATTATTGTTTCAATAATATTGGGTTCTTTAGAATTGCTAATTGATTATTGGAACTCGATGGGGATCATTTTTGAAAAACGTTTATATAAAAAATATTATGTTAGAACAATTAGAAAATTGAGTCTAATGGTTTTTGGAGAGAAACTTTTATCTATCAAACAAATACATGGGCTAGGAAAAATGTACAAAGTGTTCCTCCATTCAATGTCTAAAATTGGAAATAGAAATTGAAAACCTCCATACTCAATTTAAATATTTATCAAAACCAAAACATGTGCTTGCATTGCGTATTCTTTATGTTTCTATTTTGGGTTTTGGGTTGACTAGTGTTGACTAGTTATAAGACGTCTACCAAAGGCTCGAGAGTTATGATTGTGATGACATGATGTTGTTTTATTTCTGATCTTTATAAACCCAACCATGGTTATATGATGGAATGCTCTATGAAATGTTTGTATTTATTGAATGTTATTCTTATGTATGAGACACTTGACTTAACCATTTTTGAGTCATCAATCAATTATCCTTGGATTATTTTCCAGTCGCCATGATGGGACTGATATGTTGATTTATGATGTCATGTTGTGACATGTTTTGACTCAACCATTTTGGAGTCTTCGATCAGTACGATTTGAGATATATTTTGGTAAATGAGAACCAATGGATACTTTTGATTATCATTGATACCTTCATTTGCCAATAGAGAGTTGTTGTCGTCATGATTATCTATGGATGCTTTTCAGTTGCTCATGGAGATTTGATGCTTTTATTGTGGATATTTGATGCTTTTATTATGGATTATCTTTTGATATTTATTTCCAGTCGCTCATATAGGACTGGGGTGATTTATGATTCCATGAGCTTAGGCTAGGTTATCTACTTGTAGTGTCGGGAAGTGGCTTGCAATGGGGGTCGGGGCCCTAAGAGGCTACTAGGGTAACTCATTGTAAGTTGTTTTAATAAGTGAAAACATGCTCACCTAATACTGACTTAATGAACCTAAAAAGATAATTATTTTTTCTCGCCCATGCCTCGAGTGCTAGTACAGACTAGGATGGCAGTAGAGAGAATGCTTAGTTGCAACCTTGCATTCCATAGTATGCCTTGTCAGTATGAGAGGATACTAGTGGTTGCATGAGGATCAGTAGGGACCTGTGGAGTATAGCTAACTGCCAGGGTAACTTCTACATGATATATGCGATGACACTTTCTCACTTGCATAGTAGGTTTCCTACATGTCATTGTGTGCCTCTGGGATTAGATGTCAATTTTGTGATTGGAACCTTTGAGTTAGTATACTTTTAGGATTCCTAGACTTAGAGAGTTATTGTGATTTTATGCTATGTGATTTTGATAGCCTATTTGGGACTTGAGATTATCTCCACAGCACGGTGGGACTAGACCACTTAGGTTCCACACGGTTGGGTGGTAGTGTTTTTTCCACTCTTATCATTTGAGATCTATTTGAGACATCGTGGCTGATGTGTCCTTTATGATGGTGGATATGTATCCTTTCATTGATGATTAGCATATTGTTAGATGATGTTATCTTATGCTTACATTTGCATGTTTAGATTACTTTCTACATATGATGTAGTATGTATAGGTGTGACATTCCTATTATGTTAATATCGATGATCTCTTCGGTAGTTTGGGATGTTATGCACGGAGGGATGGCTAGGATCCACGATGGTCTAATGATGCTATTTACGGTTGGGAGGAACCATGCACTTAGGTTATTATGTTTGATCTTTTGTGACGGATGTATATATCCTCTATGATGATGTATCATGTGTATGACATATGGTTATCTTTACTTTGATGTATCATGGATTAGAATAGGATGATGTACCTTATTCCACATATGTATATATTTTTAAGCCTTTCATACCCTTTGGCATGTACAGTGGATGATTGAGCATTTAGATATGTAATGTGTAAACATTGGACTTATCATTATTATTTCATGTAGTTGTATTAGATGGATTCATTAATGTTAGTTGATTTAGATGTGATTCAACGTTAAGGGATCTTTAAAGAATTTAACCTGTTATGTTTAATTTCATATGGTTATTGCTATTGCTTCCGTATTTATGTTTAAGTTGTAATTGGATTAGTTGTAAATGATATTACCTTCATGTTTTAAAATTTTTAAAAAAAATTCTACCAAACTTAATGAAACTTTAGGTTAATTCTTTAGATCCCTTGGTGGGCGTTACACATTTAGCCAACTTAAAGATGTAATTTGATTATTGCAAAAGCACCTCTTGTTTTCAAGCTGACATGGAATGAAAATATTGTTTTATGGCTATATAAGAAAGGTTAATTATTTTTTCTAACATAAGAGAGATGTAGGAAAGTGGAGCAAGTGAATATGGAATACAAGAAGAAGATAGAGAGGATTGATGAACATGCTACCAAGTTGTATAAACGGTAGAGTAGAGAAACATCTATCATAGTTAGGTGATTATAATTTTCAAAGGATAAATCTTAGAAAATCAACTTATAATCAAGGATCATCCTAGTGATTGCATCCTAACAAGTGCATTAGATAAATTCTCTAACAAGGTGGACCTAGCAGTCCTTCATAAAATATCTTAACAACTCATACATATGTCATTGTATTGTAAATTCTTTCACAACATGGACCTTACAGTCCCTCATACTCCTAACATAGTAGATCACCAGAAGAAATCAATTGTAAGCCTTAAAGGATTAACTTGATTATGGCAGTAGTGAAGCATTGTGGGTGTCATACCCACCCAAGTTTTACATTCTCCTTGGAGGGTTTTTGGGTTACCAAATATTATGCCAAAGTGTTATGGTATTGATTTTTTTTTTTTTATGTTCATGACAAATAGATTATACAATCTCATAAAGTAAAGTAATAGTATTCAAAGTGAAAATATTTAAGTTGTAATCATAATATACTCATTGTATTTGAGTTATTCAAAGTGAAAAGATTCAAAGTGCACAGAGTGTATACTCACCGTAGTTGAGTTATCATAATAAATGATAACCAATTCTAAAAATATATATCCCAATTATGTCCTATAACATTTGTTTCATCCACACAATGTGGTTGTAACTATTTTCTATTGTTACATACTTTGCTTCTATTGTACTCTATGAAACATTGTCATGTTTCTTATTTAGTCCAGAAACCAATCTACCTTTGAGAAAAAATGCTCAACCACTTGTACTCTTTCCTTTTCGCATATTATCTTCCTAGACTGCATCAATATATGCACATAGAATATAGTCATTTGATCTATCAGATGATAATTCAAAATCAACTATACCCTTCAAATATTTGATTATTCTTTCTACTACTAGATAATGTGATTTGTTAGGATCAACTTGAGATCTTTCTATAATATTAACTACATTTTCTATATCTAGTATTATGTGACTTAGATATTGCAAACCTCAATTCATAGATCTATAATTTTATTTTCTCAATAGTAGGTGTCTCATCTTTTCTAGATAACTTGTGACCAAATACCATTGGTGCACCAATAAGCTTAAAACTTTCAAAACTAAATCGCTTCAATAAATCTTATGAATACTTAGTTTTCAATAGAGAAAAACTATCACTTTTTGACAGAATCTATAAACCTAGGAAATATTTCATCTCACAAATCACACTCATGTCAAGTTCATTCTTCATTTCATAAACAAATTTATCACTTGCCTCATCATCACCTCTAAAGATTATATCATCCCCAAGCATCACATAATAAATAGACCATTTTCAATTTCTTGTAGATACAACTTATGACTTGCAATATAAATGTAAACTTCTTAAAGTTCTACATTTATAAATGTTGATTTCGCATCCATCTGATACACTTTGAATTTCTTATTTTGGTCATTAGCCGAGAATATTCTTGCTACTTCAATTCTGGCATTAGGTGCAAATGTCTCGTCAAAGTCTATACCTTCATGCTATGAATATCCTTTACATGCAATTTTTTTTTTTCCTAAGACCTTCACCTTGTTCATTCATCTTTTTTTTGAAAACCCAATTAGTACCTATTAAATTCTTGTTTTCAGTTCTAGGAACTAATTCCCATGTGAGATTCTTCTCAATGTAATCTAGTTCTTCTTTCATTGTTTGAATCCAATTATCAACCTTGTAGTGTTCACTAGTAATTTTTGCCTCTACTTGAGAAATAAAACATAGCTCTTCATGTACCTTGTTTCTTGTCATTACTCTTTGTCTTTTCTTCAAATAATTAGATCAACAAGGTGATTCTTTGTCAAACTTTTCTTTTGTGTTACTTTCTCAATTCTTACTTCTTTTCTAGGTTTAGATCTTGGTTCCTCTTGAGTTGTTCCACAACTTCTATATTATTCTACAATTGTGTATCAATCTCATTAAAAAAATCAAATTTCTCTTGGTTAGCTTTTGGATTAGTTTTTGCATCAAAATCATAGTCATCAACAATAGTTACTAAAGATATATCTTCTATTACTTACTCTTTCTCAACCAATCCAAGTTCATCATCTTCAACATCACTATCATTCAAGAACTCTCCTAGTATTTCATAAAATTTCTCATCATCAAAAAGATAATCCTTATGAATTCTTCATTTTAATTCATTCTAGTTTTCTTTACTCACTTAGGACAATTGGTTGGAAAATGACCAAATTCCTTACCATTGCAACAAACAAAAAATTTCATACGTTCATATTTTTTTCCAGCTTTCTCTTTCCCACTATCATAGTTGGTTCCATCAAACTTAAGACTATCCTTTTAAAAATTACTCACTATACATCTCCTTCAGCTATTGAGATTTTCCTTCAAGGACCTAAGGCTTGGATACCAATTGCTAGAAAGTGAAGTTGACTAGGATAACTAGGAGGGGTGGTGGGCTTGAATCAATTATCAAATCAATACATATTTTATCAACCTTATTAAATCTCAAGCATATGATCATTATAAACAAACAACAATAAGAAGATACACACAGACAATAATACAAGATATGTTAACTAGAGAAACACTTAATCAAAGGGAAAACCTTGATGGGGATGGTACCCACAAAATTATGCACTAATATATAAGTTCCTTGTAAGAGGATGGATTCTATTGGGAGCCAATGAAATAAATTTAGTACATATTAGTCACTATTAGGAGACTTTGAATCCCTATGAGGATATTCCAAGAGGTTGTGTCAACCTTGTTAGGAGTTGCAGAAGATAGTAGAACCTATTGTCCAAACAACTTCAAGGGAAAGACCATCAAACTCACTATCCAAAGGGCCTATGTGTTATTCCTTCTAGAATAAAATAAAGTCTAGTCATCTCAGCAACTTAAACTCTTTCATTTTACTCTTTCCATTCCTCTTCTACATCAAAACACTTCACCGCTCTCAATTCAAGATCTACAAGGTTGCATGTCACAATAATCCCTTTGATCTCTTACTCACATTTACCAATGTTCTTTTCTCATCACACTCACTTGATACTTACACACTTCATCAAGTAAATAACTTTCCTTTATACCAAGTCCTCAAAATAATTCATTAAGTTAGACTTGAGGATTTTTAAATTATAATTATAATAGGACCTTATAAGATAACATGCTACATTATATATTTTCATAATTACATCACATTACCGATTGACAATCTTTACAACTTCTCATACTTGAAACCTTAAAGTTTGCACAATCTTTGAGATCATCATAATGATATCTTTAGTCTTTACAACTTCTCATACTTGCAACCTCAAAATTTGCACAATATCCAACATCATCATTATGATATCTTCTATCTCTATCTATTTGTTCTTAACTAGATTCTCTTGAGCTATTAGGTGATATAATACAATTACTAGAAACCACTTCTCAGGAAATCTATCAGTATACTATCTTTTGTAAACCTTGAATAACTCTCATTAGTCTTCGAATTTATGTACATACTCTTAGCCACATAATTAGGACTCTTTATAGAATATGTCCCCAAATGTGCTTTACCTCATCTTCAATCCTCGAGCTATTTGATATTTATCTATATCTATTACTCTACTAATATTCTTAGTATGTTGACTTCAATGACAAAACATAGTCATGAATGGAACACATAGTCATGAAATCAATATGTCCCATATATTATAAATTCTAGGATACTCCCCCATAGGAATATCATCAACATTCATTATAACATCATCATCAAAATGTTGATATGTGACACTAGTGTTCCTATATATTCTAATTGCTTTTAGAATTCCCATCTCAACTAGGTATCTCCTTGTATAAGCCCCTATGATATTTAAAAGACTCCTTCTAGTGAACCATTCACTAATACAAAGATTCTTGGGGTAGCAGTGATGTCAAAAATATAATTGATAAACTATTTAGTAGTGCCAAAAGCCTCTAAAAGTTTTCATAGAAATTTCTAGTCAGCCCTATCATCAACCTTTTTTCTAACTTTAGTAACACACCTAAAGTTATATTTCTTTACAATGAATAAATGAATTCTTGGGAAATAATGACTCTACCTATAATAGATATTTCCAAGATAGATGAAGTATTCTCTCTATAGATGATGCAAGTAAGATATTCTTGATTCCATTTGCAATCAATTTGGACATAATTGTATATATTATGTTGGAGATAAATATTGGTATAAATTCGTATAGCATTGGTTATTTTCTCATTTATCATTTTGTGGGAATGATTTCTAGAGATGTGTTCTGCACTTCCTTCAACAATATCCCAAAATTCCTTGTAGCTTCATGGGATCCTACTAACTCCTTACTACTAAAGTTCCACCATTTATAGAAAAAGTATATCAAGAAACCATTTGGCTCCTGGGCCTTATATAGATGTAATTGATAATATGCTAATTCCACATAATTGTAAGTGAATTTTCAAATTACTTGGTTTCTTTTTTTTTTGTCTAATAAGATATGGGATATATATGAGGAGCTTTTTTTTTGGATGTATCTCGTAATGTTTTTGTATATTTCTAACTAGAACTCCCTTGATTTCTATGCCAAATATGTTTCATCTTTTTCTAAGATGTTCTAGTATTCCTTAAAATAATAGTTCTCCCTCTAATACCTATTATTCCCCATCCCATTCTTGAATAATTCCTCACTTAATTATATCAAGATATCTTCAATCTTTGCTTTTATCCAAAATGTTCTTATTTGTGTTTTATTACATTCCCAAAAAAGAAATCTTCACACCCTTAAATTTTACAATAAAACAAAAAATATTATATCCCACATATTCTCTCTTCTACCATGTTTCAAATAAAATTATGATATTTTCATCTTTAAACCAAATATTATTGACTTTAAGTGGAACCCTTAAAGGCTTAGAATACAATTTTAGATTCATGACTATAAGATATTAATATAAACTAAATTATGGTAAGATGATCTCTTCAAGATATGTGCAAAATGTGGAGAAGTCCCCATTGAAGATAAATCTATCCAAATCTTATACCATGTTACTAAAAACCAAACTTATGTTAATACATGTGAAGTTCCCATACTTGAGTTTAACTTCCAGTAAGTGATTTATGAGTACCCATTGTTAAGGATCAATCTTGATTTGTCCTACTCTACCGCTACCTACTTTTTCACATTTTTGTATACAGCTATATTAAAATCCCAAACCAATATCATATATATTTCACTTGTTTAGAGCTCATAAAATCATCCAACACATTCCTTAAATATCTTTTTCTTTACAAGACACTTTGCCTACAGACATTGATATTATTAAATCGAAAATTAGTCCCAAAATACCTTACCTTACCACTCATCCATATGTAACTAACCATTAGATAAAAGATTACTTATTTTAATTGTTGCATTCCAATAAATAGATAATCTATTAGAGACCCTTTCTAAGACAAGAACACATTTATATTGTTTAAGGCTTTGAAGGCTAACACTACTTCTTCCTACAATTATTTTGTTTCTTTAATTAGTTCCATACCTTCTCTAGTCAAGTCAATCCTTTTCTTTACTAAATAATTTTTGTTAGGGGAGTTGAATCAGACCCTAACATTTCAAGGTACAAGCATCACTGATCTTAAGGAAGGGATCTTCCATTGCTATTGTCAAATTAAGAAGTTATTGGTTCCTCAAAACTTTATCATATTTGGATCATATTTTTTCTATTGATTTCCTGCTAGCCTCTTCCCTATTGGCAACCTTGTCACAATCCATCTTTACCTTGTTAGAAGGGAATTTTTTATGCCAACTTTTTCATCTTAGTACTACATCTCCCCCATCCCCCCCTCATATAACTCACAATTATGTCTTACCAAAGTATCTACTTCTATAATATTCTTAATCAACTCTCTTTTTATCTCTAAAATTTTTCACCACCTAGTATATAGGGTCTGATGGTTCCTATTAATTCATTCAAATATTATATTTTCTCATTAGATATGCTTAACTCAAATAAGTCTTTACAAGTTTCCTCTTTCAAATAATCTATCTTTACCTCTCTATGTTGGTAGAACTATGAGACTGTCGCTCAGAGATCTTAGGGAAGTTATCTTTCCCCTTTGTATATAGTATACACTAAAGGGGAAATAGATTATTACATTCAAATATATTTAAGAGTTAAAAATGAGAAAAAGGGGGAAAATATATCACTAAAATATGGGCAAGGGAGTTTTTTAGGGAGGGAGAGAGGAAAGAGGGTTTATAGAGGAAAAAGGCCACATCACATATCAAATAGGTATTTTAGGGAGTCAACAAAGAAATGAGTATGAGGATTTGTTTCCAAAATAGGGGGATTCTTGTTATGCCATATGCAAGTGGTATGATATAGGCTCACAAATAGAATCTAATCTGTCTTGTTCTATTTCAATTTTGTACCTCCTTTGTACACCTTCCCCTACGGCTACTTTATTTATATAATCATCTATTTTCATAAGGATTCCTTTTTTCCTTCTTGAGATGACCTTATACTTTTCAAAATCTTCTATCTTCTTTACTATTTGACTCTATCATTCCCACACTAATTCTCTAATTTATCACAGTTTTTAAAATGGTGACTTTCATCTCCCATGATCCCATTCTCCTCTCCTCTAGTACTTTAGAGACATAAGGGAAGTTCTTGCTTATTTTATATTCCCTATCTTTTCCTCCTTACCTAAATAATGGATTTATGTTAAGATTAGGTTTACTTGAACTTCTCATGGAAAGATTAATTTCCTTACCACTTACATTTAAGCAACTTGTAATATAATTTTTGTCAATGTGACTATCCTAGTTGTATCAACTTTAATGTGTTGGAGCCAACTTCATTTATCTATTATAATTTTATATTAAATCTAGATATTTGTGAGTTGTGTCTAGGTCACCTAGTACTTTCACTATCTCCAATCTTCCAAAGAAATTTTTCATCAAAACCTTTACAAGTTCCTAGGGTTTCTGAATCTCACAAAAAAATTTGATGGCATATTATCTAATTTGATCCAGTGAAGCTATTTATTTGGCTTTTTTTGGGTAGGGTTAAAATTCAGTTCCAAGTTCCATTTGTAGAAATAAAAACCTCCAAAAAAATAATAGCTTCCTTAATAGGATATGGTTTTTGGTGTTATGATATATGTAATACAAATGGGAAAAAATATTGGATTAGGATTTAGCGCATACCCACCATTCAAACAATTCTAAAAACTAGTCAATGGTCTTCTCCTTTGACACCTCCTTTCACATCCACTTGGAAGAAAACCCTATAATTATTGAAATGCTCCCATGTTCTCTTCGTATATGATTGAGGGATTTCATTACCCTGATTCTCCATTTAGGGAGAGAAACTAGTTTTGATTCTTGAAAATTTGGCTTCTTGATCTAGGTTTGACTATCTTTTGGGTTACACCATGGGTTCTTCCTTAAAAATTGTGGTTGCCTTGAAACTCCTAGATTTTATTGGTTCATGTTGGGGTTGTGAATGTTCTTCTAGTTGTTTCTCTACCCAACCACTTCCATGTTTCACTTGAAATAGAAATTGATATGAGCTCCTTGCAGTTGTCTTTTTCCAAGGAGGATTTCATTCATTCTATGACATATCCATGGATTTGAATCCATGAAAATGTTTGATGTGATCAATGGGCCCTTGGTCTAGTGGTGAATTTGAATTGCTCATAAAGAGCCTATTATGGATCAAGTCTTCTTGAGTCCTTTTCTCTAGAATGGAAACATACACTTGGAGGTATATTCTTCTTGAAACCCCTTCTAAAATTTATAATCATTTCATGATTTGGGTAATTTTCTAAATTATTCTTTGATTCTTTCCTATTTTCCACTTTTATTCCCCTTGCTCCCCTCTTGAAAATTAGCCCTCAATAACTTCACTTCAATTCTTCAAATAATTAAAAGTCTTCTACTCCACTTTACAACCCAAATTGTAGAGCTTAAAGTTCCAATTTTTCAATAATTACTTTCTATAGATTAATAACCATCATCATTGGTGGTGCTAGAATGATGATATACATATAAATATTATAATAGTGATAATTTTACGAAAATACTCTAAATAGATAATGGAGTGTGGTTATTTCCCAATATGTAAACAACTAGGAAAAATGGTTTTTACTAACAAAAATTCAAATTACTTACTAAATAAATTGAATCTCAAAGAATTACTTTCCATCAGGGCATTTTTTTGCTTCTTGATATTAGCCCTGTTGTTCAATTAGTTTCTTTATTTACTATTTTCTTAGTATTTATCCATCACTAGAAAACTGCAAGAGTGTAGGTCAATCAATTAACAACATGAACAAATAATAATATTTTCCCCACCACAGAGAATATAAGGAAACAACTCTAATAACACTATAATGAGCCCTATCAGCTCTAGCCTTGAAATTCAATTTTGTTTGTTTGACATTTTTTCAAATAGCTAGAAAGCAATATTAAGTTCTAATTTTTTATTTTTATGCAAAAGTTTGTTTTTGTTATTTTACAAATAATGAAATTCACAACTAGAATGCAAGAATGTAACTAACTTTCCAACTTAATGTCAAAATTGGAAAGTACACCAAATCTGCAAATACCAAACTTAATGTTATTAAAAGAACCTAATTATATGGATTGATATTGGCATAATACAAAACAAAAAATTGGCAATGGTCATAAGACCCATGCCAACATCTATTATCATTCCCTTGATGTAAAGATGCAGGCAATATGTAAATGTTGCTAGGAATAACTAAATTGTAGCCTCTAGAAAGAGCCACACCACCCTTTACTTAGATTGTAGATGTATATGAAATGTAAACACTACTTCAAAAAATTGGATCACACCACATATCACTGACTCCCAATAGAAGTATAAGGAATGAATTCTAGAATAGAACTAGATGCCAAGCTTACTCTTATTACTCACTCCAAAATAAGTTACAAAGTCAATAAAATAAACCCTCGGCTAAATACCTTATTTCCTCAAATGAAAAATAGATTAGAAAGTCACACAATTCATTTTCATTATTCAATGTCATCAATGCTCAAGAGAAATCATTGGTCTTGATCATGTAATTGCAACCTCAAAAACAAGAATGGTTGCCTATAGTTGTCGATGCCCAACACAAGGATTACATTCCATGTGAACTAATGATTAATACCCCCACTAGGAACCCAAAAGTAATTTAATAAACTTAATTCATATATACCACTAAAAGTTCTAATATCATCATTGACTAAATATAGTACCTAAGTGCCAACAAAAAGTAGAAATTTCCATCACTAACTTACTAAAAATTGTAAGATGATCACCATGGACCCTCTAAACACTTTGCCAGACCACAAGGATCACAATGACATACTAGACTCATTAACTACCTATTATTTGCTAAAAATAGGAGACATTACAAAACAATAATGTGGTAGCAGTGTTCCTTCATCGTCCTTTGAACAAGCATTTACAACCCAATACTTTAACTAGGATAAAGGCTTGTCTCAGATCATCAGGATAGTGCATAGAAGAAGAAAAATCAGTGCAACTATTTCCACAAATTTAGTCATGTGATTAAGATTGCAAGACTTGCATTGCTTCTAAATAATAGAAGCAAGGAAGGTCTCAACCACAAAGGGTGAACCCACAATATTGGGTACCACTTTTGTGGCATGAAGAAAATCGCAAAAGGATGGAAATTTTCCAATTTCCATTTTACATATGTTTGTGCGAACATGTTAATTATGTTTTCATGAACATATTTGGTTTAAATAGGGTCTGTTCACACGAACATATAATTATGGCAATTTTGAGAATAAAACACGTGTTTTTATATTTTATCTGTTCATTTTTAATGTGAGGTGAATTTGATTTGGACATTGGAGCGAACATATTATATTGGTAAGCGAGCTACGTCTCTTTGCGTCATCCTCCTATAGGTTTTGGTCCTTGCACTATTTTGGGTATGTTTATATGTTATTATTTTTATGTTTTCAATAAATATTTTCATGTTAATTTAATATTTTTATTGTTTATTTATGTCAATTAATTCTATTAATTTATCATCTATATTTTTTTTGTATTTGTTAGTTATATATTAGTGTTATTAGAAGAAACATTATAAATTATTAAAAAACATTAGTGTAGAATATTAGAAAAATATAAATTTAGCATTACAAAAAAAATTTAGAAAAAAAATAAGTATTAAATTAGATAAATATTAGAAAAGCAATAGTCTAGAATATTAGAAAATCATTAGAAAATTAAAAAATGTTAATCTAGAAAATCAGAAAAATATTACTATAACATTAGGAAACAAATATATAAAAATATTAGTTTATTAGAAAAATATTAGGAAAAAAATTACATTTATGTTAGAAAAACATTAGAAAATATTTTTAAAAATGTTAGTCTAGAAAATATTAGAAAAATATTACAATATATTAGAAAAACATTACAAAATATGTAAAAAACAATAGTGTAGAATACTAGAAAAACATTCGAAAATATTTTTAAAATTAGTATAACATTAGGAAGGAAATTTAGAAAAATATTAGTTTTATTAGTAAAATATTAGAAAAAATATTACATTTATATAATAAAAACATTAGAAAATATTTTTAAAAACTAGTATAACATTAGGAAACAAATTTAGAAAAATATTACTTTCATTAGAAAACCATTAGAAAAAATATTACATTTATATTAGAAAAACATTTAAAAATGTTTTTAAAAAGATTAGTCTAGAAAATATTAGAAAATTATTACAATACATTAGAAAAATATTAAAAATTATTTATTTTTTTAAATAATGTAGAATATTAGGAAAACATTAGAAAATATTTTTAAAATATTAATCTACAATATTAGAAAAATATTAGTACAACATTAGGAAACAAATTTAAAAATTTATTATTATTATTAGAAAAATGTTAGAAAATATTAGAAAAATATCAGAAAAACATTAAAAAATATTAGGAAAATATTTTTAAATATTTTTTAAAAATATTAGTCTAGAAAATTAGAAAATATTAGATGAACATTACAAAATATTAAAAGAACAATAGTTTAGAATATTAGAAAAATATTACTTGAACTATTAAAAAAGCATTAATCTACAATATTAGAAAATAAATTAGTATTTAACATTAGGAAATATTAGTATAACATTAAAGAAAATAAATTAGTATAACGTTACAAAATATTAGAAAAAATATTACAAAATATTAGAAAAATAATAGAAAAAACCAAAAAAAAGCATTAGTCTAGAAAATTAGAAAATATTATAACTCTATCTCCAACCCTAACCCTAACTCAACTCAAACCCTAATTTCTAACCCTAACTCAAACTCTAACTCTAATCTAACCCTAGAGTTTTGTAACTAATATCCTAATCTAACCCTAGAACCGTAACTCTAATCTAACTAGATAACCCTTACCTAACCCTAACTATAACTAAAGCCATAATCTAACCCTAGAACTCAAATCCTAATCTAACCCTAACTCAAACTCAAACCCTAATTTAACACTAACCCTAACTAAAGTTACCCTAATCTAACCTTAGAACCATAACTATAATCTAACCTTAACTTGAAAACTCTAACTTTCCCTAGAATCTAACCCTAATAATAATCTAACCCTAACTGAAACCCTTATCTGATCATAACCCTAGAATTCAAAACCTAATATTTAACCCTAATGCTAACTCAAACCCTAATCTAACCCTAATTTGAAAACTCTAGTTCCCTAGAATCTAACCCTAACCCTAATATAACCCTAACTAAAACCCAATCTAACCATAACCCTAGAATTCAAACCTTAATCTTTAACCCTAACCCTAACTCAAATGCTAATATAACCCTAACTCAAACTGAATCTCTAATCTAACTCAAACCCTAATCTAATCCTTACTGAGAACTCAAATTGTAATCTAACTCAAACCCTAATCTAACTTAAACCCTAATCTAAATGAAACATTAATCAAACCCTAATATAATCCTAACTTCAAAATCAAACCCTAATCTAACTCAAAACCTAATATAATCCTAAGGGGAAATTGAAATCCTAATCTAACCATAACCCTAGAAATCATACCTAACCAAACCCTAACTCAAACCCTAATCAAATTCAAACCTTAACTCTCATTTATATGATATATTCATGTGTAGATTAGATGATGTATGATTACTTATCTTTTAAATAAAAATTTGTGTACTAGACTACATGTATATGTATATGTGTATTTACAATATATATTAGCTCCATCATTGTAGATATGACTCCACATGATTAGCCTGATCATCATGCTGAGGGTGATGAGACTTTTGTTGTGACTACTCCTATTATGGCTCCTATTGTGGTTTGTATTGTAGCTCCTACTATGGCTCGTGGTATAGTTCATGGTGTTGCTTGTGGTGGGGCTCATGTTGTGGCTCATTGTGGGCCTCATGGTGGGGTTCATGTTGCGACTCCTGGTGCAGCTCCTATTGTAGCTCCTAGTGTGGCACCTAGTGTGGCTCCTAATGCAAGTCCTAGTGTGCCTCCTAGTGTGGCTCCTACTGGAGGTCCTGAAGTAGCTCCTACTCGAGCTCTTGCTACAACTCCTACTGTGCCACCTCCACGCATTGATATCGATGCATTATTTGAATTTGCAAAGCTGGAGGTTATTAGATTAGAGTAGTCTATATTGTCCTCTGATGATGGTTTATATAGACATATGTGCAATCATATGTAGGAGTTTACAAGATCTCGCTACTAGATTTTGAGCTCATAATTCATTTACCATTGATCTATTAGCTACCATATCTAGGGAGCTTATAGCTGATATTTCAAGACATGCATCTTTTGATGATGTCAAGAGGGTGGCCCCCAAAGACTGCATTAAATGAGATTTCTTTCCATCATATGAGGGTATACAGGGTAGGGTGAGAGGCTATTGAGTGACATGGTGCAAAGATCTTATTAACGCCAGTATGATCTATCCTCATTTTTTAGCCACACATGGTCATTATCCTAATAACCATTAGATAGCTATTTATTTTGCACAGCAATTGTACCCTGAGTTCTACATGGGGCTCAACATCAACTATTTAGATATTCCAAATTATTGCAGATAGGGGTATGGTCAAATTGCAAATCATGACTAGTATTCCAGAGTACAACGTCTGCCACCTCTAGATGTAAGAAAGTTCATTGGATAGAGACTTCCTCCAGTGACTCCAGCACTAGCACCTATTGTAGATAAAGTTTCCATTGCTTCCTAGAGGGGAGCAATTGATAGGATTGAATACATTGCATCTACAGCTGCTAGTATCACATCTAAGTCTCTTAGTCACTATATTCACACTTGATGGAGTTGTCCAAGTTGACCGTCTTCAAAGGCATCAAGTAGCACTTCGAGCACCTCCCCTGATGAGGCATATAAAGCTGCTAAACTACCAGTACCAGGTGATGTTTGTGCTCTTTTTGGATAGCACACACATATGGATTTAGTACTTTTTTTTGAAGGATCTATTCCAGGGTATTGGTTATATTTCTGATATACAGGGGATAGTAGTTCACTCAATGATGGATGCCATTAGACACCATCAGAGCCACATAGTTCCATAGGCATAGACCACACTAGTGACAGTTGCCACACAACATAGCTCATAGCAGTCTACACTAGGCTCATGACACTCTACAAATGACACAAGCATATGAGTTGGAGATGTCAGGATCACAACTAAGGGCCTTGATGATTTTGGCGAGCAATTATAAGGGCTATTTGAGATTGATACTAGTCCAAGCATGGGATTTTTATTGTACATAGACATGTTACTCTAACCAAGCACTGATTCTACACCATTACCTAGCCAGTTACACATGCCACTTCACTCATCATTACTAGCAGTTGGAGATTGTAGAGCTGAGGGTGGTTCAGTAGGTGTTGGAGTTTTAGGAGATGATGCTAGTGCATTAGGAAAAGATGTTGACACTAGAGGTACATCGTTAGATAATATGATGGTGTTTGATGGTCATCCTCCACCTCCTGAGACCCAGGTCCATTAATATAAAAAAATTAAATTTAAATCTATGAAATTTAAAAAATTAGCTCACATAGATATTTAAAATTTATAATAAATTATGCAAGCACAGGTTGTTGAGAACACGATTACATCTAGTGTTGGGTCAGGGCATGTACATCAGAGAGAGGGTTCTACTAAGAAACCCAGTAGTACTTAGGTACAAGTTTTAAGTTTTAAATAGTTTGTAAAGTTATTTATCTTTCAAACTATATGCACTCATATTCATGTACACACACACACACACACATTTAGATAGTTCTTATCTAAATGTGTGTGTGTGTGTGTGTGTGTGTGTGTGTGTGTGTGTGTGTGTGTGTGTGTGTGTGTGTGTGTGTGTGTGTGTGTGTGTGTGTGTGTGTGTGTGTGTGTGTGTGCGCATGCGTGTGCGTGCGTGTGCATGGCTCGATTGTTCCACCTTGGCCATAAGATGTATAGGAGACTCGATCAAAGGGTCATTTTGTTGTTATGCGTCTTGAGGTGTCCTTCTAATAGTAGTAGATTTATATATTTTTTGATGAATTTGTATATTGGAGACTTTGTATATTCTAGAGACTTACATACATGTGTATTTCAGTACGTCAATGACATGTACATTTCACTATTTATTTGACTATTTAGTACTTCAGTAGTTGGATGACATGTATTTGACTTTTTATATTTTACTACATACATGTTTATTTGAGACTTATAGTTTGCATATGTATGCATTTCAATAGAGATACTAGATGTAGATGTTTATTCTTGAGATGTATGTACATGTGTATATTTTTGTATTTTAGTAGAATATTCTTCATGAATTAGATTATAGATTTTAAAATTTTGATTTGTTTGTGATCATTATAAAATAATTAAATTAACTTCTCTTTACCTACTTCAATAGTTAAATATGAAGAAGTTCCAAATTGATCTATGAACCTAATTTATAATTTTGAAAAATAATAATATAGGGTGATTGAAATGAATTAATATAGGTGCTTAAAACTGGTAAATTAACCCAAATGATTTAGATTACAATTTTAAAATGTACTATATTTATTTGTAATCATTATAAAATAATCAATTAGTAGGACTAAAGATACATATTTGTTAAATCAATTAGTAGGACTAAAGATAAATATTTGTTTTATGTGGATAAAAATTTGCTAACTAGCTAAGCCAATACATTATTTTAAAAATCTTTTACAAAATATAATATTCTTAACAAACTTCATCCATGGTAATTAATATTATTAAAATGTATACATGTAAAGGTTTTGAAATTTGATATATCAAGGTAAATAACTTTAAATTAATTTAAATTATTATAAAATAATTCTTATGAAGAACTAATATCTATTTAATATAATATTATTAAACTAATATTTAACATTCATCCCTTCTAATTGTTAAATGAATTAGTAGGACTAAAGATATACATATTTGTTTTATGTGGATAAAAATATGGCAGTAGGTAAGTCAATACACTATTTTAAAAAACTTTTATAAAATATAATATTCTTAACAACCTTCATCCATGGTAGTTAATATTATTAAAATGTATCCATTTAAAGGTCCTAAAATTTGATATATCAAGGCAAACAAATTTATATTAATTCAAATTATTATAAAATAAATCTTAAGAAGAAGTAATATCTAGTTAAGATAATATTATCAAATTGATATTTAACATTCATCCCTTCTAATTGTCTACATTTAAAGGTCCTAAATTTTGATTTATCAAGGCAAATGACTTTAAACTAATTCAAATTATTATAAAATAAATCTTAAGAAGAAGTGATATCTAGTTAAGATAGTATTATTAAATTAATATACATTCATCCCTTCTAATTGTCTACATTTAAAGGTCGTAAAATTTGGTTTAAATTAAATTATCTACCATCTCAAAGGTTAGTTCAACCATGATGTACACTTATAACATGTAATATCTTCTCATGATCTTCACTGTGTAGTCTCCACTTGTGACATACACACTTCAATTTGATTGGATGTAGACAAAGCCTAGTAGCAACAACCAGGTGGTTGTATTGTAAAACCTTGTTTTCAGGTTGATAATCAACAAAGTGTACTCTGGGTTGGACTATTTTGTCTTGCTTCAAATATGTTCCCTATATCACAACAAAACTTGAAACACAAATTTAAATATTTTAAAATTTGATAGATATAAAGTTACCTAGATAAATGTAAATTTATATATGTACATGTACGTATAATACCTATGGGGGACAACATTTCTTCACTTTCTTCAAGATCGTATAACTTGGTCCTCTCTACAATACATCACAATAAATAATAATTGACAACTTCATGATTTCCAGGATCAACAATCACTGCAAAGACATCTCTTGCAAAACAAGTATACATACATGTGTACATTAAAAATAAGACAGTTCAATTATAAGTAAATAACAAGTTGAGATTAATTTTTATGATACTTACCCACTTTTACCAATTTCGAGATGTGATTATAATCATCAAAAATCAATGGAATATCATCAAAATTTTCATCATCTTGCTCAAATGTATCAGTAACATCAAGTGGTACTGAAATCCATGCACCTGTATATCCACGTGTTTGATTGATGCATTCTTGATAGTCTTAATCAATACAACTGTCACAAAAATATGAGCATTCTCTTATCTTTAATGTCCAATTGCGATTATTTTACTCATGACTGAATGTAAGGAATGTGTCTTTTCTATCCTCTTGCAACCATGAATTTTTTTTCTATTAACACCTGAAAGTTCATTACATTGAAAATATGGAAAAATTAAAAACAAACTTCAACTAATTGAAAGATAAAACCTAAAAATGAAATTTTAAAACTTAATTACATAAAATTTAAACAAATGTATACATCCATACCTATTATCTCCATCGACTCATTGTTCATGATGTCCTGAACTCATCTAATGCAAAATGTGTCTTACACCATTCAACAACATCATGTGCATCATTTATACGGACTCTTTGATAATTCATTTGATACTTTCATAGAGAACATTTGATGCAAGCTCCAGCACCATCATGTTCACCTTTTCCATGCCCACTCTCAAAGAAATTCCCTATGTTTTATATTCTCATTACAATGACATCTACATGGTGCATAAAATGGTCTAGATGATTTGAACTATGTGGCACATCCATCAGACCAAACATAATGTTTATCAACATTTATGTCCCTTTCTTTGAAATAAGAAAAGAACATATTGAAGCAATGTTCTACATAGTGAATGTCATGTTCTTTATCATCACTTATATAAAAGTGATATTCCTTTTTAATGACTAGTGCTTCAACTATACTCTGAACACCATCCAAATCTAACTATGCATGTCTATAACAAACATGTTTGATAATAGTGACCTACTTAGAAAAGAAATAATTTGATTGAATTGCTTTCTGATGAACAAAGGAATAGTTCTCTACAAAATCAACAATTGATACAATTGTTCCAAGTGGAAATTATCTTTCAAAGTTTGAAATTGTTGTGCTTGCCACTTTGCAAAAAATGCATGATGAATATAAGGCTGAATCAAATTCTTAAATCTGTCCATAAATGTTACAATAGGTAACTTCTCTTCAACATATTCTTACTTTTTTGTCTCTTTACCCAACTTTGTTTCATTCTTCACATACTTTTAACTTTTGCAATTCAATATTTTTGTTGCATTAATATTTTCAATTTCTAAAGGAAATAGAGCCAGTTTACCACATGTTTCACATAATCCTTTGATGCAATTTATTTGACTAGCTAGATCATCTAGTTTGTCAGATAGAATGGATGATATAAACTAACTTCTCCTAATAGGAGGAGCAACAGGAAAACCATATGTGCCTTCTGCAAAATTTTGAAATACCTAATAGTGGAGACCAAACTCAATATGATGACGACAACATGTTTCAAACACTTTGTTTGACCTCATAAAGTATGGCTTCAATTTTTCAAACAACATTTGCCCAATATTTACATTAGGATGTTCACTACAAAACAACACATATAACTCATGATGTGTTGTGTCCAACCAATGTTTTGTATGATGCTCATATTGACCAGATGCAATCCTATGCCTAATAAGATCTCTACTATTTTATGAAGGTTGAGTGTTATCAATCCAAAATGATATGACTAAATTTTTTAATCCCTCATCAATCCTATCAAAATGAGGTGCTCTACACATGATTTCCCAATTTCCTTCCATAGTACTATCATCTAGAATTAATCTTCTCTTAACATATTCTCTCATTGTAATCCTACTAAAACCCATTTTAGACGAAATTGAAGATATTTTTCTATTTTGGGTCATATTCTTATTTACAATAGACATCAACATCACTTTTCTTTCCATGGACTTATCTTTAGTTCAAGATTGCTTTCCTATGTTTCTCAAACCTTGTTTAACATTTTCAATCACATTAGTTTGCATGTTACAAAATCTTCTCTTCTTTGATGTTGTGTCTACACCTAACAATTTCAATATCTCTTCCAACTTCTTTTGTGTAAGAAAAAGTGAAAGCAACTGAGCTTGTTCAAGTGTTTCAATGTTATCAAATTTAGTCATTATTTCTCTTATCTTCTTATTCATTGACCTTTTCTTAGACAAACTTAAGGGTTGAATAGTAGCTACAAGTGTTCTCAATTTATCCACACCCATTTTAAGTAAATTATCAATCTAAAATTTTATGAGAATTTCCATTCTTTATAGATTGCAAAATATTTATGAGTTTTTCCATATAACAAGTTCTTGCACCTAATCCCGACCCTTCTTTGACTTATGTTACTAGAATTTCTATAGGGTGCAATCTTGAACCTTCTCCAACATTCATTTTTTGAGATTCTAGAGGGAAAGATTTTGACCCTTCTCCAACTTCTGTTATTTGAACCTTTGTAGGGAGTGATCTTGAACTTTCTTCAACATTCATTGTTTGAGATTCTATAGGGAGCATTTTTTATCCTTCTCCCATATGCACTTCTACTTCTACTGAGCTTCCTTCAACATTTTCTTAACCTTCACCTTGTTGATTGTCTACAAAAAATTTATAAATGAATCAAATTAGATAAAAATTAAGATTGATATATAATTAAATTCAAGACCATAAGAATAAGTAAATTATATATATATATATATATATATATATATATATATATATAGACCTTGTTTAATTCAATGATAACATGCCAAAGTCTTTTGAATATTTCTTTGTTCTACTTCATGAGATCTCTTCCTTGCATTTTTGTTTTGTCTTCCTTTCTTGTTTCCCATCACAAAATCATAAAAATAAAAAAATTTCCCTTGCCTTAATAAATTTGTAGTAACTTTATAAAATTTTCGCAATAACTTTATAAAATTTGGCTTCACTTTCAAACTTTTGTCATCACTGCAGGTGATGTTAGCATTTTGTTTCTTTAGCATGTTCACACGAACATATTAAATTAAATTTTTGGCCACTTTATTATTTACTCTTGTATGTTTGCGCAAACATAGTGTTCGCATGAACATACAAATTTACAAAAAAATTGTGTTATTTTCTTTTTAAAAAATGAAATTGTTTGTTTTGCCCCCAAAATTGAGATTGAATGATCTCCTACTGTAAAATAAAAAATTTCAATTTGTGCTACTCAGAACAAGCTTTTCAATGACTATAATTGTAACACATATTATATTCATTAAGACTTTCAAATATGTGTTTAACTCAATATAGGTTCATTAATGATTGAAGATAAACTGACTTCAGCACTTTGAGAAAATTTGTAAATTAGGTCAATTTTTTTTTGAAAAATATGTAGGAAATAAGTTGTTGAGATAGCTTTCCATTAAAGAAATAAAATTAGATTTATGATAAATTGAGTTCAAGTTATCCATGTCAAGAGGAACATATGTTTGAATTACGATTGATGTCACTTCAAAAATTCATAAACTATACAATATTCAACCAAATTGAATCAAACCAAATGCATCATCTAGATATTGATGTTACAAATCTAACATCAAAAGAATTACCTCATTATTATTTCTAGAAAAAAAGTTATGCTTTTCAAGTAGACTGTCACTCTTTAAAATTATTGATTTTTCATATGTACCACTTTTCAAAGGAGAAGAAAAATTTGACTTAAATAATATATTTTTTAAATTAAAAAATATGGTTACAAAGTAGGAATAGAGTACTAGAAATCACTATTTTATGTCATCTTTAAATTATTCAATTTTAGAGATATAGTAACTTGAACATGAGGTTTGTCTAAAAAATATTGATTTCAGTATCAAAATTGGTCAAAAAGTGGCACCCACTATTGTGAGATCACCCCAAACCAACATTGTAGAACATGCTAAGATTACTAGTTAGCCTAAGTCTACCTTTTACACCTTCTAAGGATTCACTTGTTGACTTTTGTTTTAAAGTTTGATTGACCATTTGGGGAGGGTATTAGAGTAAATCTCTCTACTTTTGTTTCTCTCTCTTCCATAGATTTATTTATATTTCTAATGGTCACTCCTCATCTATGTTTCCAAATTATGTCTTTGTTCAATATGAAAACTTTCTCTTTATGTTTCTCTCTTTCATAATGTTTCTATTTCTCTCTCTTTTTCATTATAGAAACTTTCTTATGTACACTTGTATATATAGATCATTTATGATTTCTATTTAATAACACCCATTATTTTACCATAATAAGGCCAACCTTAGTTTGAGCAACAAGTCAAGTGCAAATTCACTTACTTTTCTAGAATACTTCGAGCACTTCAAAAAGATACAAATATTACACAACTCCCTCTTGTTCTTCATTCTCAATATGCAGTAATCTTTTTACCATGAAATCAATATTTGACTTTCCAACTTTAAAACCAACCAAACATGAGAAGGTAGTTGCAAATATTTACTTAAGAAAATGAGAACAATCCCACCAGTTCAACGCATCCTCAATCTTTAGTTTGCATTCAAATTTTTCACCAAAAGAAAAATACATCTTACTTACTCAATTCAATAGTAAGACACGTAACCTATTTAATAAATCTGGACACTTCCCAGACCAAAAAGCATTTTTTTTACTTTTATTCAAATGCACAACTCATCAAATATGCATACCACAAAACTACCCAACAAATTAATCATAAAACCATAATATAAAAATGTTTCAGAATGATATGCGCATCTCCATTTTTTTTTACACAACATAGTCTTAATTCAATATGCTTGAAGGACTTTAAAGCTACATGTAATTTAATGCCTCCACTCATGTCTTCCACACTACAATTACTTATGCCTTCTAAAAGAGTAATAACTCATGCACTATCTTGTTGCTTGATTCCATACATAACTTGTTAAAAGTGTTACTAAACTCCAAAATATATTGCCCAATCACACATAAAATAACTATCGCACCACACTTTTCTCATATTATATTGTCTAAGATCATTGGTTATCATGACATATCTCTAAAAACAAATATGTGTGATTTTATTCACATACCCATCTGAAACATCATCTTACAACTTCATTGCATCAACAATAGTCAACAATTAGAAAAATAAATTGCTATATATATATATATATATATATATATATATATATATATATATATATATATATATATATATATCAAATGAAACACACACACCCATTAATTTGAAATGTTAGTTTGCCACTTTTTTCATTGATATGGAGGAGGAATTAATTTTTTTTCCAAATGACAAGCTAAGAATTAATAGAAAAATGTGTAATCCAAATTAAATTAATAGTTCAACTTTTGGATTATTCTATGGAGACATGTAATAGTTGAACTTTTTAAATATTCTATGGGGAAATGTCATGATTGAATGTTTTCAATACTCTATGATAACCTATCAAAGTTGAAAATTGGACATTAGATATTTATCAATCCTACTCTGCAACTTCACCACCTTGCAATTTTATCACCCTTGACCTCCTTCTTGCCTCCATGCCTTCTAATTCTTGGGAGGGATGGAGCCCTCCTCCACATCTCCCCCTCACTAGAACTGGCCCCCATTTTCCTAGATTTTGAGCTAGCTATGAAATTCTAGAATGGTCGCATCCTTCTTCAGGAGGATGCTTCTCTTCTGATGGAAGTTGGTGTTTTTTGTGATGACTATTCTTGTTTGGGCCACAAATGGTTGGGTGGTCCCACGATAATGTCAGCCCCAAATTCAAATTGGTTGGGGTCTGTTGTTGGATCCAAGACTCCTATTGATTCTTGGGCTAAACCCACACTCTCTTCAAGTCCCACAGGACCCTTGATCTCCCTTCTTGATTCTATGGTGGACTCAATTTCCTTGGGGTTCACACGTGTCTCATAGGAAAGTTTGTCTCTTTCCAACCTATGGCGGATATGGTCAAAAAATTGTGCTTGACAAAGTGGAAACTTATGGGCATTGTTTCCACCACTGTGATGACTAGGGCCCTCTTCTCATTTAGTTTCATGGCTAAAAAATACATAGATGTGGTCATGGTTGGGTCTTGGAAATTTGGAAAACATCACTTGATGCTAGCAAAATGGAAACCAAGTTTTAACCTAGAGAGTGATCTTTACAGATCCACCTCGGTCTAGATCTACCTACCTAGGCTCCTATTGGAATTCTAGGATGAATGCATTTTCAGATGGATTGGTAGCTCCTTTGGGCAGTTCATAAAAATGGACTCGATGATTGGCTCAAAGATCAAACTTGGTTTTGCTAGGATCTATGTGAATGAGGGAATAAACAAACCCCTACCAACCATGGCGGACTTGAAGTCTAAATGAGGAACATGGTTGCTACCATTGGTGTAAAAGAATGTTGCTCCTTTCTACCAAAAATGTAACATATTTATCCATCTCTTTGTAGAATGTTCGATGAGTGAGAAACTCAAGAACAAGGTCTCATCACCAAGTGTGGAGGTGGTTGAAAGCTAGAAATCTATGGAAAGAATTGTTGCACCCAAAACCCTAGAAAATATGAGTTCCATCAAAACTGGTGGGGGGTAGCCTTAGCTAAAAGGAACCCCTTGCATGAGTGAGAGTATAAGAACCCCAATGAAAGAGTTGTTTTTTGTGCAAGGTAAAGAGAGGAATGTTGTTTTGCATGAAGAGGAGATTTTGGACATGCAAACCTTATAGAAGTGAGATCTAGGTGAGGGATTTTTGGACAAGGAAATAGTTCCTATGGGGGCTAGGAGCTACTACACCCCACCCCTTGACTTGGGGGCTATCCATCCACTTGCTACTGGAACCCTTGTGGTTTCCCTAACTAGTATAATGGAGCTTTTCCCCCTACTTTTGAAGGCCCAAGCCTTGAGTTCCTAAGTAATGAAGTGGAATGGTTGGTCCCAAAGAGAAAGATTAGAGGGGGGAATAGGGTGGATGTTGGTTTAACTAGGAGGGTAGGGAGACCTTTGACCAAGAACATCTATCAAAAGGAAATAGAATAGGACATTGCATAAGGGAAACAAAAAACCCCAAAGGAAACCTAGAACCATAAAAGGTGAAGATCATATCCTAGAATGTGAGAGGGCTAAATAGCCCCAGGTAGTAGTACAAAATCAAATAGAAGATCATTGAACTTAACACTAATATGATTCTTTTGTATGAAATGAAAATGATTGTGCAATTTTTTGTGAGAGTGGCTAATTATATGTGGCTAGGTGCTAAATATATGTATAGTGATGCTAATGGAGCTTTCGGTGGCATTTCTATGATGTTGAATCCTAATAGGGCTATGATGGGGATATTTCTATTAGCATCCATTTTGTTTCCATAAATGTCACCACCTAATCTGGCAACTAGACTGCTTTGAACTTATATTCCCATAACACTCGTAATAGTAGGCTTGTTGTTTGGAATGAGGCTACCATTATGGCTGATTCCATGGGACAAGGAAAATTTTTGTGTATGGGGAATTTCAACACCCCATTGTACCCTCCAAAGAAATTGTGGGGATTGGAGGATTTTTTGAGAAGAAATGATCTGATTAGTATTGATCTCCAAGGCTCTACTTTTACTTAGTCTGATAAAAAACTAGGGAAAAACTTGATTCAAGTTAGGCTCGATAGGGCTCTAATCTCCTTTGGATGAGATTTTCTCCAAAACACCTCCCTTAAGGTGTATCCAAGGACCATCTTAGATCATTTGATGTTGCTTCTCTCCTAGACACAAAAGGAAACTAGATGGAGGCTTTTTAGGTATGAGATCATGTGGCACTTGCATGTTGATTTCAAAGACTATATTGCATGGTGGTGGAAGGAACCAATGGAAAGCACATCTATGTTTCGAATTGCTAGGAAACTAGACAAATTTAGAAAGGAGGTGGGAGCTTGGAGAAAATCCTTGTTTGGGATTATTTCTAAGGAAAAGAAGGCTACCAAAAAAATTGGAAGCTCTCCAAATGCAACTTATGCAAAGCAACATGCAAATTGAGTAGAAGTAGGAGGAGAGGAAGTGTAGAGACAAATGGGAAGCCCTCCTGAATAGGGAGCAAGTCTAATGGAAACAAAGATCTTAGGTACAATGATTAAAAGAGGGAGACAAAACACAATTTATTTCCATAGACCATCCTCAAGAAGAAAAAAAGGAAAAACTATCAACATTCTGATTAATGATATTGACCATAAGGTCACTGAAATGGAACAAATAGAGGATAAAGTCAATTCCTATTTCCCAGAAATGTATAACCCTCGGTAGCCTAGGTTAATAGCAACATCCAAAGTGATATCCTAGGGTCATTTGAACTGGTGATAAATGATCATATGATTGAGAAGATGACATGCAAGGTCAAAGAAGAGAAAGTCAAAATGGTTGTTTTTAGTATGGACCAATATAAAGCCCTTGGTCCTAATGGGTTTCCTCTTGCTTTCTTCTAGGAATTATGGGACATTTTCAAGTATGACATTATCCATGTTGCTTGTTACTTTGTCGAGATGGGAAAGCTTCAGAAGGAACTTAACCAAACCTTCATTATTCTCATTTCTAAGACAAAGGACCCTTGGAGATTGGAAGACTTCATACCCATCAGCCTATGTAACACTATTTATAAGGTGCTTGCTAAGGTTATGGTGAATCCCATCAAGCCTCTCCTAGACAAATTCATTGGCCCCTTTCAAAATGGCTTTATGCCTAGGAGGTAGATACTTTACATGGTTATAACCACCCATGAGGTAATACACTCTATGGAAAGGTCTAAGAAACCAGCTATGCCACTTAAACTGGATATTTCCAAAGCTTATGATAAGGTTAGGCATGAATTCTTCTTTTCTAATCTAGCTAGACTTGTCTTTAATAAGATGGTTAATAGTATTACAATTAATGTTGTCACCTCTACTACTTATTCATTGATCATTAATAGAGCCCCTAGATATTTTTTTTCTTCCTCCTAAGGTCTTTGCCAAGGTGACTCCCTATCTCCCTATCTTTTTATTATTGTAGCAGAAGTGTTAAGCATAAATTTAGTTTCTTTAACTAAATCTAACATAATTAAGGGCCTTAAACCTGCCTCCCAGTGCCCCCAACAAATCATATAGCAATTGATGGATGATACCTTCTCATTAGGGATCTCCTCCATCCATGAAGCTAAAGAATGGAAAGACACCCTAAATCAATATGCATTTCTCTCTGGTCAGTGCATAAATTACCAGAAATGTAAAGTCCTCTTCTTTAATACCATTAGCAGTTTGAGGATAAAAGTGATAGGTATTCTAGGCTGCCAAGAGGCATCTCTCCGTGATACTTATCTAGGTTCACCACTTACAATAAAGGAAGTCCCTAATCAATTTTGGAATGGTCTGGTTGAATGCTTCCAAAAAAGGCTAGCGGGCAGGAAAGGGAAAATATTGAGTAATGCTAGGAAACTCCATCTCCTTTTAGCCTCCCTACAAGGCATCTCAGTGTATTTCCTCTCCATTTTCAAAATTTAGAGTAGATTCAGAGACATTATTGATAAAATCTAGCGGTACTTCCTATGGTCTGACACTAAAGAGAAGTCAAGAATGAATTTAGTTAGCTAGGAGAAAGTCTATCAATGAAAGGCTCTTAGATGTCTAAATTTAAGAGGAATAGGACACTTGAACAAGGCCTTGTTAACCAAAATTAGTTGCAATTTGGTGATCTCCTATGATAGCTGGTGTGACATTTTCAAGGCTAAATATCTCAAAGGATTGTCTCCCCAACAACTCTCTTGGGCACAAGTTAAAACAATGTGGTTAAAACTAGAAAGATCATGAAAAAGGTGTGTCACTTCATTATAGGCAATGTAATTTCATTGACTTATGGGAGGATCAATGGATTCATGATAACCCACTCATGCATACTAAGTTCTTACCACTATGTGAGAAGTGTACTAGATTGTATGGCCCTCGCATTTGAAACTTCATCACCCCTGATAGACAATGGGTTACTTTCTAGAACCTTCAACCTATGGAGGTGGGGCTTTCTTAGGAGCTAGAAAACCATCTCCATACCTATAGGAGCCCCCTTGATCTAGTTTAGGACTCCTTCGTGTAGAAATTCACACCATCGAGGGAATTTTTACCTTTTTTGTATTTGGGGGGGTGAGGTGGCCTAGGATGATTAGAGAAGAGACTAGCACCCTTGGATCCTACCAATGAAAATTTTATTTTGGTTGACAGCTTTGAATGGGTTGATCCTTGCTATTGATAACCTCCAGCGGAGAGGGTGTCAACTTGCTAACTGTTATATTTTGTTTCTCCAAGATGTTGTATCTATTCCACTCCTACTTATCCATTGTCCTTTTGCCACAATTGTGTGGTGGGAAGTTCTTTCACTATGGGAGGTCGAATGGTGTATGGAGAGTGAATTGAAGTAATTTATTCATTGGAATGATCTAGCTACTCACCCATATGTCAAAAACTTGTGTGTGATTATCCCCCTTATATCACTTGGCATATATGGAAGGAAAGGAACAATAGGATCTTTAGGGAACAAGCAACTACCATTTTGGAGGTGCCCCAATAGATTATTAGACTTATAAAATAATGCAGTGGGATATGGCACTGGAACCCCCCCCCCCCCCCCCCAAAACAAACCCCTTGAGTGGTCTAGAAATGAAATGTGGCTCGGCTTGGAATGTTGACCCAATCGTGGCACAATTTGATAATTCAAAAGTCTTGGCAAGGAAAAAAATGGTGTGGCACCCACCCCCTCTATCTTGGTTTAAAATAAACTTTGATGGCTAAGTTATGATGGGGAGAACCATAGTGGGAGGTTTCCTCCATAACAACATGAGAAATATGGTAGTCACCTATTCTAAAAACTATGGAGGAGGCTCTAACAATGAAACTGAAGCCCTGGTGCTCTTGTGGGGATTGAGAATTGCAAGAGCTTAGGGAATCATTAAGCTAGTCATTGAGGGGGATTCTATGCTTATCATTAAAGCTACTAAGGGGGAGGGTTGGAGCAGCTAGTTGATTAAAATAATAATTGATGAAATTTGAAAGTTGATGGAAGATTACCATGAGATCCATATGGCACACATATATCAAGAAGGGAATAGTGTGGAAGATGACCTGGCCAAATTTTTCCATGGTGTCATGAGATTAGTGGAATTGGAGGACATCAGATTATTACCATAATCAATGCAAGTGGTGATGGAAAGGGAGCATACTTTCAATATTTCCATAGGAATAATCAAAACAGGTGGCAAGCTTCCATTTTTTTGCATGAACATGAGGACAAGGTGCTTTATAAAGGCCTTTTTTGGAAAGATTGTATGATGATATTCATTCATGTTTTGACAACTATGAGTATTGATTACTACCATAAAAGGACTCAAGGGGGGATTTAGGGAGATATAGAGAATAGATTAATAATCAAAATGGAAAGTTGTGAAATTCTTGCACAAATCATAGCTAGCATCAGTCATTTATGAATGGAAAGATATCACTCACACGTGCCAAAAAGGGTGGATTTTTTTTCAAAAAATATTGTGGAGTTATGATGAGTATGCAAAGACATTTCATTTTTATCATTGAGGCTTTTCATTCTATATTCGGTAACTGCCATACCTGCAACAAGGCTATTTTGTCTAAAGAATTGGTGGTCAAACTTGGAGAATGCATGGATGTTAGTGATCACATTGAACTAGTGAGTGTGGAGGAAGGAATCTAAAGTAGTGAGGCAAACATGGTATACTTGTAGGAAAGTAGCCTCTTACCGTATATGGAGGGTATGGGGAAGCATGATGAGATTGTCTCGGTGCAATTTTTCCAGACTTGGAAGGATAGGAAGGTAACTATCAATGGAATTGGATTTGAAATATTTTAGGAAACCATAGTGAGGTTTGAAGATTTTACTATTCAAGGAAAGAATTGGTGGAGATAGGCTAAGGTCGATGACAAAGCCAATTTGTAGAAGTTTTTCAAACTGAATGAAGAACCTTGGGATGCCATTTGTTATGCAACCATGTCGTATATCACCCTAGAGGAATGCTTTTAGGTAATCTATTATTACCACTTCCCTATTTTTAATCATGTGAGTAATCTTGACCACATTTCCTTTCCATATCTATTATTGCATTTGCTAGAAGATTGTATTTTTAAGGCAAGAAGGAAACATGACAAGGGTAAAAAATTTTACTTGATCAACTAAGGGCTTATGAACAAACTATATACCCAACACCTAGCCCAAAACCCACCTCTTTTGGTTAACCTTCTGATCTTGTTCACCACTAAAATCTCCTTGGACCTAGGCCTTGGCCCTAGCCCCAAGAAGTTCAAGAAAACCCTTGGCCTAGAAGTCAAAATTGATGTTGAGGTCAGAATTAGCCTCATAGAGTTAGATTCAAATACTAGGAAGGGTTCATAGAGAACCAAGAGAACTAGTAAACATCTCCAGTTAGAAAAATTCAAGTCCCCTCCAAATAGGATTCCACCTCTGAGTCTTCTAACAACGATGTCAAACCTGTGAGAAAGAAGAGACCACCTCAGGTCAACAATCCAACCCCAAGCCCCCTTACCCCTTCCCATATCTCTGAAACCCTAGAGGCTACTCTAAATAGGAGTGGGGGGAGAGGATATCACTTCCCGTAGAAAAGAAACCAATAATGATACTAGGAAGAAAGGGAAGCATAGTCACAACAGGATAAGACTGGAAAGGTTGGAGCAGTCTATGAAGGACCTGGATGACAATCAAACTGGGATATGCCAAATATTTGATAGTTTGGTGGAGTTCTCCACCAAGTTCATACACTCTATGACCATAAATTTATACTTCTTGTAGGTTAACAAGGAGGAGAAAGACCTATGTAAATCTATTGAGACCACTTGATCCATCTATGAGTTTCTGGTAGAGGATTGGCTAAAGATCATCCTGGATAAACTGGTCTAGGTGGAGGGAGAGGATGTAAACAAGGATGTTCCTAAGGAAAAGGAGGATGAAAAGAAAGGGTAGGAAGAGGGTAGCTAGCCCTAGTTTTAGTGTCTTTTTATCTAAGTTTTTTTATGTGTAATACTTTGAACTTGGTACCGCACAGGGATTTAGTTCTTATGTTTATGTTGATTAATAACAATGTTTTTTTAGAAGCTATTGGTTTATTTTACAGTTTGTTATGCACATTAGACTAATGACTGGTAGTATAGTCAATTATGCTATGGACATATCTATTTTTTGAGGTTTAAAGATGGCATAGGTTGGATAACTAGGAGGTTACCTCTAGTTGATTCTTTAGCCTTTTTGTTACTTCCTATCAGCCCCCCATCACTTTTGGCTACTATCTAATGCTTCAAAAATATGTCACGATTTAACATTTCGAATATTCTATGGTCACATGTCACATTAATTGGAATAAGCATAAGAAAGTAGTTGACAAGTAGTTGAAGTACCCACACAATTAGCTTAAGAAGACAATTGAGCAGCTCAACTAGGTAGCTGACCAACTCAAGCACCTAAAGAAGACAACCAAATAACTCAAACAAAATCTCTATTACCTAGAGTAATTCATGAATATTTATACAACATTAATCATCTAACTTTTGGCATCAATGACAAAATATTCAGCAAAGTGCCAAAATCCCATTGGTGTGGAATAGCTAGAAAAGGTATGAAAACTTGCCACAAAAAGAATGGGGTACCTATGGTATCAAAGGTAGTGATATGACATATGGAGCAAGAAGGAGATGACCAAGAATCCCATAAATCAAGTTGCCTCATATTCGCAAAGGATCTAATAGAAAACAACCCTCATCTAATCAAAATATTTTTGTAGATAACCATCCGCTTTTTGTCTCTCTTCATCTTTAGAGTGAACAATCTATTGTAGTAAAAAAAATCAAAGAGGCCTATAGTTTAGATGACAACCAACACATTTCCAACCAGCATGAAATACAATGTGGTATCCATTCACCATATTGGAAAGACGTGGTTTAAAACGTTAATGAAGATCCACAATGTACAAGGGCCAACAATACCAAATTGTGTGTGGTGCCTAATTAAAGAAAGATATCAAGATGGTTGACATTGAAACCTAACAAGGTTTAATATATTGAGATGGGAGTATCCATTATTTTAAATGGGTGGAGAGGCTCAAAAAATCATCTCATATCAATATCTAGTGTCCCCTAAAACTTTAATAAGCAAAAATACACATAATATATAGAGTTAACCTGTCCTACAAAAAGAGTTAGCTAAAAATAAAATTAATCCAAATAAAGATCTCTAAAATAGATTAAGATAACTAAAAATAAAGACTAAATGACCATGTACTAAGGTTCTAGTATAGCAACCTAAATATAGAAAGAATGTATGAAACTAAAAATATTCTAACACACTCCCTTAATGGTCATTATATCAATTACCCTATAGAAGAAATCACATGTCTTGAAATTACAAATCCTTCATTACATTTTGTTGTTTTTGAGACCTTCTCAAGATCTACAAAATGTTAATGACCAAGAGTAGCCAAAAAAAAAAAAAATTTGACTTCTTCAAGATGGTCTACATAAGAGATAAGAGCTTTTCCTTGACTCTATCATTGAAATGACTCTAACACTAACCATCAAAGAATAGGAAAAACCTCTAATTAAAAATATCAAAAAATGTCCAAACTAATGTTGGATAATGAAATTATCCTTCCCTAGAGATAGAGGTTCACACTGAGAATGGTTTTCACAATTTTTCAGGAAAAATCAGCAAACCCTCCAAACAATTGAAAATTAGTAGGAGGCCCCAAACAAACTACAAGTGACCATGTTTTCAAGTTTAAAAAGAATAGTTTATTTTAGAAAGGAAAAAATGATTTAAAAAACATAAAAAGGAAATCCCTAACATAAAATCTCATGCAAACTTCACCAATTACAAAAACTAGAAATGATTTTTGCTTGGTGAAAATTTGTTCAAAACCAAACAAAATTCTTGAGGTGAAAATTTGAGCAAAACCAAACAAAAAATATGGAACATGAATTAGAGAATATCAAGGTTGCATGGGGATAGGGGTACTTGGGTACTTGGAGTATGGGTATGGGCACATGTACAAAAAAAAATTTTAAATAGAGGATTGAGGTGCTTAGGTGTGTCAAGTTTTTTCTAAATATTTATACAAATTCTGAAAATACAAGTCATGATAATGGTTTTCAAAACAAGAATAGTAATAAAATTTGGAGATGTAATGTATTGTTTTCAATTTTAGATTTACAATATGTTTGTAATAATTATATATGTTAAACATGTATAGATGCATAATATAGAAGGAAGACTTTAAACATGAACAAGATCATAAATCATATAGCAATGATATATTAACTTGAACAATGATAAAGTTTATTGTTAATCATGTATTGTATCTGTTGGCTGCCAAATTCCCAAATTGGAAATCTAGGAGTTTGCCAATTCTCTGACAAGATTCCACAATCAGTTCTAGCCAACGAATGAGAATACTTCTTGCTTCCCCTACACTTTAGGCTCTGCTACACCTAGGTAGGTAAATCTTCACCTCAAATGTTGACTGCTTAGTTCAAGGCTTTTCTACAATGAATTTAAGCTTTGTGAGTTCTTTGGTTGGCAAGGTCTTCAAACTCGATCAAAATGAGATTGAATGTTGAATATTTGAGTTGAATGAATGGCTTGTCTAATATTTATCAATAATGGATTTGATTCTTGTAAGAAGGAAGTTATATATTTTCTGACTTCAAATATAAATCCAATAATAAAACTTCAATGATTCAAAAGACCAATACCTTTTCTTATTCAGGTAACATAGTTAACTACAATGAAGATTTTCATGTACAACTTTATAAAGTTCTATGCACTTACACCAGAAAAAAATTAATAATCTAGACATGATGGATCAAGTATATATTCACAATTTTAAACTAGTTCAAATTGGGCTTTAACTCCTAAGGTTGAGTGACAAATGGACATAGCTACAAAAAGATTTTGATATTTCTCTATATTTGTGATGATCAAGTTTAAAATGCCATAAATGACCTAGTCCACTTATCTAACATTGGAATTGCTTACAGAAGGACAAAAATTGATAAGGAAAAACCACTTTATGAGCTAAAGGGAATAACACCTCATGTTCAATAATGCACTAGACATACCTATTGCGAATGGCACAATCAATGTTGAATAGAAAACAAGGCTAAACATCAAAAAAATTCTCATTGAAGGGATGATCATCTTCCATCACCAGTAATAATATGTGTAGATTGAAAGGGCAGTGTATGTGTGGGATTATGGTGTGCCAAAAAGTGGTGATTTGAAAAAATTTGTAGTTCTAAAATATCTCAAACCATTTCAAAATCTATTCCAAATTTTTTCCCACCCACCCTGATACTAAATGAAAACAATTAATATCTTTATAAGGTCTACTATATCTTTTGATACAAAACCTATATGGTCAACTTTAAAAACATTAAAAATGTGCTTTTGGCCTATCTTTATGTGATTTTTACTTCAAACTTGTAGCTAACGACTTTTTTTCACCAAAATTTGAAGAAATGAAAGGGTTTATTAAGGATGTTCTTATCTTTCCATAAATGTAAGGTTTGTCTAATTATGATTTGATTAGTAATTATTACTTATTTTCTAATGGAGTTATGTATAAAGTGTTGACTAACACACTACTTGAAAAATAACTATAACTTTCAAATGGTACAACATTTTTTAAATCCAAAAGATGAATCACATTCTATGTTATTTCTACTATAAGGAAAAGAAATGAAAAATAAACTTTTGCAAAGTTTTGAATTAGTTAAGGTGGTCAAACATGAGAGTTTTTTTATTCTAAAAATACTAAAGTCAAAAATTAATTATTTATTATTTATTTAGAATAAAAATACCCAAAAATATGTGTCACATCTAAGCATGAGTCTACTACTTATATCTAGAATATTATTAAAAAATATTATTATTTGATTTTGATTAAGGTGGTCAGACATACGTCTACTTATTTTTGTTCTAAAATATTTTTAATATTGCATTAAAATTTAAAATTTTGACCAAAATTTTTTTATCTTTTTGAGATAAATTCTAGTAGTTTAGAAACTAGATTCAATTTTCTAGAGATTCTTTTCTCTCAACTTTTTGATATAAAGTTAATAACAAGTAGAAAATTGCACGTCAAGTTGACATAACCCTAATTTTTAAATTTTTTATTGCCACTTAAGAGAATAGTTTGGTTGACCATGATCCTGCACATACCGAGCAATATTTCATATTTAATAAGTGATTCTTTGAGATTCAGTATATATATTTAATAAGTAATTTAAATTTGTGTGATTAAAAACCATTTTTCCTAGTTGTTTACGTATTGGGAAATTAACACACTCCATTATCTATTTTGAGTATTATCGTAAAATTATTGCTACTATAATAGTTAAATGTATATCATCATTCTAGCACCACCAATGATGATGGTTATTAATCTATAGAAAGAAGTTATTGAATAATTGGAACTTTGAGCTCTATAATTTGGGTTGTAAAGTGGAGCAGAAGGCTGTTACTTATTTGAAGACTTGAAGTGAATTTATTGAGGGCTAATTTTCAAGAAGGAAGCAAGGTGAATGAAAGTGGAAAATAGGAAAGAGTCAAAGAATAATTTAGTAAATTGCCAAAATGATGAAATGATTATAAATTTTAGAAGGGGTTTTAAGAAGAATATACCTCCAAATTCATGTTTCCATTCTAGAGAAAAGGAATCAAGAAGACTTGATCCTTGGTAGGATATTTACGAGCAATTCAACTTCACCACTAGACCAAGGGCTCATTGATCACACCAAACATGTTCAAGGATTCATATTCATGGATATGTCATAGAATGAATGAAACCCTACTTCAAAAAATACATCTCTGGGGAGCTCATATCAATTTCCATTTCAAGCGAAACATGGGAGTGGTTGGGTAGAGAAACAACTAGAACAATGTTTGCAACCCCAACATGATGCAATAAAATCTAGGAGTTTCAGGGCAACCACATTTTTAAAGGAAGAGCACATGGTATAATCCAAAAGATAGTCAAACCTAGATCAAGAAGCCAAAATTGCAAAAATCAAAACCAGTTTCTCTCCCTAAATGGAGAAGAAAGGTAATGAAGTCCCTCAATCATATATGAAGAGAACATGATAGCATTTCAATAATTATAGGGTTTTTTTCCCAAATGGATGTGAAAGGAGATGTCGAAGGAGAAGACCATTAACTAGGTTTTTTATTTGTTTGAATGGAGGGTATGTGCTAAATCCTAATCCTAGACACAACTCACAAATATATATATATATATATATATATATATATATATATATATATATATATATATATATATATATATATATATATATATATATATATATATATATATATATATATATATATAATATGAAAATTCTAATAGATAAATGAAGTTGGTTCCAACACGTTAAAGTGGATACAACTATGATTTTCACATTGCAAGAAATTTATACTGCAAGTTGCTTAAATGTAAGTGGTAAGGAAATTAATCTTCACATGAGAAATTTAAGTAAATCTAATCTTTTAACATAAATCTATTATGTAGGTAAGGAGGCCAAGATACAAAATATAAAATAAGCATGGACTTCCCTTATGTCTCTAAAGTACTTACTGAGAGGAGAGTGAGATCATGGGAGATTAATGTCACCATTTTCAAAACTAGGATAAATTAGAGAATTAGTGTAGGAACAATAAAGTCAAAGAGTAAAGAAGATAGAAGATTTGGAAAAGTATAAAGTCATCTCAAGAAGGAAAAAAAGAATTCTTATGCATAGAGATAAGTGAATAAATAAATAAAGTAGCCTTAGGGGAAGGTGTAAAAAGGAGGCACAAAAGCAAAATAGAACAAGCTAGATTAGATTTTATTTGTGAACCTATATCATACCACTTGCATACAACATACAAAGAATCCTCCTATTTTTGAAACCAATCCTCAAACTAATTTCTTTGTTGACTCCATAAAATACCTATTTTATACACGATGTGTCATTTTTCCTCTATAAACCCTCTTTCCCTTCTCCCTCCCTAAAAAAATCCCTTGCCCATATTTTAGTAATATATTTTCCCATTTTTTTCTCATTTTTAACCTTTAAATGTTAACCATTATGATATTCTATTCCCCCTTTCGTGGAGACTATATGAAAAAGGGAAAGATAAGTGCCCTAAGATCTTTAGATAAAATCCAAGATTGAAGATATCTTTATATAATTAAATGGGGAAATTTTCAAGAATGAGATGGAAAATAATAAGTATTAGAGGGAGAAATGTTATTTTAAGGAATATGAGAACATCTTAGAAAAAGATGAAACATATTTGGTATAGATATCAAGGGAGTTTTGGTTAGAAATCTACAAAAAAGTTATGAGATACATCCAAAAAAACTAAATATAAAATGGATTTGAACTACACTATTATATTGGAGATTAAGGATGGGACAATCTTTGGGCATCCAAGGGCTATTAAAATAGCATTGTATTGATTTATGAAAAAGCCTAGGATAAGTGAGAATAAGGGATCAGTCTAAGCTCCTTGCATATATCCCATATCTTATTAGACAAAAACAACATAGCTAGCTGATTTGAAAATCCACTTACAAATGGGAGGAATTAGCATATTTTCAATTACATCTAGATAAGGCCAAAGAGCCAAATGGTTTCTTGATATACTTTCTCTATAAATGGTGGAGCTTTATTGGTAAGGAGTTAGTAGGATCCCTTGAAGCTACAAGGAATTTTGGGATATTGTTGAAGGAAGTAAAGAAGACATCTATAGAAATCATTTCCCCAAAAGCATAAGTGAACAAAAAACCAATGCTATATGAATTTATACCAATATTTATCTCCAACATAATATATACAATTATGTCAAAATTGATCACAAATAGAATCAAGAATATCTTACTTGCATCATCTATAGAGAGAATACTCCATCTATCTTAGAAAGATCTATTATAGGCAGAATCATTATTTCCCAAGAATGCATTCATTCATTGTGTAGAAATATAACTTTACGTGTGTTAGTAAAGTTAGAAAAAAGGTTAATGATAGGTTTGAGTAGAATTTTTTATTCAAAATTTTGGAGGCTTTTGGCTCTACTGACTAGTTTATCAATTATATTTTTGAGATCACTGCTACCCCAAGAATCTTTGTATTAATGAATGGTTCACTAGAAGGATTTTTTCAAATATCATAGGGGCTTAGAATAGGAGATAGCTAGTTGAGATGGGAATTCTTAAAAATATTAGAATATATAGGAACACTAGTATCACATATCAACATTTTGATGATGATGTTGTAATGAATGTTGATGATATTCCTATGGGGGAGTATCCTAGAATTGCTAGAATATTTGGCAGATTGATGTCATGACTATGTGTTCCATTCATGACTATGTTTGTCATTGATGTCAACATAATAAGAAGATTAGTAGAGTAATAGATAGAGATTAAGATCAAATAGCTCAAGGATTGAAGATGAGGTAAAGCACATTTGGGGACATATTCTATAGAGAGTCTTGATGATGTGGCTAAGACCGCATACACAAATTTGAAGAATGATGTGACTTCCATGGAGGAGTAGGGATCCCTTTTTGTTGTTGATGCCTCTAATTTTATTGGGGCATCTTCTTATATTTCATAATGTGGAACTTTATTTTGGTTAAACTTTTGTTTTTGGTTTATCTCTCTCATCTTTGAAATAATCATTCAAATAATACTTATGTAAGGTCTATTTTATAACTAAATAAATCATGTTTTATGCCTATTACTTTAAAAAAGCATTTTCTAAATTTACTTAAAATATTTTATGTTGTTTAATACAAAATGTGTATAGAGTAGAAATATTTATTTTATACTATATGAAAAATTAGGAAATTTAGGCAAGAGTCTATAATAGATTGTTAACCTACTTATCTTGAAGGCATTGGATTGAAGTATATTTGAACTTAAGACACAATTTCTATTAATATTAACAAATATCTCTATTAAATAAATAATAACTAATCAAAACTTAATTAATTTTTAAAAAAAAAAATTTGTTTTTTTATAAGATAATTTTAGATTAGTTATTACATGTTTATTTTAAATTATTTATTACATGTTTAGTTTAAATATGAAATAATTCAAATATAATATTTCAAATTTATTTAAATTATTATTATTTTAAATATGAAACAATTCAAATATAATATTTCAAATTCATTTAAAATAAATATATATTGTTTAATATTTTAAATATACCTATAGATAGAAATACTTATACATTTCTAGTTTCATTAAATTTAATTTTGTTATTCTTGAATCACAAGTATCAACCACTTTACCTTGAAGGAGTCAAGTAAGTCAAGTACGTCCCCCACATGGGATATTATTCAAAATTTTATATGTATATATTAAATATGTAAGTTGATGTTTTAAAGTTATAATGAATCATTTTTTTTTTAAATTACAATATAATTACATTCTATAGAAATCTTGTCCAATTTTTTGTGCTTATAATTAGGATAGACATAAATTCAAAAATAGTCCATAAACTTCAAGTATTCATTTTTTGAAAAGTTAAAATTAATAAATAATCTAAACTTTTTAAAAAATTAATAAAATCAAATCAAAAATCAAAAATTCGTGATAATTTGAAATTACTTATTAAATCTTCATACTAAATATGAAACAATTCAAATATAATATTTCAAGTTTAACATAGAAATAATTATTAATTTAGAGAGGGAGAGATTTCTTTAAATAAAAATTGAATTGTGACTTGAGAACTTTAACTTATTAACTTATATAGAAATTTTATATAAATTTATTAGAGATAATATATACTTATTTTCATATGTCTTATTTGTAATTTAACTTTATCTAATACATTATATATTTGAGACATCTTCATTTAAAAATAAATAAAAACAAGAAAAGAAAAGAAAAAACTTATTATTAAAACAATGTATTTAGAAAATATTTTCTGTTTTTGACATCTATTGTTACAATTTTAAATGGAAAAAAGATAGTTAAAACTCTTCTATATAAATAATTATAAAATTTAAACTAAAAGATTTATTATATACTATTAAAATTAATACTTATTATAGAATTTAAAATATTTGTATTTTGAAATAAAATAATAATTTTAAAAATATAAAATGCTTAAATACAATGTTTTTAGATATTATAAAATATTTTAAACTTTTTTTTTTCAAAAAAAGTACATAAAATTCTATAAGTAATCTTCATCATGTCTGCATTCGAAAAAGTTTTGTTTGGAAAAATGGTGAGAATTACAAATGTATTGAATCAAGCAAATCAATTAGTATTTCCTAGATTCGTAAATCATTCCTTTTTCAGACAATACCGACATCAACAATCAGTTGCAAATAAATTTTTCTCTAATAAGGGTTTGGCATTTTTGCAGTCAACATATAAGCTACAAGGAGATAGGCCGAAAGGAAAATGGGCAATCCCTTGTATTTTGATCAGCAAGAGATTTGAAGCTTTAAATAATGATCATTCAAAGTTGAAGACATTTAGTGCCCTGATTAAACAGCATGAACCTAGGGATAGGAAGATTATAAAGCTAAATAAAAATCCATGCAAAAGTATCAATGGGTGGCAAGTTGTAATTATCAAACATAATTATCACAACTAAAAATGAGGCCAATGATGGAGGAAAATAAAAAACATCAGAAATAATCTACCCAAATTATCAAACCTATAGAGGAAGAAAAGTGAATGGCAAAATTAGTTACTTTTCCAGCAAAAGCGGACAAAAATTATAAGCAAACAATACATAAACCTACCAAAATTTTAGAAGCTAACTATATTCTGATAGGGCGGAAACAACAGCAAGTAGACTCATAAAAAGTACTTAGGGTTTTTGAGAGAAATCAGAAAATCTATATACCACTACATAAAAGGGAGAAGGGTATTTTAGATAATGCAAAGCTACCAACACATAAAAGTAGTATGACAGCTCCACCACCAAATAAGGTAAAGGAAACTAATTGCTATAATTATTCTAATATATTAATCATTAGTGATGGGTTAATAGAAGAAAAGTGGGAGGAATGTTTAGAGCTAGGACTATATGTTCACTAGAGTGGACTAGACAAGCATTTATCAAAATTGACAAAGAAATTAGAGAAAATCTACAAAAAATAGGTAAGTATTAGTACTTTCTCAAAATCATCAATTTATCTTCATTGCAAAAAAATTTTTAAAAATAGAAATAAAATACTTTCTGTATCAAAATGCTATTATAAAGGACATGTAGTTAATTTTCAAACTTGGATACCTAATTAGAATGATGCAAAAGAGCATATGATACCAACTTGGTATGAATGTAGTAATCTTCTAGTAGAAATTAAAAATTTATATACATTATTCAAAATAGGTAAATCAATTGGTAAACGTATAGGTATAGACTTTAAGTATGACAAAACCAGTAATGTTAAATTTCTAATAGATGAGGAACCAAATCAAAATTATAACAAATAGATACATTTATGAGATTGAATTTAAGAAATATGAAGGGGGAATTAAAGTTATTATTAAAACAAATCTAGAAATTGATCATAATATTTCAACCATAGAGGAATCCTTTAGAAATATTAGAATAAAGAAGACAGAATAGAAGATTAAGGAAATTAATAAGGACAAAAATATAAGAAGATAGAAAAATTAGATGAAAGGAAAAACTTTGAGCAGAGCACACAAATAGAAAATGCACCTATAGTAAAAAAGAGTAAAGAATAAAGTCAACAAGAATGTTCAAAAGTACTAGAACAGAGAACGAAAGGTATACACAAGGAAATAGCAAAAGTAGTAGCGTTGAAAGAATGCAATATTTGTCACAAGGAGAATGATAATTTGAAAGAAACAGAAAGAATCATTAAAGAATGGTATAAAATGACACATGAGATTAAATTATTACAGGCAGACATTGAAGATCGGGCTATGTTAGGAGAACAATTTCATCATGAACATGAGGTAAGATAACAACTTATAGATCAAAGAAAAGAGAAGGAGAATTATAATACTAAGACAAAAATAGGGATCAATATGGACAATAGGATGGTAAAAAGATCAGATATAAACTATTTTGAGGAAGACACTAGTCAGATACCTTAGGATGGTGAAGATATGATGATTACTAAGGATATGAACCAATAAGTAAACTTGGCAAAGGTAGAAATAATTTGTAATACTAGGATAGAAAACATTAAAATTATAATATCAAATAGCAGCTGGATGGGGTGTATGGTTTCAAGTAATAAGCATAATCCACAATTCATTCTAATTAATGTTTATGGTCGAATACAAACTTCAGAAAAACAAAAAGTTTGGGATGATATATCTACCTTTATGGAGTTATATCCTAAGAAAAACATGATCATAGGTGGTGACTTCAATGCCATACTTCACCTCAAAGAAAAATTTGGAGGTTCTCAGATTTTAACAAGAAACATAGTAGAATTCAGAGAATGGGTCAGAGTTAATAAATTGATAAAAAAAACCAACCAATAACAAAGTATTCACATGGAATAATAAAAGAAAAGATTCTAGTTATATTATAGAAAAATTGGATAGATTCTTTTTCAAAAGAGAACTAGCAGAATTGGATTTCACAATCACAGCCTCCATTCAGCCTATTGTAGGATCATATCATTATGCTATCAAAATTGAGTTAATAGAACCTATAAACTTAATAGGAATCCTTTGAAATATGAAAAGATGTGGTTCTTAGATAAAACATTCATGGAGAACATTAAACAATGATGGGATGAAAGCAAGTTTATAGGATCAAAGATGTATTGTTTTGTACCAAAACTTAAAATGCTCAAAGAAAACATACAAAAATGGAATAAAACACATTTCAATAATATATTTAGAGTCAAACTGAATAATGAAGAAGATCTTAAAAAATTAAATAATGAAATCATTAAAAATGGTATGGACAATGAAAAGTTCAATAAAGAAAAAGAACTATTAATCATACAAGAAGACATTTTAGCAAAAGAAGAAGTCTTTTGGAGACAAAAGTCGAGGGAAAAATGATTAGCAAAAGGAGAGAGAAACACAAAATTCTTTCGCAACAGTACAATACACAAGAGAGCTCTTAAAATTATTACTCAAATTAAAGATAATAATGGTAGTACTATTGATAATCAAGCAGAAATCACTCAAACCTTCATCACATACTATGAGAATCTATTTAATAGTTATGACTCATCCAATTTAATCAAACAAAAAATAATGCTTAATAATATACCTAAAGTTATCACAAAATGTGACAACATGGAGCTGAATAAACCTTTTACAAAAGACGAAATCAAATGGGTATGTGCAAGATCATGGTCAACCAAACTATGCTCTTAAGTGGCAATAAAAAATTAAAAAATCAAGGTTATGTCAACTTTACATGCAATTTTCTACTTGTTCTTAACTTTATATCAAAAAGTTGAAAGAAAAGAATCTCTAGCAAATTGAATCTAGTTTCTAAACTACTAGGAATTATCTCAAAAAAATAAAAATTGATTGGTCAAAATTTTGAATTTTAATGCAATATTATAAAAAATTAGAACAAAAATAAGAAGTAGACGTATGTCTAACTACCTTAATCAAAATCAAATTATAATATTTTTCAATAGTATTATAGATATAAGTAGTACACTCATGCTTGGATGTGACACATATTTTTGGGTATTTTTATTCTAAATAAATAATAATTAATTAATTTTTGACTTTAGTATTTTTGGAATAAAATAATTCTCGTGTTTGACCACCTTAACTAATTCAAAAAATTCAATTTTTCATTTTTTTCCTTATAGTAGAAGAAACGTAGAATGTGATGCATCTTTTGGATTTAAAAAATGTTGTACTATTTGAAAGTTATAGTTGTTTCTCAAGTAGTGTGTCAGTCAACACTTTATATGTAACTCCAGTATAAAATAAGTAATAATTACTTACTAAAATCATAATTTGAAAAAACTTACATTTATGGAAAGATAAGAACATTCTTATGATACCCTTTTCATTTCATCAAATTTTGGTGAAAAAAAAGTCATCAGCTACATGTTTGAAGTAAAAATCACATAAAAATAGGCCAAAAGCACATTTTTATGATATTTTTAAGTTGATCATATAGGTTTAGTATCAAAAGATATAGTAGACCTTATAAAGATATTAATTGTTTTCATTTAGTATCAAGGTGGGTGGGAAAAAAGTTGGAATAGATTTTGAAATTGTTTGAGATATTTCAGAACTACAGATTTTTTAGATCGCCACTTTTTGGCACACCATGATCCTGCATATACCCAAATTAGCCCTTTTAAAGCTTAGCCTAGATAAATCTCTAGGGCCTGATGGTTTCCAAGCTTTTTTCTTCCAAAAATGATGAGAAAATTTAGGGGATGAATTATGGAAAGCAATAGAGGTAGCTAGAAATGGGTGATCAATCTTAACTGAAATTAATCATACCTTTTTAGCATTAATATCAAAAAAAGCTACAATAGTGTCACCCTCATATTTTTTCCTTGTAGAATTATGTAATACTATATATAAAATTTATTCTAAAGCAATAGCAAATAGGATTAAAACTTTTCTTCCAAAAATTATCTCAGAAGAACAAACTAGGTTTGTACCTGGTAGATCAATACTCGATGGAATATACATCATTCAGGAAACTATACATTCAGCATTTAAAAACAAAGAAGCATGTATGTTTATGAAGTTAGATATACAAAAAGCATGTGATGCAATAGATTGGAGGCTTTTATGTAATGCCTAGAAAAGTTTGGATTTTCCAAACAATTTTAACTATATATCTACTCTAAAAATGTCACTACTTATTAATGGTGCTCCTGAAGGTTTCTTCAAGATTTCAAGGGGTATTTGACAAGGAGACCCTATGTCACCTTTTATTTTTATAATTATGGTAGAAGAATTTGGTGGAGCTATTCAAAAGGCACAAGGTGTAGGATTAATTAAAGGAATTACTATCACTGAGAATGTTCCAAACATTACCTATCAACAATTTGCTGATGATACCATTCTTCCAGGAACTAGTATGAAGGAAGAAATCAAAGCTTTTAAAAAAATTATATTGGATTATTCAACAACATCAGGACAAAAGTTTAATGAAGAAAAAGCAGAAATTTTCTTTTTAAACACACCAAGGAACATTGAGGAATATATATGCAATTATATGGGATACAAAAAGAGTAACTTTCCATGCAAGTATTTAGGGATATAGTTAGAAAAAGGATTTATGAGTAAAAAAGGTTGGGACAATATCTTAGAAAGAGTAGAAACAAAAATAGAATCATCAGAAGGAAAATGGTTAACTGGAGCTAGGAGAGTAACAAAAATTAAATTTGTTCTTTCATCTATTCCTACTTATCCTCTATCTTGCCTTCCGTTACCAAATTATGTTAATAGAAAACTAGAATGAAAACCTAGAATTTTTTTCTCAAGTGGAATAGAAGAGAAAAAGAAGCAAGCACTAATAAAATGGGATAAGATATGTCATCCTATGAATAAAGGATGATTGGGCATAAAAAATCTTAGTTGGTAAAATGAGGCATTAGGAGCAAAGCTAGTATAGAATTTATACAAGGAAAAAGATTTTTAAAAATGGGCAAAAATACTTTATAATAAATATCTTAATCCATTAGATCCTTCTTCTCTCTTTAGAATTAGAAATCCACCAAGTGGTTCAGAAAACTAGAATTTTGATGAAGTGTAGGTCTCTAGTCAGAAAATATCTTACTTGGGATTTAGGTAGAGGTGATGAGGCATTATTCTGGGATGATTCATGGGATGGTCAACCACCGATTATTAATTCTGGAATATCTAGAAACAACATCAATGTCATTACTAATATTTGGGGACCCAAGGTTTCATATGCCAAAACACTTATCAAGATTGATGAGACTGGGGCTTGGGTATGTAAATCTTTGGATAATATTAATATTCCAAGTATAGATTAAACTATCCTTGAAAATATCCTTAAGGGTAGATCTTTGAATCATAATAACCGAGCAGATAAACTCATCCAGGGAGAATCTAATGATAGAATATACAAAGTTAAGCTAGGATATGATCTTATAATTAGCTCACAAGGATGGGATAATATTGATATACCCTTGTATCTATGCTAGGATTTAGTATGCCTACCTAAGGTTGGTATCTTTGTTTGGGCAATAATTCATAATCAGATTGTTATAGCTAATAGATTCTCTAAAATGGGATTTGAAGGACCATCCAGATGTAGTCTATGCAAAAATGAATCTGAAAATATGGAGCATATTTTTTTTAAGTGCCCCTTCACAAAATATTGTTGGTATTGGGCTAAGAATAAATTGAATTGGACATCCCCTATACCTCAAGATATTGAGGGATTTCTTAGGGATTGGCTAGTTTAAAATAGGATTAGCACCTATGAGAAATTATGGAATATTACACCTACAATCATTATGTGGAAAATATGGAAGGAAAGAAATAGACGAATATTTCAAATTTTAGAACTTAGTAAGATAACCTTTTTCAATAAAATTGAGGCAAGCATCAGAGAAGTTATGAATTGCCATCTCAGGAACACACCCAAGGCGAAAGGTACATTCTCAGCATAGGATGAGAATATGAGAAAAAAATGACTACATTTGATTAATCCTTCCTTAGTTTATCCTAAAAAGGATACTATAGCCAAGGAAGAATGTAAATGGGTTGCACCTCCAATAGGATGGAATAAATTAAACTTTGATGGAGCGTCTAGAGGGAATCCTAAGAAATCTGGATTGGGTTGTATAGTTAGATTAGAAAATGGAGATTGGATATTAAAACAAGCTAAACCATTAGGTAATGTAACTAATAATATAGCTGAATTTGAACCATTAAAAGAAGGATTAAAATTAAGCATAAAAAATAATATTAAAAAGTTAATTATTGAAGGTGATTCACAAATTATCCTAGATGAAATTAGAAAGAGACAAACACGAAATTAGATCTTAAATGCTCAACTAGAAAGTGAAATTAATATTATAGACCAATTTGAGGAGATTAGAATACAACATATTTATTGTGAAGGGAACTTAGAAGCCAATAAATTGGAAAATAAAGGAGTGGAGGGAGAAGAATTTATAGATTTAGCAAAATAGAATTAGTTAAGTAGAATACTAAGATTAGAGCTTTAAGTAGAGCAAGGTGTTTAATGATTTCCCTGCTACTGACTATTTTACAATCTTAGTTAGGAAATATGAATGAATTCAAGTTAGCTACTGATTTAGACTTCTCTTAAAATCATAAGTACATGATAAGAATAAGTAGAATCAATGAACATATAAAATTATTGAATTTAGTTAATATAATCTTGATTGATCTATTCATTTGAACTAGATAAGGACCCTAAAAATCTAATCCACTCTAAGTGTAAACTATAAACTAAATAGCTAATGTAATGAGATTCTAGATAAAGATTCACATAAAGCATATTATGAAACTCTTATGATTAACACCATTGGTACAATCTAGGATTCTTATTGAATGAAGAATCGCTTAGTATGTTGATTGTATTTTTACTCCTCCCATTTTTTGTGATCACATTGATTTGGTACTAATCCCATATTAGAAGATAGTTTTATTATGTCATAAAGATGGTTGGTGGATCAATTCTTCATGGTGGGATCCTTGCTGAATTTTTTTTGGAACCTTGCTTCTCTTTAGATTCATGTCCCCTTTTCAAATGAAGTCTATTTTTTATTAATTACTTGATCAAATTTTGTATAACCATGTATGAAGTTTCATATAAACTATGGTATGCCCCCTTTCAATTGTATAATATAGGACTTTAGTCCCGAGCAAGACTAGAGGTTTTCTTGCTCCATTCTTTCCTAGAGGTTTTGAATGGAGAATTCTACAAATTTAATTTTAATTTATTCAATATAACACATGGCTTTGGTCATTTACCAATTTTTTTTAAAAAGTTCTATAAGTAAACTTTCTTAAATTATCCTCAATGAAATCGTAAATAATTCTTCTTGTTCACTACCATGGTACCACCAAAAGAAATAATTCCCACCAGAAGAAAACTTCCAGTTGGACAACTAACAAAAACCCATGATCTCTAAATCAAATACACTTGTTATGAGCTTTATATTGAAAATGGTCTCCTGTGCATGAAAACTAATTAAAGGTCCATATTATTGCTGGAAAACTATTTATATGACTCATAGACAAAGCAATAATTTCATGAGGTATATTTACATGACTAAAAGTATAGTTTCCTATCAGAGTTCTGCAAAAGAGTATCTAGATTCAAAAATATGGTTTGAATTGCATGATGATATCATAGAGATAATTTTTAAGACCCTTCCAATTGAATCAATTGTGACGCTTCACAAAATGAGCAAGGAATGGAAGAATTGTCTATCCGATAACAATTTATTTATTTCTAGGAGGGATAAATTCAAAGAGGATCCATGGCTCCTTCTCTTTCTCAATAGTTGATTATTTTGTTATCATTTCAACTTGTCAACAATGAAGCAAAAGCTTTTTGTAATATTGATTGTATTAATGATCGTATTGTATGGGGATCAATGAGAGGATTAGTCCTATTATCTTTCATTTCACGGAATGAACTAAATTTGTACAACTCACTCACCAGTATACTGTACATATTCCTACTATATATATTATCTATAACATAGTATTAGTTGAAGTGGAAATAAGTTTATTTCCATATAGTTTTGTGGTGGGAACTAAACCCCCAACTAAAAAATTTTCTCTAAAAATTAGGAAAATATATCAATTCTTATTTCAAATAATTATTAAAAATTATAATCCTAAACTTCACCCATTTCTACACATTTCATTAGTTTAATTCATTTTCAAATTCTAAATAATAATACCAATTTTATGTCATTAAAGGTAAAAAGTTATATTTTTGTTAGCCTTTTCCTTTACAAATGAGTGATATAGGTTTGTACTTTTACCCGAATCTCTGTGTGTGTGTGTGTGTGTGTGTGTGTGTGCATATATATAGATATGTATATATACATGCATATATACATATATACATGCATGCATACATATATCTATATATATATATACATATATATGTATATATGTATCTATGTATATATATCTATGCACATACATACATACATACATACATACATACATACATACATATATATATATATACATATATACATATATATATATGTGTGTATATATATATATGTATATATGTATATATATATATATGTGTGTGTGTGTGTGTGTGTGTGTGTGTGTGTAGATATATATAGATATGTGATGCAAGAGCATCTTGCATGGAAAAATTATTGAAAAAAAAAGAAAAAAATAATCTAGAGGAGAGAGAAAGTGATGAAAATTAGAGGAGAAATAATTTTAAAAATATAAAAAGAAGAAAGAAAAAGAGGATTTCTATTTTCGAGGTGCATAGGTGGCATAATAGAAAAAATTAAAAAAATAAATGGTTGTCATTCCATTTATCGAGGTGTGTGGGTAGAATTCTAGAAAGTTATGAATATTGTAGAAAGTTATTGAAGTTGTAGAAAGTTGTGGAGGAATTCTAGAAGGTTGTGGATAAGTCATGTATTGGGTGGTAAGTGTCTATTTAAGCTAGGCATATGAGCATTTCTAATCAAGTTTGAGAAGTGGAAGCTCAAGGAGTAGCTTGAGAAGGAGAAGCTCAAGGAGAAGCTTGAGGAGTAGAAGCTCGAGAAGAAGGTGAAAGCTCAAGGGGAAGCTTGAGGAGTAGAAGCTCAAGGAGAAGCTCGAGAAGGAGTAGCTTGGAAAGTAGAAGTTGTGGAAGGTGAAGCTTGGAAAGCTTGGAAGGCTTCAAGGTTTGAAAGAGAGGAGAAAGTGAAGAGTGAGTTTTCCTGAGTCTGTGGACAGAGCGCCGAATGTGAGGTAGTTTACAGCAGGATTGTGATGGAGTTGTGAGTGTGTAGACAGAGCGCCCAATGTGAGGCAGTTTACACTTGGATCTTGGATTAGGTTTGTAAGAAGAGCTAGTGACTGCGGTTTAGAAACAAGGAGATTGCTTGGTGGCTTGCGAGCACAAGTTGAGATCTCAGAGGTTTCTACCAGAGTGTGGATCTGGACTAGCTTGGGTTTGGATTAAATCTTGCCAAAAATGTTATTGTAATTACTATTGGATTTTCAATTATAATAAAATTGTCTTCATCTTGTTGCATTCTTTGTCATGAGTTGGTAAGGGTGGTGTGGCCCTTTGTCAGTGGTATCAGAGCGTACCTTCATCAGTGGTATCAGTGTGTACCTACATTAGTATGGTATCAGAGTAGGAGTTCCTGAGTGTACAAGCAGATCGTCAAAGTGTGAGGCAGTTTGTACCAAGACCTTGGTTGGGTGAAGTTTATCAGAGCTGGTGAATTGCAAATCCATTGTCCTAGAGTTGTGATGTGGTTCTTGATTGTTCGTGCGAGGTGGCAAGTTGCGATCTGACTTGCAAACAATTTGGTTGTCACAAGGAGCATAGGAAGGATTTGTTGCAGAGGGTTTATAAAGATCTTGGGAGATGGCCTTGAGAGGATTGGACCCTAAGATGATTTCCAAAATCCATGATATAGTGGAGAGGAATTTTTCTAAGATGTTTGCTCAGTTGGATGCTAGATTGACTGATCAAGCTAAGAAGGTCAAGGTGGAAGAGGATGGTTTTGTTGATCAGATTGTGGAGTCTGATGCAGAACCTGCAGAGCAACTAGAGGTTGTTGCTGAAGATATTCCTAATGTTGTTGATGTTGGGACAGAGGTTGGTTTTCATGGTCAGTTGGTTGAGTCTGACATGAAGATTGTGGCACACTTAGTTATCGATGATCCAGTTGTTGTTGGTGGTGACTTGTATCTTGTAGAGCATCTTGTTATGAGCAATGAGGTTGCTGGTGTTGAGAGTTTGGCATGTATTGATGGTGATCTACAAGTTGGTATTGATATGGAGTTTTTTGTTGCTAATGTGGGGTTTGTTGCTATGGGTGTGAAATCACTAGTTGTTGATGTGAATGGGAGTTCGGTAATGAAGCATTATGTTCAGTTCGTTCCTAGGAATGAGCATGTTGGTTGGATGGTTGGGATTCTGGTGTTTGATAGAGTAATGCAGATGTGGAAGATTTCCATGGTGGTTTTGTTGTCCCTGTTGAGGTGGAAACCTTTGGTGAAGATGAAGATGGTGGTAGATCTTTCTTTTGGCATCAATGTGTGGGACACACTTTTCTATCTACCGAGGGAGTCTGATGCAGGAGCATCTTGCATGGAAAAATTATTGAAAAAAAAAAGGAAAAAAAAATCTGCAGGAGAGAGAAAGTGACAAAAATTAGAGGAGAAATAATTTTAAAAATAAAAAAAGGAGAAAAGAAAGAAAAAGAGGATTTCTATTTTTGAGGTGCATAGGTGGCATAATAGAAAAAATTAAAAAAATAAATGGTTGTCATTCCATTTATCGAGGTGTGTGGGTAGAATTCTAGAAAGTTATGAATATTGTAGAAAGTTATGGAAGTTGTAGAAAGTTGTGGAGGAATTCTAGAAGGTTGTGGATAAGTCATGTAGTGGGTGGTAAGTGCCTATTTAAGCTAGGCATATGAGCATTTCTAATCAAGTTTGAGAAGTGGAAGCTCAAGGAGTAGCTTGAGAAGGAGAAGCTCAAGGAGAAGCTTGAGGAGTAAAAGCTCGAGAAGAAGGTGAAAGCTCAAGGGGAAGCTTAAGGAGTAGAAGCTCAAGGAGAAGCTCGAGAAGGAGTAGCTTGGAAAGTAGAAGTTGTGGAAGGTGAAGCTTGGAAAGCTTGGAAGGCTTCAAGGTGTGAAAGAGAGGAGAAAGTGAAGAGTGAGTTTTCTTGAGTCTGTGGACAGAACACCGAATGTGAGGCAGTTTACAGCAGGATTGTGATGGAGTTGTGAGTGTGTAGACAGAGCGCCCAATGTGAGGTAGTTTACACTTGGATCTTGGATTAGGTTTGTAACTAGAGCTAGTGACTGCGGTTTAGAAACAAGGAGATTGTTTGGTGGCTTGCGAGCACAAGTTGAGATCTCAGAGGTTTCTACCAGAGTGTGGATCTGGACTAGCTTGGGTTTGGATTAGATCTTGCCAAAAATTTTATTGTAATTACTATTGGATTTTCAATTATAATAAAGTTTTCTTCATCTTGTTGCATTCTTTGTCATGAGCTAGTAAGGGTGGTGTGGCCCTTTGTCAATGGTATCAGAGCGTACCTTCGTCAGTGGTATCAGTGTGTACCTACTATGTATATGTATATGTATATGTATATGTATATGTATATATATATACATATACATATACATATACATACATATACATATACATACATATATATACATATACATATACATACATATATATATCTATATATCTATATCTATATCTATATCTATATCTATATCTATATTATATATATATATATATATATATATATATATATAATATCAAAAAAACTAAAATTCATTCAGTTGTGACTGAGCCAAGGGTTTTTTAGTTCAAATTGAGTTATAGACCCAAGCATATGGAAAGGGGGAGTATAACTAAAAATGTTGATCAAGAATTTTTGGATTGATGACATAGGTGATCCCACAATAATGGGTTCCACTTTTTGACCAATTTTGACACTAAAATCAATATTTTTGCAACAAACGTCACGTTCAAGTGACTATATCTCCAAAACTATAAATAATTTCAAGATGACATAAACTAGTGATTTTGAGTACTTTGTTTCTACTTTGTAACCATATTTTTTAATCTTTAAAAAAATTTATTTATGTCAATTTTTTTATCTCCTCTGAAAAGTGGTACATAATAAAATTCAATATTTTAAAAAGTGACAGTCCGTTTGACACACATAACTTTTTTCTAGAAATGATAATGAAGTAATTCTTTCGACGTTAGATTTGTAACATCAATATCCAGAGGATGCATTTGGTTTGATTTATTTTGGTTGAATATTGTATAGTTTATGAAGTTTTGAAGTGACATGAACCGTAATTCAGACATATGTTCCGTTTGACACAGATAATTTGAAGTCAATTTATCATAAACCATTTTATTTTTTTTGAATAGAAAAGTATCTCAATAAGCCAGTGTCTCCATATTTTTCAAAAAAAAATTGACCTAATTTACTAATTTTTTCGAGGTGTCAAAGTCGGTTGATGTTCAATCGGTAATGAACCTATAATGAGTTAAACTCATATTTGAAAGTCTTAATGATTAAATTATGTATTAAAATTATAGTCATTGGAAAGCTTGCTCCGAGCAGCACATTTTGACATTTTTTATTTTATAGTAGGAGATCATTCTCCTACAATTATGGCAGTCAAAAGAGAAAAAAAAAATGAAAAAAAGGTTAAAATTTTTGTGATTTTGCATGTTCATGCGAACATGGCATTCACGCGAACACGTTTACCATGTTCGCGTGAATGTATGTTCATGCAAACATGCAAATCATGTTTGCGCGAACATATTAATCACATATGTTCATGCGAACATATGAAATATGTTCGTGCGAACATATGAAATATGTTCGTTCAAACATGATTTTTAAAAAAGTTCGGGCGAACACAATAAGTGTGTTCGCGCGAACATATGGTAAACTCAATTTCTCATTTTGCAATTTTTTTCATTTTTGTTCATCCCACTAAAGTGGAACCCATTATTGTGGGTTCACTTTTGCACATTATAAGTTTTTTTCCTCACTAATGCCAAAGGGGGAGATTATTGACCCTGCGGCAAGGCATATTGTCAATTGGTGGCAAAACACTTAAGTCATTTAGGAAGGTTGGTTATTACTGTAACCAAACTTTCCTTCAGTCAGCATGTTCTAGTGTAGCTTGAGAAACCAAGTATCCTAGTTCCTAGTATTAACCAAGCACTATCATATGGGATAGGCATTGTAGTATAAATTAAGTCAGTAATGTAAACCGAGCTAGCAATGTTCATTGTGTTTGCAGTACATGTAAGGAATCACAATGTCACTTGAGTGCATACTATCACCCGAGTATCCAGTGTTACCCAAGTGCCAGAGTATCACCCAAGCTCACTAACTTGTCTAAGCATCAGCATATCACTAGAGTGCACAGTGTGACCCAAGCATCAACATTCATCCAACCTAAAGATGTAATTTGATTATTTTAAAGGAACCTCTTGTTTTGAAGTCGACATGGAATGAAAATATTGTTTGGTGGCTATATAAGAAAGGTTAATTGTTTTGTCTAACATAAGAGAGATGTAGGAAGTGGAGCAAGTGAATATGGAATACAAGAAAAAGATAGAGAAGATTGATTAATAGGATACCAAGTAGTATAAAGGGTAGAGTGGAGAGATGTCTATAATAGTCAGGTGATTACAATCTTCAAAGGATCAATTTCAAAAAATCAAGTTATAATCAAGGATCATCCTAGTGATTACATCCTAAAAAGTGCATTAGGTAAATTCTCTAACAAGGTTTACCTATTGGTCCTTCATAAAATCTCTTAACAACTCGTGCATACTTCATTGTATTGTAAAATCCTTTCACAAGGTAAACTTTATAGTCCTTCATACTCCTAACATAGTAGATCACCAGAAGTGATCAATTGTAAACCCTAATAGGCTAACTTTACTATGATAGTAGTGAAGCATTGTGGGTTTCATACCCACCCCAATTTTACATTCTTCTTGGAGGGTTTTTGGGTTACCAAATATTGTGTCAAAGTGTTATGTGATCAAGATTTATTTATTGCTTTATGTTCATGAAAAATAGATTATACAATCTCATAAAGGAAAGCAATAGTATTCAAAGTGAAAATATTTAAGTTGTTCCTAGTTCACCCCTCCACACACACCCCCCCCTGACACTCTCACTCACCTTTATTTTATTACATTTCTAACAAGAGAAAGCATCAAAAATCAATCTAGATAAACAATAGTTCTCTTGACCATTACACTGATGCAATCTCTACATCATTTAGTCTATAGTAGATAGCGGCTTAACCCAAGTATACCTCTCAAATACTCAAATGTATCTTTAGGTAAAGGCTTTTCAAATATATTTGTAATCTTCTCATTTGTATTAGCATACTCCAATCTAATCTATTTCTCTACAACTTTCTCTCTCAAAACATAAAACTTAATAAATATGTATTTTGTCTTGGAATATAGCACAAGACTCTAAGACACACTCACTATACTTGAGTTATTATAATATATGATAACGGGTTCTAAAAATATATCCCAATCATATCCTATAACATTTGTTTCATCCATATAATCTGATTGCAATTTTTTTCTATTGCTACATACTTTTCTTCTACTGTACTCTATGAAATATGGTAATGTTTCTTGTTTAGTCTAGAAAAGAATCTACCTCAGAAAAAAGTCTCCACCACTTGTACTCTTTCATTTAAACATATTGCATTCCTAATCTACATCAATATATGCACATAGAATTAAGTCATTTGATCTGTCAGATGATAATCCAAAATCAATTGTACCTTTCAAATATTTGATTATTCTTTCTACTACTACATAATATGATTTGTTAGGATCAGCTCAAAACCTTGCTATAATATTAACTACATTTTCTATATCTAGTATTTTGTGAGTCAGATATTAAAAATCTCAAATCATAAATCTATAAAAAAAAAAAATCTCAACAATAGGTGTCACATATTTTATAGATAACTTGTGACCAAATACCATAGGTGCACCAACAAGCTTAAAGCTTTCAAAACCAAATCTCTTCAATAAATCTTTTGAATACATAGTTTTTCATAGAAAAAAGAAATCATTGTTCGATAGAATCTATAAACCTAGGAAATATTTCATCTCGCAAAATCACATTTAATTTCAAATTCATTCTTCATTTCATCAACAAATTTATCACTTGTTTCATCATCACGTCTAAATATTATATCATCCCCAAGCATCACAATAATAAATAGACCATTTTCAATTTCTTGTAGATACAACTTACAATTTGCAATACCTTTAGTGAATCCCAATTTTGCCAAATACTTATCTAACTTCACTTACAAGGTTCTATGTGCTTACTTTAGTCCATATAATGATTTCTTCAACTTACATACCATGTTTCCATTTGTCAAAGGAAATTGTTTAGGCTACTCAATGTAAACTTCTTCTTCAAGTTCTCCATTTATAAATGTTAATTTCACATCCATCTGATACACTTTGAATATCTTATTTTGCCCATAAGTCAAGAATATTCTTACTACTTCAATTTTGGCAATAGGTGCAAATGTCTCTTAAAATTCTATGTCTTCATGCTATGAATAACCTTTACGTACAAATCTTTCTTTTTTTCTAAGACATTCACCTTGTTCATTCACATGTGTTGTTTTTGAAAACCCATTTAGTACCTATTAAATTCTTGTCTTTAGGTCTCGGAACTAATTCCCATGTGACATTCTTCATAATGTAATTTAGTTCTTCTTTCATTGCTTGAATCCAATAAGCAACCTTGCAGTGTTTGTTAGGACTTTTAGCCTCTACTTGAGAAACAAAATATAGCAAGCTTCATGTACCTTGTTTCTTGTCATAACTCTTTGTCTTTTCTTCAAATAATCATATAAATGTAGTGATTCTTTGTCAAACTCTTGTTTTGTGTTACTTTCTCAATTATTACTTGTTCTCTAGGTTTATATCTTGGTTCCTTTATTTGTTCCACAACTTGTATATTATTATACAATTATGTATCAATCACATAAAAAAACTCAAATTTCTCTTGGTTGGCCTTTAGATTAGTTTCCCCATCAGAATCATAGTCATCAACAATAGTTACTAAAGATATATCTTCTATTACTTACTCTTTCTCAACCAATCCAAGTTCATCATCTTCAAAATTACTATCATTCAAGAACTCTTCTAATATTTCATAAAATTTCTCATCACCAAAAAGATAATCCTTAGGAATTCTTCATTAGTAAGTATTTCTAGTCTTCCTTACTCACTTAGCACAATTGTTTGAAAAATGACCAAATTCCTTACCTTTGCAACAAACAAAAAATTTCATCTTCTTCTTTCCCACTGTCATAGTTGGTTCCATCAAACTTAAGACTATCCTTTTTCAAATTACTCATGATACATCTCCTTAACCTATTAAACTTTTCCTTCAATGACCTAAGGCTTAGATACCAATTGTTATAAAGTAAAGTTCACAAGGATATCTAGGAGGGGGGGTGGGCTCAAATCAGTTATCAGATCAATACAACTTTTATCAACCTTATTAAATCTAAAACATGTGATCATTATAAAAAAAAAAGCAACAATAAGAAGATACACATAGACAATAATACAAGATATGTTAACTAGAGAAACCCTTGATCAGATAGAAACCTGTGCTGGGTATAGTACCCACAAAATGATGTACTAATATATAAGTTCCTTGTAAGAGGATGGAATCTATTAGGAGCCATTGAAATACATTTAGTACATATTAGTCAGTATTAGGAGACTTTGGAACCATGTGAGGATATTCCAAGGGGTTGTCCCAACCCTATTAGGAGTTGCAAAAGATAGAACCCACTTTCCAAACAACTTCAAGGGAAAGACCATCGAATTCACTATCCAATAGGCCTCTATGTTATTCCTTCTAGAATAACAAAAAATATACTCATCTCAATAACTCAAACTCTTTCATTTTACTCTAAGAATACCCCTTCTACATCAAAAAAATTCTTAGCTCTTAATTCAAGATCTACAAGGTTGCATGTCACAATAATCCCTTTGATCACTTACTCACATTTATCAATCTTCTTTTCTCATCATATTCACTTGATGCTTACACACTTCATCACAAGTAAATAACTTTCCTTTATACCAAGTCCTCAAAATAATTCAGTAAGTTAGAGTTGAAGATTTACCAATTATAATTATAATATGACCTTATAAGATAATATGGGAGGTTTAGTGGTGTATGGATAGAGATCTGAAACAATTCATTCACTGGGATGTCCTTGTTGACCATCCATACCTTAAAAACTTATGGGCAATTCTCCCCCCATATATTTCATGGAATATCTAGAAGGGGAGGAACAATAGGATTTTTAGGGACCAAGTCACTATTGGCCAAGGGATGGCCCAAATAACTATCAAGCTTCTAAAACAAATGCAATGGGGTCTAGTGGTGGAAGCACCCACCCCACCACCGCCCCACCCCGCCCCACCCAAACCCTCTAGGTGAGCTTAATATGAAATGGGCTTTAACTTGGAATGTTGGCCCAATAGTGGCTCAATTCGACAATTCAAATTTTTTTACTAGAAAGAAGACGGTGTGGTATCCCCCTTGACTCCTGGATCAAGATAAACTTTGATGGTTTGGTTGTGATGGGACCAAGCCAGTAACAGCCAAGGGGTGGCCCAACTAAGTATCAAGCTTCTAAAAGAATGTAGTGGGGTCTGGCAGTGGAAGCCCCACCCCCTCCCAAACCCTCTGGGTGAGCTTGATATTAAATGGGCTTCAACTTCAAATGTTGGGCCAATAGTAGCTCAATTTGACAATTCAAATTCTTTTAATAGAAAGAAGATGGTGTGGCATCCCCCTTAACTCTTAGATCAAGCTAAACTTTGATGGTTCGGGTGTGATGTGTAGCACTGTCATGGGAGGTATCCTTCATAATAGTATGGGAAATATGGTTGTCACCTACATGGGTAACTATGGAGGGGGCTCTAAAAATGAACTTGAAGCACTGGGGCTACTTTGGGGGTTGCAAATTATGAGAGCTCAAGGTGTCAATAAGATGGTAATTAAGGGAGACTCAATATTAATCATTAAGGCTACTAAGGGTGAAGGCAGAAGCAACCGGTCAAAGTTATAATTGATAAAATTTGAAGGTTGACAGAAGATTTCCAAGAGATCCACATTTCCTACATGCATCATGAAGGAAATGGTGTGGCGATGGACTCACTAAATTTGGCTATGATTTCATGCACTTCTTGGAATGGGAAGACATTATATTGTTACCATCATCAACACAAGCTATGATGGAAAGGGAGTGTACCATTATAAATACCATATGAATAATCAAAATAGCTGGCAGGCCTTCTTTTCTCCATGTGGGCATGTGAATAGGATTTTTGATAAAGGGATTTTTTGGCATGATTATTTACTGATTTTCGTTATGGTTTCGGTTGTTGTGAACATTGATTACTACCATAAAAGGATACAAAGGGTGGATTTGGAAAGATGTAGTGAATGATCTAGTAATGATCAAAATGATAGGTTACTAAATTCCCACACAATATATAGTTGGCAATGGTCATTTATGGATGGAAAGAGAATCCTCACATGTGCCATGGAGAGTGGTTTTTTGTTTTTTGGGAAACATTCTGGACCTATGATGGTCATGCAATGTGGTGTAGGACCAAACCTAGGCTACCTGCTATGTTTGAAATATTTTTGGCTTGTACTTGACTCTGGCCAAGCCAAGAGCATGGGTTAGTTTACTTTTAGGACCTAGGAGGTAATTGCATTGTTGGCTAGGTGAGTTAGTCATTATGACTAAGGTCACACAAATAGCTATTGTTAGTTGTTATTTCAATTTCTTAAATGTGTAGAGGAAATAATGAGATGTTGTCTTTAATGTCTCTTAGGCACATAAATGTTGGTAAAGTTGTTATTATGATGCCCTAGAGTCATTAAACTAGTTGGTTCCTTGGAATCTCATGAGGATAGAGGTCCTTAGAAATAGGATCGTGGATTAACAAGAAGTATGTTACAAAAATGTTGTCATGACAACATTGGCAATAATTGCAAAAAGTTGCATGCAACATTGTTACCCTCAGATTCCCTAAAGCTGAGGAGATGGTGCTCAACCAACAAGCCATAGAATGATGGATATTGCATCATATATTAGCCAAGACTTGAATCTTTCTTTAAGGGATATAGACATTGTATTAACTTGGTACGTGGAATAGAATTCTGAACAGTGTTACAAAAACCTTTCAAGTTTTTTTTATATCACAATACCTTAAAATGGATTGAAAGGCTTAACTTGGTGATTGAATAGTATTCTAGGTTTAGTTTTAAGAGTTTTTCATTCAATAAGAAAGTTCCTTAGATTAGTTTTGGAGGGTTAAATAAATTGTTTTTGGTTTTGAGATTTTTAACTATTTGTAATGCTAAGCTCTAGACGAGAAAACATAGCTCAATTAGAGGTTTAGGACAAGAGAAAAGAAGATTTCTTATAGGACACAAAGGTAAAAATACAAAACAAGTACATTTCTAGGCATGGCATGAATATATATTTGTATGTTAATAGGTTTGAGAGGTTTACTAATCCATCTAAAAGGATTTTGAACAAGAAACTAGTGAGGCCCTAGGAAATAGACTTTTTAGCCCTATTAGACCTACATAATAGGAATCACCTATATGGACAACCTAGGAGTCTAAGACATACCAAATCCTTTAGGAAATCCAAAAAAATTCTCAAAACTTGAATTTTTTTGCTAGGTTTTTTGGAGATTTTTTGCAAGAAAGAGGAATTAGTCAATTTCAAGGGCTAATTGGAACTAGGCCTAATTAGGCTTCCTAGAGACAAAACTTGAAATCGATAAGGAAGAAGTCTAAAGATCTTTCTAAATGGACTCAATTGCAAGAAAATGGAGTGATCTCATGTCAATGGATGTACCTGCAAAAAAGGATGGAGTTTGTGAGAAAGTTGTACTTAGAGCTCTCTAAGTTTGTGTGGAGAAGAGTACTAAACTAGAGTGTTGGTCTTCTGAGGGTAAGCACAAAGGATCAAACTCTTTGAGAGGAGTTTTGGATTGGTATTAGTTAATTACCTAAAGCAATTAGGGACTTAGGAGGACTAGGTGCCTACAAGAGACAAGCTAGGTCTCTTGGGAAGCAGTGCAAGCACCCCTAGGAACACTCACACCATATTGGTATTAGAGAAAGAATTTTGATCAGGCTTGTGGTGGATGTTGCAGTCTACTAAATCAGTGGGAGAGAATACACCAAGTGGAGAAATATAAGACAACACCATGGTGACTAACATTGAGTTAGCCAAGAAGGTTGAAGAACAAGAAGAAGAAAACAAGCCACTAAGAGAAAGACTAGCTCAAATGGAGCAACTCTTGGGTGAAGTCCAAGACAAAGCTGATAGAGTCAAAGAGAAAATTGACCAAAAGGAAGAAAAAGAAGCAAGGTAGAAGGAACTAGAGTTGGACAAAGAAGAACCAACACCTAACCCTATTCTTCCTGAAGAGCCATTCTTAAAGGCATTAAAAGCATTAAGTAGCAAAGCTTTAGAATGTGTGCCACAATTTAGTGGATAAATAGATCTAGATTTAGTTGTTGATTGGATTGATAGCATTGAGAACCATTTTGAATGTGATGGTATCTCTAAGGCATAAAAATTTATGGTGACCAATTCTAGATTAAGAGGTTCAACTCTTTCTTGGTGGAATTTTATGCAAACTGAGAGAGAAAATCATGGAAAAGGTCCTATAGTTACATGGAAGAGTATGGTAAACAAAGTGAAGCAAGCATATCTTCCTGATGACTATGAAGTTCAACTTCATAGGAGGAGATAAAATCTTAGACAAAAATATTTGGATGCCCAAGCATATATCAAGGAATTTCAAAAATTGTGTCTGAGGTCTAAGGTAGTTGAAGATGAAAGCATCAAGTTGGCAACATACTTGAATGGCATCAAATGGTCAATTCAAGAAGAGATTAGCCTAGTAAATTTCAAAACCATTAGGCAATGTTACCAAATGGCCTTGAAGATTGAAGAGAAAAGCAAGAGGAAGAAAGAAATCTCTAAAGGAAAAGCTAAGAGAAAGGATAATAGAAGTCCAAGAGGTGGCTATGATGGGAAAAATTCAGATTCAAGGGTTCAAGGTGAGGAAAAATTCAGTGAATAGCAAGAAAGAAGCTCAAGTAGAGGTGTTAGAGGAAGAAACTATAATTCTAGAGGAAGGAGTGGTTGAAAAAGATGAAGAAACAATTTCTTTGCCAATATGAAGTGCTACCATTGCAATCAAATAGAACACCCTGCTTATAGATTCCCAAAGAAAGGTGGTTCATCACAAAGAGGTGACAAGAAGACAAACTTAGTTCAAGATGAGTTTAATATAGCAGACAAGCATGCTGAAGTACCACTAAATTAAAAAGAAGTAGAGAACCTCATGATGAGGAAAACTTTGATCAAAGAGTCAGTGTTGGAGAAGCCAAGCCAAAGAAGATCTTTATTTAGGATAAAGTGCAGAATGATGGGTAAAGTGTATAGAGTCATCATTGACTCGGGGTCTACTAACAACATTGTGTCAAAGGAAGTAGTCAGCAAGCTAAAACTAACAAGAATACCCCACACAAATCCTTATAAGGTGACATGGCTAAAAAAAGGCCAACATGTTCTAGTAAATGAACAAGCATCGGTGGAGTTCTCAAGTGGAACCTGTACAAGCATAAAGTTTTATGTGATGCATTACCTATGGATGCATGTCATTTTCTCCTAGGTAGGCCATGGCAGTTTGATCACCAAGCTATCCATGATGGAGGAAAGAGCTCCTATACTTTTTAAGAAGGACAATGCGACTTTCAAGATACAAGCATTGTTGGAAGAGGTTAAAGCAAAGACAACTGATCCAAATTTACTTATGGCGAGTGAAAAGGAGTTCCTACAAACCATGGAAGAAAGTGAAGGTGTAGGTTTTCCATTGGTGTTGAGACCAAAGGAGGAAAATGAAGGCAAGGAGATTAAGAGGGTAGAGTTACCTAAGGATATTCAAGGGATGCTACAAGATTACCAAGGTATTGTAAGTGATGGACAACCATCAACCTTACCCCCTAAAAGAGCCATAAGCCATAGGATAGATCTTATCCCAGGAGTTACCCTACCTAACAAAGCAACCTACAAGATGACCCCTCAAGAAAATGAGGAAATAGCCAGACAAATACAAGAACTCCTAAACCAAGTTCTAATTAGGAAGAGTATTAGTCCATGTGTCGTACCTACTGTACTTGAACCAAAGAAAGGAGGAACTTGGAGGCTTTGTACGGATTCAAGAGCCATAAATAGGATAACTATTAGGTATAGGTTTCCTATCCCTAGGATTGAAGACCTAATAGACTGTCTAAGTGAAGCCAAGTACTATAGCAAGATAGACTTGAAGAGTGGTTATCACCACATAAGGATACATGAAGGAGATGAGTGGAAAATAGATTTCAAGACTAATGAAGGACTTTATGAATGGCTTGTCATGCCATTTGGATTGTATAATGCCCCTTCCACATTCATGAGACTTGTGAATGAATTTTTCAAGGACTACATAGCCAAATTTTTATTTGTATATCTAGATGATATACTAATCTATAACAAGACAAGGAGTGAGTACCTAGAACAACTTGACAGTTTTTTTCAAGAAGTTGCATGAGAAGAAGTTGATGATCAACTTGGAGAAGTGTGAGTTCATCAAATAGAACTAATGTACCTTGGGTTTGTTCTATAACATGGTGAACTAAAAAGGTATACAATAAAAGTGGAGGCTATCATGAATTAGCCTACTTCAAGGTCAACAACAGAGGTAAGAAGTTTTCATGGTCTTGCAAAATACTATGGGAAATTCATAAGACTGTTTAGTGCAATTTGCACTCCTATATTAGATACTATCAAGGGAGGAATGAAGACTAAGTTTTTATGGAATGAACATGCTAACAAGAGCTTTGAGTTATTGAAAAAGAAGATAGATACTCAATTGGTTTTAATGTTGCCAATTTTTGAAAAGATTTTCACTATTGAGTGTGATGCTAGCAATGTGGCAATTGGGGTTTTTCTAAGCCAAGAGGGAAAACCAATAGCTCTTCATTGTAAAAATTTAAGTGAGGCTAAGAGAAAAGACTCCCCGTATGACCTAGAAATGTATGCATTAGTCCATTCTCTGAGAAAGTGGAGGCATTATTTTCTTCCCAAGGAATTCATTTTGTATTTAGACAACCAAGCACTTAGTTTCTTGAATTCACAAGAAAAGTTAAGTCATAAGCACATGAAGTGGGTTGAATACCTACAAGCATATACCTTTAATATCAAGCACAAGAAGGGTGTTCTAAATAAGGCAGTAGATGGATTGTCTAGAAGGGCACTCACACTCCAAGAAATTTAGTTGAAGAGCATAGGGATGGATCATTTCAATGATCTATATGTAGATGATGAGGAATTTTCTAAATATATAAGGTATGTGCTGAACACAAGAATCATTTTCATAGTAGATATGTTGACTATACTTTGCAAAGTGATCTCTTGTTTAAGGGGAATCCGTTGTATGTCCCTAGAGGTTCGATTCAAGAGAATTGGATACAAGAAAGGGATAATGGAGCTTTGAGTAGTCATTTTGGGATCACTAAGACTCAAGACGTTGTTTCAAGGTTTTACTATTGGCCCAGAATGAATCTTGATGTTAGGAAGTATGTGGAAAGTTATGTTATATGCCAAAAAGAAAAGGGTGCTTCTATAAATACCGGTCTTTACCAATCACTACCAATCCATACTAGGCCATGGGAATATTCAAGCATGGATTTTGTAGTTTGGTTACCCAAGAAAAAAGGAGGCATGGATAGTGTGTATGTGGTTGTAGCTAGATTCATCAAACTGGCTTACTTTGTGCCATGCAAGACCACTAATGATACCACTCAAATAGCCTCACTTTTCTTCAAAAAAAAGTGAGAATCTATGGGTTACCAATCAGCATTGTGTCAAACAAGGACACTAAGTTTATGAGTCATTTTTGGAAGACTCTTTGGAAAATATTATGCACCAACTTGTCTTTTAGATCAGCTTACCACCCCCAAACTGATGGTCAAATGGAGATTATTAATAGGAGCCTTAGGAATCTTCTAAGATGTTTGACTAAGGAGTATGGATAGTAGTGGGATCAACTAATTGGAAAAGCTTAATATTCCTACAATGACACCATAAATAGATCTAAAAGGAAGAGTCCATTTGAGATAGTTTATGGACTACATCCTAGGGGTGTCTATGAGTTGAGAGATTTAAAAGATGTAGTGGAGGCAAGTGGTTATGCTAATGATTTTGCATATGCCATAAAAGAGGTTCATGAAATAGCAAGCAAAACATTGACAGAGAACACCATGAAACATTAAGAAAAGGTGGATGAAAGTACAAGGGTAGTTGAGTTCAATATTGGTGACTTGGTCGTGGTGCATCTTAACAAGTCAAGACTAAAGAAGGGAGTCCCTCATAAGTTGCAGATGAAGAGAATAGGACCTTATCCTATATTGGCTAAGTATAGTGACAATGCATTCAAGGTTGAACTACCATAGGCTAGTGGACAATCACGAATTTTTAACATTGTGGAATTAGTCCAATATAGAGGACCACATCAAGAAGTGGATTAGACTTTTCATGACATGGTTAGAGAAGTAGAACATCTCCAATTACCTAATGCTATAGCTACAGGACCAGACAACATACAAGACACTAGGGTCTATAAAAAGACTAGAATAAAAGAGTACAAGGAACACTCGATAAGGAAGCATGGAAAAATATATGTTGATGTAGTATGGATAAAGGAACCAGAGTCTAAGAAGTTGGGGATTGATCCAAATATCCTCAATCCAAGGGTGGATTGATCTTTTCATTTTGGGGAGGATGGTGTAGGAGCACACCTAGGCTACCTCCTATGTTTAACAGATTTTTGGCTTGTACTAGACTCTAGCCAAGTCAAGAGCATAGGTTAGTTTTATTTTAGGCCTTAGTAGGTTATTTGAATTGTTTGTTGGGTGAGTTAATTGTTAGGACTATGGTCATACAAATAGCCATCATTAGTTGTTATTTCAATTACTTAAGTGTGTAGAGGAAATAGTGAGATGGACTCTTTGATGTGTCTTAGGCACATAAATGTTGTTAAGGTTTTTATTATGATGACCTAGGGTCATTAAGCTAGTTGGTTCCTTGGAATCTCATGAGAATAGAGGTCCTAAGAAATAGGATCATGGCTTAACAAGAAGTTGCTAAATGTTGCAAAAATGTTGTCATGACAGCATTGCCAATAATTGCAAAATTTGAATGTAACATTGTTACCCTCAGATTGCCTAAAGTCTAGGAGATGATGCTCAACCAATAGACCCTAGAATGATGGAGATGGCATCATATATTAGCCAAGACTTGAATCTTGCTATAATAGAGATATACATTGTATTAACCTGGTCTGTGGAATAGAATTATGAATAGTGTTACAACAACTTTTTGAGTTTTTGTGATCACAATACCATAAAATGGACTGAAAGGTTTGACTTGGTGATTGAATATTATTATAGGTTTAGTTATAAGAGTTTTTCATTTAGTAAGAACTTTTTTTAGAGTATTTTTGAAGGGTTAAATATATTATTTTTGGTTTTGAGAGTTTACTGGATCTGTGCTAACCAATTTTTAAAGAAATAGCTCCCCATGAAATCTAGCCAAGGGAAATACCTAAGGGTAGATGGAAAAGCTAGGGGATTCATTAGTGTACATATTTCTAGGATTAGGAGATGTGGAATTTTGGGGAACTATTTTTAATGCTAAGCCCTAGGTGAGGAGATAGAGCTCGGTTAGAGGTTTAGGACAACAAAAAAGAAGATTTATTGTAGGACAAAGAGGTACTATATGGAACAAGTATAGTTCCAGGCATGGCATGAGTATATCTTGGTATGATAATAGGTTTGAGAGGTTTACTAATCCATTTGAGATGATTTTGAACAAGTAACCAATGAGGGCCTAGGAAATAGGCTTTTCAACCCTATTAAACCTACATAATAGGAATCACCTATATGGACAACCTAGGAGTCTAAGACCTACATAATTCTTTAGGAAATCCAAAAGGTTGCTTAAAACTATAATTTATTTGGCAGGTTGTTTGGAGAGTTTTTGCAAGAAAGAGGGATTAGTCAATTTCAAGGGCTAATTGGAACTAGGCCTAATTTGGCTTCTTCGAGACAAAACCTTGAAATTGATAAGTAAGAAGTCTAAAGATCTTTCTAAATGGACTCAATTGAAATCAAATGGAATTACCTCATTTTGATGGACGACCCTACAATGAAGGATGAAGTTTGTGAGGAAGCTGCACTTAGAGCTCTCTAAGTGTGTGTGGAGAAGAGTACTAAACTAGAGTGTTAGCCTTCTGAGGGTAAGAACAAAGGATCAAACTCTTGGAGAGGAGTTTGGGATTCATATTAGTTAATTACCTAAACTAATTAGGGACCTAGGAGGACTGGGTTCCTATAAGAGACAAGATAGGTCTCTTGGGAAGTAGTGCAAGCACCCCTAGGAACACTCACACCATAATGCCTTTTCATTTTATTTGCTGAGGTTCTTCAATTTATATCCAACAATGTCAAAACCTAAAAAAAGGGTTTGTCATTTGAAGAATTAGTGGTTGATCTAGGTGAAGGTATGGGAAATAGTGATCAAAATGAATAAATGGGTGTGGAAGATAGCATTCATACCAAAAAATTGGCAATGATTTACTTGCAGGAAGGCAACCTATTATAGTATATGGAGGGTATGGTGAAGCACAATGAGGTTATATTGATGTAGTTCTTCCAGACTTGGAAGGATGGGAAGGGGACTATCAATAGCACAAGCTTCAATATTTTGGAGGAAACCATTGCGAGGGCTAGTGAATTTTCTATGGAAGGAAATAACTAGTGGAGGCATGCCAAGGTCAATGAGGACGCTAGCCTATGAAAATTCTTCAAAGGCAAGGAGGAACCTAAGAGAATGTGTGGAGTGTTTTCTTGGGAACCCTTCCTAAGCCTTGATATGCCATCTACTATGCTATCATGTGATACATCACCTTGGAGGACCATTTTTAGGTGCTATAATACTACCATTTCTCCATCCTAAATCATTTTAGGACTCTGGACCACATCTCCTTCCTATTTTTGTTATTGCATTTGCTAGAGGGTTGTATTTTTAAGACTAGGATGAAACACGAGGGGAAAACCTTCTACCTCATCCACCAAGGGTTGATGAATAAAATTTATACCCAACATATTCCCCTAGCCATAAGAAGTTCAAGAAAACCCCTACCCCAGATGTCAAAATTTACCCTAAGGTTAAAATAAGCCTAATAGAGTCAGATTCAGACACTAGGAAGGGTAAGGAAAGTACTAGGAGGTCCAAAAAATGTCTCTAGATGTAAAAACTTAAGTCCCCCCGCATGCATGATTCCAACTCTGACTCCTCCAAAAGTGATACCAAACCTGCTAAAAAGAAGAGAATTCTTTAGGACAAAAAACTTGTGCCTAGCCCTATAAGCCCCTATTGGAAGATTGTCAAGATTTTTGGAAGATTGGAGTGATTGGTGTGATGATAATATGCTACATTGATGACTGAGTTTGTCATTGATGTTAGCATAGCATGTTTGATGTCTTCTGTGGTATCTAATAGAAGAACAATGGAAAGATTAAGTTGGTATGAATGGCTAGTTGAGCGTGATAACCACCCAAGGTTATGGAAGATAATTTGGAGAATCAAGTATATGTAGTTAACATCAAAAGTAGAAATAATAAATCTAGAAGAAGTTATGTAAGTTTTGGTAATGTCTATTCTGAGATAGAGTTTATAGAGGCATGTTCTGGTAAACTTGTTATATCTCTTAGAAGAGTTAATATCTTGAGGATCAAGATTGAGGACATGGAGAAGACATGATGGTGATGCGTGGCTAAGCATGCTCATCAAAATATTGCATGTATGAAAAGTTATTCAAGTTGCAAGGTGGAAGATTAAGGTTATCACTAAGTGTAATATGTTCTTAGTGAGGTCCTATAATAATTAATTAAGAATGCCTAACAGCTGACTCAAGGAATTATTTTATGGACTCAATATAAAGGAAGGACATTTTCCTTTATCATGATATGGATGAATTCAAATTGTGAATGTTCAAAAAGTAGCAAAGAGTGTGGAATACGAAGTTGAGCAGACAAGTGTGGAAGTGAAGGAAACTTCATTATCGAGGTTTTTCTGAGTGATCCAAGGTTTGGTATTTGGATCCAAGGTTTGTGACTTGGTCTATAAGGTTTGAAAATGATTGGTCTAGTTGAAAGGATAGAGGAAAGTATAGAGGAAATGGGAACATACCAGTAAATTACTTGTTTAAGCAGTGAGCTCTTCTTATAGTTGAAATTATATGTTTTGGCAATGGGTTCTTCTTGCACACATTATACAACAACTCCTAATAGGAACTCATTGTACCAAATTTTGTAATAGACTCCTAATAGGGTCCATCCTCTAACAAGGAATATTTATATTAGTACATCATCTTCCAGACATCATTCCCACTAGGGTTTTCCCTCTGATCAAGGGTTTCCCTAGTCAACATATCTGGTGTAATTGTCTATGTGTATCTTTTTATGGTTTCTATTTACTTTGGTTGATTGGTTAAGTTTTTTTAAAGAAGATAATTGTTATAATTATTGAATAATTTATTCAACCCCCCCTCCCCCCTCTCAATTATCTTGGTGGACTATTGTTTCTAACAATTGGTAGCACAACATTAGGTCCTTGAAGAAAAAGTTTAATAGCTTTAGGAGATCCATGGAAAACATATTAAGAGAAGATAGTCCTACATCTAACATAAGAAATTTTGACACACAAGTTATGGAAATTCTTGGTGAGTTATCAGATTTATGTAAAGAGCATAATATTGAGTTTTTAGATCCTGAATCCTTTTGTTGTATTCAAGGGAACAATAGCACAAGCGAAGATAGATCTAAGATATAAGATGACATAAAGATAAAGGAAGGTATTGATCTACTTACAAGGAGAGAACCTAAATGTATGAAAAAATTTGTGTGTTGGACATGTAAAGAGTTTGATCATTTTTCAAGTAAACGTCCTAAGAGATTGATGAAAGCTAGAAAGGGTCTACTTTCTGATAAAGTAGAGGAATTTAGAGAAAGTATGGAAATATCCTTGAAAGATTGTGTCAATGAGTCTAGATTGGTTAATGAAAAGCATGTATCAGAAGAAACAACTTTGGTGACTGTTATTGATAGTGCTAATGTAAGAATTGATGAGAAGTTTAGAGTACAAGAAACAATAGTTGATTAAAATTTAGATGATGATGATGTTGTTACTAAGCCAAGGAATGATGAGGTATTTCTTGAGACTAGTAATGATTTATAGAATGAAGGAGGGAAAAGGTAGGAAAAAAGCTAGGAACCTTTAGTAGAGCCAAGAGTTGAGATAACAACTCCTACTTTAGGAAAGAACATGATAAAGAATCACCCATCTGAACAAATCATTAGAAGCAAATACAAAGGTTTGATGACAAGAAGTACAGTGAATGAAGAACTATGCTTGATATCTCAAGTTGAGCCAAAGAATGAAAATGAAGCATGTAAAGATGACTATTAGAAGCAAGCTATGAAAGAGGAATTGGATCAAATAGAAAAGAATGAGACATGGGAATTGGTCCCCAGACTAGCAGATGAGAATGTGATAGGAACTAAATGTGTATTTAGGAAAAAGATGAATGAGCAAGGAGAAGTTGTAGAAAACAAAGCAAGATTGTTATGTAAAGGTTACTCACAACAAGAAGGAATAGACTATGAGGAGACTTATGCTCTAGTGGTTAGAATAGAAGCTATAAGATTATTCTTAGCCTATGCAACATTGAAGAAACTCAAAGTATATCAGATGGATGTCAAGTTAGCATTTCTAAATGGAGAACTTGAAGAAGAGGTATACATTGAGTAGCCTGAAGGATGTCCTTTGATAGATGACAAGGACATGATATGCAGATGGAGGAAAGCATTGTATGGATTGAAGCAAGCACCCATAACCTGGTATGTGAGGTTGGACAAGCATTTGACAAAGCTTGGATATAACAAAGGTATGGCAGATAGTAATCTATATTGGAAAGAAACTGATGATAATTTGATAATTTTGGTAATATTTGTTGATGATATCATATTTGGAGGAAATGATGAAGAAAGTTAGAAGTTTGTAGAAGAGATGAAGTAAGAATTTGAAATGAGTATGATAGGAGAGATGAAATATTTCCTAGGATTGCAAATTGTATAGAATAAAGAAGGAATCTTTATTTCTTAGACTAAATGCTTGAAGGACTTACTAAAAAGGTTTGGTTTAAAAACATGCAAACCCATTGGAACATCTATGGTAACTCTACACAAGTTATCTACTAAGGATGGGACAACTACTGTTGAGCAGAAGAAGTACAGATCTATGATTGGAGGATTGCAATATCTGATTCATGAAAGGCTAAATATAGAAAATGTAGTTGGAATTGTTGCAAGATTCTAGGGTGATTCCAAAGAAGCACATTATGTAGTAGTGAAAAGGATATTTAATATCTGAAAGGAACTTCAAAGTTTACATTATGGTATGAAAAATCTAATGATTTTACTCTAAGTGCTTATACTGATGCAGATTGGGTAGGCAATATGGATGATAAAAAGAGCACTAGTAGAGGAGATTTCTTTCTTGGAGGAAGATTGGTTTCTTGGTTAAGCAAGAAGCAAGATTGTACATCTCAAAGTATAGGAGAAGTAGAGTATGTTGTAGCAACAAATAATTGCAATCAAGTTATTTGGATGAAGCAGATGCTGAAGGATATAAGGATAGAGACTAGTGAACCTATTGTCATTCATTGTGACAACACAAGCATAGTAAATATGTAGAAGTACCTACAAATCCAATATTGAATTCAAGGACTAAGAACATTTCTATTAAGTATCATATGTTGAGAGAAAAAGTTGTAGAAAAGGAAATCAGATTGGAGTAGATTATAGATATATTCACTAAGCCTCTTCCCAAGAGACTTTTGAGTATTTGTGAGGTATGCTTAGGGTTATGCTCCTTCGTACATTAGAGTAAGAAGATGCAAGAGTGCATCAGTCTAGGGTAACAGAGCACCATTGTTTTTCTGGACTGGATGCTAATGCTTCCTCTATGGGGGAGTATCTATGATGGACAGAATCATCTATGACTCTTGTTGATGTTGTTTTGAATAGTGTCTCTTAATACTAGAGCTAAGTAAGTATCAGTTGTTGAAAAGTTTGATGCAGAGATGTTAGTTGTAGAAACCTTTGACATTGATGTCAATGGGGGAGAGTTTGGCATGAAAAGCATTATGCTAATAAGGGAGAAGTATTGCAGGAAAACATTATGCTAAAGAAGAGAAGTTTGGCATGAATTTGTAATGATAGTTTGGTATAGAGTACATTAAGTTATATCAATGGGGGAGTATTATTGATGAAGAGGATTTGAAGATTGTTTATCTTTTGTTGGTATTCTTATAAATAGATGGTTTTCATCTATGTTGCCATCAATGCCAAAGGAGGAGAATTTTGGAAGATTGGTAAGATTGTTGGAAGATTGGAGAGATTGGTTTGATGATGATATGTTACATTCATGACTTAATTTTTCATTGATGTCAACATAGCCTGTTTGATGTCTTCTATGGTAACTTACAAAAGAACAACAGAAAGATTAAGTTGGTACAAATAGCTAGTTGAGCATGATAACCACCCAAGGTTATGGGAGATACTTTGGAGTATCTGGTATATGCAGTTAATGTCAAAATTAGAAAGGATAAGTCTAGAATAAGTTATGCAAGTTTTGGTGATGTCTATTCTGAGATAGATTTTATAGCGGCATGTTCTCGTAAACTTGTTATATCTCTTAGTAGAGTTGATATCTTGAGGATTGAGGTTGAGGACATGAAGAATACATGTTTTTGATGATGTAGCTAATCTCACTCATCATAATATTGCATGTATGGAATGTTATTCAAGTTGCAAGGCAGAAGATTGAGGTTATCGCTAAGTATAATGTGTTCTTAGTGAGGTCCTATAATAATTAATTAAGGACTAATAGTTGACTCAAAGAATTATTTTATGGCCTCGATATAAAGGAAGGAAATTTTCCTTTATCATGATATGGATGAATGTAAATTGTGAATGTTTGGAAAGCAGTAGAGAGTGTGGAATGCAAAGTTGAGTAGAGCAGTGTGGAAGTGAAGGAAATTTCATTACCAAGGTTTTGTTGAGTGATTAAGGGTTTGGTATTTGGATCTGAGGTTCATGACCTGGTCTACAAGGTTTGATAGTGATTGGTCTAGTTGATAGGACAAAGGAAAGAAGAAGATACTAGTAAATTACTTGTTTGAGCAGTGAACTCTTCTTGTAGTTGAAATTGCATGTTTGGGTAGTGGGCTCTTCTTGTGTACATTATACCACAACTCCTAACAAGTTTGGCACAACTCCTAACAAGGTTAGAATCTCCTAACAGGAGTTCAAAGTCTCCTAATAGGGACTCATTATACTAAATGTTGTAATAGATTCCTAACAGGGTCCATCCTCTAACAAGGAATATTTATATTAGTACATAGTCTTGTGGGCATCATTCCGACCAAGATTTTCCCTCTAATCAAGGGTTTCCCTAGTCAACATATCTGGTGTAATTATCTATGTGTATCTTTGTATGGCTTTTTTTTACTTTGGTTGAATGGTTAAGTTTGTTTGAAGAAGATAATTTTTATAATTGATGGATAACTGATTCACACCCCCCCCCCCCCCTCTTAGTTCTCTTGGTGGACTATTGTTTCTAACAACCCCTCCTATGTCTCTAACATGCTGAAGGCTACCCTAGCTAGAAGTGGGAGGGGGGAGATATTAATTCATCAAGGAAAGAAACCCCCAAAGGTGTTGGGAATGAAGGAAAGCATAGCCATAACAAGATGAGACTAGAAAGGCTGGAGAATTCCATGAGGGACATGGTTGACAACCAAACTACTATCTGTCAGAGGTTCAAAACCTTGGTGGATTTTTCCACCAAGGTCATGCACTTCATGGCCACCACCCTTTTTTTTCTATAGGTGTAAAAAGAGGAGAAGGACCTAAGAAAAGTCACTGAGGCCACTCGATCCATCTATAGGTTCCTAGCTAAGGATTGGTTAGAGACCATCCTAGAAAAAATGGTTAAAGAAAAAGGGGAGGATGGGGACAAGGATGTTCCTAAGAAGGATGACAATCATGGGTTGGAAAATGATAGCTAGCCCTACATGTCTTTTTCTTATTTTTGTTTTGTTTATGATTATGTCTATGAACTTGGTACCTAATGAGGTCTTTATGTTTATGTCAATTAAGGGGACTTATAACAGCAATTTTTTTAAGGGATGTTGTATTATTTTATAATCTATTATGCATATTAGTTGAAACATTAATAGTACTATTAAGCTGACTATGGGCATATATTGTTTTATGAAGTTTAATGTTGGTATTGGTTAGTTAATTGGGAGGTTACCTCCGGCTGGTTCATAAGCCTTTTTGTACTTCGGGGTCAGCCCCCCATCTTGTTGGCTTCTATCAATTAATTCAAAAATAGGCTACATTACATATTTTCATAATTATATAACACTACCAACTCATAGGACTCTTTACAACTTCTCATACTTGCAACCTCAAACTTTGCACAATCTTTGACATCATCATCATCATGTCTTCTATCTCTATCTAATTGTGATTAACTAGATTCTCTTGAGCTATTAGGAGATATAATACAATTAACAACAATTACTTCTTAGGAACTCTATTGGTATACTATCTTTTGTAAATCTTGAATAACTCTCATTAGTCTTTGAATTTATGTGTGTGCTTAGCAACATCATTAGGACTATCTATAGAACATATCACAAAATGTGCTTTACCCCATCTTCAATCCTTGAGTCGTTCAATATTAATTTCTTTTTATTACTCTACTAATCTTCTTATTATGTTGACATCAATGACAAACATAGTCATGACATCAATCTGTCCAATATTCTAAGATACTCCCCCATAAGAATATCATCAACACTCATCATAACATCATCATCAAAATTTTGATATATGACACTAGTGTCCCTATATATTCTAATACTTTTAGAATTCCCATCTCAACTAAGTATCTCCTTGTCTAAGCCCCTATGATATTTGAAAAACTCCTTCTAGTGAATAATCCACTAATACAAAGATTCTTGGGATAGCGATGATCTTAAAAATCTAATTGATAAAATATTTAGTAGAGCCAAAAGCTTCCAAAAAATTTCACAAAACTTTCTAGTCAACCCTATCATCAACCTTTTTTCTAACTTTACTAACATGCCTAAAGTGATATTTTGTTACAATGAATGAATGAATTCTTGGGAAATAATGACTCCACCTATAATAGATCTTTCCAAGATAGATGAAGTATTCTCTCTATAGATGATGCAAGTAAGATATTCTTGATTCTATTTGTGATCACTTTGGACATAATTGTATATATTATTTTGGAGATTTAAATATTGGTATAAAGTCCTTTAGCATTGGTTATTTTCTCACTTATCATTTTGGGGGAATGACTTCTAGAGACACATTCTTCACTTCCTTCAACAATATCCCAATATTCCTTGTAGCTTCAAGGGATCCTACCAACTCCTTACCAATAAATTTTGACCATTTATAGAAAAATTATATCAAGAAACCATTTGGGTCTTGGGCCTTATCTAGATGCAATTGAAAATATGCTAATTCCACCTCCTTGTAAGTGGATTTTCAAATTACCTGGCTATTTTTTTTTTGTCTAATAAGATATTAGATATATACAAGGATCTTAGAATGATCCCTTTATTTTTAACTCACTTATTCTAGGCTCCTTCATAAATTGATACAATGTTTTTTAGATAGCCCTTGGATCCCCAAAGCTTATCCCATCCTTAATCTCCAATCTAATGGTGTAGTTTGAATCCATTTTATATTTGGTTTTCTTCGGAGGTATCTCATAATTTTATTGTAGATTTCTAACCATAACTTCCTTGATTTCTATCCCAAATATGTTTCATCTTTTTCTAAGATGTTCTCATATTCCTTAAAATAATATTTCTCCCTCAAATACTTATTATTTGCCATCCCATTCTTGAACATTTCCTCATTTAATTATATCAAGGTCTCTCCAATCTTTCTTTTATGATGTTCTTATTTGTGTTTTATTACATTCCCAAAAAAAAAATCACACCTTTAAATTTTACAATATAACAAAAAAGAACATATCCCACATGTCCTTCCTTCTACCATGTTTCAAATAAAATTATCATATTTTTATCTTCAAACCATGTATTATTTACTTTAAGTGGAATCCTTCAAGGCTTAGAATACAATTTTAGATTCATATCTATAACGTAATAGTATAAACTAAAGTTTGGTAAGATGATCTCTTCAAGATATGTGTAAAAAGTGGAGAGGTCCCTATTGAAGACAAATATATCCAACTTTTATACTATGTTACTAAAAACCAAATCTTATCTTGTTACATGTAAAGTTCCAATACTTGAGTTAAACTTCCGTCAAGCGATTTATGATTACCCATTGTTTAAGATCATTTTGGATTTTTCCTAGTCTAGCACTACCTATTTTTTCATATTTTTGCATACAACTATATTAAAATCCCAAACTAATATCATATATATTTCACTTATTTAGAGCTCATAATATCATCCAACACATTCCTTAAATATCTTTTACTTGACAAGACACTTTACCTATAGACATTGGTATTATTAAATTGAAAATTAGTCTCAAAACACCTTACCTTACCACTCATCCATAACTAACCATTAGATAAAATATTACATATTTTTCTTGTTGCATTCCAACAAATGGATAATCTATTAGAGACCCCTTCTAAGACAAGAAGACATTTATATTGTTTAAAGGCTATGAAGGCTAACACCACTTCTTCCTACAATTATTTTGTTTCTTGAATCAAATCCATACCTTCTCTAGTCAAGTCAATCATATTCTTTACTAGAGAATTCTTGTTAGGGGATTTCAATCAAACCCTAACATTTCAAGGTACGAGCATCATGGATCTTGAGGAAGGGTTCTTCCCTTCCCATTGTCCAATTAAGAAGTTATTTTCTTCTCACAACTTTATCATATTTGGATCTCTTTTTTTATATTGATTTCCTTCTAGCCTCTTTCTTATTGGCAATAGGAACACATTTGTATTGTTTAAAGGCTTTGAAGGCTAACACCACTTCTTCCTACAATTATTGTGTTTCTTGAATCAGATCCATACCTTTTCTAGTCAAGTCAATCCTTTTCTTTACTAGAGAATTCTTGTCAGGGGAATTCAATTAGACCCTAACATGTCAAGGTACAAGCATCATGGAACTTGAGGAAGGGATCTTCCCTTCCCATTGTCTAATTAAGAATTTATTTGTTTCTCACAACTTTATCATATTTGGATCTTATTTTTTCTATTGGTTTCCTTATAGCCTCTTTCTTGTTGGCAACCTTTTCACAATCCATCTTTACCTTGTTAGTGTTAGAATTAGGATCTCTACAAATGTAATAACATTGTGATAATTCTATGTGTTTCAATTACAGATTTCCAATATATATATATAACCATAGAGACATGTCTCTTTACAAGACATGCCTCTTGAAGATATATTTATATATCTTGTGTTCCTATATACAATAGACCCTAATGTCCATCACAGTGATAGAGGTACATATTCAATTTTTATTGAAAATTAATTATGTAATTATTCATAAAATTTGGTATCTTAAACTACGATTGGTGTAACCTTTATGTGATCATTTTTTAGTATGGAGAACATCATGGTAATGGAGTCTTGGTGATGTTAGCATTGAGTATGTTGAGGTTGGGGCTGAACATAATGTGGTGGATGATGTGGCACTATCAAGTAAAGAAAAATCCCTGTTATGTTCTTTAAATTAATGAAATACTTATAACATTAAAAAAAGAAGAATTAAACCCATTTATTTCTTATTACAAGGGTGTGTCAGCCTTATGCTTGAAAAAAGAAGAGGAAGCCTCATGTTATAAGATTAGAACCACAAGGGCCATAGGAAAATGTCGAAGATAGTCATGATGTGCCTATAAGCCTTTATGCCAAAGATAGTCATGATGTGCCTATTAGCCTTCATAATCATGAGTAGGATCTGTGTCAGGAGTATAAGGATGTAGTGAAATGTCATTCATATTGTTATCATTGGTCAAAATTAACATCAAATAAATTATTTCTAATGAAGTTCACAATTTTAGTTATTATTGATTAGGCCTATTTACCTTTGTGTGAACCAATGCACCAAAATATTCTACATTTCTTTGGCCATTGAAATTTGTGTCGTGGTGGGAAACCACTTCTTTATAGCCTTGCTTGAAGCCAATTTGTTTGTCCTCTTCTGTGGGTGCTAGATTAAATTTATATATTATAGAGACAAACAACAATTTATTATTTTCCTTAGCATAAATTGTTGTTTGTCCTCTAGAATAATATATATGTATAGAGATTTATATATGTATATATGTATATATAAATGTGTGTGTGTATATATATATATATATATATTAGAGTATGTCTAAGTAATGATTCCCAATAACCACAGAAGGATTAACTCTTGGACAGTTCAATCTGACAGAAGCTACAACTTAACACTCCCTCTTAGCTCAGGAGGATTGTCATAGGATACATTATCACAATAATCTTAGAATATCATATTAAAGACATCAATATATATTTATCACACTAGATGTTATCCTTTGATAATAGAAGAAGTCTTAATCATATCATAGTTGTGATCTTCCTATTTATAGTAGACATTGCTTCATGAAAAGTATCAGTATAAACATGCCAACAATATCTGATTCTAACAATGATATGTATATCAATTGTTTTCTACCACAACTATGACTTAGATACAATCAAAGCTATCTCAACACTCCCTCTTAAGAGATGATTTAAGTAATACCTTTTGAATCTAAGTCTTCCATGACTTTCGACACAATTCAGGACAACAAATTAATGTAATCTAGTCATAATAATAAACTTAGATATTATGATATCCAACTTAGTTTGAGACAACACTTAAAGAATTAATTATGATATAATTCTATCATGTTTATATATCATACAAAGGGTTAGAAGAGTAAGAATCATGACTCTTCATGATTAAGGCTACATAGATCATTTCTATTCTTTATTCACTAACTAAAAGACTAGTTTATTTAACATCTCCTTAATTAGATAATCTTTTAACAAGATTGATCCATACAAATACATGAGGAGTTCTATTAAAGGTTAAACAAGAAGAATTTTAAGGAGAGTGAACTGCATTAATATTACAGTCAAGATAATAATCTGACTATAATACTAATGCAGAGCATTATATCCAAACTAATTTAATCATGTCTAAGCATATACTTCATCAGATATTAAAACTGATCGAAACTACATTCAACACTCCCTCTTTAGCAATGAGAGTTTGAAACATCTTCATACTACTAGGTATGAGTACCACTCAAATGTGGCTAATAGAATATCCACTAGTAGCTTCAATATATAGAATTGCTAACATCCTTAATACTCCCTCTTAAGCAAAGGGAAATTGAAATAAGTTTGACTTACACAATAAGGTGTAATCATCATTTTCTTTTAAACTAAGAAATAATTTTTTTTTAACAAAAACATAATATATTTTCATGGTGTCCGACTATCACCCAAAAGACCCATGAAGGTTATCAATGTGTCCAGCAAAATCTGGCCCAAAGAACAAAGATAACCCAAACTTTCAAAACAATGGGTTTTCATGGTGTCTGGCTATCACCCAAAAGACCCAAGAAGGTTATCAATGTGTGTGGCAAAATCCAACCCAAAGAAAAAAGATAACACCAAATTCATCCATTGTTTGAAGATAGATCAACTAAAATAAAGTTGTCACTTTATAATAGGATCAAAACACACTAAAGGTCGTCACCTTTCACAAGAAAAGTCGTCACTTTTCACAATACAAGCTTGCAAGCAAAAAATAATTTTATATTCATGAATATATAGTTTAATAAATGTATTTACAACAAGGTCATATCAATTTTACCTCTGAAGTACACAATTTCAACTTTGCAAGAGGCTTGGTAAAAATATCAACACTTTGCTCATCTGTACTAATATAACTCATCCTTGTGATAAATGCACCAGTATCACAAGGTCACATGACATTAAGTCATGGAGCATTTTCTACAAGATTAGATTTATCACTGTATACATATAATCATCAACCATATGATGTTAGTCAATAAGTGCATAAGAAACAATAATCATTAATCATGTCAAGTTTACCTTTGAAGTGATATGATCTACTCCCTCTGAATAAAAATTTGATAGAATCATGTTCTTATTTGCTCCCTCTTAATTTGAAGCAATGTCAGATTTCCTCTTCATAATCTTAATCATAAAGATGTTCACTTCCAGAGCCTGCACAATAATTCTAGTAGCAAACGTACCAACTTTCCTTTTCTGCAAGAACATCTATAAATATAAAGGAAAAAGATCAATGCAATTTAACTCTTATAGTACGTATAAGTTTATAACCGAGAAAGAGAGAGATTATAGTAGATAATTATAATACTCAAGAGTAAGAATTACTTATCTTTCTATGACAGTCCATAAATGTCAAATCATTAAATCTCCTCTCTAAAGATGGTTTCAAGTGGGAATTTGAACATTATTTATTAAATTTACCCCCCACAATGTGAAATTCCAGCCTTTATATCATCAAAAATTTTACGTACTTGGTACTTAGTGTATGATTATGCAAGTTATTTAAGGATCTTTTCATTTTCTTGTGAAGTTCACAAGGTGTGGCCCACTAAAATCATTTTGTTACTCATAAAAAATTTTGAACTTCCTTTGAATATCTTAATCTTTTCAACCTTTAGGTGATAAGTCAATACTTCCTCATGATGTACATAGAAGTAGGCCCATCAAAATCATGAAGTCACACACATTTATTTCTAGACTCCCTCTGATTATAAATCTTTCAAGCTCCAACATTGTCTTAGAAGAAATGTTAGACTCCCTTTTAATAAAGAAGGATACTCATAATCTCAATCATTATGAATATTTGTTTCAAGATCCTCACATTATCCAACTTGATCATCATAAGGTTGATGAATTCTAGACCACAACTTCTTTGGAGCTACTTCATAAGATTGAGTCTCCACAATATGCCTAATGTACCATCCTACTTTTCCTGCAAGATCATCTTTAGATACAAAGGAAAAAAATCAAGGGAAATAGCTCATATAGTACATATAGAATTACAAATAAGAGAGAGAGTACAAGGAGTTAAACTAATATAAGATTACTTATCTACACATGAAGATTGGAACATCTCCTCTCTAAATAAGGTTCAAGTGGGAATGAAACATTGCCTATTTATTCACCCTTCAATGAAAAATTTCCACTCTTCCATCAACATTTTAGGGTGATAGTATCTATTTAGTGATACTTAGTTCTCATGAACAATCATTTCATCTGATGTAATTGTATCTTGAGGAATGTAATGAAGTTTTGTTTCCAAGAATGATCCTTGTAGTTTCCTTGGAGAATATTTCTCACTTTTCACTTTAATATGTATTAGAGTTTGCCTTGATTTTAAGGAGATTGTACTCTTCGAAATACATATTTCCACTATTTGCTCCCTCATTCAAGGTTGCCTCTAATGAAAATGTTAGACTCCCTCTTAATCTCAATCTCATTCTTCCTGCACTAAAATTCTCTGAGAAAAAATAAAAAAATCAAAGCACATATTTCTTATAATATGTATTGAAATTAGAAATAAGAATAATTCTTCATACCAATAATAATTATTTTAATTATATATATATATTCAATCTTCTATATATATTTTACTCTATATTTTCCTTACTAATTTCACCTAAAATGATCACTAAAAATAAATTGAAATAAAAAAAATACTTCTCTCTCTTTTGCATCAAATCATAAACTATCTCAATATGCCTCAAACCAAAGAAATGCCAATATTATCCTGTGGAATCTCTACAAACTCCACCTTTTCTTAATCACCAAGTCCTTCTCTGAATCATATTAATGCCCATCCTTTATTAATTTGTCCACTAATGTGTCATCAGTGTTATATATGTGAATGGAGTTTTATAAATCAAATTTTGTCTTCCTATGCCTTTGATCATAGTACATCATCACCATTCAGCATTATGTATGCTTGTGTTTGTGATTCCTAGTTGGGAATTCATATTGGATAGTCCTTGAGATGGCAGTGGGTCTCTAACACATGGGACATGGTCTTGGTGGTGTTTGTGATTTTTTTGAGAGGATTCTGCCCATTCTTCCATTTTATTTGATGCAACTCTTTGCTCCCCAAATTAAAGATAATGTTTATGAAAGATTTGAAGGAGATCTAAGTCCGTATTCATCCCACACCAGTTAAAAGGTTAACACTTTTCAAGAAGGGATTAACCACGTTGGAGGATTTTGCAAATCTCAATGGTCTCTCATTTTTGTCTTCATAAAAAGTAATGTGCTTCCCAAAAAAACATTAATACCATTAATTTAATTATGGGAATGCTTCTTCCATATGTCATTCCACTTGTACTGAAATGAGGTGCAATGGTCATTTCACATCTTCAACAAAGTCCTATTTTCCATTTGACAATGTCCAGTACATGGAAAAGGAAGTTGGTTGTCATCTTTTACATGTCATTGTTATTCATCAGGAGATGCAAGCTATTCCAACTGAAGGATTTCCCCTATTTCTCATTCGCTAAATTCTCATTTTCTAGCAGTTGGCCACTACGAAAATATAGGGTAGGAATATCCATGTTGAGATATTCGATGACTAATGCCACGTAATCTTTATGTGCTCTGCCCTTCATAATTATTGTTGATTTCTCATAGATAGAGGTTGATGTGGATATTAGAAGGTTGTTGCTTCTCATTCTGTGTATTTCCACGCTATTTCAATTTATTTAGCTATCTTCTATTCTGATTAGTTGGACACGATGGACCACACAAAATTTCCATTAAGTATCTCGCGCATATCTTTCACTCCAGCATGGGGAATCCACTCACAAATCTTATATTCACTTATAAGGTAAATTGGTTTGACATCGATGAACACAACAAATTCAAAAGACCCAACACACATTCAATCACCTCCCAACAAATAATCTTCTAAGCTCTTGTGTTGATTCATTACGGAGGGTTCAGACTGTATCTTCTTAATTCTTTTGCTCAAATAATGGTCTGACCTTATTAAATAAGTTCTTTCAACACTGAAATTGCATGCCTAATCTTCAAGGCCAACCAATATTGAAGTGTTAGAGAAAGAGTGTGAGCGCCCTTTCCTTGTTCATTGCTACCCAAAGTTCTCTCTTATAAACACAACCCTTGTATTTAATTTTTAACGAGTGGTTTCTATTTTCTCTAAATTTGTTGGCCTCACTATATATACCAAAGAAAACCTCTCATTTACGTATATAATGTCTATGGAGTTCTCTCTGCAAGAATACGTTGAATGTTCTCTGGGGATCCAGATAGCAGTAGCAGTACCCATTCATTCTGGAGATTTGGAGTCAAACAATCTCCTCATCTACTGAAATTTGTGGTTGTGCTTATTTCGACCAACTCCCTTTTAATTCATTTCTTATGTGATTCTTAACAATATATCTCTCTTTATCCAAGACCATCTTTTTATTTTCAATCCTTGTTTTATTACATTTGTAGTCTAGCTCTGATACCAAGTTAGATTTAGGGTCTCTGCAAATGTAATAACATTGTGATAATTCTGTGTGTTTCAATTACAGATTTCCAAGATATATAAATATATCTTCAAGAGGCATGTCTTGTGAAGAGACATGTCTCTATGATTATATATATATATATATATATATATATATATATATATATATATATATATATATATATATATATATATATATATATATATATATATAAATTAATCATTAATTAAAACATTATCATATCTATATTATATATAATATATAACCATAGAAGGATTAACTCTAGGATAGTTCAATCCCATAGAAGCTACAACTTAACAGTTAGAAGGGAATTTTTTTATGCCATTTTTTTCATCTTAGTAGTACATCTTCCCCATCCCCCCTCAGATAACTCACAATCATGTCTTACCAAAGTATTTACTTCTATAATATTCTTAATCAACTCTCTTTCTATTTCTGAAATTTGTCATCAGGTAGTATAGAGGTTCTGATGATTCTTGTTAATTCATTCAAATACTCTATTTCCTCATTAGATATTTTTAACTCAAATAAATCTTTCCATGTTTCCCCTTTCAAATAATCTATCTTTATCTCTCTATGTTCTTAGAATTATGAGACTGTCACCCAGAGATCTTAGGGGACTTATCTTTCCCTTTTTCGTACTCTCCACTAATAGGGAAATAGAATATCACAACCATTCACATTTAAGGGTTAAAAATGAGAAAAAGGGGGAAAATATATTACTAAAATATGGGCAAGGAGATTTTTTAGGGAGGGATATGAGAAAGAGGGTTTATATAGGAAAAAGGGCACATCACGTATCAAATAGGTATTTTAGGGAGTCAACAAAGAAATGAGTCCAAGGATTTGTTTTTAAAATGGGGGGATTCTTGGTATGTCATATGCAAGTGGTATGATATAGGTTCACAAATAGAATCTAATCTGCCTTGTTCTATTTCACTTTTGTGCTTCCTTTTTACACCTTACCCTAGGGCTACTTTATTTATTTATTTCTCATATCTCTTTGCATAAGGATTCTTTTTGTCCTTCTTGAGATGACCTTATACTTTTCCAAATCTTCTATCTTCTTTACTATTTGACTCTATCATTCCCACACCAATTCTCTAATTTATCCTAGTTTTTAAATTGGCAACATTCATCTCCCATGATCTTAGTCTCCTCTCCTCTAATACTTTAGAGACATAAGGGAATTTCATGCTTATTTCATATTCCCTATCTTGGCCTCCTTACCTACATGATAGATTAATGTTAAGATTAGGTTTACTTGAACTTCTTGTGGCAAGATTAATTTCCTTACCACTTACATTCAAGCAACTTCCAATATAACTTTCTTGCAATGTGACTATCCAAGTTGTATCCACTTTAACGTGTTGCAACCAACTTCATTTATCTATTAGAAGTTTTATATTAAATCTAGATATTTGTGAGTTGTGTCTAGGTCAACCATTATTTTCACTATCTCCAATCTTCCAAAGGAATTTTTTCTTGAAAACCTATACAAGTTCCTAGGATTTCCTAATCTTAAAAAAAAAAATTGACCACATATTATCTAGTTTGATCCAGTGAGGCTATTTATTGTGCTTATTCTAGGTAGGGTTAAAATTGAGTTCCACGTTTCATTTGTAGAAACAAAAGCCTCCAAAAACATAATGGCTTCCTTAATAGGATATGTTTTTTGTGGTATTATGATATCTGTAATACAAATGGGGAAAAAAATTATTGGATTAGGGGATTTAGCGCATACCCACCGTTCAAATGATTCAACAAACTAGTCAATGGTCTTCTCCTTTGACACCTCCTTTCATGTCCATTTGCAAAAAAATCCTATAATTATTGAAATGCTCCCATGTTCTCTTCATATATGAGTGAGGAACTTCATTACCTTGCTTCTCCGTTTAGGGAGAGAAACAAGTTTTGATTCTTGCAAATGTGGCTTCTTGATCTAGGTTTGACTATATTTTTTATTACACCATTTGTTCTTCCTTTTAAAATGTGGTTACCTTGAAACTACTAGATTTTATTGCGTCGTGTTGGGGTTTCAAATGTTCTTCTAGTCATTTCCCTACACAACCACTCCCATGTTTCGCTTGTAATGGAAATTGATATGAGCTCCTCACTGATGTATTTTTCCAAGTAAGATTTCATTCATTCTATTGCATATCCATGGATTTGAATCCTTGAAAATGTTTGGATTTAATTATATTTGAACTTAACACACAATTTCAATTAATCTTAACAAATATCAATATTAAATAAATAACAAATAATCAAAACTTAATTAATAAAAGAAAAATTAAATTATTTTTCTATGAGATAATTTTAAATTATTTATTATATGTTTATTTTAAATATGAAACAATTCAAATATAATATTTCTAATTTATTTAAAATAATTATATATTGTTTGATATTTTAAATGTACCTACACATAGAAATACTTATTCCTTTCTAGTTTTGTCAAATATTATTTTGTTATTGTTGCATCATAGGTATCGACCACCTTACCTTGAAGAAGTCAAGTAAGTCAAGTACGTCCCCCAATTTTATATGTATCTATTAAATATCTAAGTTAATGTTTTTAAGTTATAACACATTTTTTTAAAAAAATTACAATATAATTACATTCTATAGAAATCTTGTCCAATTTTTTGTGTTTATAATTAGGATACACACAAATTCAAAAATAGTCCATATAGTTCATAGATCTAAACAAGTATTCATTTAAAAAAAAGTTAAACTTAATAAATAATCAAAACTTAATTAATAAAAAATAAAAATAAAATTTAAAATGTTTTGGTGAGATAATATGAAACTACTTATTAAATGTTTATTTAAAATATGAAACAATTCAAATTTAATATTTCAAATTTAACATAGAAATATTATTAATTTAGAGTGAGAGAGATTTCTTTAAATGAAAATAAAATTGTGAGTTGAGAACTTTAATTTATTAACTTATATGAAAATTTTATATAAATATATTATTTATTAAAATATAAACAAAATACATTGAAAAATATAAAAGTCTAGGAATAACACTTTTAAAAAAGAATATATACTTATTTTCATATGTCTTACTTGTAATTTGTTCTTTGCTAATATATTATAGAGACATCTTCATTTAAAAAAAAATAAAAAAATAAAAAAATAAGAAAATTTAAATTTAAATTATAACAATATATTTAGAAGATATTTTCCTTTTTTATATCTATTATTACAATTTTAAATTAAAACTAACAATAGTAATAACTTTTGTATATAAATAATTATAAAATTCAAACTAAATGATTTATCATATACTATTAAAATTAATACTTATTTTACAATTTAAAATATTTGCATTTTATAATAATAAAAAAATTCTAAAATTCTAAAATGCTTAAATACATTATTTTTAAATATTATAAAATATTTTAAACTATTTGTTTCAAAATAAATTGATTATTTAATAAATAGCTACAATTCTATAAATAAATAAATAAAAATTTATTATTGAAACAATATATTTAGAAGATATTTTCCCTTTTGTATATTTTCCTTTTTGACATCTATTATTACAATTTTAAATGAAAAAAAGAGAGTTAAAACTCTTCTATATAAATAATTATAAAATTTAAACTAAAAGATTTATTATATACTATTAAAATTAATACTTATTTTACAATTTAAAATATTTGTATTTTTAAAAATATAAATTGGTTAAATACAATATTTTGAATATTTTAAACTATTTTTTAAAAAAAAAATTGTCAAGTAAACTTTCTTAAATTATCCTCAACAAAATCGTAAGTAATACTTCTTGTTCACTACCAGCAGAAGAAATAATTCTTCTTGTTCACTACCACCAGAAAACTACCAAGTTGGACGACTCACAAAAGCCCACAATCTTTAAATCAAATACACCTGTTGCGAGCTTTATATTGAAGACGATGTGCCATGCATGAAAACTAAATAAAGTTTCATATTATTGTCGGCAAACTATTTATATGACTCGCAGGCAAAGCAATAATTTCACGAGGTATATTTCCATGGCTGAAAGTATAGTTCCCCATCGGAATTCTGCAAAAGAGTATTCAGATTCAAAAATATGGTTTGAATTGCACCATGATATGATAGAGAGAATTTTTAAGACTCTTCCAATTGAATCAATTGCGAGGCTTCGCACAATGAGCAAGGAATGGAAGAATCGTCTCTCTGATAACAATTTCTTTATTTCGAGGAGGGACGAATTCAAAGAGGATCCATGGCTCCTTCTCTTTCTCAACACTCGATCAGATTGTTACCGTTTCAACCTGTCAACAATGACAGCAAAAACTTTTCGTATTAATTATCGTATTGTATGGGGATCGGTGGGAGGATTAGTCTTGTTATCTTGCATTTCATGGAATGAGCTAAATTTGTACAACCCGCTGACCAGAACAGGTATATATATTCCTACTAAGGAGGATTTTTTTCGAGAGGGAAGAGTTGTGCTATTTAATCCAGCAAGAGATACTTTTGTTCAACTTCCCCGGCTGATACGCAGCAAAGAGCATGGGATAATAATAGGAGACATTTTGTGGAAGGGAGAGCAATATCACATAGTAGCCGGGTGCAATAAATTCATAGAGGTTTATGATTGTGTAAAGCGAACATGGGTCACTGTGCAACATGAACTGCAGTCCTGTTGGAGTCTTGGGGATGTGGTTTTCTTTAAGGCCCCGTTTGGTTACGGGAATACCAGGCGCGGAATAGGGTTTTCAGCGCCAAAATTGGGTTATGGAAGAAAACAGTGGCGTTTGGTTCATCAAACGCATAACCCGGTTTCGGGTTTCGTCTGCCAATTTCGCTCGAAAATTGGAAGAAATTTCTTCCAAGAAATAGGTGGAAGTTGAAATGAAAACCAGGTTTTGGGTTTTTATGAATGCGTTTGAATAAATCGTTGGGTCCGTCGAATCCGCCTTAGGTTTTTGGAAGAACAAATTGGGTTTTTTGGAAGACGGTGGTTGTATTGTTTTCGTGCTCTGTTGTGCGAAGGCGAGGGTTTTTGGTTTGCTGCGTTTGTTGGGCTTGTGGGTTTTCTGTGGCCGTGGTTTGCGAGGGTTTCTGGTTTGTGGGTTTTCTGTGGCCGTGGCGTGTGGCTGTGGCATTTTTTGCGATTTCTCTTCTCCACTTTGAACAGTGGCGGCGGTAAACGGTTCTCCTCTCACACCCACCTTTGCATACTGGATTTTTTTAAGTTTTTTTGGTTCATTCAAACGTAACTGTTTGTTTCAAATCTGTTTTTAAAATAGTCAATATATGTGGTAACTGTTTGTTTCAAATCTGTTTTTAAAATAGTCAATATGTGCTCACTAATAAATTCGAGTATAGTGCTGTGAGAGATCAATACCAGTGAAATGAAAAATTAAACTTTGTAACAATTTCTGGGTGTTTGTTTTAAATCTGTTTAGCAAAATAGTCAATATGTGCTCACTAATAAATTCCACTATAGTGCTGTGAGAGATCAATACCAGTGAAATGAACAACCAAACTTTGTAACAATTTCTTGCCAGTAATGAGTTCTAGTATGTTGTTGTGAGAGATGAATGAAATACCATTAAATAGAGCCAAGTCATAAACTTGTGCTCACTAATAAATTCCAGTATAGTGCTGTGAGAGATCAATACCAGTGAAATGAATAACTAAACTTTCTAACTGTTTCTTGCCAGTAATGAGTTCTACTATACTGCTGTGAGAGATGAATGCAATACCATTGAATAGAGTCAAGTCATAAACTATGTATGAATCAACTATGTATAGATCAATGTCAATCATGGCTTTTATCTATACATAATCAATATGTGCTCAATATGTGCTTAATAATGAATTCTAGTGTGTGCTCATGTGATTACCTGTATATATCATAGTGCCAATCAAGCAAAACATGGCAATCATGGCTTTTATCTATACATAGTTGACCTATACGTAGTTTATCATGGTTCAAATTTGTTTAGCAAAACAGTCCAATATATGCTGTAACAGTTTGTTTAGAATCTGTTTGACAAAATAGTCAATATATGCTCACTAATGACTTTCAGTATAGTGTTGTGAGAGATCAATACCAGTGAAATGAACAACTAAACTTTGTAACAGTTTCTTGCCAGTAATGAGTTCTAGTGTACTGATGTGAGAGATGAATGCAATACCATTAAATAGAGCCAAATCATAAACTATGTATAGATCAATGGCAATCATGGCTTTTATCTATACATAATCAATATGTGCTCAATATGTGCTCAATAATGAATTCCAGTATGTGATCATGTGATTACCTGTATATATTATAGTGCCAATCATAATAGCAAAACATGGCAATCATGCTTTTATCTATACATAGTTGACCTATACATAGTTTATCATGGTTCAAATCTGTTTAGCAAAATAGTCCAATGAGTTCCAGTATAGTGATGTGAGAGATCAATGCAATACCATTAATCAAAGTGAATCATGCCAATGAAATGAACAACTAAACTATGGATATATCAAGTATGTATTGATCCATGCAAAATCATTCAACATACTTATGAGGTCATAAACTATGTATAGATAAAAGCCATGATTTCAAACTATGTATAGATCAATGCAGAAAGAAACTCTATTCCTATTGCCAACTATGTTACTTTTCATCTTCTAAAAGACGAGCCTCAATTTCAGCGGACCCGACGATTTATTAAAACACATTCATAAAAGCCCAAATTCAAGTTACAGTTTGTACATGTGTATGTGTACATACATACATGTGTGTGTATGTACGTACACACATACATACTTGTGTGTGTACGTACATGCATGCATACATACATGTGTGTGTCTACGTACATGCATGCATACATGTGTGTGTGTGTACGTACATACGTGCATACATACATACATACATTCATGTGTGTGTGTGTACATACACACATACATACATGTGTGTGTACGTACGTACATGCATACATACATGTGTGTGTGTGTACGTACATACATGCATACATACATGTGTGTGCACATACATATATACATACATGTGTGTATACATATAGACAAATGGAATCAATATTATGCTTTCATTGGTATAGATAGATTACATGGAGTATAATGACACATTGTAATTTGTTCTTTATGGGCTTATGATCCTCGGTAGTTGGTACTCCTTGTTGTATTTGAATAAATAATTGACTTCTTAATGCAATGAGGCTAGCAAATAATCATGTTGTATCTCGATAGGTGATAGTTGATATTTCATAACTGATAGTGTTTAAATTGTCCACATTTCAGGTCACTAATGGATCCTATGGAGAGTATAGAGGTCCAAGGAAGCATAGTTAGGAAGACCACATACACCCGCATTCTCACAATTCTTTTTGCTTTTGTTGGCATAGCCAAAGTACTGGTAGCCCGAGAAGGTAGTCAAATGGGTAAACGAATAAGAAAAGGAAATTTCTTTTGTAGAGACATTATTCATTCGAATGAGTTGGATTGTCATGATCAGATTCGGATGAGTAGGGCAGCCTTCTTTTCTCTAGCTCGTATTTTGAGGCTGAAAGGAAGCTTGAGAGATACGATCCACTTGAAGTTAGAGGAACAACTAGTGATGTTCCTCCACACCCTTGGGCACAATCTAAGGAACCGCAAGATTGTCCATAACTTTGGGCACTCAGGAGAGACAGTCAGTCGGTACTTCCACAAGGTTTTGATGGCTATCTTAGCCCTTCATAGAGATTATTTCATACCACCTAGTCCAGGCACTCCTCCTGAAATTAGTGGGAAGGATCGTTTTGAACCATTCTTCAAGGTAAATCACACATTATTACAAGTTTATTGTCTAGAATGTTGTCCTTATCTTATTATTACTTGAGCATACATTTGATCAGTGTATCATATCCCACAGGATTGCATTGGAGCCATCGACGATACCCATATTCCAGTGCGAGTTGATGTCGACATACAGGGTAAATATCGTGATAGAAAAGGGAACCTATCGCAAAATGTTATGGGTGTCTGCTCCTTTGATTGTAAGTTTCAGTATTGCCTTGCTGGTTGGGAAGGCTCTGCTGCAGATAGCCGTGTTCTAGCCTTAGCTCTATCCAGATCAGATCCACTTGTAGTTCCCCCTGGTAAGCCAAATCACATTTTAATATACTCAAGGTTATGCTAAATGGTTCAAGTATTGACAATATACTTTCTTTATATAGGAAAATATTATCTCGTGGATGCTAGATATCCAAATGCACCTGGATTTCTCGCTCCTTATCGGTGTACACGCTACCACTTGAAAGAGTGGTCAAGAGAAAACCCAATAAACTCTGCACATGAGTTGTTCAACCATCGACACTCCTCTCTTAGAAATGCAGTAGAACGTACATTTGGTATTCTGAAGCAGCGTTTTCCAATCTTAAGACATGCAACGTCTTATGATATCATGACACAATCCTATATTGTTTTAGCATGTTGCATACTTCACAATTTCATTACAATAGAGGATGGCCTTCCATCGGAAGAAGCTATTGAAGAGGAAGATGATCGTGATGGGATAGAGGTGCCACTACTTGAGACATATGGGTTGTCTCAGGAGGATAGAAATGAGTGGGCCCAATTTCGAGAAGATATAGCAAATAGGATGTGGGAAGATTATAGATCTCGAGAATAAATGATTTATTAGAAGGCAATGTGCTTTATATGATTAAATTGATGTATGCATATACAATGATGGTGTTTGATTTCGTTATTCTGATATCAGTCTTTGCTACATTCTAATTAAATAAAAAGAACATTAACTTTCAATTTCACACCTACATTATGTACAAAAATTGTTGATCATATCTGCAATACACAATTCAACTTGAAAGATAGATTACATTGATTTAAATGCAAGAAAGCACAATTATTATACATCTTTGCATTGAGAAAGTACAATAACATGCTTCATAATGGGGCTCATGACTATTTACTTGCCATTGATATCACCATTTTGTCTTACTGGTAGTTTTTTTGATGTTGATGTGTTATCATCAATTATTGCTTAAAATGTGTATCATCTTCAGTTAAATTCTTTCAAGTTTATTAAATGTTAGCCTCATTGCATTAGGATGTATTAAAAAATGATATTTAAAGTTTATCATCTTCAATTTTAAATGAAATACAGCAAGGAGTACCAAATGATGAAGATCATAAGCCCACTAGTAAGAAGAGAACAACGAATTCGTTGAAAATCCTATTTTTCTGATGTTACTGCTTGCTGCATTCTATTTAAATTTAAAGAGCAATAACTTTCAATTTCAGTCGTATGATTACTTTAAATCGTAATACGTTTACCTATTCAATATGTTAGCCTTGTTCCATTATGACGTATTACAAATTGATAGTTAAAGATTTTCTATTTCAAATTTAAATGAAATACAGGAAGGAGTACACAATGGCATATACCGAGCTCATGATGAGCATGGATGGATCTGATCATGTGAAACAGATGTGTTCTCCCATTACTTTGAGTGATATAGATGGATCCCTCGCCGTGAGCAACAAATCTTCTTCTTCAAAGAAGAAAATGTGGACAAAATCGATGGAACGCAAGTTTTTAGACTTGCTCCTTGAACAAGTCCATCTCGGACGGAAAGGTGAAGGTGGGTTTAAAAAAGAGGCATGGACTGCGATAGAGAGGACATTCAATTCAGCGATGAACTCGAATCTGTCACGAGATCATTTTAAGAATAAGTTAAAAACATGGAAAGTAGGATATAAAGTAATGAAGGACTTGAAAAATACAAGTGGGTTAGCTTGGAATGAAGAAACTCAAACTGTGGATGCTGAAGATTCAGTGTGGGATGACCTTTTGAAGGTAGGATCATCTTTGTACTCTTTTCATTGAAGAAATTTTTCCTTCTTATTTTAATAATGAAAAACTTACAACCTAATCCATCTATTAATGCTTATATGTAGAGGAGAGAATTCAAAAATGCAAAAATGTATAAGAGGTCACCTTTCCAATATTTCAATGAGTTGGCTGTAATTGTTGGTAATGACATTGCTGAAGGGTTCGCATCTACAACACCCCTTGATGCTGAAGAAGGGCACCCTATGAACGATGCATTTAATGTGCTTGATGAGGATGATACCAATTGTGGTACACCTCTTGACAGCCAACCAGATATTGATGAAGAGTTATATCATTCCAATCAGTCGAGTGCAAGTGCTAGAGGGACTCCTCCACCATCATCATCAAGGAGGGGAAAGAGGAAGAAGACATCTTTGGTTGCATCATTGGATGTGATATGCGAAACTATGAAGGAACTGAAAGATGGCCTCATTAAGCCTCAGATTGTAAAAGTGGATAAATCTGAAGATGATAATATTTTGACTGCTGCATATATTGCTCTCAAAGCTGTCCCTGAACTGAGTCGAGCAATTTTCGTGAAAGCACATGATACCTTCGTGCTTCAACGTGAAAGAGCCAAAGGGTTCTTGATGATGGATGAGGTGGAGAGAGTGGAGTGGATTGCAATGACATTTGGTACCATTTAGCTATTTCAGCTACTGACTGGATTGCAATGACTTATGCTGCATGATTACTCTATTCAATGGTTTTGCATTAATCTCTAATAGCACTAAACTAAAACTATATTAATCTCACATCACTATATTGGAACTCATTATTGAGCACATTTTGACTATTTAATTAGTGATCTCTCACAACACTATACCGGAAGTCATTAGTGAGCATATATTTACTATTTTGTTAAACAGATTCTAAACAAATTGTTACAGCATGTATTGGACTGTTTTGCTAAATAGATTTGAACCCTGATAAATTATGTATAGATAAAACCTATGATTGTCATTGATCTTCCATGTATCCATACATAGTTTATGTGTTGGCTGTGTTTAATGGTATTGCATTGATTTGTACATAGTTTATGACGTCATAAGTATGTTGAATGATTTTGCATGGATCTATACATACTTGATATATCCATAATTTAGTTGTTCATTTCATTGGCATGATTCACTTTGATTAATGGTATTGCATTGATCTCTCACAGCACTATACTGTAAGTCATTAGTGAGCATATATTTACTATTTTGTTAAACAAATTCTAAAAAAACTGTTACAGCATGTATTGGACTGTTTTGCTAAACAGATTTGAACCATGATAAATTATGTATATGTCAACTATGTATAGATAAAAGCCATGATTGTCATTGATCTTCCATGTATCCATACATAGTTTATGAGTTGGCTGCGTTTAATGGTATTGCATTGATTTGTACATAGTTTATGACGTCATAAGTATGTTGAGTGATTTTGCATGGATCTATACATACTTGATATATCCATAGTTTAGTTGTTCATTTCATTGGCATGATTCACTTTGATTAATGGTATTGCATTGATCTCTCACAACACTATACTGGAAGTCATTAGTGAGCATATATTTACTATTTTGTTAAACAGATTCTAAACAAACTGTTACAGCATATATTGGACTGTTTTGCTAAACAGATTTGAACCATGATAAACTATGTATAGGTCAACTATGTATAGATAAAAGCCATGATTGGCATTGATCTTCCATGTATCCATACATAGTTTATGAGTTGGCTGCGTTTAATGGTATTGCATTGATTTGTACATAGTTTATGACGTCATAAGTATGTTGAGTGATTTTGCATGGATCTATACATACTTGATATATCCATAGTTTAGTTGTTCATTTCATTGGCATGATTCACTTTGATTAATGGTATTGCATTGATCTCTCACAATACTATACTGGGAGTCATTAGTGAGCATATATTTACTATTTTGTTAAATAGATTCTAAACAAACTGTTACAACATGTATTGGATTGTTTTGCTAAACAGATTTGAACCATGATAAACTATGTATATGTCAACTATGTATAGATAAAAGCCATGATTGTCATTGATCTTCCATGTATCCATACATAGTTTATGAGTTGATTGCGTTTAATGGTATTGCATTGATCTGTACATAGTTTATGACATCATAAGTATGTTGAATGATTTTACATGGATCTATACATACTTGATATATCCATAGTTTAGTTGTTCATTTCATTGGCATGATTCACTTTGATTAATGGTATTGCATTGATCTCTCACAACACTATACTGGAAGTCATTAGTGAGCATATATTTACTATTTTGTTAAACAGATTCTAAACAAACTGTTACAGCATATATTGGACTGTTTTGCTAAACAGATTTGAACCATGATAAACTATGTATAGGTCAACTATGTATAGATAAAAGCATAATTGCCATATTTTGCTATTATGATTGGCATTATGATATATACAAGTAATCACGTGAGCACATACTGGAATTCATTATTGAGTACATATTGACTATTTTGCTAAACAAATTTGACACAAACAGCCAGACACTGTTACAAAGTTTAATTGTTCATTTCACTGGTATTGATCTCTCATAGCACCATACTAGAATTTATTAGTGAGCACATATTGACTATTTTGCTAAATAGATTTGAAACAAATAGTTACCACATCTATTGACAATGCTAAGCAAATAGCAGATACAAATAGAACTATGATAAACTATGTATAGGTCAGCTATGTATAGATAAAAGCTAGTGATATACTTGTAAATTTCATTATTGAGCACATATTGAGCACATATTGATTATGTCTAGATAAAAGCCATGATTGCCATTGATCTATACATAGCTTATGAATTGGCTCTATTTATATGGTATTGCATTCATCTCTCACAGCACTATACTAGAACTCATTACTGGCAAGAAACTGTTACAAAGTTTAGTTGTCCATTTCAGTGGTATTGATCTGTCACAGCACTATATTGGCATTCATTAGTGAGCACATATTGACTATTTTGCTAAACAAATTTGAAACAAACAATATGTATGTACACACATGTATGTATGTACGTACATATGTATGTATTATGTGCATATGTATGTACACACATGTATGTACACATGTATACATACTTGATCTATGCATTGCATTGATCTCTCACAACACTATACTGGAACTCATTACTGAGCACATTTTTACTATTTTGCTAAGCATGTATGTATGTATATGCGTATGTATGTATGTACACACATGTATGTACGTATGCATGTATGTATGTGCATATGTATGTACACACATGTATGTACGTATGTATACAAACTTGATCTATGCATAGTTTAGTCATCCATTTTATTGACATGATTGGCATTGGTCAATATGCAGGATAGTTGTTCATTTCATTGGCATTCGCACGATTGGCATGTGAAGTCATTCCAGATAGTTAATTGGCTTTGTGTAATGGTATTGCATTGATCTGTCACAACACTATATTGGAAATCATTACTGAGCACTTTTTTTCTATTTTGCTAAGCATGTATGTATGTATGTGTGTATGTATGTGCGTATGTATGTATGTAGGTGCGTATGTATGTACACATGTATGTACATGTGTATGTATGTATGTATGTGCGTATATATGTATGTCTGTGCATATGTATGTTCACGCATGTATGTACGTATGTATACATACTTGATATATGCATAGTTTAGTCATTCATTTCATTGACATGATTGGCATTGGTCAGTACATAGTTTAGTTGTTCATTTCATTGGCATTCACACGATTGGCATGTGAAATAATTCCAGAGGGTTAGTTGGCTTTGTTTAATGGTATTGCATTGATCTCTCACAACACGTAGTTTATGATCTCGTAAACGTTTGGTATAGTTGTTCATTGCATTGTTAATTAGAGTTATATTTGAACCATACATACGTGGAATACACAAGGAGTGGCAAATGATGAATGCTCAATTGTAGAACTTGAAAGCATATAGAAATGTGATTTGCTAGATGATTGTATAGTTCATGATTCTGTCCTATGTTATATCTATAGTCCTAATTTTCTTGCATATGTTTTTATTTTTTTGTCTTTTTGTCCCTATTTGATTTCCTATGTATGTTTTCGTTGACAAGATTATCAAAAGTATTGAGGATTTTTGGTAGATGATTGTACAGTCATGATTATGTCCCATGTTATATGTATATTCCTAATTTGCTTGGATATTTTTTAAATTTCTTATTTTTTTTTCCACAATTTGGTTTCCTATGTACGTGCTTCTTGACAAGATTGTCAACGGTATTGATAAAGTGTCTTTCTCTTGTATTTTTTTATTGCTCTTGATTTGCTAATATTGCAAGACCACACATGCTGATAAAAAATGAGCTATCGGATGATTGTTTACTGTGTTTGTAAACGATCAATATTTCTGATGCCACTCCTTGGTGTATTCCATTAAAAAAATAATCAGGTTTTAATTTTTCAAGCATGTTTAGTTCATTTATGTAGGATTGACCATCTAACAACACAAACAGTAATGGGAAGATTGAGCAGCATGAGAGGGTTGCCGTCAAATGTGGGGCATAAGGGCATACATCGTGGATTTCTCAGTGTTTTCGTATGTAATGGTGTGTCGTCGAATGTGGGGCATAAAGGCATACATCGTGGATTTCTCAGTGTTTTCGTGTTTAACGGTGTGTTTTCACACCACCATCAAATCATGGATATTGTTCTATCAAGTTAGCAAGTTTTCATATTGTAGTAATTATGTGAAATTCATTATTAGAATTTCATGATGTTAAAATATGATTTATATGATTAATGATTTTCATGATCTTTTTTTTTAAATTGCATGTAAAATCTATGTTGCCAAAATTCCACATTTTTTAAGAGCAATTATTAACAAAGCATCATTTTTCTTGTTAAAGTTATCATCAAATGTTTAATGTATGTGAATGTAAAATGGTATATTTTTTCCTATATAATATTTCACGTAAAATTTAGTTGCATATTTTGTTGAATAATTAACTAACTTAATAAATTTATTAAAAGGGAGAGATACATAGAGGGGCAGAGAGTGCGGGATAAGAAGGGGGGACGGAGGGACAGAGGGAGAGAGTGAGAGAGAGAGAGAGGAGCTTGTGTGTTCCTGCATCTGTAGAAAGGTGTCTGTTGATGTGTGTTTTATGACTCACCAAACAGTAGAATGAAATACTGAAATATCTTATCCTCTCTTGAATATATATCTGTCTATGACCTCATCAAGATCTTCAAATGTCTCCTCCCCAATTGAAAGTATTTTCCAAGTCGAAGATAGCTAGCAAAATCCTTTTGGTCTTTTCCTCCCTCCACAATATCCTTGTGTGCATAAACTCCATTGAAAATGTTCAGTGTTAGAATCAAGTGAGTAGGCCCTTTCAAGCATGGACGAATAATACTCTCCCCTGGCTCTTTATCTGTTAGGAACTTAATGGTTTTATTCTCTTGTTCACTTCGTGAAATGGAATCCTCTTCCGCAAAATATGGATCCTTAACCTCCTTATCCTTATCCTATGCACCCTGATAGTTATCATTCTTTAGTGGACTCTCTTTGCAAGTTAACTCAACTATGTACTTCACTTTTGTCATAGTTTTCACCCAACAGGTAAGGATGCTGCCTTCTGCAATTTTTTCTGAAGGATCTATATCTAGATCATCAGAAAGCTCCTCTTTCAATATTATTCATGTCAAGCTTGATTCCAGATCACAAATTATACGATGATTTTGGACTCTGCGGGGACAATTTTTTCCATTAACAGGGTCTCTTCATTTTCTCCAGTCAGCAGATAAAATTCCTCATCCTGGGATGGCTCTTTATATGGTGATCTCAAATCCTGAAATCCATGTAACAATTCACTCTTTATGTCAGCAAGGGTTTTCTGCTTTTTATTGGATGTCCATTGCTCCACACTTCTAGCATATTCATCAATATCAAGGGCATTTAACAAATCAGGATATTTTTGACATGCTCAACAACCATTTCTTGTGTTTCCTCATCCATATCATCTATATCATGTCTAGCTTCTTCACAATATATGTTCTTAGCCATTTTCTTGGCAAATTCATATGACTTTGGATGAATTCTAGTATCATCCAATGGATCCATAACATGGTTTTCGGATGCTGCTTGTCCATTCCCTCTAACCCTTAAAAAAACCAATAGCATTTATAAAGACAAGTGGCTTCATAGCCTCTACAGTTGGTTGTTGTAACTATTACCTGCTCAACAGCTTCATACTTTTCATCTGGAGTAAGGAAATGTTTCAGTGAATGAAGCTTCAATGATAATATTTCTTTGCCAAGACTATATAATGTTGCAACCATGGCCAATGGATTCTAAAGATACTGACCAAGAGCCACAACACGCCTCACAATCCCTCTCTGTGTCGGCAACTAGTCTTAAGAGATGCGAGAATTCTCATATAGTGTAGGCAATAATTCATCTGCATAAACAACATTTATTGTGTCCAATCCTTCTGCCAAATCACGTGGATGAACACAAACACAGGGAGGGATAGAGAGAGGACACAAACACACATATTTAGCGGCTAAGTCACAAAGTTCAAGTTTCAATTCGAGTTCGACAATTATGAAGTTCGGATGAACTTGACAATAAATTCAATTCGACGATAAATTTGTCTTACACAATTTTTCAAAAATATATAATATATATGATCACAATTTCCAACAATGGGACAAAAAAAACTTTGTACAAATGATTGCATGTATGATTATTTTTTACTTTTCTTTGCTAATAAATAGAATTAAAATAAAAAATAATAATCATTTTATTTATTATTGACTAACAAAATAAAACTGTGAATATTCAAGAATAAAAAATAATAATAATGTAGTCTAATTATAAATAAATTAAATCATAAATATTAATACTTTACTCATTTTAATCCTTGTGTTTCACTAATTAAATAAGATTAAAAAATTTTACATCAAATTCCAATTCCAATTAGAAAATGAACAACCAAACGCAACAAAAAGATATTCCTAGTCATATTCTGTTCCAATTCCAATTTCTAAATTGGCAACCAAACGCAGAATATGGATTTGAAAATTCATCTTCCGTGTCAACCAAACGGTCCAACTATCTTCCTAAAATACATAACCAGGTTTTCGAAAACCTGGTTATCAGATAACCTGGTTATGAGGAAAATTCATCTTCCCCAACCAAACGGGGCCTAAGGGCTTATTCTTGTGTCCCGTTAGCAGTTGTGAGGCAATAGTTTTTAGAATTAACGAAGATTACACGTGTCAGATAGTGCATGCACGTTTGCCCGATAGAACTTGTAGATGGATAAAACCCAACTTTGTTGTATATGGATCGAAACTTGTTCTCATAACGCGAGATTTAGAAGAGTTGTGTTTTTGGGAGTTGGAGCATGGCACTACTTTTGACATAACTTCATTAAACATATCTTGGAAGGAGATTGCAAAGATGCCTCAATCGGTGGTGGAGTTTTTGAATTCAGGAAATCTAATATATTTATCTAATTCTTATCTCTCTCCTCACATATTCTTGACATCGGGGAATTATATCTGCGTCTTAAGGGAAGGTAATGGAAAGCTAGCCATCTTTAATAAGGAGGAAAGATTGTGGAACTGCTGGGGAGTGGATAATATTGATGTGAAATTCACAACTGTTGTTGATGCATGTGAATTTGATCCAAGGCCCGACATATTATTAAGTAATTTGCAATTATGAGCGCTTGTAGGATCACCTGAGTTAAAAATAATATCATCTGCAAAAATAGAGGAAGGTAAAGGCCAAGCTTCGCAATTGAAGTTATCTTCGGTTTCCTCGGTTAAATAAATTCTACTCAGTGGAGGTTGATAGAAAGTGCTAATTTCTTCATATTCGACGTTCCTTAACTAGTTGTCGATGAGCAATAAAGTCCATGCAAACAGTATTCTTTTTCAATTGAAACTGATCGATTTTCAAACTCCACTGTTTACGCTATCAAAGCTGAAGTTAAAGTTTTTTTTTTATGAATAGTTTATAGTTTTTGATTGCGGTCATATTGTTTATTACGGCTTCGGCCGATTGAACTCATTTGTGAGGTGATCCTATATCCCACGGCCTTTTTTTGAATTGTAATCTTAGTAAATTTTATTAATTGTAAAGGACTATTCATCAAAAAAAAAATTCAGTTAATCAAAGCTAAAGTTAAAATCAGTATATCAAAGGGTATAGTTTTAGGCAAATAGTTAATATCAGATGAATTGTAGTGAAGTTTTTGTCAACGTTGTAATAAATTCGAAGATTCTAGATTGCCTAATATGCCTGCACATAGAGAAGAATTCTGGAAAGGCTTCTGTATGGTGTAAAGTAATAAAAAATCTTAGTTTATTTTTTGTTGTGAGCAATCTGCTGTAGCAGAACAGATGGATTTTCTTATTTTTTAATCATATCTTGTTCAGCTTTTACATAAGGTTAATTGTTCAAAAAGGGGTCAAATAATCATAATGAGTTACTAATTGCTTTTTGGCGCGAAAGTGGTCGTGATAATTCAGTAGTACACAATAGATTAAAGACGTTAATTAAAAGACAATAACTTATTTTGTCTTAAAGGTATGTTTTAATTAATTATATTATATTTTATTAATTTTTAATTGTTTTGGTTTCAAACCACGACAATACAAAAACTTACTTCACGGGCATTACGACGCGAAACTTCATCTCAACTCATAGATGAAGTACTGCGGCGAAAACTCACCAGCTGGAACTTCAGCCGAACTGCAGCGAAAAATGGCGGAAATGTTGGAGTTCTGGATCAGCACCAAGAATAATGACAGAAATGGAAATTATCAGCGGCACTACAGTGGCCAAAAATTATTTTGATCAATTTAAATGCAAAAACCCTATACGGTGTTTTGATCAGTTTAAATGTACTAGCAGGGATCTGGTCTCTTGCCCTTGTGCTTTGCATTTTGTCATTTCCATGCCCAGGAATCAGGTGTATTGCCCCGTTGCTTTACATTTCATCATCTCCACGCCTAGGTATCTGGTTTCTTGCCACTGTGCTTTGCGTTTCGTTATCTACGTGCTCTTCATATCAGGTATCATAGCCAGTGCTTGCACAAAAATATTTTGTATTTGACATTTATTTTCAGGGTTCTCATTTGCCCTCTCATATCTTTAAGACTGATTTCTTCATCAACAATATTCAGTCTTTTTCCACAGAGTCCAGCTAAGAACATGGTGAATGATATTGCAGAAGCAGATTAATGAAGTTTGGGGAACAGAGGAGGCTGCATTGTTAGGGCTTCAGACATTGAAAATAAACAGTGCATTGTGTAAGTACGCTTCTCATAAAATACCTCATAGATATATTATAAATTAGATAGGGTTTCTGAATGAACGGCTATCCATGTGCAATTATTATGGCTTTTTTGTATGAGTTTATGATTTCCCATTTGATCTAGTGGCCTTTAGATAATTAGGGGGCAGTTTATCTTTTTTTTTAATGAAAATGGTTATCTAATTATTATAAGAGGAAAAAAGTAAGAGCTTCTAGATTTTTCCTTAGTTCTCTGCCGGCTCAAACTCTTAAATCTAGATCTAATTCTGAACACCATGTAAGGGTTGAAGATCATAGGATTTGAATACAATAAATTATAACCAGAAATTCAACTCCAGACTGCTTTAGAAAAATATACCTCCTTGCCTGTGCTCACCCTAGCCATGCTATATCGTTGACTAAGATTTAAAACTATTCAAATCCTACATCTTAGAGTCTGATAAGGTTACATTGAGTTTAATTTTCAAACGCATGTATGCTGGTACCGAAAAACTCATTTTCATTGCTCGGCACAAACCTTACCAAAGATGGTTTTTCTGATGCATTTACTCTAGTTTCTGTAGCCATCTGGAGGCTCTCCAAATTCTATTTTATTCCCTTCAGCTTTTAGGATTTCAACTATATTTGTTTAAAAGATGTTTCCTTTTCTTAGATGCAGGGATGCAACATGTTTCCTACAATAAAAGTATTTACCTCTTTTTTGACTCCAATCCAGTTTAACCCTGGTGTTTTCTTGACCTTTCTATCCGTCATCACTCTCTGGACTCTTTTGAAACCATCCCACCTTCCAACAAATGCATAAATGTTTGACAACAGCACATAGTGTGCAGGATTCTCAGGCTCCATTTAAAAAATGTGCTCTGCTGAAATTTCTCCTACTTCAACATTGAAATGGATTTGACAAGCCCCAAGTAATGGCCCCCATACAATAGCATCCGCTTTCTTTGGCATCATTTGAATTATGTCCCAAGCCTCATTGAGATGGGAAATACTTGAAGAAGATCAACCATGCAAGTGTAATACTCCACTAAAGGTTTGATGTGGTAGTCCTTCCTCTTGCAATGAAAGAAATGCCAACTAGACCCACATGCCATCAAGCACACACAACCCCAATAAAGTTAATATGATCAGGTTCCGTGCTGAATGGTCCATATGTTCAAAGAGATGAAGAGTATCAAAGGTTGAACCATGCATGGGACAATGTACAATCGTAGAATTTCATGACACAACATCCCGTTTAGTCATTTTATCAAACAACTTACTTGCATCCTTTATGCTCCCACATTTAGCATATACATGTCTAGGAGGGAATTCCCCGCAAAGACATCAGATAGAAAACCACTCCTAATTATGTCTTCATGAACCTCTCTACCTTCTCACAGAGCTGTTAATTTGGCACAACCTAGGAGAAGACTGGTAAGAGTCACATAATTTGCCTTCACACTTGTAGATTGCATTTATCAATCAAGGGCCCAGAGTAGATTAACATTTTTCTTTCACTATTATCCAAATAAATATTTTCTAATGATGTTCGAATAAAATGTCTAAATGGATTTGATCTAGAAGTTATGGATCAATTTAGCCTTTAAGCTTACCATTGTTTGTAAGATTTTCTCTAGGATGTAGGTTTTTTTCATGTCTGGACTCATCTATGACATCTATTATGTTTTACTTTGAGAAGATGCTCTTGGCCCTGCAACTTTGTGATTTAATTTGATAATATACTACTGTGCAGTCCCTATGACCAATTTTTGGCATTGAGAGGGATCAATCTTTACATCAAATGAAACTATTAGTATTTGTCATTGTTATCCATTAACTGACACTAGCAACACTCCTAATAGGAATAATAAAATCCAACTTCATCCAATTGTGGCCCTGATGAAACCAAGGTGACTATAGTTATTAAATTTGAAAGAGTTTGATAGTAACTCATTAAAAATGAAATTTCCTTACCCTCTTGGCATTTTTCTTTGCAGATCTGGATGTTACCTGTTTAGCAAGTTATCTTGCTTGTAAAAATTCAATAGTCTTATTTGCAGTATCTTCACAATATGGTTGAGACCTACACAATGTCAATGTTTACATTTTAGATCTATCAGTCTCAAAAATATTGTAACAGGAATATTAATTTAGTGTGCCTGAACACTAGTCCTTGTGGTAAATAGCAGCGACTAGAAATGATTTGTCATTAATGCCACTGGGCTAATAATGCAATTGTACACAATATTCATCAATAGAACTATGTGCTAAATATACCCAATTGCTAAATTCACAAGTTCAATACCGTAGATTATATGACTCTATTAAGCCATGGTTTTCTCAAAATTATAGAAGAGAATGACAAATTAGAATAGGAAAGTTTCTCCTCCCCTTAATGAAAAGACCCTTCTCCTCGTTTATTGTTTAATTTGGAAGTTCTAGAATTGTGATGGCAAAGGCAAAGATGAAACCAAACAGTACGCTCCATCCAGCTGTGAAACGTGTTGTAGCTCTAAAGAAAGTGTGTCAAAATCGTAAACAACTTTTTGAGAAATCCTGGAGTGGTTCTTCAAAGCCATCTCCTCATCTGGTTTGTTATTTGGTTTGTAAGTTCAGTTTTTTTTTATGGCAAAGGCAAAGATGCACGTGAACAGAATGCTCCATCCAGCTGTTACAATTGTTGTAACTCCCAAAAAATCATGTGTAAATCCAAAATAACTCCTTAAAACATCCTTAACTGGTTCTTCTACGCCATCTATTCTTTTCAATAGAGTCATGATGTCTCTGAATTGCGATGCTATAAACCCATACAAAATCCATGCAACTGGGGATGCCCAGTAGTACCATCTCCACCACACTGGAATTTTCTACAATATGAACAACAAAGATCCAGTCGAGAAACTTTACTTTGTTTGAAGAAAAATGTATCCACTTTCTATTGATACTTATATTGCTAGGAATTATGAATCCAGAAAAAAAAACATCTAGATTCCATAGAACCTCGATGACACAATTGCGGTTATATTCTCATTAGGAGTTAGAGATCCCATAGAATGTGTAGTAAAAGAATGTAAAGAACATGAAAAACAAAATCTAGAAGAATTTCACTGTCTACCACTCAAAGTCAATCATTGCAGACACCGATATGCCATATAATACTGCTTGAACAAATACATAGGGTATCTTGATCAACACCTGGTGCACCCAACATTCTGTGAGTTACTAATAGCTTCATCATTAAAAATATAAAACAGTTAAGAAAATTCAGATAACATTATCAAATTTCTAGAATCCATTTGAAGGAAAATTTGTTTTGGGATTAGATTGTGTATGTTTTTCTGTATCGATGTTTTAGATTACATTCTGTTGTCCATCATCAGTGTGAAAGGATGTAAGAATAAAATGATGGTATTGAATAAGTATGATTCGAAACGTTAATGCTAAAAAACATACAAAATCAAATCTAAGAACAAATTTTAAATTCAGATATTACCGTATTAGGAACAGTGACTTGTTTGAGCAGAGGCATAAGGGAGGGTTGAATACATCCCTACTGCCTTTTCTTTGTAGAAGACTATTCTTTCAACATCTATAATAGGCTGAACTGATGAAGCATTGTTCATGCCAATAATAAGACGGCTGCAAACATGGATCCCATTGTATTCGTTACATTCTCTTGCTCTCCCTTGTAGATTATAATACAAGTTTCAAAGTCAAAAGAGATGAAATTGGATATTTAATGTAGATTATGCTCTAAGAAAGCAATCCATTTCGTACGTTTTCTTTGCTAAGTCCCTAGATAATTATCCCAAACATTAGAGTGGTGATTAATGTGAGAAAGAAGCGAATTGCATGGTACTCTAGGTTTCTCCAATATGACCAATTCTGCTTCCATAGGCAAGCCCATGCCTTCGTTAGAAAATTTTGTGATAATTGTGATTTGAAATGAAGATCATTTGACCTTGGAGCTGGTATGCTAAGTTCCTTGATCAGTGCCTTGTTTTGCCTGCATCATGTCAACAGCCACTTATAATCTTTTTTCCAATATATTATTAAAAACTAGAAATATTTTACTATTCCATCCTTGCATTCTCTCATACTAATGATGGGCCACAGAGTGTGATCTGAAATGTTGATGCTAACTAAACACACAATCAAATCCAGAAACAAAAGTATACATTATAAATTCTTATTTAGCTAATCATATAGAACAAGGATAGAGTTCACTAGGGACTCAATAATAAAGTAGCTCTTTTTGATAGAAATATTACATGAATGATAGAAAACAAACTAAGCTTCAGATAAAGACCATCAGATAGGTTTAACTAATCATTTGGTAGTTATTATCTTTTGGTTATTGATTGCAATTTTATTTGTTTCTACTATATCGTCTCATTATTCCGAACATCATCAGCAGGCCTTTTGTTTTTATTTTTTATTTATTTTGGTTTATTGATTGTTTTGTTTAATTTCACCTAATGTTTTTGAAGTATTAGATAGCAGCCAAAAGAGACAGGGGGGCTGATCCCAAGTAACAAAAAAGTTGAAGAATCAGCAGGAGGTAACCTCCCAATTATCTACCCTATGCCATCTTTAAACTTCAAAAAGTAAAATATGTCCATAGCATAATTGACTATACTATCAGTCCTTAATCTAATGTGCATAACAAACTGTAAAATAAACCAGCAGCTTCTAAACAAAACACGACTATCAATTAACATAAAAATAAAAACTAAACCCCTGGGAGGTAGCAAGTTCATAGTATTGAGCATAAAAACCGTAGAGAAAATAACATTAGAACTAGGAGTAGCTGCCCTCTTCCTACCCTTGCTTGGCCTCCTTCTTTTCCTCAAGAACATTCTTGTCCGCATCCTCCCCCTCCACCTTAACCGGTTTATCCAGGATAGTTTTTAGCCAGACCTCTGCTAGAAACCCATAGATGGATCGGGTTGTCTTAGTAGCTTTGCCCAGGTCCTTCTCCTCCTTGTTAACCTACAAGAAGTATAAGGTTGTGGCCGCAGAGTGCTTGACCTTGGTGGAAAACTCCACCAAAGTATCGAATCTCTAGCAAATAATAGTTTGATTGTTAGCTAGGTCCTTCATAGTGATAGGCCAAAACTGGGGCAAATATTATGAAAAAATTAATGATTTATGATGGAATTCGGCTGGTCTATATGTGTCAATGCGAGAGTGTAAGCTTGTGAAAGGTGTTCGAGCAATATGCTGTCAAGGGATGTTAGTTGTGAGATGAGGGATTATGAATGCAACTAGAACACGCAAAATTGTATCTATGGAAAACTAAAGAAATCCTAGCGACAGGAACTGTCACTTCCTGGTGACAGGAACATTAGAAACAGAAACAATCTGTAATAAACATAATGACAACTCTTACGAAATTGTCAACTCAATCTATTTCATATGAAATATTATTATACAATCAAATACGGATATTAAACACATAAACTAATATACTGCGATTAAATCCATACTATGTAATGTCAAGCTAATTAACATACGAATGAAAACTAATTTTAATGCACTTCAAATATAACTAACAGAAAATAATCACCGGGTAACTTTAGAGTGGGCCCTTCCTCCTCAGCTACCTGGTGAAGAAAAATAATAGTTTTACACCTCCGAAATCATGCAAATATGAAACTTATATTTCAGAATAATAATAATAGTCTGTGTGCAATGCTGCGTGTTCTACAGGACTGTACATCCTCAACACTATATCTCGTACTGTTTATATATCTGCAGCCTTAACAACTTATTAACTGCTCTGATATACATTCCATATAAAGAATGGCTATCACATAGCAAATCTATAACAGAATTATGCAGCTTGTAAAGAATAGACAATTTGTTGTATCAGTTCATAAAATAATATTGTCTCCATCCACCATTTTTGAGCCATGGTTTTGATAAAGGTTCAGATGTAACAGAATACAGATATAGAGTAGATGACGTGTATTCTATCCACATCATTCATTAAAATGAATCTCAATTACAATGTCTTTTCCTAAAACCCATTACATAATTGTTAAGTTTTGGGCAAAGATTATTTATGTCCTTTGGCATGCAACTCACCTTCATGTCCTTTCCACACGTACATGCATTTGCATTTAGAATAATTGGAGTGAATGTCATTCGGTGGGTCATAGTTAAATGTGTCTAATCTCAAGTATGGAAAACAATCTGCGCATTGACTTGGTGACCTTCCATCACTTCTATAGCCCGTGACTACCAAATTTCTTGCTCCTCCATTCATTGGATAGGATACTGATCCGCTAATCCATTCATTGGCTCATCATTCCCTCTTGACATGTCTCAATCTCAACATCAATCCTTGTCAGTCATTGATGGTTCTTCCTTATGTATGAGATATTCACAAGTTGATGGACCTTTGTATTATATAACAAGAAGATACATAGTAGGTTACATGAAGACTTGCAACTCATAATCAATGTGCTAGATAAATACAATCACATCTTATTCATTCACATATTCTATCTAATAACTAGATTAAATATTACTCAAAAATATAAAATCATATGCAACATATAAGGAGAAAATGGAATATAAAATGGGGATTGAAATGAGTGCGAAGGCTTATAGGAAGGCTAAAATATGGTATGATTTGGAACATTAAATGCTCTCATCACATAGACTTCTCCAGCCTTTCGAGTCTTTCCTTATTCTGACTGTGCTTCCCTTTCTTCCCAATATCTTTGTTAGATTCTTTCCTAGGGGAAGTGATATCCTCCTGCCCACTCCTAGTTGGGGTAGCTTCCAGGGTGTCAGAGATATGGGAAGGCCTAAAAGGGTTGGGTGTTGGCTTGTTGGCTTGAGGCAATCTCCTCTTTCCCACAGGTTTGACCTCACTGTCGGACGACTTAGAGGTGGAATCATGCTTGGGACTTCAATTTTTCTAATTGGAGATGTTTACCGGTTCTCCTAGTGCTTTGTGAACCCTTCCTAGTATTTGAATTCGACTCTATGAGGTTAATTTTGACGTCAGGGTCCATTTTGATATTCAAGCCAAGGGTTTTCTTGAACTTTTTGTGGCTAGGGCCAGGGCCTAGGTCCAAGGAGACTTGAGGGGTGACAGAAGCCAGAGGGTTAACCAAAAGAGGTAGGTTTTAGGTTAAGTGTTAGATATATAGTTTGTTCAGAAGCCTTTGATGGATCAGGTAGAAAGTTTTACCCTCCTCATGTTTCCTCCTGGCAAATGCAATAACAGAAATGGGAAGAAAATGTGGTCAAGATTCCTGAAGTGATTCAAGATAGGGAAGCGGAAATGATAAAATACAATCTTCCAGTGAATGCAATAACAGAAATGGGAAGGAAATGTGGTCAAGATTCTTGAAGTGATTCAACGTAGGGAAGTGGAAATAATAGATTACTTGAAAGCGGTCCTCCAGGGTGATATATCGCATGATCACATAGCAGATGGCGTCCCAAGGTTTAGGGAGGGCTTCCCGTGAAAACTCTCTGTGCATTTGCATCGGTTCCTCCTTGAGGTTGAAATTTTTTTCGCAAACTGGCTTCATCGTTGACCTTAGCTTGGCTTCACCATTTCTTTCTTTCCATAGTAAATTCTTTGACCTTCTCTATGGTTTCCTCAGAGATCTCAAATCCCATACCATTGATAGTCACCCTTCATCATTCCAAGTTTGGAAGAATTGCATTGAGACAATTTCGTCTTGCTTCTCCATACCCTCCATATACGGTAAGAGGCTGCCTTCCTGTAAGTATACCATTGTCGCCTCATTGCTATGGATACCTTCCTCCACACCCATCAGTTTAATGTGATCACTAACACCCATGCCTTCTCCCAGTTTGACCACCAATTCTTCAAAAGACATAGCCTTGTTGTAGTTTTGGCAGTTACCGAATATAAATGAAAAGGCAATACATAATCATCATAACTTCGCAATGTTTCCCGAAAAACAAAAATCCATCCTCTGTGGCATGTGTGAGTGATCTCTTTCTATACATAAATGGCTGACACTAGCTGTGATTTGTGTGAGAATTTTGCAACTTGTCATTTTGATTATTAGTTTGTTCTCTATATCTCACTAAATCCCCCCTGTGCGTCCTTTTTTGGTAGTAATCAATTCTCATGGTAGTCAAAACATTAATGCATATCATCATATAGCGTTTCCAAAGAAGCCCTTTATGAGGTGCCTTGTCCCCACGCCCACGCGGAAAAATGGAAGCTCACCACCTATTTTGATTATTCATATAGCATTATTAAAAGTATGTTCCCTTTCCATCACCACTTGCATTAATGATGGCAATAATCTGATGTCCTCCCATTCCACTAATCTCATGACACCATGGCCAAATTTGGCCAGCTCATTTGCCATGCCATTCCTTCCCGATATATGTGTGCCACTTGGATCTCGTGAAAATCTTCCATCAACCTTTTGATTTCATCAATTATGATTTTAATCAACCATTTGCTTCGACCCTCTCCCTTAGTAGCCTTGATGATAAGCATAGATCCCCCTCAATGGCCACCTTATTGATTTTGTGAGCTCTCGCAATTCTCAATCTCCACAGGAGCGCCAAGGCTTCAGCTTCATTGTTAGATCCTTCTCCATAGTTTCTAGTATAGGCAACCACCATATTTTCCATGCTGTTATAGAGGACACCTTCCACTGCGGTGCTACCCATCATGGCTGATCCATCAAAGTTTAGTTTAAACCAAGACAGAGGGTGTGGGTGCCACACAGTCTTCTTTCTTGCCAAGAATTGTGCCATGATTGGGTCAACATTACAAGCTGAAGCCCATTTTATATCTAGATCAGCTGGGGGATTCGAGGGGGCTTCTAACACCATATCTTGCTCCATTCTTTTATGAACCTAATAATCTGCTGGGCCACCCTCAAATTGGTAGTGGCATGTTCCCTGAAGATCCTATTGTTCCTTTCCTTCTAGACATGCCGAATAACATATGGGGGGGATAATTGACCACAAGTTTTTGAGATATGGGTGAGCAACCAGACTGTTCCAATAAATAAATTGCCTCAATTCACTCTCCTGGACCTCCCGAAGTGCAAGAACTTCCCTCCACATAATCGTGGCAAAGGGCCAATAGATAAGAAGGTGTGGAATAGATTCAGCAGCTTGGAGACATAAAATACAGTATTTAGCGAGTTGACACCCTCTATACTGGAGGTTATCAATAGTGAGTATTGACCCATGCAAGGTTGTCCACCAAAAAAAGTTTATCTTTGGTAGGATCCAAGGGTGTCAGGCTCTTTTCCAATCAGCTTGGGCCACCTCCCCCCCCCCCAAACAACACAGGTAAGCAGACTTGATTGTAAACTCCCTTGACGGTGTGAGTTTCCACACCAGGGTGTCCTGAACCGGATTGAGGGGGAACCTATAGGTACGAAGAAAGTTCTATAGCTCCTGGGCAAGCCCCAACTCCACAGGCTCAAGGTTCTGGAAAGTAACCTGTTGTCTATCAGGGGTGATGAAGCTTTAAATCTGAGGGCCATAACATCTAGTACACTTCTCACGTAGCGATAAGAACATGGTATGCATGAGTGGGTTATCATGAATCCATTAATCATCCCAGAAGTCAATGGAATTACCATTCCTCATAATCCAATGACACCCATTTTTTAGGATCTTTTTGGTTTTAACCACATTGTTCCAGATCTTGGAGCCCTGGGGGATAAAATGTGCCCAAGGGACTTGGTGGGGAGACAATCCTCCAAGATATTTAGCCTTGATAATGTTGCACCAGCTTCCCTAGGAGCTCACCAAATTCCATCCAATTTTGGTTAAAAGGGTCTTATTCAAGTGTCATATTCCTCTTAAATTCAGATCTCCAAGATCTTTCGGTCGATAGACTTTTTCCTAGCTAACCAAATTCATTCTTGAATTCTCTTCAATGCTGGACCACAAGAAGTTCCCCTGGACTTTGTCAATAATGTCTTTGAACCTTCCTATAATTTTGAAAATGGAGAGGAAATACACTGGGATGCCTTGTAGTGAGGCGGGGAGAAGCTAGAGTTTCCTAGCATTACTCAAGATTTTTCCCTTCGAGCCCACCAACCTTTTTTGGAAGCGTTCAACCAGAGCATTCCAAAATCGATTGGGGACTTCCTTTATTGTAAGTGGTAGACCAAGATAAGTACTAGGGAAGGATGCCTCCTGGTAGCCAAGAATATTTGTCACCTTTTCCCTCAAAATGGTAATGGTGTTAAACAAAAATACTTTTCTTTTCTGGTAATTTATGCATTAACTAGAGACTAGTGCATACTGATTCAGGGTGGATTTCCATTCTCTAGCTTCATGGATGGAGGAGATGCCGAATAAGAAGGTATTATCCACAAACTTTTGTATGATTTGTAGGGGGACTGGGAGGCAGGTTTAATGCCCTTGATTTTGTCAGAGTTATTCAAAGAAACTAAATTTATGCTTAACACTTCTGCTACAATAATAAAAAGGTAGGGAGATGGGGGGTCACCTTGGTGAAGGCCTTGGGAGGAAGAAAAGAAATTGCTAGGGGCTCCATCAATGAACACCGAGAAAGTAATAGAGGTAACAACATCTATTATAATACTATTAACCTTCTCATTAAAGCCAAGTTTGGCAAGAATAAAAAAGAGGAAATCATGCCTGACCTTATCATAAGCTTTGGAAATGTTCAATTTAAGTGCCATACTTGGTTTCTTAGATCTTTCCGTAGAGTTTATTACCTCATGGGTGGTTATATCTGCATCAAGAATCTACCTCCCAGGCATGAAGCCATTTTGAAAGGGGCCAATGAATTCGTCCAAGAGAGGCTTGATGTGATTCACCGTAACCTTATCAAGAACCTTATAAATAGTATTACAAAGGCTGATGGGTTTGAAATCCTCCAGTCTCTGAGGGTCTTCCACCTTAGGAATGAGAACAATGAAGGTCTATTTAAGTTCTTTCAGTAGCTTTCTCATCCTAACAAAATCACAAGCAACATGGATAACGTTGTACTTGAAAATGTTCCAAAATTCTTGGAATAAAGTAGTTGGAAACCCATCAGGACCAAGGGATTTATATTGATTCATACTGAAGACAACCATTTTGACTTCCTCTTCTTTGACCTTACACGTCATCTTCTCATTAATCATCGGTTGAAATGACTTCAGGATATCACTTTGAATGTTGCTATTAACTTGGGCCGCCAGGGGGTTGTACATTTCCTGGAAGTAGGAATTGATTTTATCCTCTATCTGTTCCATTTCAATGACCTCATGGTCATTATCATCCAACAAACTGTTGATAGTGTTTCGCTTTTTCCTTCTCGAGGCCAATCTATGGAAAAATGTTTTGTTTTTGTCTCCCCCCTTCAACCATTGGACCCGAGATCTTTGTTTCTAGTGTACTTCCTCCCTATTCAGGAGGGTTTTTCATTCATTTGTACACTTCCTCTTTTGCTGCTGCTGCTCAATCTACGCATTGCTATGCGTAAGTTGCATTTGGAGAGCTTCCATCTTTTTTTTCAGTAGTCTTCTTTTCCTTGGATAAAATCCCAAATGAGGATTTGCTCCAAGCTTCCACCTCCTTTCTATTTCTGTCCAATTTCTTGGGAATACGGAACATGGCTGTGCCTTCCACTAGATCCTTCCACCACTGTGCAATATAGTCTCTGAGTTCATTATGCGAGTGCCAAATGATCTCATACCTAAAAGTCATCCGTCTAGCATCATTTTGTGTCCAGGAGAGAAGTAGCATCGAATGGTCCAAGATGGTCCTTGCATACACCCTAAGGGAGGTGTGTTGGAGACTGTCCCATCCAAAGGAGATTAGAGCCCTGTCTAGCCTAAATTTAATCAAGTTTTTCCCAGTCTATTAGTAGACCATGTAAAAGCAGAACCCTGGATATTAATATCAATCAAATCCTTTCTTCTCAAAAAACCCTCCAAGTCCTGCATGCTCTCCAAAAATCCTCCAATCCACCCAATTTCCTCGAAGGGTACAACAGGGTGGTATAGTCTCCCATACACAAAAAATTTCCTTGTCTCATGGAATCAGCCATAGTGGTAGCCTCATTCCAAACAACAAGCCTACCATTACGAGTGTTAGGGGCATAGAAATTAAAAGCAGTTCAGCTGTCGGTTTGGGCGGTGAATTTTGTGGCAACAAAATGGGTGTTGATAGAAACATCCATGCCCATAGCCCTGTTAGGATTCCACATCATAGCAATGCAACTAGAAGCTCTATTAGCATCACTGTAGGTATATTTAGCACTTGGCCAAATATAATTAGCCACTCTCACAAAGACTTGCGCAGTCATTTTCACTTCTTGCAAAAGAATCATATTAGTATTAAGTTTAATGATCTTTTGTTTGATTTTGTACTGCTTCCTGGGGCTATTCAGCCCTCTCACGTTCCAAGATATGATCTTCATCTTTTATGGTTCTGGGTTTCCTTTAGGGTTTTGTGTTTCCCTTGTGCAATATCCTTTTCTATTTCGTTTTGATGGATATTCCTGGTCAGAGGTCTCCCTATCCTTGCAGTTGATCCAACATTTGCCCTATTCCCCCCTCGAATCTTTCTATTTGAGACCGTCCATTCAACTTCATTGCTTAGGAAGTCAAGGCTCGGGCCCTCAGAAGTAGGGGAAAGGACTTCCACAATACCAGGAAGGGAAACCACAAGGGTTCCATTAGCAAGTGGTGGGCTAGCCCCCAAGTCAAGGGGTGGAGTGCAATAGTTCCCAACCCCCTCAGCAACCATTTCTTTGTTCAGCAAACCCTCATCCAGATGCAGCTTCTCCAAGGCTAAGTCACAAGGTTCGAGTTCGAGTTCAAGTTCATCAACTATAAAATTTGGATGAAGTTCGACAAGGAAAAAAGTCGAAAAAAATTCGACATTAAATTCACCTTATATAAATTTAATATTTTAAAAATATAAATAATATATCTATAAAAATATCAAAATAGATTAACATTTATAAAATATAAACCATAGGAAATCATTCTATATAAAGAAACACAATTTATAACTCTTAAAACTTTATAAATAATCTATTTAATTTAAACAAATTGAAATAAACTTAAAAATATTGATAACTTTTATAAGTTAAAAAACTAATTAATTATTTATATTTTTAAATTTTATATACTCTTAATTCACTATCGTAAAACTAAAAATTAATAATATTTGATTTTTAATTCACTATCTTACAACTTAAAATTACTAAGTTTTATAGACCGGGATTAAATCTCTTAAAGAAGACTTGTAAAAAATCGATGCTATTGTGCGAGATGAAGCGGTGGTTGATTTTGTGAGAAAAGCTGCCGACGGGTTGATGAATGTGATGCTCATCTATTGAACTCACTCCTTCCACGACGCAGAAGGAAAAACATATTGAAACAAGAACAATTGATGCAATTTTTTTTTTCCCTAGTTTTAGCGAGTGAACAAGCTATATGGTTTCATGCTTTTTTTTATTCGTAGGCTAACCTTCTATTGAACCAGCGGATTAAAAAACCTAAGGAAACACTTTAGAAAAATACTTAATGAAAAAACTACCTGACTGCCATGCGAATTTGATATGCATTTTTGACGAATTTTCTACCGCTTTAAGATGTTCGCTGAATTTCGAACTTCAAGCCGGAAATTCAGCGAACCTTATGACATAGCTCCAAGGTATGCATGTCCACAATCTCCCCCTCTTCATGAGTAGCAGCATTCGTCTCCTCACCTTGCACAACAACTGTCTCTTTCAACTAAAGTTATACTCTACTTTGAAATACAGTATTAATCATTTATCTAGACTGAATGTGAGGAAAAAAGATGTTTTGATTTGAAGCATCTTGAAAAGTATTGTGCGCTTTGTTTCTACATTGACCTTCAAGATATAGCAAAGCAAGATTGTGCAAATTGTACAGAGCACACTAGACTATGAAGCAAAAACTTAATTAAAGGATACCACAATTGGCATAAGTAAAGAAGGCTAAAAAAATCTGATGGCTTCTATTGTGGGCATAAGTCAGATACTCGAGCATCCATGTTGCCAGAATGTAACCTGCTATGATTTTGGGAACTCCTTCAATTGCCTCAATGTAGTTGACTATATCTTGTGAATGGTGACCAAGAGGTCCTACATATAACATCTGCCCTCCACTTTTCAACAACACCAACTGCAAATTCATTTAAAGTCACATTCGGAGTACTTACAAATGTACCAATATATATAGTACTAGAAAATGCACTGGAGTTGGAAATAATTACCTCATCGAAAGCTTCAAATATGTCAATGCTAGGTTGATGAATGGTACAAAAAAGGTTCATCCTGCATATATATTGTCTTACAAATTGTTTGCATAACAATTGCAGTAGCCCTTGCATCCAGTGCTGATGTTGGCTCATTCATGAAAATAATTGAAGGATTTGCAACCAGTTTCACTGTAATTATTCTCCTCTTTCACTATTTTATGGACAAACCATTAACGCCAAGCAAACCAACAAGAGCTTCTTTTAAGTCACTTAGCTGTACAAACTCCATAACTTCTCCAACAAATTTATGTTTATATATTGGATAACAAACAAACTAAATGTAGAATAATAAAATACACACCTCTCTTTTTTGATGATCAGCAATCTTGGGGAGACAAAGCCAAGCAGAGTATATGAGGGATTAATATACAGTCACATAGGGAGAATGAATATCATTTTGTTCATAATAACCAGAAATGCGAGAAAATGTCTCTTGTTTTTTTGGATGACTGGGTATGGTAATGGAACCTTCAATATAGCCTCTAGTTTTCATTCTTGCAAGAACATCCATCAAGGTCATCTTCCTATCCTCACTCACCCCCATCAAACATGTTAGCACTCCAGGCCTAAATGTCCTGCTAACCACACACAATAACTGTAGCTTGTCTTCTGGTATTCCTTGCGTCTTCATTTCATGTATAAAACTGAAATAATTAACCACTATTCCAATAGGAAAACATGAACTTAAAGTGGGCATATAAACATAGTAATTGACATTGTCGAAGGCCATAGCCAAAGGTGGGAAAGGAATAATCATTCCTTTCTGGCCACCCTCACTAGGGTTGGAACTTTGTAGAGCACTTTTACTTCTCTGTCCTGAAATCTCTCCTGCAGTTTTTTTTACAGATTTTAACACCATTAATGAAATGCTTTTGCAAGTGTAAGAATCCATCAAATGTATTGTTATGCTTCTTGAATATTTTACATTTCCAGCTATTTACCTAGAACACTGGTGGTTGATTGCTCCTTTTTCTTTAAGTCCTCTTCAGAAATAAGAACCTGGGGCTTTCCAAGTGTTGATAAATATGCAAATAAAATTATTATTTATTTAATAACATGCAAAAGGATTTACGATGCTAATGAAACAGAAAGCCATGTACAGGTTAAGTTGCAGGTACTCATAATTAAGATAATGCAATTCCATTGTGTACAATATATTAACTAGAATAATGTACCCAAGAAGCACCCCAATAGCAAGCCAATACCACTCTTTATCAGAAAATAGCCCACGAGAGTGCAATAATTGAAATGCCAATGTTGTCCTATGAGCTAAAACAACTAAACTTGGTGAGGTGGATTTGTTTTCTATTAGTCAAAGAAGGTAATGAATATACAAAGTACCAACTGTTTACCATTTGCTTGCTAAGGACTCATTTACTGCAATAACATTTTGAGCATACATGAAAGGATAAATTCAGTAACCCCATATCCACCAACCTTTAACATCATCTGTTACAGTTACCAAACATTCATTAATAACTCATCTTATACTCAACTATCACTAGTTATAAACTTATATGATAAATAATTTTGAAGCTTATAAGGCTTTGTTTTTACTTCTGGATATGATGAATCCTCCAAGATCAAAAATGCCCAAGATAGAAAATGAGCTGAAAGTGTTTGCAACTATTCAATTTTGGCCAACAGCAGCTATGAAGCAAAACAACCCTAATACAGTTTAAGAAATTGCAATGTAGAACAACAACTGTTGGAAAACCCTGCATACAGAAGAGAAGAGAATACCACCATTAGGTTTCCAACTGCAAGAACAACATAGTATAGAAATTCAAGAGGTTATCCAGATCCTACATTTGTGGATTTGGGGCAAAACCTTTTGTATAGTATGTGAGAATGATCCATATTGTAGACTCCATTAAAGAAAGAGGAATTCTCATTACCGAAGTGGGAAGAGAGTAGGCCCAGGCAGGGTAGAACTTGAAATCTCTCTGCTTGTAAAATACTAGAAAATTGTCTAGCATCGTTGGCGATTCTGCCATTCTGTTTGTGACAAACAGATTTTCATATCTAAATTATAGACATTTTATACTAAAACCTCCCAAGTTTTATATAAATAACTTGATCCTTTTCACATGACAATGACTACTTTTAACAATTAACAGAAAATAACTGCAATCATATTCAACATCGACTATTAACTATTCATAACTATAACTTCATGGTCGACTGAAATAAATAGATTAATGACTATCCATCATAACTGTAATCATGATCAACTGAAAGTAAACATAATCATATTCAATTAAAATAACAATTAACTATTCCTAATTGTAGTCATGTTCAGCTGAAATGAATAGATTAATGACTATCTATAATAACTGTAATCATGATCAACTGAAAATAAACATAATCATATTCAATTGAAATAACAATTAACTATTCTTAACTGTAGTCATGTTCAGCTGAAATAAGTAGATTAATGACTAACTATCATATCTGCATTCATGATCAATGATTAACAAGTAAAGTAAATGCTTAATAAGAAAGAAAGGAACATACAAGCATCATCGGAGGATCTTTTATCTGGTTGTGCAAGCCTTGGCATTGGTGAGAGGAGAAGCATTGTCATAGGCTTAATCTCTCAACTTCAGACCATACTTATCCCCACACATTCTATTATATAAGAATGACCCTCCTTACCTCGGGATCAGGCTTGGGATGTTCTTCAGTCTAGCCATCCGAGCATCCTGGTGTTTTAAGTGTCTACTCAGTTATGCTTACATAACTGACGCTACGAACATCAAGTACTCATTAGATGGCAAATATGCCTATAAACTACCTTGGCCAAGGATTTCCAATGGGTTCATTGACCCGATCACCATTGCTCGACTTGACAACAAGTTTCGTTTCAGGGATAAGCATGAGCTATTAAGTAATTCATTATTTAAGTTATTCATGTCTAATTTCTTTCTTGCTTCCTTGCAGGTTCATTACACCTCTTCACCATATGTGGCTTCATAGCCGGTGACTCCCAGGTGCTTGAAAGATTATGAGCTTTCTACCCTTTTATTTACACCTCTTCACCATTTCATGGCTATATTTTTGGTGAATCCCAGGTGTTAGAAAATTCATGAGCATCTGCTCTTTATATCCTCTATCACAAATTGCGACAACATAAAACATATTTTCTTTGAGATTAGTATTGCTCTTTGGATAGTATTTGCAGTTCAGATTTTAATATTCTTACACATGGGTTGTATCCAATTGACTTAAGGAAATTTAAGGAAAGAGGACTGATAATAAGGACATTAAGTAGCAATTCATATTGAAAATAAGTCTGAAATGATAAAATCCTAGAAGCCTAACTGGCTGCTTTGGAAGAAATAAAAATAATACTGAAAAAGTCATGTCATGACCTGATGTAACACTGGATATGCTTGAATCCTTGCAACCCAAATTTGGAATCTATTCTCCTTTAGTTGTAGATGTCCCAATGCAGATTACCCCAAGGCTGGATTCTTACGGCAGATTTACTATTGTATTGGATGCTCAACCTGGAAGTATAAAATGGAAACCTTGGCTCACGGGCTGTTGTGGATTCAAATGCTAGAGATGTTAATATAGCAAAGATCGTAGTGGTAAAGGAAGGGTGAAGGTAATATGGATGCAAAGTTTTGAATGTCTTAATACAGCAAGGCAAACGAATATATAAGAAAAGTGTTGGACTTCATCAATGACTTAATTAAAAGGAAGGTTGTGCGTTCTTGGCTTCTGCCGGTTATGTAACATATGTCAATTCAATTTACCAAGTGTTTAAATCGATGAAGAAAGAGAGGGAAAAATAAAAGGTTGAAGAAGAAAAAAAAAAGTTGGAAAAACTATAGTTTCAAATAGTTATTATTATAATATATGCTTATGCACATTCATGTAAGTATATTAATGGGGTGACATCATTAAATTATGTTATTATAATTTATTGGTGCCCTTTCATTTTTATATTTATCTGTACGAATGTAAGTATTTATTGAAATAATATGATGAAGATCAAAAATCTCTAGAGGTATGTGTTATATTTTAATTTAGATTATCTTATGTTTTCTTAATAGCTCCCAAAAATGTGTCCTAGTCATTGCATCCTCTCAAAGGGAGTTTAAGGTCATACCTGCCGATCTTGATGACAAAACTTAAGCGAACATCCCATTCCAATGATCTCGTTTAACAATGCTTCCCCCCCCCGCTCTCCCCTCTTCTTTTCATCTTCTCCTACAATCACCCATAAAAACACTTCTGCCATAATAATAATTCCTTAATAATTCATAAAATCATATTAATCGTTATTTTAAATCAACAACTGCTAATTACCTAATGATAGTTATTGGCTATCAACTGTTTACCGTATAGGTAAAGAAAATGAACGCATACAGACAATGAACACGAACAACAGAATTATATTTGCAATAGTAGATGAATGATGCTTTACAATGATCCCAGACGGGATATAAATGCTACCGCCGAACCTTCCTGAAGGAGTTCGTTGGCCACAACATTACATCCGCTACAAACTATTTACCCGTCGGCTACAGAATACAAAAACACCGCCGGACATCACCCCGTCGGTTACAGAAACACCGTCGGACCCATCCAGTCGGCTAACACCATCCCCCCCAAAAAGAAAAGTTGTCTCCTGACGACTGACAAAATATCTGAGACAAATTAACAAACAAAATACATTAATAGAGTGACTACAACAAGAGAAATCTGCTTCTGACACATCACTGTCACCTTCGTCCCGTGCCTCTAGCCTCTGCTAACACAACACTGCCTCCTTGATGAAGCTGACCTTGATAGCCACCTGTGCTGCTTTCTTTGTTTTCAATTCCACGGTACCCTGAGCCAAGTGTCGCTGCACTGCCTCCAACTGGATGATTAGCTCCTCCCGAGCTCTCTACGCATCCACCAAGACAGCCTCCCAGCCAACACCTACTCCTAGCGCCTCGGTACACAAACAGTCCATGCCTGCAGCAACTTCAACTCTTTTGAACTGGTCAGACTCCCACGACTGATATCCGCAACGAATGGGGGTCCAGGGGGCAACGCCCCCGGCGAGGTCGAGGGGCAGCGCCCCTCGCCGCCAAGACCAAATTAGCACTTCGCAACCCACACATAAATGCACGGAACACAACATTTTTGTCATTTTCTGTCGATTCTGCACTCTTTCTGGCAACTACAGATGCGTCCCCTTTCCTTTGGCATCATCTGTAACTCATTCTGAACAACTTGAATCTGTCGTCGTTTTTTTAAAAAAAATTTTATTGCTTCCTCTACAATCCACCACAAATCCCTCTACATACAGACAATGAACACGAACAGCAGAATTATATTCGCAATAGTAGATGAATGATGTTTTACAATGATCCTAGACGGGATATAAATACTACCGCCGAACCTTCCCGAAGGAGTTCGTCGGCCACAACATTACATCCGCTACAAACTATTTACCCGTCGGCTACAGAATACAGAAACACTGCCGGACATCACCCTATCGGCTACAGAAACACCACCGGACCCATCCAGTCGGCTAACATCAACCATCTACATTAACATTTAATACAATGTATATAAATAACTATCTATTTCACATGATCATGAAAGAATAATTCGTTCAATCCAACGGTTATGAACAAGTTTAAAAATTAGGTCAAAAATTTGGGATGTAACACCATTGAACGTCACATTAACTAGCCCAAAGAAAAGAGCTTCAAAGTAGATGGATCCATTGCTTAGATTTCTCTGAGGCATAGTTGTTCGAAAGAACACACTTGTAACAATCAAGGCCATTAGAGTTATCTGTTCAAAACATGCAGTCAGCCCTAAATATCCTAGACACATATCTGAAGTGTTAATAATGTGTATAGTTAGTAATAGAGAATATTTTCTTCATTTTCTAGAATTAATCAAGCCTTAATTATGATTGAAATTAAAAATCACCTTATATATTATCATTCCCTTTGCCTCTTAATATTAGGATTTTCAAGAAGTATTTTTTTTGGTTTGACATTCCTTCCTAACTTTTTATATCCCCTATATTTCCTTATATTTTACCATGAATTAGTGTTATCATTTCTACTTTATATTAAAGAGGGATTTCAAGTGATTTTTCGGCTTTAGTCAAAATTCAACCCTTGTCCTATTTATTGGCTATTGCAGTTATAAACTAGCTTTTATGATTGTTCATTTTACATTACTATTGAAGAAATGCAAAATATGTTAGTTACACCAATATAAGCATAAAACCATTCATAAATGTTTTGAGATTAGAAGCATTGAGGTAAATGTTGTTCCTTGATTTGTTTCACTATAAAATCTACTTCCTTGCATTTATGTGTATTTAGTCACATCTTTATGCACTCCTTATTTATTTTATATTATTTATTTAATTCCTTTTCTGCAAATAGAGGAGCAATGATATTAGGGAGATGCACTTTCATTGTGTTTTGCCCTTCATTATTTTGTGGTTTTTGGTGTCTCTGTTGCTCTTTGAATTATTGTTATTATCTCTTTTCTATGATTTAATTTTTAATTGATGAAGAGGCTATTGGAAATAAAAATTTATCTATTTTATGTTGACTCCTTTTCTTTTTCACTATGCTGAAGCAGGAGAGATCTAAAAGGGATAGCAGGCAAGGGAAGGGATGATGTAGGTGGCGATTGGGTTTGACAAAAAGGAAAAAAGTTGCATCCCAAAACGGTAAAATGCATATTTTCTCAAATGTGTTTTCCTAGGAGTTACAAAATCCAGATAATTAGGGGTTTCCCTCCACTGCCAAGGTGTGGGTTTGTTAAACAGGGCATTTTTTAATTTCTTTGTTGCGGGAAAGGTTGTGGTTTCCTTGGACATTTTTTGATACCATTGCCACTGAGGCTCTTTCTTATGATGCAATCCAATGACGGAGTTGCCATCAGGTACTTTATGAATGGGAAACATATTCTGATGCTATATGCTTGGGGAATTGGGTTTATTTATTGCACAGAGGCATGATTTGAATATGTTTGAAGTCATATCATGAAAGTATTTTGTGGTTGAATTCATAGTGTAGTTCATTTATGCTCTTCATTATATTATTTGTGTTTTACGCTTCATATTCTTTGTCTATGCTTTCTTACAGTATCATTATCCTCGGTCATGATCCATTGCTTCTCGACTTATTGGCACCTTGCAAATCATTGCTACAATAAATCCCCTATTGACTATCTTTTACATGTTCATCACTTATTTTGATATATATATCAATGCATTTTCATTCATTTTATCCATCCTTGCAACATGTTATTGTACCTTTAATTTTATATTATAGTGTCTCTTCATGACAGTGTTTTACTACTATTTTTTATAGAAAATTTGTGACAATGTTTTTTCACCCCTCTACTTGAATACACTATGGATACATTAGTTTAATTACATGGATATCTATTTCTGATGACATTGGTCCCATTATTACAATAATAGATAAGACGTCTATTATTAGTTAATGGTTATCTTGTAAATATCTTTAGCTTTAGTTTGCTTTCATTTTTTGCTTTCTCTGGAATAGAATGTTTCTATTCTTTACGATCGTTTCCTAAGGAAACATCGTCTCTTCCTTTTGTATAAATTGACCTTTCGGTCTCTGTTATTAATAAGCAAGTATTTACCAATTACCTTGTAATATGGTATCAAAGCTAAATACTTAAATTTTTTCGAAAAAATTTATAATTTCTTCTTGAAATTATTTGTTTAAATTTTTCCAAAATTATTTCAGCTAATTTCTCCAAAACCCACCTAGGGTTTTTCTGCTTGGAGAAATTCCCGAATTACGGGTCTGCAAATCGCGTGGAAATCGTGGCCATTTTTTGGAGACTCGCGTTTTTGGGGTGAAAATCTGCATGTTTCTATATCAAATCTTCATGCTCTTAGCCGTCTCAGTCTGTCATCGTGCTCTGGGAAGCAGATTCGACCATTTTTCATCAAGAAATCTGAAGTTTTTTCAAGCTTTTTTCAGCTAGGGCCGTTTTTTTTCGAAACCCTAATTTTTGGGGTCGAAAATTTTTTTTGTTTGCAGATTCTTGGTGGGTTTTTCGAGAGCTCAACTGGGTTGTCGTCCGTTTTTTCTGGGTGCCTCGATTTTTGTGCCTCGATTTTCGAGCCAGCGGATTCAGAAAACGACAGCAGATTCCTTCTGGGTTTTTCGAGCTCTCTTTTGGGTCATTCTCTGATTTTTCTGGGTCTTCCGTATTTTTGCCTCGAAGAACGTGCCTTCACAGATTTTCACAGTTTTTCATTGAAAAACGTGCCATGGCATCTCTGACAAATATTTTGCTCGAGCATAATTCCAAATTCAATGGTCGCAATTATGGAACCTGGAAGCAGCGCATCATCGCAATCTTCAAATATCGAAACACCGATCAACTTGTTCTGGGTGTTAAGCAGCGTCCGACTTCTCCGGGTCCTGATCAAGATACATGGGATCTGAACAATCGAGAGGCAGTAATGCTTCTCAAACTCTCCGTAGCTGATGACCAGCTTTCTCAGATTCCATCCGGCAAGACAGCGGCCGAAATCTGGACACATCTAAAAGGTCTTCATGAGACTTCCGACAAGAGCAGAGCCTTCTTTCTGAAAAACACTCTGTTTTCTATTGTCATGGATGAGCGCACCTCGCTCCAGGCACACCTGAATCGGATTCAGGAAATCCGTGATCAGTTACTTGCCATCGGTCGCAAGATGGAGGAAGAGGATATTGTGGTAATCACTCTTCGGAGTTTACCAAATTCCTATGAGCATTTTATCGAGACTCTCAACATCACATCTACTGGTGTTGATCTAAAGTTCACTAATCTCTGCACCCTGCTACTTCAGCAAGATCGGTGGAAACAACAGTTCGGTAGCAGCTCCAGTTCCACCTCCACTGAGCAATGCGAAATCCTTTCAGAAGGATAAGGGCAAGTTTCAGCAACCATCTCAGCAGAAGTCTTCTGCTCCAGCATCCGATGGTACCAAAAAGAAGAACATTCAATGCAACTATTGCCACAAGTATGGTCACATGAAGGTTGCATGTCGGAAACGCTTAGCTGCCCAGTCTAAGCAATCAGGTTCGCAACCCAAAGCGAACAGTGCAGAGCACACTGAGCAGGTGGAATCTGCCTTTTATGCCTTCATGGCTAAAAGACCCGCAGATCATGTACAGTCATCTGCCTGGTACATTGATTCAGGTGCCTCTCGACATTTCACTCACCGTAGAGACTGGTTTACTGACTACTAGCCTTATTCAGATTCTGTTATCTTTGGTGGTGGAGAAGAGTACATAGTTGTTGGTAAAGGCAACATTCAAATTCAGTCTGTTGGGAGGAAGCTCATATTCCTTGATGTGTACTACGTTCCAGGGATGGAACTAAATCTACTCTCGGTCAGTCAGTTGCTGCGACATTCTCCACACTTGGTAGTCACCTTCAGTTCACATCAGTGCACCATCACTGATCGGGCGACTAAGTCTACTATTGCAGTTGGTCTTGAGGATCATGGTCTTTTCAGACTTACTGATTCTGGTGATTCTCAGGACTTAGCTATGGCTGCTCGGCGATCTTCCATCAGCTCACTTTGGCATCAGCGATATGGGCACTTAAATGTGCATTATCTCTCACAACTTGCTCGGTATGAGCTTGTTCTTGGTTTGCCAGAGATTCAAACCCAACACCTTGGAGTTTGTGACGCATGTCAGGCTGGGAAGCAACATCGCACACCTTTCCCCAGTGGCGATTCTTGGCAAGCTTCTCAAGTACTTCAGCTTGTTCATGCTGATATTTGCGGCCCTATGGCCACTCCTTCTGTTCTTGGGTACAAGTATTTTCTGTTGTTTGTAGATGATTTCAGTAGAAAAATGTGGGTGTATTTCCTTAAAAAGAAATCTGATGCATTTATTGTATTTCAGAAGTTTAAACCCTTAGTTGAAAAAGAGTCTGGGAAATCTATTATTACTCTTAGATCAGACAATGGGGGGGAATTTTGTTCTAATGTTTTCTCCAGCTTCTTGGATACACATGGCATCCAACGCCAGTTCACCACACCCCACACGCCACAACAGAACAGTGTAGTTGAACGTCGGAATAGGACAATCACCGAGATGGCTCGTTCCATGCTCGAACACAGACATGTTCCAAAGCGTTTTTGTGCAGAAGCAGTTAACACTGCAGTTTATCTGTTGAACCGGTCACCCACAGTGGCAGTCAAAGGTAAAACTCCGGAAGAGGCCTGGTCAGGTCGCAAGCCCAGAATCAGTCACCTGAAGGTTTTTGGCTCTCTTGCTTTTGTTTGGATCCCTGATGCTTCACGCACCAAGTTGGATGCCAAGAGTCAGAAACTGATCTTGCTGGATATAGCAGTCTTCACAAAGCCTACCGCCTTATTGATGTTGAGACATCTCGTCTCATATACAGCCGCGAAGTAGTCTTTGATGAGCAGCGAGGACCATTCATGCCTGTTTCTCCTGTTCCTGATCCAGCAGACCAGCCTATGCAGGTTTATGATTTGGGAGTTCGGCTTCCATTAGGTCCACCTGATGGGAGGGCTCCAGTAGCTCCTACAGCTCCAGTCCTGCCAGTGATACCTGTACAGCCACCTCCGGCTTCTCCTACAGGATCACCTCGTTTTGAAGATGCTTCACCTGAGTTTGATCCAGATTCTTCTAATCAGGATCCTGCTGATCAAGCATCTCCTAGTACTATTGTTGGTCATTCTCCTCTCCGGCCTAAGTGGTGGGCTAAGACACTTGCTGATCTTCATGATGATGAGCTCATTGATGGGAGAACTACTCGAAAAAAGAGCAAAACTATAGATTATGTTAACTTTGCTCTTATGGCCAACATTCACAGTGTGTTTGAACCTCAAACATATTCCGAGGCTAAAGGAATTCCAGAGTGGGAACAGGCCATGCAATCTGAACACCAGAGCCTGCTGAAGAACAACACTTGGGTCCTTTCTGATCTTCCCCTAGGGAAGAAACCCATTAGCTGCAAATGGGTCTACAAAATCAAATACAAATCAGATGGTACTTTGGATAAGTACAAAGCTCGTTTAGTGGCAAAGGGCTTTTCTCAGCGTCAGGGCATTGATTATGAGGAGACCTTTGCTCCTACTGCAAAGATGAGCACCATCAGATTAGTCCTAGCCATGGCAGCACAATTTGGCTAGAAGGTCCATCAGATGGACGTAAAGAGTGCTTTCCTGAATGGTGATCTCCATGAAGAGGTCTACATGACGCAGCCTCCTGGTTTCAAAGTTGCTGGTAAAGACCATCAGGTTCTCAGATTGGTAAAAGCTCTCTATGGTTTGAAGCAGGCCCCTCGGGCATGGTACATCAAGATTGATACGTACCTCAGTGATCAAGGCTTCAAGAGGAGTTCTTCAGACTCAAATCTGTACATCAAGACTACTGACAGTGACATCATCCTTCTGGTTATCTATGTGGATGATCTGATCATCACTGGCAGTTCGGCATCTTTGATTCAGTGAATCAAACAAGACTTATGCCAGTCTTTTGATATGACTGACCTTGGGCTCATGCATTATTGCTTAGGTGTTGAAGTTTGGCAATAGTCTTCTAGTATATTCATCTCTCAATCCAAATATGCCAGAGCCTTGTTAGACAAATTCTGAATGCAGGATTGCAAACTTGCATCTACACCTATGGAGAAAGGTCTCAAGTTATCAGCCAAGTCTGATTCTCCTTCCGTTGATGATACTATGTATAGGCAACTAGTAGGCAGCCTCATCTACCTATCTGCTACTAGGCCTGATATCAGCTTCGCAGTCAGCTATATTTCACGCTTTATGACAGCTCCTAAGGCTGATCATTGGATGGCAGCAAAGCGTGTGCTTCGTTATGTGAAAGGCACTTTTGATTATGGACTTCTGTATTCTCGGAGTTCTAATCCTAAACTCAGTGGGTTCACAGATTCAGATTGGGCAGGCTCTATTGACGATAAAAAGTCAACATCTGGATATGTGTTCAGTTTGGGATCCGGTGCAGTCACATGGACCAGCAAGAAGCAGCAGGCAGTTTCTCTCTCTTCTACAGAGGCTGAATATAGAGGGACTGTTAAGGCAGGATGTGAAGCTGTCTGGCTTCGTCGGATGCTTGGGGATATGCAGATGTCACCAGCAGGACCGACTACTCTGTTTGTTGATAACGAAGGCGTTATCAAGTTAGCACGGAATCCAGTCTTCCATGAACGAACCAAGCATGTGGATGTTCATTGTCATTACATACGACAGCTGGTTGAAGACGGGACTATAGATCTGCAGTATGTTCCTACCTTAGATCAGAGTGCAGACATTCTCACCAAGCCTCTTGGTCCTGATAAGTTTGTCAAATTCAGAGGACAGCTTGGTGTGTTAGATAGATTAACCATTAAGGGAGGGTATTACAATAATAGATAAGACGTCTATTATTAGTTAATGGTTATCTTGTAAATATCTTTAGCTTTAGTTTGCTTTCGTTTTTTGCTTTCTCTGGAATAGAATGTTTCTATTCTTTACAATCGTTTCCTAAGGAAACATCGTCTCTTCCTTTTGTATAAATTGACCTTTCGGTCTCTGTTATTAATAAGCAAGTATTTACCAATTACCTTGTAATACCCATTGTTTTTTGATTTTGCATTCTATTTTTGACATATTGTAGATTAATGCCCTTTGCACATGCATTTGATATCACTTCTATTACTATAATTATGAATCAATGTTCTTATACACTTGTGAAGCACTCTTATCACTAATCTCAGCATTGAATTATTGATGAAGAAACATGTTTTCGCGACCTTGAATGACATCAGTCACTATCTCTTGATTGCTTTATCATCTTTATTTTTCAATCTACTAAAAGACCTATGTGTCTTTCTAGGTTCATGGAATGTCTTGATTTGCTTCAACATAAATTCTCATCTGCCTTTGAAGGCTAACATCAGTAGGGGCCTTGGAACATAGGAAGAAAACTCGTTTGAAATTATGCAATCTTTACCCATCACTAGTCAATATAAAGACTCTTGAAATAATAACTACTCCATTTTACATCTCTTTAACCATTTAGTCATGAAGAGTGAATATAAAGACTCTTGAAATAATAACTACTCTATTTTACATATCTTTAACCATTTAGTCACGGATAGTCACCAAGTGTGATTTTAAATGTCAAAATATTAATATTAGAATAACTGAACATTTTTATGATGGCATGAAACATAATAGTAGTTAAAAGTTACATTAAAAGCTACATTAAAAGCTACATTAAAATTGAGCTAGAAAACATTACCTTTACCCATAGAAGCAATTGCAGAAATACCACCTTGCACAATCTTGACAAGTGCATCTTAATAGTTAGCACCAGACCACTTCTGATGGACCAGTGTATCAACTCCATTAACCCTTTCCTACCTTTGAATCTGTTGCACAGAGGCCAAAATGCCTCTCTTATCATACTCTCTAGAAGAAGTATCAATAACCAGGGAATTAGCCAGAGTGTCAACAATCTCTAGAAAAAAGTATCAATAGCCAGGAAATTTCACCATTAATGAGATGCCAAATAATCTCTATTGCATGTAGCAGTCTCAATTCAAAAGATAAAATGTTGTATCTGGAAGTATGTTGTTTTACACCTTTTCTTCTGTGGCAGCTTCTATACTGAATATTCTTTTGGTTTGGCTCTGATGATTGTCCACATCACGAGAACTCTTATTCCTATTTCTTTCAAGTTAGGTGTGTGTTGGATTCAGTGGTGTCTTGCAAAAAGTCCAATATTTATAATAATTTATCTAGAAACTTGATTTCCCAAGACATAAAATTCTAAGCCTTATGTGTACTACTACTTTTCCATAACTCAACCATCTATGCGGGAAGTATTTTTCTTAAATTTACACTATATTTTCTACTTTAAAATTAAATAATTATAAACTTGCATGGTCTATAAAACACATCAATGATTATCACAATCCTCTACTATATGTGTTCCAAAACAAATAATTGTAACAAAATTTTCTCCTACAATCATTTTTACTTACGGTGATTGAAATTCATGTGGGTGTCAAATGGGAGCATATATTGAAACTGAAATGGATAATGGTATTGTAACTGGAAAAAAAGGAGAGGATTGGTGATATAGAAAACTGGACATTTCATTACTATGGGCTCCAAATCACAGACCATATGCAAATCCCTCCAAAGATAAATATGGGACATGTTTCCCTTCAGAACTCGACCCAGTTACCTAAACAACTAGGAAGAATGTTGCCTTGCTCATGTTTATTATGCACTATTGAGTTGTTGACTCTTCTTTAGAGCTAGATTGCCTTATTAGCTATTAGATTTCTGAGTTGAACCATGAGGTTTCAATGGAAGCTTGAGGATCTAGGTTTTGTAATTTCTCTGTTATCAATGGAGTAAGCCACAATGGCTTACTTTGATGGATTACAAAAAGAAACTAGAAATGATTATGGTAGAACACCCATATACAACTATATTTCTTCTTTTGGTCATGATTTTGTTTTATATATTTTATGAATATGGTGATTATAGGATTGAAAGGCATTGGAGATAAGTTTCAGTTTTTTTTAGGAACTTTCACAAAAAGGTTTCCTTGCTGAACTATTTGTCTCTCTTCAAAACAACAAAGTATTATTTTTATTTCATTATAGGTAATGGAGTAGTGCATTTACAACAGCCAGATAAGAGAGAAACCACAAATAAAAGCTAGAATAATGATAGAGTGAGATTATATATTTTCCCCATCTATAGGTAATAATAGAGCATTAGTGGATTCTAATACTAAAGTCTAGTACTCATGAAATTATTTTCAAGTGCAATACGCCAACCAAGCTGCAAATTAAAGATAATGCAATTTCATGTTATGGAGTGTTGCGGTAAAAGATAATCAAATCACATGCCTGGAATTTGTTTATAGTTAAACTTGAGGTAAATGTTTACTGACAAGAGTGTTAGCTCCTTGGCTATATCATTGTAGAATGTAAGTGGAATCCTTGGCACAAACATTGCTAATAAATTAAAAGAGACCCTAATTTTGTACTAAGCTGGGATGGACCAAATGCATTTGTTATTGTGCACTGGATACTATTGTTGTTATGGTCCAAGTTCTTCACCATCCCTAGAAATCAATGGACCTTTGAGCTTGTCTTAGCTCTATTTTTAACTGAAAATAATAACTATTATCATTTGTGATTAAAACTATTAGCATAGAACAAAGACCTATAGGGATACAGGTCAGCATCGAATAGCAATGAATCAACTCAGCTAAATGTTTTCCAGCCTCAGTTGGTCCATTTGGCCAGTATACAAGTAGATATTTAACATCACAATCCTCATTCAAGGACTTTCCCATTAGATTAAACACACATCCTTGCAATGAATTTCAAGTGATGCCTCTGGTAGTGTCCGAAGGTAAAGTACTTAAAAAATGTTTGATGCCTACATATTATTCAACCATCCCTTCTGAATGATCAAGAGAAAGAGGCCTACATATTTTTCAACCATCCCTTCCATATGATCAAGAGAAAGAGACTAGTTTAGATGATGCCTCTGGTAATGTCAGAAGGTAAAGTACTTAAAAAATGTTTGATGCCTACATATTTTTCAACCATCCCTTCCGTATGATCAAGAGAAAGAGACTAGTTTAGACATACATTTATGTGTAATTTCTAACCCTACTATACAAAAAAAATGAGTATATAAATGATATCTACTTTTAAAATGAAACTTAAAGCACTGACAATCCTAGTCAACATTATCCTTTTCCTACCCAACTAGTGGGGATATTGCCAGTGGTGACCCTAGTTTGTGGGTATATCCTAATGAACGAGCTGTGAATCCTCTTAGTTTGCTAAAAGAAGCCAAAGGTATGGGTATAGGCAGTCACGCATGGTATCATATGTGGTCTGGTGATGGTGTTGAAATTCCCCCATTGTCTTAATGTTCATGGGGAACCTGGGGATATGATGGAGGATCTTGGACAATGCATTGTAGAAACTTTTCTAAATCCTCTACAGAAAGAATCTCTGGAAAAATGTATCAAGGTTTGGCTGCTAGAGGAATCTTAATTTGCAATGATACCTTCATGCATATTTAATCTTGGCAAAAACATACAATATTCACTCAGGTACTGAATTATTATTAGAAAACAATGCAAGCATCACATAGGCTACATGAACATAGCAAAATTGCAACATGAACTAAAACCATTGAATGTTCAACATAATAACATATTACATACCCAATAATAACAATCAAAAATCAAAATTCAAATAGAAATCCAAATACCCATTCTGGCGGCGACATGGTTATGGAATGGCAGAGGTGGGGAGTACTTGGGTACGCAAGTACTCGGTGTGGGGACATCTTAGGGATAGGTACTTTGAGGTTTGGGAGGGGGTGCGAATCCCTGTGTTACACTGGTATTAATAGAACATTATATCATTCTAGATTTCTGCATAACTAACCCTGAAATGGGAAAAGCACTCTAAAATTAGACCACAGTTTTCTATTTGACAGGTCCCATTAGATTGATTGAAAGAAGGACCAGTGAAAATTATTTTTACAGTGCATAAGGCATGACCTTGTGGAGATCTAAAGACTTGGGTTTAATGACAGTCGCAAGTGAACAATCGATGGTTTGGAAACCATGAACGTGTTCATCTTGTATTTGATAGTAGTGCATTACAAAAAGGTTTAACAAGAAAAGGAATATCTGAGATACTCCAGCTGCAACAGATTGCAATCAATACAATAATTGGAGCTTATCTATGTCTGGCTGATTGGGACAACCCAATTACACAATCTGCAAATGAAACCACACAAAGTTTAAGTTATTCTCTTCAACTTGTAGGCATATGTGCGGAAAGGCTGATGTGAATAATGTTTTTGGTGAAAAGAATATTGTTTATTAAATAGATAAAACAGGTATTGTTCTAATAATTATTTGGAGTAGGTTTTGTCACCAAATATATACAGAAATGTCAGTGGTGTTTAGTGTCTACAGACTGTAGAAGAAAATCAACAGTTATTTCTTTTGTGAGTTTTGTTTCTAAAACAATTTCCATGTTCTTGAACTGAGGTATAGTGGATTAGTTTCAATTCATTATTCACATAGTTATCTATAAGTACAGTCCTCTGTTGTATAACTTATCATAATGGAAACTAAAAAAACCAGTACATGATAACTGTACCAACCAGTTACTGTAGCCTCAATGTGTTGTGGTTTTCTAAGTAGTTATAGATCTTTTCTATGGTTATTTTAAGAATAGATTTATTAGTGGTAATCACAATTTGTTTAAGCAGTCCACAATGATTTGTTTTGGTTTCAAACCTTATGCTCACAGGTGAGGATGGCTACCACTAGAAAGTGTTAGCAGAGAAGTTTACCAAGCAAAACTCCTTCCATAGCATGTTAAATCCATCGAGTTGGCAACGTGTCCTTGTGGTGATCATGTTTAGGATTATACCACCAAATATAAAAGGCAGTTGTAAATGGGCATCTTCCCTTCTGAAAGAATTGAAGGGGAGAGACTAAACCTTACATGCAAAGTTACAAAACCTTACAGACTAAATCCCTAATGAATTGGGTAACTTAAAAGCAATGCAGGTTCTCATTCTATCTCATAACAGTCTTCAAGGTACCATTCTACAGGACCTAAGGAAACTTAGCTCTTCTACATTTGAACTTGAGTTATAATTCATTGAAGAGACCCATTCCAAGGAAGATATGGAGCTTAAGACTCTTGAAAGGCCTTGATCTGTGCTATAAAAAATCTGCGAGGCCTAGTTTCTCCATGTATTGGGAGTCTGAAAATGTTGCAGAAGCTGGATTTGAGCTCCAATTTTCTCACAGGACACATTCCTGTATCTCTAGGAAACCTCAAAAGCATGTTGTTTATTGCTATCAGCAACAACAAATTTACTGGAAGGTTTCCCCCTTCTTTGGTCAGCTTTCAGAGCCTTGAATACTTTATAACAAAGAACAATCCTTTGCCAGCTGAGTTTGGGAGCCTCAGAAAAGGCCTCAAGTGCCGAGGCTTGCTAATTCAGGGTATTGTGGTCCAATCCCTGTGAATTATGACAACTAGTGAACCTTAGCTCTCTTTCTTTGGAGAATGACAAGATCTCTGGCAGCATTCTCCCTAGTCTTGGTAATCTTTCTCACATTTACCACCTCAATCTAAGTGGAAGCATACTGTTTGGGCTTGTACCTTTCAGTACAAAATTCTTGAATAAATTTATCTATTATTTCAATGACATAGCCAAATGCAATACCTAGTGCAATGAAGCCCACGGATCCTTTCAGATTCAGAGTGGAACTACTTCCTGAGTCAATGGTACTGTTGTTTAAACTGCAGACTATTTTGGAAATGCCAAAATCTATAACGCGTGCTTGGATTTATATCATAGTGAGTCATAATGGAGATACTCTAATCCTTTTGATGGAGCCCAAATTTGGCAAATTGGGGTTTCCATTCAAACTTTCTCTCCTACTGCTTTTATACAAGTGGTGATACACTTATTCAGCTATATCACAACTTTATTACAGAATTTAATACAAAGTAAAATCCCGCTTAATATGGAAATGGTCAAACCAAGGTCCACAATGGATGCTGAATCAAGTTTGGGATGTTGAACAAATATAGTGACATGCACAAGTTTGATATAATATTTTTGAGTTTGCCAGTTGTCATTTTTTTTTCTATCATTGGTCTTGAAATCTGGACAATGGGATACTCACATCTGACACTTGCCAAATGGATCATAACCATATGTACTAGCCTTTTTGTTTGCTCTGTGGCATATATTTCGTACTTCTGCAATCATAGAGACAACTGTATATATTCTATTCACACTAACAGAGTGCATACATTTAGCATGTAAAGAAAATTGAAGATCAAGAACAGAACCTATATAAACAACACATGTTTATAGCTCATATTTTATGCAATATGCAAATGCCACCATCAGCAAAGAGCAGTTATATTTATATATGGGATATATGACTCACCAGACAATTGCACAAACTGTTAGAACATAAGAAATGGATTTGATCAATGAGGATGTTTGTAGACAGTATAATTACTGGACCAGCAGATTATGGTCTATTTCTTGTGGAACCTATGATGCTGTGCTAGCATACCATGCTAGTCCAGTCACTTGTGTTAAATAGTTGAGTCTTTACAAAGGGATAAACACTGATTCAACAGACCTGTAAAATCTGCAAATGATTAAAGTACTTCTTAACATATTCATGATGGTGATTCTCTACGTAACACATTGACAAAAACAAATTGCACGTATCTGAGATAAGAGATTTTATTAAGTGTTTCGAGATTTTATTGGCACTTATATTTGTATTGCTCCTGACAAATAAAGCAAGTAAATGGAAAAAGATGGAGTCATTAGTTTTGACAAAGAGATGAAATAGATAGGAGGATCATCACCGATAAATATTCAGCCTTTAGAACGATAAAGAGAATCCAAACAATTACATAAGGAATTGGACAACTAATATCGTGAGCCTCGGCGGAGAATATGTGATTTCAAGCCTGGACATAAGATTAAAAACTGAAGTCAGACTTTGACAGAATGAATGTTGAAATATTAAATGAAGTAGGTTGGTTGCCCCTAGAGACAAACACCCACCTACCACCTTGATGGCCTGCAGAACAGTCAGAAACATTGAATGCATGGTAGGTGAGTTCAAATTCAAAATGAGAGGGAAAACGTTTTTGCTAAGAGATAAAAAGGAATTAATTTGATTCATTCGATAAGTGGAAGAGAGTAGAGCAGAAGAGTCGGATCCGTTGCAGAGTAGAGCACAAAGAGAGATATCGATCGACAGATCAAGTCAGAGTTCAGAAGACAGAAGGGTTTTAGTTTCATGTTTATAGTTACACGTGTTGGATCTTCTGTCATTTTGTAAGTTATTATTGATTTGACCTATGAAACAGTGATTGCTCCAAGTATTGTTGTATGTAGCCATTAAAGCTGTAAGTTTAAAATTTTAAACTTTGTCAGTTTGAAGATTTTAGGGTTTTCTGGTTGAAGCCGAATGCTCCTGGATTTTGTAATAGTTTTATCTTATTTGAATAGCAAGCAAGCATACTAAACTGTGTTGTTTCCTTTCTTCTATTTATCGTTGCATGATATTTTTGTCTTTGAGAAGTTCATAGTTGAAATCTTCATCTTTTGGCTCTCTACCTTTTAATGGGAGTCTGTTATACTACCCACTCAGTCTAGTCTTTGACTGGGTTCTATCTTTGCTATTACTGCTGAGCTCACTTGGCATCCTCTATTTTTGAGCATCACCTTGCAGTGGTGATCGAGCTCACTCAGCATCCTCATTGCTAAGCTTACTTAGTATACACTGTTGCCAAGTTGTCCCTTTGTGCCGATTCATTGGGCTTCCTCTTGTGCCGAGCTTACTCGATACCTTGCTCTTGTCACTCGGCACCCTCTTGTGCCGGGCAATTTGTCACTCGGCATTGCCCTGTGCCGAGCAATTTTTTAAGGAGTTGTGATTTATTTTTCACAATGAAGAAGGAAGAAAGATATGTCTAAGTTCTGCCACATCCACATCTATGTGCCAACAAAATTAATCTAAAGCCAATGCAACAAGATTGTACACTATAGGAATGTTCACTGATACTTGTTACAGAAATTAAACAAGATTTTTATTTTCTTGCTAATAAATTTGTACCCACTATTTTTCATCTCTAGATATTATTTGTCAACGTCCTCTACATAGAATAGGGGGTTTGATTCTTAAAGTTACCAAGTGGTTGGGGTCCTCTCAGCTATTAAATGCTACTGTTTGGCCATATGATGACTAAACAACATATATCGATATCTCGGCAATGTGATCGGGCCTATAATCTGAAGACAAAAAAAATCTGCAATTAAAGTTGATGCGTAAATTTTGGGAAATTGTGAAAAATATTGAAGGCATTTACGTTTACTTTGAAAGAATTTGGATAAGTTTGATTGGTGTCCTTTGGTTAGGTCATTGGATCAGCACAATCTCTTCCATGGTAAATAGCATTTTATGTTTCCCTATTTGTGTTTTCTTCTCTAATTTGTTCTTTATGGTGATAATTATGTTTGTTTTATTGTGTAGGCACAAAGCTCATTTTCTCCAAATTTTAGTTAAACATGTTATTCATTAAATATTTCAAAATTTCTAAGTGAAAATAAATGCCTCATCACCAAAATTAACTATTTTAGAATAGTGAATAAGTTTAAGCTGCTATAGAAGAGCCTCCTTTTGAATTTGGGCTGTGAAGGGAAAATCTCATAAATTGAATGTTGTGAGAATCTTTATCCAGAGAGTTTCAATGGTTGAATTTTCTTCCCGTTAGTTTATCAATATTAGAGTTAGAGTCTACTACAAATTCAACGTTTAACATTGGTGGTTCAAGCTCCTTCATTATTCCTTCCCTTTCCTTTTTGGTGCTTCAATATTCAGATGAAGGTAGATTTATACTGCCCTTGTTTTTTTAGTTTTAAAGAAATTTTCCACTTATTTGTAAGGTATATTATGATTGGGTATAAAATTCTCGTTCCAATTTTTCTTGGTTATTTAGAAACGGATAATAATGGCAGATACCTGAGTGGAACATTAATTTCACATCCAAACTGACAACATTATTAGAACATCTTGTTTCTAATGGAAGAAGATACATATTGGTTATTTTCCTAATTGGAACATGTATAGAAGAATGCCCATGAATGTAATTTTTCCCTAATAAAAATAATAAATATGAAATCCAGTGATCATTTTAAAGTATACGAGCAACTTATACCAATTAATTTTTTTCTATTTTAGTTGTGATCAATTTTATGTTTTAGTTTAAGATTCTAAAGAAGATGAAAGTGTGTGTTTGTTGTGACTGATCAGAGAAGTACTATACATACTTCATAAATTGCCAATGGCCAATATTTGTCAATTGGAGATATTGTTTATATTCGCTAATTTATGGCTGACATGTTGTAACTAGTTTTAACCCTAAAGCGACAAAAATACTTGTATAAAAGGGCTTAGGGTTAGGGATTGTTTCATAAGGTGTGATGTGAAAATTGTTTCTTGTGGCAGTATTGAGCTGTAAGGGATTACGGATTGTAATCAGGTTGTAATCACTGGATCATAATAATATTGGACTTGTTTGGTGGACGTAGCCTAGGGATTGGGTGAACCACATTAAATCTTAGTGTCTTGTGTTCTTTTCTATGTGATCTATTATTTTCTAATATTGATTGTATTTGTATGTAATTGTTACTTATGTTTGTGGTTTAATCCTAACAAGAGGTATCAAAGCGAGGTTTTTTCAGCTATCCTCTGCAAGAAAGTCTCATGGTTGAGTGGGAGCGATGGCAGACAAGGGCAAGTTGAGGGTTGACAAGTTTAATGGGCAGAACTTTCAATTATGGAAAATGCAAATGGGAGACTATCTTTATCAGAAGGATTTCTAGAAGTCATTGGAAGGAAAAAACCAAGAATCAAAGATCTATGACAAATGACGAATGGGATCTTTTAGACAGAAAAGCACTTGGAAGCATTCAATTATGCCTAGCACCATTAGTGGCATGTAATATAACAAAAGCAAAGATGACAAAAGATTTGATGTAAACCTTAGCAAAATTGTATGAAAAGCCCTTTGCTTCAAACAAGGTATTTCTCATGAAGCGTTTATTTAATATAAAAATGATAGAAGGTGGATATGTTGCGGATCATTTTTATGATTTTAATACTGTTACTAGTCAATTATCTTCTGTTGATATTAATTTTGATCAAGAAATTAGGGCTCTCTTCATTTTGTGCTCTTTGCCTGAAAGCTGGAATGGCTTGGTAATGGTTGCAAGTAATTCTATTTTTGGATCTAATACTCTAAAATATAATGATGTGATCGGTGTTATTTTGAGCGAAGAAACTCATAGGAAAACCTCAAACAGATCTACATCTAGAAGTTCTTTTAACACTCAAAGTCGAGGCAGAACGACTGAGAGAAGTAATTCTGGAAATCATGGGAAATCAAGAGGAAAGTAAAAAGGGAAGAGCTCTCAATCGAGAGGACCAAACGACTGTTGGTACTATGGGAAACTAGGGCATAAAAAGAAAGATTACTAGACTTGAAAGAAAAATGAAGGGGAAAAGCAAGATGGAGACAAGGAGGCAAATGTGGTAACAAATCCAAAGACGATGTTTTTCTTTTGTCTTTAGAAAGTGTTGATGATTCTTGGGTTTTAGATTCCGGATGTTTCATTTCATGCTACACTTCATAGAGGGTATTTCATTGATTATGTCCAAGGGGATTTTGGGCTTGTTTATTTGGGGGATAATGAAACCTGTCAGATTGCTGGAAAGGGAAAAGTTAAAATTAATTTGCAAAATGAGAATCATTGGCTACTACATGAGGTAAGACATGTTCCAAGGCTGAGTAGGAATTTAATTTTAGCAAAGCAACTTAGTGATGAGGGTTGTGTAGTTACTTTCAATGATAAAAATTGGAAAGTTTCAAAAGGTTCCCTTGTAGTAGAAAAAGTTGTGAAAGTAGGTACCTTATATCTTTGTATAGGTCATATTGTTCCTTCTACTTTAATTATTTCAAAGAAAAATGAATGTTTAGGAACAGTTGCTGCAATTGACCAAGGAGAACAAATAGCTGCTGTAGATTCTGATACAACACTGTGACACAAAAGATTTGGGCACATGAGTGAGAAAGGTATGAAAGTACTTCATTCAAAAAAAGTTTTACCAGGTTTGAAATGTGTTAATATGGATTTCTGTGAAAGTTGCGTATGAAAAACAAAAGATAGTGAGTTTTGTGAAGACTGGGAAAGAAAATAAAAGGGAGAAATTAGAGCTTGTGCATACAGATGTAAGGGGACCAGCTCAGGTATCTTACCTTGGTGCCTCTCATTATTATGTGACATTTATTGATGATGCCACTAGAAAAGTATGGATTTATTTCCTTAGACAAAAATCTGATGTATTTCAAAGTTTCAAGAAATGGAAATGCTTGGTTGAAAATGATACTAGTAAGAAATTAAAATGTCTCAGATTCGATAGTGGTAGTGAGTATTGTAGTCATGAATTTGAAAATTATCTCTCCACTAATGGTATTCGTAGACAAAAGATTGTTCAAAGGACTCCACAAAAAAATGGAGTGGTTGAATTCATGAACAGGACTATAATGGAGCATGCAAGGAGCATGAGGTTGCATGCAAGGTTACCCTTAAACATGTGGGCAGAGGCTGTTAATACTTGTATATTTGATTAATAGAGATCTCTCTACTCCTTTGGGTTGTGGTATTCTAAAGGAAGCATGGACTGGTAAGAAGGTGAGTTATTCTTTTTTCAAAACCTTCGGTTGTGAAGCATTTACTCATATAGTTTCTGAAAATAGAGCCAAGCGGAAAGCTAAATTAAAAAAAAGTGTATTTATTGGATATGGCATTGATGAATTTGGTTATAGGCTTTGGGCTTTTGAAAATCTTAAAATTTTAAGAAGCAGGGATGTCATATTCAATGAGAAGGTGTTGTACAAAGATCTATTGCAACAACATAAGAAGAAAGAAGATGATTATGTAGTGCTAGATGATACTCCAAAAGATGATGTTCCAACAATTCTTCATAATGTGCAACAACCGTAATAAGAAATACCACACACGCTAGTGAATATTAGATAGTCAACAAAGCTAATTAGACCTCCATAAAGATTTTCTCCTTGTATTCTATTTTACATACTAATGCTGGTGAACTTGAATGTTATGATGAAGCTGTGCAGGTGGATACTAAGATTCAGTGGGAGTCTGCAATGAAAGATGAAATCGACTCTTTGCTGAAAAATAAGACATGGGACTTATGCAAGTTGCCTGCAGGTAAAAGGGCTTTACAGAATAAGTGGGTTTACATGTTGAAAGAAGAGGATGGAGGTAAGAAAAGATTTAAAGCCAAGTTAGTGGTAAAAGGATTTGCATAGAAAAAATATTGATTTTGATGAGATATTTTCTCCTATTGTTGAAATGACTTCTATTCACATTGTTTTAAGTATTGTGGCTATAGAAGATTTGCATTTGGAGTAGCTTGATGTTAAAACAACCTTCCTTCATGGTGATTTGGATATATATATATATAGTAAATAAACATAGTGATCTGAATGACACCTACTATATCCATGCTTGTGCATAAAATTGTCAGATTTGAAATCAAAGGTAAGGAGAACCTAGTGTGTAGATTGAAGAAAAGTTTATATGGCTTAAAGCAAGCACCTCAGTAATGGTATCTAAAATCAGACAGTTTTATGCACGAGCATGGATATAGTAGGTGTCATTCGGATCACTATATTTATTTTAAGAGGTTGGATGATGATAGCTACATTATTTTATATTTATATGTTGATGATATGCCTGTAAATGGGTCTAACATGGATCATATTAAGGGGCTAAAATGCCAATTAGCACATGCATTTGTTATGAAGGATTTGGGGGCAGCAAAACAAATCCTTGGTATGAAGATTTGCAGAGATAGAAAGAAAAAGAAATTGACATTATCTCAAGATGATTATGTTTAGAAGGTGTTGCAATGTTTCTCTATGGAGAATGCTAAAGTTGTTAGCACACCTTTACCTTGTCATTTGAAGTTGACTAAGGAAGTGTGTCCAAAGACACAAGAAGAGGAGGATAAGATGTCCAAGGTACCTTATGCTTCAGATGTAGGAAGCTTGATGTATGCTATGGTATGTACTAAGCCAGATATTGCACATGCAGTGGGAGTCGTTAGTAGGTATATGAGTCATCTAGGAATTGAGCATTGGAATGCAGTCAAATGGATTCTCATATATTTGAGAGGAACATCCAGTAAGTGTTTACACTATGGGGGCTCTACTACTGATTTATAGGGATATGTTGACTCAGATTTGGTAGGGGATATTGATACTAGGCGGAGTATTATGGGTTATGTATTTACTATTGGTGGGGTAGCCGTGAGCTGGGTTTCTAGGTTACAAAAGGTTAGTACTTTATGCACTACAGAGGAAGAGTATGTTGTTGCTATAGAGGCAGCCAAGGAGATGATATGGCTTCAATTCTTCTTGGAAGAATTGGGACACTCTCAGAGGATTAATTATTTTTTTATAGATATTCAGAGTGTCATTCATCTTGCGAAGAATTCTACTCTACATTCAAAGAAAAAAGACATACAGTTTCGGTACCATTTCATTCAGTCAATTTTGGATGATGGATAGTTAAAGCTGGATAAGATACATACAGATGACAATCCAGTGGATATGTTTACAAAGGTAGTGATAAGAGAGAAGCTGAATTCTTCTTAATCTTCTATTAGTCTTCTAGACTGAGCAGGAATAAAAGAACAACAAAGTCCAGGGTGGTTTGATCCAATGGGAGTCCCATGTGGTAGCAGTATTGCTACAAGATCAGTCTCCAAGTGGGAGATTGTTGTCTAGTGTGGAGTCTGATCAGTCCTCAAGTGGGACATTGTTAGTTTGTGGTGACTGGTCAAGGAAGTACTATACATACTTTATAAATTCTTTGGGCTACTAATCGCCAATGGTGGGCTACTATTCGTCAATGGCTAATATTCGTCAATTGGCTATTGTTTATATTCACCAGTTTATGGCCGACATGTTGTAACTAGTTTTAACCCTAAAGCAACAAAAATACTTGTATAGAAGGGCTTAGGGTTAGGGACTATTTCATAAGGTGTGATGCGAAAATTGCTTCTTGCTTCAATATTGAGTTGTAAGGGATTACGAATTGTAATTAGGTTGTAATCATTAGATCGTAATAATATTGAACTTGTTGTTTGGTGGACATAGGACATAGTCCAGGGATTGGGTGAACCATGTTAAATTTTGGCGTCTTGTGTTCTTTTCTGTGTGATCTATTATTTTTTGATATTGTTTGTATTTGCATGTAATTGTTATTTTTGTCTATAGTTTAATCCTAACAGAAAGGGACTTGAAATGGGTAATTATGATCTATCTTAAATATTGGTCCTTGGGGACTTCATAACTTTCTTATTACTAGAAGTGGATTCCTCCAGTTGCATTTGGGGATGGAAGCTCTAACTTACCCTCCAGTTGTGTTTGGGGATGGAAGCTCTAACTTACTTATATAACACCAATTATGGAGCTACCCTGATGGAGGGGAGGAAAACGAATGGGAAAATAACAAAGTTCAAGATTTATGTGTAGGTAGGAAGCTTTTTCCACATTTATGATCTCTTAGGGTTCTCCAATGAAGATATTACAAAACCTATTGTTGGAGAGAGTGTTTTTAACTGGCCAGAGTATGGCATTACTACATATTCTTCCACTTTAACCATGCTAGAAATAGTCAACTATAATTCCTTTGGTAATGTAAATAGCTCCAAGACTCGCAATGTTTTGGGATTAGATGAATAAAATCCTTTTGAATTCTGCATTCCATAGATCACACCAGATCTAGCTACGGAAGTCTCTCATAAATTACATATGAACACCTACCTTACATCAACCAAAGTAAATTTTACATGGTTTCTAAAAAATGTAGTTACAACATGGAAAGAAGAAACTGGTAGCATCTATAAGAAAATTTTAATCTCAATATGATAGGCTAAAATCCAAATTTCAATGGAATGTCTGGATGAAATAGGTGAGCTGGAATGTGACAAGTGTTAAATAAATGCTAAAGCCTTCTTCCACATTCACTCAGTTGTCAACAATGGCCATGAGGTACTCTTTGTTCCAACAATGCTACATAAATCAGTCAATGATTTTTCTCAATATATTGCACACAGGATAGGTACTTGAAAGGAAGATTGAAGTCATTACAATAACTATCCATGAACTCTCAGATGGTATAGAAAATAGCACAGTAGAGATTGCCATAAAAGCTTTTCATAGATTACAGATAACATCAATGTTGTTATCATATATTCAGAGAGGATCTAATGGTATTTTACCTTCAATGTTGTTATCTTTATATATAATGGGAATGATCTTTGTGTGTGACCGACCTAATTACTTGAGCTCATGTTGTTTCAATACATTCTTTTATATTAACTTGATGACAGACAATCAGAATAAAATATTATATTTTTGGATTAGCTAAAATAAAGATGTTTTGGATTACGCATACCTTTCTTTTTTGAGAACACAAAAGTGAGAGTACTAGACTTAAATTATTTTCGTATGTTTAATTAACTTGTGTATTGAGTACAATTTTAATATCTATATGTGTTGGTTTTACAGGTTATTGCTGATTTGCTGATTACACCTTGTATTTGAACTGTATGAGCCATGGATTTTCTCTAATCAGTAAGTGCATATTGGTTTTTTTTTATACTATTGTTGTTATGCTCCAAGTTCTTCACTATTTCTGGAAATCAATGGACCTTTGAGGTTGTCTTAGTTCTATTTTTAACTGGAAAATAAAACTGTTATCGTTTGAGATGAAAAATATGTGGTAAGTCAGCTCTTGCACAATTTTGTGGGTTAGTAAGTGGTATAATTACTTAAATTTCACCCAGTTATTGTTGTTATTGCACAAAATCATATCAGAAAGAAATTTGAGCACCGTATTGATCCTGACATTTCTGCACATATCAAATCATGTGTAACAGGTGAGAGTAGTGCCTTGTAAATATTATAATCCTTTAAAAATGAGGCTAGCTTGCAACTGTTTGAATTGTGTCCAAAGTGGGTCACTAACATTAGAATGTCTATGATGATGATTGGGGCTAATAATTTATTAAAAATAGGAGCAACACTAGTACAATGTAGTCCATGGTATCAATGGTGAGGGTAGCAAAATAGTAACAAAAGTTGAAATTGTTCTTACAAGGTAATAAATTTGTTCTTCTTAGTGTTTGTATAGATCAAACAAATTGATGGTTATTGACTAAGATCTACTCATGACAGGTACTCTACTTGTCGTAGAAACAGATGAGATTTAAAATAACTGTGATCAACAGTAATCTTCATATATGCATGCACAAGATCTGCGGTGGATTAAGCGTAACTTTCATTCTTATATCTTTTTAATATATAGTTCTACCAAATACAAGACAAGGTTTTATTTTTAATATTATAAATCTTATAACCTTGCCAATTGAGAAATGAGCACTGTATTATTGGTCAGGTGATGCAAACAAGTTACTTTTCCGCGTATATGCAAGATTCCTCATGAGTATTAGTACTTAAGTTTATATGGATAAGATTATTTCTTTAGTACTTATTTCTGCCATTTGTGATGATGAATTGCCTCAACCAAAGTTACAAGCATGTCTTAAGCACTCTATATGGGCTCCTCATAAATCTTGTGTTAGGGCATCTTTCGTGACTACTCATGCACAACCGATGTGGAAGATGGTGCAATGGCAGCCAATAGATCCAACACGGCCTCTTATCAATCAATATCATTCTATTGTAATTTTTTCCAGCACACCAAAGGTTTCGGGGCCCCAAACAATCCAAACCCTGTATCTATGTTTCAGAAGCTCCCTGTATTACATGCTCCTAGTCCTAAGCCACATCAAGGTCTCAAGCAAGAGCGGCAGCAATTATTTGTTAAATGCAAAGGAAACACTTCCCAACATCCTAAAGCTGGGAAGAAAATATGGTGACCAAAATAGAGTAGTCAAACTTCAGCTCCAACAACAGAGTATTCCCGAGGATCTTCATCTAAGGTACCTCAAGTTGTTTTTCCTCCAGATTTTTTTCTTCTCTAATATAAAGACCTGTGTCAAAAAGCAATTATTTGTAAATTTAGAGGTGCAAAATTTTCAATTTTAGAACTTATAGATCTTTTTGTCAATGAATGTCAAGGGATTTTATTAATTTATTTATCTCAATGAAACATCTGGTACTTTTTTAGCTCTTTTTAACACGGCAGAAGTGATTAGTCTAGTTTTCAAGCATAAGGATTGTGTGTATAATGGTTTTGGGCATAGTGTGAATGCATAAACCCCAAATTTCAAAGTTGCAGACTTTGATTCCTGTTTTGTCCAGTTTTGGATCCAACTGCATAATATGCTTCTGAATTCCATGCACCCCATCTTTTAGAATAAATAGCCAATAATATTTGCATTTTCCTTTAACATGATGTCAAATCCTTTCAAGAAGCAGAAAAATGTGTACAAATTTGAGTATTATTTGACACCTGCAAAGATGTCTCATCTTCCTTTCAAATCAATTTGCTTCATGGCATCTGGACACAAATTTTTTATTCAGATATCACAAAAATGTGTCACTTTTGTCATGCCCTGATAAAGATTTGATGCACTCTTGTCCTTCTCAGATTGAGTACATTTAACAGTAGCACCCTTCTGAAATTCGAAGTGTTAAAGTAGGAAAAATCTGGGGCAGTTTCAGCTATGCTGAAGCATTCTGAAGGGAAAAAAAAAGCACCGTATTGTTTGAAAATGGTGGCAGTACTTCCACAAGCGGAACAGGATTCATGATGATGTGGTGGCGGCCAAGAGGTCTTACAAATGTAGGAAATTTGTTCTTTCTTAATACAATGCTGCAAGTACTTTCATCATCTGCACCTTTTTTCTAACTTCTTCAAATCCTCTGATCTAGTAAATATTCCAGAGGTCAGTACTGGTCTATTCCATGTTTGTCACTCAGCCATGCTTAGTAGGAATGAGGATTTTCTATTGCTCATAAAACCCAGTAAGCATATGATAGTATTTTCTATGATATTGATATTGAGTAGAAACTGTAACCTTTCTATTTGTGAAGTGCTCAAATTTTTTTCAACAAACATGATTGGTTTGACCCTAAAAGCTTTAATTTCTCAAACAGGTTGACTATCCGATGCTTAAGGCATTTGTTCAATTTTTGGACGAGATTCAGGAGGAGAAACCCTTTGATTCAGTCCTTGAAAAAAATGAATAGGAGATTGGATGGCTTGAAGCTGGGACGCCTTTATGTCCAACAATGTTTGACCCTATACTTAAGATTTTTATTCTTCACCAACCACATGGTTCTGTGGGAAGACCTAGGTATGTATGTGTACTGTATTTGATAGAGATTACTTTTTTTTCAATCATTAAATTAAATTCCACATATACTTTAGGCATTTTTCCTTAAATACTCTTGGAATAAACAATTGTTTACCATTTAGTTGTCAATGCATTTATTTACATTGTTCATTCAAGAATGCATTCATTGTTTATTTGATTCCCACTGATTAGTCAATAACCAGTTTAAAAGTCTGCGTAGAAACCTGCCTTGGAATGTAAAGGCATATATCTGACAGATAAATTGTTTAAGGAACAATTTTCATCCCTGCACATCTTTCTTCTTGACAAGCCCTAGATAAATAGCAGGTCTATCTTGAAAGATTGTTTTGGCAGCTACTATGTCTATTTAAGACTCATTGTACCTATCTTCCTATTTGCTTGTTAATGCATGCATTTCTTAATGGCAGTTACTTCTTGGCCAAAGTACTGCAGTCGTACGGAAAGGTAGATAGTATTCTGAAATCCATGTTGAATGGAGAATTTGGCTCATGATTAATTAATGTATGGATTTCCCTCATGGAATTGTGAAAATAAGTTTGTTCTCCTTTGTATTTATGAGAATTGGCAATTTTGCAAATATATGAGCTCTATGCTTTTCTTATCTACATTTGGTGTTTGCAACTTCAATCATTGAATGCCAATGATATGACTTGTATTGTTATCCTACATTAAATAAACAAACTAATCCTAATTAGATTATTTGAGGTGGTATTTGAGACTGGAATCAACACATTTATGCCATAAAGTTTAATTACGAGGCACATCACCAGTATATGATATAAACAAAGATGGAAGTACAAAATGAAAGATTACATATGGACACAGATTTCAATTGAAATTTTTACTACCTTGACGTTAATGATTAATTCTTTATTTCCTAGTTCCTTCTACCTTCACCTTTCCAAGGTGGATAATTATTTTATTTTATTCCTCAACTCGCAGCCATTAAACTCAGAGTGTGAACTCGTAGGAACTCATTGTGATGATCTGTAGCACATAAAAAATCATGGAAACAGAAATAAAGTTATGAGCATCAAGATTCATTATCATGGCCATAAATCATTCTGTTAGGTATTTTGATCAGCTTATATTTATTGAGCAGCAGATTGTTTTGTATGTTCGACTATGCCCTAGAAGCCATGTTCAATCGTCCTGCCTGTTGTAGCTGCAATAACACGAGTTGCAATCTCACATAGTTTTGTATGTTCGATTATGCCTTAGCAGGCCGATTCAATGGTTCTGCCTTATGTAGCTACAATAACAATGGGCTAGGATCTGGCACTTTGCATTTCATCCACAATAGGTATAGCCTCACGTTTATTATAGTTGCTTGCACGAAAATTTTTATTTCTTTTAACAATTGCTTTTTAGAGATCAGGGCTTTCATCTTCCTTCTTGTATTTCTGAAAATGTTCAATAAGGTTTGTTTCTAGTTTTAAAGGTGTAAAATAGTTGCTTATTCTATGTTGGAAATATATCAAGTTAAAAACAACAATATATCTTTTGAAATTAGATAAGGGGATTTTATCAATTAATTCAATGATACAAATAAGGGGTTTTATCTTTAATTGAAGGCTTTCAACTTTTGTTTATTGAACTGTACTCTAATGTTAAAATGATGAGTAGAAAGAAAATAGAATGGTTGAAACAAGAGATCTGTAGAAAAAATATGTAAAGAGAATATAAGAGGTTTGTATAAGTGGAAGGTTGTTGATATAGAAGGATTGAAGCCAGTGAGCACATATGGAAAAGGGGAGATCTAAGATTGCATCAAATGAAAACTAGTCATCATCTGTTAAAAGGTAAAGTCAACTGTAAAGAATAGGTAAGGTCTATTTTGAAGGTTGGTGATGGTTAATTTAACAATTGAAGTATGTCCAAACATTTACAAACTTGCTGCTTCAAAAGAACAACCTATAGTTAGAGTGTCAAGGAAGTTATAGCGTAGTGGATGCCAAAGTATTAATTTGTTTATTTGATGCTGCTGTTCAAAAGAAGTTTATGTAAAGTTTAAAAGCTAATCACCCAAAACAATTATTTCAATATAGATAACCAGGGCACACCAATTGGGTTCTCCTATATTTTTTGTTAATTTTCTTTTACATTTCACTTCCTTGTGCTTTTATGAGAGCTTTAGCTTCCTTTTCACCATAATCCCTTATGGGCTTTTATGAAAAATAGTAGCCATATAAATCTTGGAAGTATTTCAATGTTTGTCTTTTATAGTACTATATCCTACCTAATAGTGAGCTTCTTGTAAGTTATATCTTTAATGCCTATGGATTTAGGTTCAGACAGAAGGATGCATGGTAATTTATGTGGAAATAGGGGAAGCCACTTTGCAGAGCAGGACCCAACTAGATTTCAAGAGTATTGGCTTTAAGAAAAGGAGACAATATATTCTACTTTATGCATATGCCAATTTATTATACTTGCATAGCCCACAATTACCATCTTTGCATGCATGTCCTTGTTCAACCACTCAGACTGCAACTTGTATTTTGAGCATCTTATTCATCGAACAGTCACCTTTGTTTCTTTGCCTTGTATAGCTCGTATTTTGAGCATCTAGTTACCTTGACTACTTATTAAACTGGCTTGAAATTAGACTATAGGATCATGCAGATCCATCTCTTTCTTTACTTGTCCAAATTAATTGATATAAGAGTCACTGAAACTGTTTTCACTGCTCTAAATAAATATGAAATACATACTATCAACACATATTTACATGTAGAAAGCTAGGAAATGAAGGTGAATTCAAGGTTGGTGAGGCTTACAGTTAAAGATAACATCTATGTACCCTGAAGACCCTTAATATCCAATGGTAGCAGAGATTTTTTTTTCCTTTTTGTCCTATCATCACAGGAAACATATTTCCAGAAGCTCCTTGTGATATGGAATTCTTTGCCTTTCCTGCTTCTCCACCACACAATCTAGACTTCTATCCCTTTCCCCTCTTTTTCTATTCACAAAGCATGGAGGTAACTGGATCCATTCCCCACACAGACCCACATTTCCCCTAAATGATGCAGCTATTAAATTTTAAAATATGCCGTCTTTGGGGATCACTCCACTCAAGTTATTGAAAGATAAATTCAAGAATTGAAGCATTTTCAGGAACTTTAGAGAGTTGGGCATCAAACCTGACTATTTGTTGGAAGAGAAATCCATGCTCATAAGACTCTTTTAACTCATTGAGAGGATTTACCATTGGGCCATCCAATTCATTCGATGAAAGCTTCAGATATTCAAGTTGTTCATAGCTTCCTAGAGTGGCTAGAATTTGACCTTCTAATCTGGTAACTAAAACATCAATGGCTTGAACATGAATCATCTTTCCGATTTCTCAAGAGGTCCATGGAAAGAGTTTAATAACAAATTGAAACATATCTACAAATTAGGAAGACTAGCCACTTCATGAATGATGCATCAACTAAACTTATTGTTGGAGAGGTCCAACAATTTCAATTTGTAGCATTTCCCCTAACTTGCAGGGATGTTCCTGGAAAATTGATTGTGGTTGAGCACAAGATGTGTTAACTATTGAAGGCAACCAATTGTCTAGGGGATCTCATGTAAAGAAAATTATGACTCATAGATAGCTTCCTAAGGCTTTTTATTTCTCCAATCTCATTGAATCTATTTCCTCCTAGCTTCTTGTTATCTAGCAAGAGTTTTTACAACTTATTCAAGGTTTCTCAGAGATTAGAAGATAAATTAGGGTCCCTTATATTGGTTATATTAGCAAAAGTGAAGGTATACTTCCTATTATATTATTACTGTCTAGTTCCAAGAGAGTAAGATTTGTGGTGAGTACTCTTGCAAGTATCCAGTCAAATGATTTTGATTAATCCATATTTGATTAAGACTTCTACAATTCTAGATGGTTGTAAGAATAGGGATTGTGACAATGCTCCCACAGATGAGTTGATTAGATGAAGGGATTAGCATTTGAAGAATTGAAATCCTGTTGAACTCCAATGGTATTGCTCCACGGAGATGATTGTGACAATGCTCCCATAGACGAGTTGATTAGATGAAGGGATTAGCATTTGAATAATTAAATCCTGTTGAACTCTAATGGCACAGCTCCACTGAGATGATTCAAACACAAATCAAGGCTACATAGTTGGGGACAAATGGCAATAGTGGTTGGGATGGTAGCTTTCATCTGATTGCCCTATAGATATAAGAAACTCAAGGCTATAGAGCTTGTCCAATAAATTTTAAAAACCTATTTTTTACTAATTTAGAATATTAGATAAGTATTTTTACATTATTTGTTCACGAAGGAATTATATCTGCGTCTTAAGAGAAGGTAATGGAAAGCTAGCAATCTTTAATAAGGAGGAAAGAGCATGAAACTGCTTGGGAGTGGATAATATTGAAGTGAAATTCCCAACTATTTTTGATGCATGTGTTGATGATCCAAGGTCGGACATATTATTAAGTGATTTTCAATTATGAGCGATTGTAGGATTGCCCTAATTAAAAAATATTTGGAAATACTGAGACTTTAATTTTTAAATAAAATAAAATCTGATGGCTCTTTCCTATATATATAGCTAGCTAGTAGCGGGGATGGTAAGGAACATGCATAAAATTTGAAGTTAAGACTATTCATTCATCTAATATTATCTAGAATCTATAATATAGTTAGAAAAAAAAAGGTATAATTTTAATTTTTAGGTTATCTATTGAATTAAAAAATTAGTATACAAAATATTTATAGAAAGTAAGAATTCTAGTTAACATTATTATATATTAAGATTAAAACATAATTTTAAATTAATTATTTAAACTTCAAAAAAATATAATAATATTTTGTTGCATGATCAAAAAATTCTTAATATTGTAAGTTAGTATATAATTTGTTGCAAGTTAGGGTTTAAATGCTTTAGTTTAATTTTCTTTCATGGGGTTTAGTTGATTTTATTTTAAATAATTGAGTTAGTTTTAGTTAGGGTTTGATTTATTTTGTTTTCATGGTTAGATTTGAGATATTTTTATAAGTTTTAGGTTCAATTAAATATAATGCTTAATTAGGTGTAGAGATGCGTGTAAAGTTGGTTTAATACTCAAGGAAGCATCAAATAAGTTATATAATGACATTTCAAATTTACCTTAATGATAGAGTTAGGCTTTAATTTAAATCGATAATTTTATGATATGGGTTAACTTAATTTAGTGTCATTGTAAAATTTTCTTAAAAGTAAGTCTTCAACTTAATTTTCTATTTAATATTAGTCTCATTTGGTGGACAATAATGTTTAATTTAATTTTATGTTAAGGTTGAGTTTCATCTACGGTTATTGTTAGAAATCAATGTGGTTAAATTTTGTTGAGTGCTAGGTTTAGAGTTAAGCTCTTCATATGAAGTGTTTAATTAGATTTATGGTTGTGGTATAATTTCTGATTTTGTTGAATTATATTCAAAGTTTTAATTTGGTGCGGGTTAGAGATTAAAATTAGGTATGTTCTAAATTTTATTTATTTATTTATTTTGAGGCTTAAGTTGACATTCATTTTTAAAATTATATAATTTTAGTTAGGATTTTATTTATTTTGTTAGTATGGGTTAATTTGGTTTAGGGTACTAGTTCAATTTGAATCTATTTAGGTTAGGCTTAGCATATAGTTATAGCATTGTTTGATTTGAGTTTGTGTTCTAAGTTGTTTAGGATTATGGTTAGGTTTCAATATAGTTGATCTTTCAGTCATTTTTAATGTTCAATTAACATTTGACTCAAGATTCATAATAGTATATTTCTAGTGAGGGGATTCAATTTGATCCAGTGTCAATTTTACGGTTCAATTTGGTTCAATTTGAGGGTTAGGATTATCCTTTGGTTACCGTTGATTTTATATTAGAGACCAAGTTTCATTGGATTGAACACAGGATTACCATAAGGGTTATTATAAAATTTAAGTTAGGGTCAAAATTTTACTTTGGCTTAAAATTAGGGACATGGTTAGTGTGTTATCAATTCTAGAGTTATTTGTTAACACGGCTTAATATTAAAGGTAGTATTTAATTAGGATCATACTAATATTTTCAGTTTTTATTTTGTTTTGTTAGGGTTTGTGTAATACTTAGTTTAAAAATTATGTAATGGATACAATTAATGTTTAATTTTACTAACATTCAGGCTTCTATTTGGTATATAGAACTACATTTTATTCAATATATTGAAAAAATTGATAGTTAGGTTTGGAGGTCTAATTATATGGCAGGCCAAATATGGTTAACATTAGCATTTAGCTTCAAATATAATTTACTTCTATTTTGGTTAATCAATTAGTCATAGGGTTGATTCTCTGTGCCCTCAATAGTAAAAGTTCAATTTTAATATTAGGTTTACATATATGTTTAGAAATATTTGAGCTCATTGCTTTGTTTTTATGAGGTTAATCATGATTTAAAATGAATAAGGGTTTATTTTGGTTGCATTTTAGATCTATTGTTTAGAAATATTTGTATAATTTGTTTGACTAAATTTTAGAATCCAATTCACTTTAATATTCCTTTGCTTGAACTTGGGATTACTGTTCAATTTTTTTAATGGATATTCTCTCATATTCTAATTACCTCATATCTTTAATCTCCCTCATTTGTTTTTACTTCATCTTTCTCTCGCCCCTTCTAACTATATCTTCCTCTTGAGTAAAAAATGTCTTCATTATGAAATTTAATCCTAAAGATTATAGATATTTGTTATAAACAATAATATGATTGTTTTTAAGTTGTATAAATAAACTTAAATCTCTTAAATATAGTACTATCAACCATAACAATTAGTAATCAGGATGTATGGACAAACACATACATGTTTTTAATTGAAGGCATATGACAATCTAACATATAACACGAAACATAAACTTAAACTTGATTTTATATATATATACACACACACACACACACACAATGGCCTTATCTATCAAGTATGTATACCAATTGTAAACATAATCATCAACAAGTGCATTTAAAAAAATGATACAGACTAATTGTTACGATGCAGTGACCTAATAAAATAGTGACAAATGAGAATAGTATTACGACCTTCATTTTCATTATGATCACACTGGAGTTCTTCCATATATTCTAGAAATTGAGATACTTGATTATAAATCTCCTATACGTTATCCACAACAATTTGCATTTGCAAAATATCATTATCTAAAACATAATCTATTGACGATGTTGTAGATTCAAAATGTTAAATCATTTGGTAACAACATTGCAGGACAAACTTTTCACATTTATCAATTGGTGTTTGAGGGGAGCCATTCAAGTTTAAAGAAACAACGGGACTTGGTGTGATAATTTCATATTCAATGTTTGATAAATTCATTTTTTTAATTGTTCCTCAACATGCAAATATTGAAATAAATAATGAGATTCTATTATTACTTATCAATTTTAGAAGGAAACAAAGATATAATCCAAATACAAGAAAACGCAATGACAAGAAGCAAACAAATAACCATATTGAGTTACAAATATAGATCATGGAAAAAATATATGTAAATTATATATTTGAGAAAATGAATGTAATGTATAACATATGTCAGCTCAAAAGATAGTAGAAAACTATTTCAAGTAAATATATAACTCGTACGTAAATAATGAAAAAGTCCATTGATATATTTTTAAAACCATAATTATATTGTTTTAGAAAAGAACATAGATTCAAAAATTAAAATTAAAATAACTATCATCATCACAATGAACATTATTTGTGAGAAATAGAATAGAAAACACAATATACAAATTTTTTAATAATTAATACCAAGTTATAAAATAATTGCAAACATTATGTAATCTTTTAATGTGAAATAAAAAATGTTAAAACTTTCCAATTATCAAATTGTTGCACTAAAAAAAATATAAATCATATATTTCTAAAAATAAAATTAACATATAAAATATGTGAATATAAACCATAATATTTTAAAAAAAGTTTATATATAAATCATATAAACAAAGTTGGAATGTTCACTAATTTTATAGTAACGCGAAATTTACATTGTTTTAGGAAATATATCACAATGTACATTATTTGTAAGAAATAGAATAGAAAACATACAACGTATGAATTTTTTAATAATTAATACCAAATTATAAAATAATTGCAAACTTCTATGTAATTTTTTAATGTGAAATAAAAAATGTTAAGACTTTCCAATTATCAAATTGTTACACTAAAATAAATATAAACCATATATTTGTAAAAATAAAATTGACATAAAATATGTGAATGTAAACCATAATATTTTTAAAAAACTTTATATATAATTCATATGAAGAAAGTTTGAATGTTCACTAATTTTATAGTAACATGAAATTTACATTGGTTTAGGAAAGAAATAGAGAGTTATATATTCCAATTAGAATCACTATTATCATCAAATCGAACAATGTGTTGTTTAAATAAATCAAAGTTGGTAGGATCTAAAATATCAAACCAATAGAGATGTTCGTAAGTTCTACGTTGCAAATACCAAGTGTTTGTTACTCCTTGCCTTATTCTTGTAAATTCACAAGTAATTTGTGTCCATGTTTGTATTTTCTCTGCAACAATCTTCCCTATTCTTTCATGGATTGGAAAAATCTAGAAGACCCATTGAGGTCCCCATCTATCTACCATAACTTGATTACATTGGGCATTTTGTAATCCACCAAACTGCAATCTAAAAATTTGACCATGATAATGATAATTTGATAGACCCTAAGTACTATTTTGTGGAGATTGAAGCATTTTTTCTAACCAAATAGGACCATTTTCTGTTCAGTGCATTGGATAAGGAGATTTCTCCATCCAAACCTTTGAAGGAACAAAATAAAGCTTCGAGGGATCATAAACTTCACAACAAACCAATTGTGAAAAAATAGGATCTTGAATTTGAGTGAGAGAGAAAATCATTGGTAAACTTCACAAATGGAACACCATGTATCTATCTTTGGCGGGTAGTGTTTAGATTTGTCAGAAGATCCTCTCCTCTTATTCTACTTATTTTTTGTCAGTGTGGCTCTTTAATGTTAATCAATTTGAATATCTATGAAAAATTATTTGAGACTTTCTTTGGTCTGATGGGAAGGGTATTGGTAAGACTTGTGTTGTTAAATGGGATTGGCGCACAAAGAGTAAAGATTTAGGGGGTTTTGGACTGGAAGTCTTGAGAGTTCAAGGTATGGCATTAGCTATGAAATTGATTTCCAAAGCTACACAAGGAGATGAACCCTATAAAATTCTTATTTGACATAAGTTGATTAGAGACTATCCGTGTGGACCGAACTTTTTAAATAATTTGAATGTTTTAGACTTTTTAGCTCTTGAATGTAAAATAGTGGTTGAGGGTTCGAATGTTTTTAGAGCAATCTAGAAAAGCTGGGCTAAAGTGAGGCTGTTGTTGGGTACTATTCTGAGAATAGAGGGTGGGAACATATGGTGTAGTAACAACTCTATTTGGTCGAGTCTGAAAAGTAACTCTAAGCCTCTAGCCCTAGTGCAAGGTTGCTCAGCTAAGAAATGGGCCAAAGTTGGTATTAAAACCTTTAGAGACATTATGTGTAATAATAGTCTAATATATTCTACTAAAATTAAATCTAGATTCTCCTTGCAAGAATCTCATAGGAAAAATTTATATATGATTGTGAATGCCCTTGATGCTATAGGGGTAAGAAGTTGTTTCTCTCATGAAATATTGCTTGTTCAAGTTGAGATCACCTTATTCATCTCCCTGACACCTGGTTAGTTCCAAGTATGTTTACCCCACCCTTACCACCAATGTTGTTATACTTGATCATCTTAATGCCAGTTGGTATCTCTCCCTTGCCCATAATTATTGGAAAAAAATTATTATTCATCTTTGGGCTAGACCTATAGAGCCTAAAATTGTTTTCTTTCTTTGGAGGTTGCTACTGCATAAGATGCCATTCAATAAGCCAAGAGAAGATCATAATATCTGTGTTGTTTGTGCTCACCTTGAATCTATTCATGTTTTTTCTAATACCCTTTTGCACAGGACATCCGGTATATGTCTAGCTTTGTATGTGAGGAAAATGTCTTTATTGAGAACATTATATATGGTAAAATATGTAGTGGTAGAAATAATCTTAATGGGTTTAGGTCTATTCTCTCTTCGTTTATACTCTGGTATCTTTGGAAATTTTGGAATGATAAAGCATTTCAAGGAACAAAGAAATTATTCTTATTGAGTCTCTGAGGAGACTCATAAGGGTTGAAATTGCTATGCAAGTAATTGCCATTTTCAAGTTGAAGGAGGAGCAATTCCAGAAATTCATGCAGGAAGGTAAAGGAGTGGTGACTAACAAGGATCTCAAGTATGAGTTTACTACTATGAAGGAGATAGACTGGAAGATGAGTTCATTGTGTCCTTGATGTAGCTAGTGCAAAAGATCCAAAGGGAAGGTAACTGGAGGGCACAAGCAGTAGGAAGAGAGGGTTCAAGTATGTCATTTATGCCTTCTCCTATTTAGGTTCACTACCTCAGAGTCAAGTGAAGATGAGGAAGACTAAGTTTTATGTTTCATTGTATAAATAACATCTAGTCCTGTAAACTCTCAATGTCAACCCATGGGTTGAGGAATATTGTTTTTTTGGTCAGTTGGCTAGTTCTGATAATTGAAACTTACCGTGTAACCTTTTTTTGGATCCTTGATATGCAATAGTAAAAAAACTTTTTAAAAATAATTTTAAACTATTTATTAAATGTTTATATTAAGTATGAAACAATTAAAATATAATATTTCAAAGTTGACATAGAAATATTTATTCATTTAGAGAGAGATTTCTCTAAACTTATATGTAAATTTTACATAAATTTATTATTTTAAAAAATACAAACAAAATACATTGAAAAATATAAAAGTATAGAGATAGCACATTTTAAAGAGAATATATACTTATTTCCATATGCCTTGTAATTTCTTTTTATCTAATATATTATATATTAGAAACATCGTCATTTTATTCAACAACTAAAAAAATTAAAAATAAAACTTATTAGTAAAACAATATATTTAGAAGAAAATTTCCTTTTTTGACATCTATTATTACAATTTTAAAAGAAGAAAAATAATAGTTAAAACTTTGGTATATAAATAATTATAAAACTTAAACTAAAAGATTTATTATATATTATTAAAATTAATACTTATTTTACAATTTAAAATATTTATTTTTGCAAAAAGAGGGGTAAAAATTTATTAAGACAGAAAGGAATACAACAAGGAGAGCTCAACAAGGAGCTCGATCCTGAGCAACAAGATCATCAAATTCTTGCACCATCTCAAAGGACAGTTGCCCCCTATCCCTAATATTCCAACCCGGATCATGACTAGAAGCCCATTTGGCTAAACAATCAGCAGGTCTATTCCATTCTCGCGGAATATACTTGAACCTAATGAACTGAAAAGAGGAAGAGAAGAAAAGAATCTGCTTAACAACAGTGGCCAGCTGCCAACTAACATCCTCAAGCTCTTGCGAAGAAAGCATATTCACCACCGCCTGGGAATCAGACTCACAAATAATCTTACTCCATCCCCACAAGCAACACTGTTCCACAGCATATAAAATAGCCTGAGCTTCCGTGAGATTGTTAGTATAATCACCCTTATGAATTGAGAAGAAAAATTTAACATTCCCAAAACTACAACGAGCCACTCCGCCAATACCAGCCGGACCAGGATTCCCACGAGAAGAACCATCAGTGTTAATTTTCAGAACTCCACAGGGAGGAGGAGTTCAGTGCCCATCCCGGTTAACCTGACCCTTCCTCTAATGGTGAAGCTGCCTGGACATAGAAGGAAACCTATGAGCCGCAACCCCATCCTGCAGATGAAAATTGAGGCGATTACAGATAGTAAGATCAACCGGATCCATACCCTCATCAAGCTCACACTTCACAAGAATAGTTTCCTGGAGAGAATGCGATATTTTCCACCAAAGATGCAAAACACCAAGCCGAACATCTTGGAATATGCGATGATTCCTCTCCAACCAGATATGCCAAAGCATGAAAGATGGGCCAACAATCCAAGCAGCATGGAGAGAAGAAGACTTGGAGGGAGCACTACCCAAGCGAGCCCAGAACTCAGGCAAAGAGGAAGCATGCCGACAAGAGCAACCCCAAGCGCTCCACCAAAGGTGCCATATCTGAGTAGAATAGGAGCAATGGAAGAACAGATGGGAGACAGACTCCTCTCCATTACCACACAAAACACAATAAGAGGGGCCCTGAAATCCACGTTTACAAAGATTATCCCAGGTAAGACAATGGTTGTGAGCCACTAGCCACATGAAAAAATTGCACTTGGACCAGGAAACTTTATTCCAGACTTGCTTCCACCAAGGGACCTCAGCATCCCCAAATAATTGTCTAGTTATCTCCTGATACCCAGTAGAGACATGATATTTACCAGACAAGGTACCGCCCCAAGCCAATACATCTGGACCAAGCAAAGAGGAACACTCTCTAGAGGCCAGAATTTGAGAAAGCTCCTGACAATCCATGTCTGTACCTCCAGGAGGCCAATCAGAGGAATGCTTCCATCTATAACCAACAACAGGTCCCAATTGATAAGGAGTCTTGTAATGAGCCACTTTATCCCATCCAGTGGCAAGAAAAGAGTCACAAAGAGGCTGAAGATGAGGGTATATGGATAAAATGGAAGGGAATCCATCCTAAGCATCAGACCAAAACAAAGCCTGAGAACCTCCTTTACATATCCATAATAGACCCCTCTTCACCAACATTGCACCTGTCTTCAAAGTATGTCAAACCATTGAGCCACGACCTTCAAGAGGAAGTGCAGAAACAGAGCAAGGATCAGCACCATGAAAATATTTATGAGTGATAATACGAGCCTAAAGTTGATGCTGTCCAGAGCACCATCACCAATAAAGTTTAGCAGCCAAAGCTTGTCTACTCAATAGAGCAGAACGAAGACCAAGACCACCCTCCTTTTTAGGCCTACAAACAGTTGCCTAATTAACCAAGCTCCATTTAGTACTACGCAAATTACCACTCCAAAGGAATTGTCGAGAAAGAGCATCAAACTCCTTGAGAAAGTAAATAGGTGCAACATGAACCATGCTTCTATAAGTAGGAAGAGCTTGGATAACAGCTTGAAGAAGAGTAACTCGGGCAGCAGTAGAAAGCCATCTATGAGTCCAATGATTTACCTTATCCTGAAGCTTGGTAATCAAATTTTGCCAGAAGAGACGTGGCTGCCTAGAAACAGCAATAGGAATGCTAAGATAAGTCAAAGGAAGTGAACCTATCTGAAACCGTAGGATACCAACAATCCTGTGCTGAATAGAATCAGGAGTGTTAAAAAAGTAAATGAAAGATTTGTGCTCATTAACTTTCTGGCCTGAAGCTGCCAAATAAACGTCCAAAGCATGTCGAAAGGCTTCAGCTTCCTTGATCCTAGCAAGACCGGCAAGAGCAGAATCATCAACAAATTGAAGATGGGAAAGAGAAGGTAAGCCATTACCCCAACGCCAGCCTTGAATAGAATTCTAGGACACCTGATGCTTAATGAATCTACCCAAGCCTTCAGCCATGATAATGAATAGATATGGGGAGAGAGGGTCACCCTGGCGGAGGCCTCTAGAAGCACCAAATAGTTGTGAAGGTTGACCATTAATAAGAATAGAAAAAGAGGCAGAAGTAACGCAACTCATAATCCAACTCACCCAGTCAGAGCTAAATCCAAAAGAAAGAAGAATACTCCTTAGGAAGCTCCATTTAACTCTATCGTAGGCCTTAGCCATATCCAGCTTAACAAACATGGCTCTCTTCCTTGAAGTAGCCATAGAGTGAATAGCCTCAGTAGCAATAACCACCCCATCCAAAATTTTTCTTCCAGCAACAAAACCACCTTGTTCTTCTGAGATAATAATGGGAAGCCACCTTTTCAGTCTCTCAACAATTAGCTTAGTAATAACTTTGTAGACCACATTACATAAGGCAATTGGTCTAAAAAACTCCAATTGATTAGCACCCTCTCTCTTAGGAATAAGAGTCAAGAATGTAGAGTTCAAAGCTCAAAGCATCTGCTTGCTAGCATAGGATTCTTTAACCACCTCCAACAAATCATGATTAATGATGTCCCAAAATTCCTGAAAGAATTCAACTGGAAAACCATCAGGACCAGGAGCCTTCCCCTTAGGCATGCCAAAGACCACCGCCTCCAGCTCTTCCAAAGAGATAGGATGCATGAGATAATCATTCATTTCCTGAGTGATAAGGGAAGGAATACAGGACAAAATAATATTTTCTTCATTATCAACAGGAGGAGAGTCCTCAGAGAAGAGGGTAGAGAAGTACGAAATAGCCTCCTGGAACAAAGCTGGCAAGGAATTCAGTTGGATACCTTGAGAATTAACCAAAGAAGAGATAGTGCTCTGATTCTGGCGAGATTGCACTGTTTTATGGAAAAAGGCAGTGTTTCGATCACCTTCCTGGAGCCAATCAAATCGAGCCTTTTGCTTTCAAAAAATTTCCTCTCGAAGTTCCCATTCTTCTAGAGCTCTAGAAGCAAGGGATTCAACCTGGCCAAGATCCTCCGAGAAACCTCGATCTCTAATCTCCCTTATGATGACATCAAGATTTTCTTGAGCAAGCCTCTTCATAAAGTGAAGATTCCCAAAGCATTCCCTATTCCATATCTTGAGCTGCCTTTTAACATATTGAAGCCTTTTAGAAAATGAGAACATTGCAGTACCATATGTAGGGGCACCATCTTTCCACCAACAAAAAACAAAATCATGAAGAGAGGAGTCACGAAGCCACATCAACTGGAACTTAAAAGGAAGATGCTTCGGAACATAAGCCCCTATAGCGGAAAATTTGATTGGCCAATGATCTGAACCCCTCCAATCAAGGATTTTTGAAGAGATAGTAAGGGTGCCACTAAGCCAGAAGCAAGAAACAAGAAATCTATCCAGGCGTTCTGAGATAGCAGCAACACCAGTCCTGCGATTATTCCAGGTATAGAGGCCATTAGAAGGCTTAACATCAGAGAGATGCAAAAGAGATATGTGTTGCCGAAGAAGAGCAGAAGAAGGCCCCAATCTAGCCAAACCACCATGCTTCTCTTCCAGACTTAAAATTGAATTGAAGTCCCCTGCTAACACCCAAGGATGATAAGGATGACAATTTCTAACATATTGAATATGTTCCCAAAGTTCCTCCTTTCCCACAAGATCAACACGTGCATACACATTAGTAACCATGATTACCTCTCCTGAGTCTAGAGCAGAAGCTACCATAGAGAGAGCTGAGCGAGAAGACATCCAGCCAAGAGGAGAAATTTTTTGAGGATCCCAAAATATAGCTAAACCACCAACACTGCCTATTGCCCCAACACACTGGCATTGGCCACGAGACCAAATACTAGAGGCATGTTGGACCATAGACTCCACAGAGAGCTTAGTCTCTTGGATACAAAAAACATCAGGACTATGATCAACCACCAAGTTATGAATAGCCTTTTGTCTAGGGATGCTATTCAACCCCCTTACATTCCATGAGAGAATAATCATCATTGGGTAGATTTGGGAAAATGAGAATCCAAAGGTTTCACTGAACCAGACTCAATCAATATATCTCCTGTGAGTTTAATCTTCTCTTGGTCTGTTTTGCGCCCACTCCTTAGAGGGGGAGAAGAAGAAGCCCGCTTAAAGGGTTGAGGCAGCAACCCCAAGGGGAGAGGAGATCCCTTGCCCTTACTTGATGGCAGCACATCCTTAACCAAGTCAGCCAAAACAACATCATCATCTTCCAACACTGCAGGAGTCACCAGAGCCGCTGTCACAGGAGCTACAGGAACCTCACAATTCTGATATACTACAACTTGAGATGCCCCACAACCATCATTACGAACAAATCTCTCATCTGGGCAAGCTGGATCAGAAGAGATAGGAGGAGGAATACCCTCCTCTAGAACCATACTATCCAGCACCTCAAAACGGTTAAAACCTGAATCAGATAATCTTTCTTTCAAAGGCCTCTTTTGACCACGTCCCTTAGCTCGAGGACGAACAGGGGTAAATCCATCCTTATCCTGCATTGGAGCCTTACCCTTACCTGTAGCATCTTGTGGATTCATCCCCTTGGTAGTATTAACCATTTGAGATTGTCCTTTCCCTATAGTATCTGCCAAACCACCAACATTTCCAGCTGTAGACCGATCCACTCCTTTGAAACTCGAGTTATGGGGGCACTGTCGCAGTAAATGACCATACTCATGACAAATTCGGCAACGGAAGGGAGGGATTTATAATCTAACTGCTGCACCCAAGAAGAATCCCCCAGACAAATTTCTAGAGAATCTGGTAATGGGTTATTCAAATTAATTTCAACACAAATTCTAGCAAAAGAAATAACCTTTTTATCGAGGATTTGATGTGCGATCGCAACTAGCTTCCCCAACAAAGCAGCAATTTGTCGAAGGATGTCTTCATGCCAAAATTCCAAGGGAAGACAAGGCAAGCGAACCCAAACTGGCACTGTTGAAGGGAGATCCTCAGCAGAATTAAAACCTGAATGCCAAGGTTTGACAAATAACCCCACATTGTTGTAGAAATAAGGGCCTCCTTCAAAAACACGATCACGATCAGACATGCAAGAGAATACAACAAAGAAATAACTATTCCCTGCCAACATAATCTCTATATCACCTTCCACCTGCCAAGAACGGCGGATCCATGCCTCAAGAGCGGATAGGGAAATTCGGATTCCAAGAAATTTGCATATCAAAGCATGCTTGGTCCAATAATCAATGTCCTCCATTACAGCCGTTGGAGGAATAACCAGAACAGGGCGATCATGGCTACGCGAAAGACAACCATTAACTTTTTTCAGCTTGGAGCTCTCCCCTGAATAAAACGATTCAGATCGCATTGCATGCATAGTTGGAGTGTAAGGAAACTTGGCAACAAAGAATATAACCATTTCCACATAACCCATAATAGATCTGAAATAAACACGAAATTAAAATCCACATGCAAGAGAATAGACAACGTACCCACAAAATGTGACACAAGATATACCCTGGGAAACCCTCATTGAGGGAAAAACCCAGCCTCCAAAAGCATCCATCATCATGTATTATTCAGCAAAAATACCATTGCCATACAACCATGGAAGCCTTCATGGCCATAGCCACAACCGAGCAAACTTTGTGAACAAGCATGAATCCACACATCCCATGCCATGCTTTCAACCTTCACAAATGCTCCCTTGGCTAACCTGTCAAGCCTTGTCCTGCTCGACTCTTGCCTTTCTCCTTCTTGTCACTCTCTCTTTTTATCACTACAACAACTGCCCTTGTGGCTGCTTATATAGTAGCAAGTCCCACAAAACTACTAAGTGGTATTACATAAACCATGTGCTACCTAACCCATTAACCCCACATTTAATATTGGGCATTTAATTCTTTTCCCCAATATTAAATAATTACATCAAATATTATCACAATGTTACAATACAACTCATCAAGAATATTTCATGGGAATCTTTACATGTTGCACGTCCATCTAGGTACAACATTACATAATAAAAATAAAATAATAAAATAACAATATTATGCAATGTGTGCAACACCCATTATCTCAACAATCTCCCACTTGTTGTATACATTGCATAGGGTCAATCCGTAGCCACATAAATGAACAAGGGAACAATCCCTCCCAGCACATCCACCATCATGGATCAAAATACACCAAGTGCTCCGTCCTGGTATCCGCAACAAAATCAAAGTATCCAGCATCTCAAACATGAATGATCTCACCTCCTATTATGCCACTCCCATTGGACATACATAGAAGCCATCCAAAGAGAAAGCCACCCAACCTGTTGCATTAGAAGATCATAAAATCCTGTACCAACTAAAATTCCAAGCACAAATAACCTGATCCAAAGGTAATCACATGTATTTGTAGTTGTCAAAATATCCATAGCTGAAATAGCACCCATAGCAAAGTGCCAAACCCATCCAACTATCCATACCTCAAAGGTATAACAAGTGAATCTCATATCACCGACATATCCAATCTATAACCTGCAATCACAAGCCTCAAGAGAAATACCTGCCACATATATACCAAGAAGCTCCCACTGCAAAAGATAATGTCAAATCTATAACCAATCCACTCAACACATCTCAAAGAAGTGAATCTATGTAGTATCAAGGACATCTGCAATACATAAACTAATATCCTGCAAGAACAACTCTCATAACAAGTCTCCAACAGTCTCCCAAGTTCACTACAACCAACAAAGGAAAGAGATAAAGGAATAACCATGTCATCTCTCACATGACATACATGAGCACAAACCAGTGATCACAATCTCTAACCAATCTCAAATCCAATGTAGGCAAAACTAAACATCCAGGAAGATAACCAAGACCAGAGAAACCATGCAAATCATAACCTGTATCATGTCCTTCTACACACACCTCTAGATGTAAACTGTGCAAGTATGATCTCCTCCTTTAAAAACCCCAACAAGAAGCCTCAAAAACACCCAAACCATATCATATAACTAATCATGGATGTAAGCCTCTCACAAGAAGATCAAACTCAATAAACCATTCCTAAACCAAAGAATAACCTTTCCTAATCCAAGGAATATGCCCAATATAAAACCATCTCCCAAACTTAACCAGCATAATAACATATGCACATGGAGATAACCAATGCTAAAACCATCTCTCAAATGAACCCTCTAGAACTAACTCATGTACCATAGCTCAAGATCCATATCCATGAAAGACAAGCATAAATATAATGCAACTGAGAGAAACAATGGGCTATACCTCTCAAGTAGCAAACCGCCGAACAGACCAAGAGTGGGGAATGAGAATGCTCATCAAGATACCCAAGTCTCCAACCAAGACTCATCTAAGAAAAATCTCCTCTCAAGTCCATATCAGGTGACTGCCCCTCAGACTTCCTGCTGAAACCATCAACCGTCCCAACAAATACTTCTCTAATCCAAGAGAAATCAGCGTCACCACCGTCTCTAAGTATCCATGAGCACCTGTAACCAATCAATCCATGCCAACTCCAAATGCAACATAGCAATATCATGAAGTATCCAGCTTATGATCAGTGTACTCAATACCAAGAAACTAAACCAAGATCAATGTCAAAGTTCCAACCATGGCCTCAGGAACATAAACATGACAACATGATCTTACCATCTCAACTAAAGAGATAACATGCTCCATATGAACACACTATAACATGTCACAACTCTAAACGCATATCAAGAGTATACCATGACATAATAATGAAACCATCCTTACACCAAGGATAACATGCCAAATAAAAGCATAAACCACACCTTTGCCAAGAACCCTGTGAGTCCTCAAGATGCAACCATCTCCACACACCATGAAGAAAACCATCTCCACATACCATGAAGATAACCAAGAACTCCATGAGTCTTCAAGATCTAACCATCTTCACACACCATGAAGATAACAAGTGCACCATGCAAATGTTAAACATGTTTCTGCAGCAACAGGATCTAAGACAAACCTCCAACATCTGCAAACACTCAATAAATATATCAATGCCAACAACTCCCACTCAACTGTGGTACCGAGTCACCTATGGCATCATAAAATCCATCCTCTCCACACCAAGAAGATATAAACCAAACCAGGAACTAATCCTGCACTGTCACCCCATCACTATCACAAGCTCTCACTAAACTGTGCATCCAAGCTATCCATGACATCATGATGAAAAACCATCTTCTAACCATGAGAACCAACCAAGGCATCAAACCATCAAAGAACTCAAAGTGCACATCATGAGCTCCTCAAAAGAAACTAAATAACCATGATCCTCAACCAAGAAGATATACCACCATAACTGAATTAGAAATCCAAGCTAATGAACATCAAGGATGTACTTGTATAACCCATCATGTCATGCCAAAATCCATGACACCATGATCACATCTATGAACCGAGCATTTGGCTCTCAATATGTCCAACCTGTCAGCATAGTCAACCACAATCCTCCACCATGACTGTACCTGGTAACAACATCTCATCCCTTCTACATGAAGAAAATAGTAAATCATGTGACTTAGGGCATAGACAACCCAAATCCAAGCCACCAATCTGAATATGCATCAATAATGAAAGATCAATGGGCAAAGACAACCCTTAACCAAGCCATAAATGCAACCTGTAAGTATAGACCGCTTACAACACTGCACAACTTGTAGATCCAACAAGTCATCATGCATATTCAAATTCAAACATTGATAACCATATCATCATGAGACCAATTTGAAATATGAACTGAGTATACAATGACATCAAAACTTAAATCTTCCAATGCCATAAACTCACAATGTTACCATAGTCAAAATATGTTTATAAACTGTTCAGATCAATATATCAACAAATAAATTATGCCAAACTTGCACCAAATCTGAACCAATGTGTAGAGCTCTCCAAGAGCTTTCCGTTGACTACTCGAAGTCCAAAATCTGACTCCGTATGCCCAAGTTATGCCCTAATCCATTCTCAAAATAAATAACATCTGACTTTAGGGCTCTTAAAATCTGACAAAATTTCAAAATCATAGAACCAAACCTACACCATCTTGTAGTGCTCTAAATTAGCTTTCCAACGCCTATAAGAACTCTGAAATTCGATATTCTGAGAGAAAGTTATGGCCATTTTACTAAGACAGTCTTTTTACCATTTTCAGTACGATTTTTCATTTTTAATTTTTTCAGTGACGAAAATTTCGACGGGATTAAATTTGACGGCCATCATGGGCTGAAACCAAAAAACTCTTTCATTTCCTCTGAACATGGCCAAACTAGGGCATATTATATATCAAAATTTATAGAAATGTTGACCCGGATCCAATGGTGAGGTCTATTTTTACTGAGGAGGTCATTTTTGCAAGCTACCCCCCAAAACCCTCATTTAAATGAAACATCCGAAAAAACCTTTTTGTCCAACAATTTTCCATGCCCAAATATTTTAACATCCCATCATAACAGCAAATCCAAAGTCCTCAGATCTGCAATAAATCATTCATATATCTTGCCCTTTCTTTTATCCTCTCATGCATTCCCATGGATTCAATCTAGGGTTACAATAATAAAACCATAGCTCTGATACCACTTGTAAGGAAACTTGGCAACAAAGAATATAACCATTTCCACATAACCCATAATAGATCTGAAATAAACACGAAATTAAAATCCACATGCAAGAGAATAGACAACGTACCCACAAAATGTGACACAAGATATACCCTGGGAAACCCTCATTGAGGGAAAAACCCAGCCTCCAAAAGCATCCATCATCATGTATTATTCAGCAAAAATACCATTGCCATACAACCATGGAAGCCTTCATGGCCATAGCCACAACCGAGCAAACTTTGTAAACAAGCATGAATCCACACATCCCATGCCATGCTTTCAACCTTCACAAATGCTCCCTTGGCTAACCTGTCAAGCCTTGTCCCGCTCGACTCTTGCCTTTCTCCTTCTTGTCACTCTCTCTTTTTATCACTACAACAACTACCCTTGTGGCTGCTTATATAGTAGCAAGTCCCACAAAACTACTAAGTGGTATTACATAAACCATGTGCTAAAACCATGTGCTACCTAACCCATTAACCCCACATTTAATATTGGGCATTTAATTCTTTCCCCCAATATTAAATAATTACATCAAATATTATCACAATGTTACAATATAACTCATCAAGAATATTTCATGAGAATCTTTACATGTTGCACGTCCATCTAGGTACAACATTACATAATAAAAATAAAATAATAAAATAACAATATTATGCAATGTGTGCAACACCCATTATCTCAACATGGAGAAGAACCATCTGTTCTCACCAACAGAGAAGAAATCCCAGGCCCTGCCATGCAAACAATAAAACCCCCAATCCAAAATTGACTGCAGAAGATCTCCAAAAACACCGACGCAAATTATGTCCAGTAGCTAACAATCCAAACAAAACAGAAAAATAGTAAAGATCAAACACCAAGAATAGGCTAGGGGAAAAACCCTAGCCCAGCCAGCAACCAACGCTTCTCAGAGACTCCATCCATTCCCTACAATTCTCGTACAGGAATGCAATGAAATTTATCAATATGCAATAGAGATAGATTTTCAATGATACCTTCAAAAGGGTTTGTGGTAAACCTAGTGTGACTCGAACCGGAGTTGATGCGTAGCACCGGGATCATTAGCCTAACACTACGCCTCACGACTCGCCTTCACACCAACTCGGCTACTCACTCACCCTTTAAAATATTTATATTTTTAAATAAAAATAACAATAATAAAATTATAAAATGCTCAAATACAATATTTCTAAATATTATAATATATTTTAAACTATTTTTTGATGAATAGTCCCTTATATTAAAAAAATACAATAAAGTTACATATTCACAAAAAAAAATGAGGACAGGGGAAACAAGATCACCCTGCGAGTTCATACGGCCACAGGCTGAAAATCAACTATTCATCAAAAACCTTTTAGAAATCAACAGAAAACAAAGAAATCCTCATGTTGCCAGTGTAGTGCCACCCGAGGGAGGAGGATCCTTATTTTAAAAAAAATTGATTTAAAAAAAAAATAAAACAAAAAACTATAAATAAAAATAAAAAAATAAAAATAAAAATAAACGAAAAGAATTGTTTTATTAAAAAAAAATTATTATTAAAACAATATATTTAGAAGATATTTTTCTTTTTTGACATAAATAACAGTGAGAACTTTTGTATATAAATAATTGTAAAATTTATACTAAATTTTTTTTTTAGATACTACTAAAATTAATACTTATTTTATAATTTAAAATATTTAAATTTTTAAATAAAAATAATAATTCTACGAATATAAAAAGCTTAAAAACAATATTTTTAAATATTATAAAATATTTTAAACTTATTTTTTCAAAAAAAAATTGATATTTTACTAAATAACAATTCTATAAATAGCCTTTATTAAATGATTCTCAACAAAATCGTAAAAAGAAAACTCCCAGTTGGATGACTCACAAAAGCGCAGGATCAAATACACTTGTATGAGCTATGTATAGAAAAGAATTTGCCATGAAAACTAAATAAAGTTTCATCTCATTGTTGGCAAACTATTTATATGACTCGCATACAAAGCAATAATTTCCTTCACCTTCAACACTTCCCTTATTCTCAACTGCACCCCAACACTAAATTCATTTTGAATACCACCCTGCTTGGGGATGATGATATCTTGACTAGTATCCATATTATCAGTATCATAAAGTTTAACAACTATCCTAGGAGCGAATGCATTGACAAATGGAATATGAATATTAATTCTTGGCAAATCCTCTTGAAGACCATTGGCCAAGAAAGGGCTAAAGACTTCAGATCAATTGAAAAGAGACTCTCTGCCAATTTGCTTAAGGTGGAGACTAATAACCAAAATAATCCTTCTGATTACAAGCTCCCTGCTCAGGTTATTCAGCCCAAGGATGCTCTTAGACTTAAACATATGGTGACTAAGACTAGAGGAGCTAAGATTAGATCCAGAGCCCATTGACTCTAATATGGTGACCGAGGTTCTAAGTTCTTCTTTAACCTTACTAAGCATAAGCGGTCCAATGAAAATATTGAAAAATTATCATTGATAATCAAGAAATTGCTGATCTTTACACTATTAAAGAAGCGTTTGTTAAATTTTATCAAAACTTGTTCACCTCTAAGGACTTTAATGAAGCCTCTTCCCTTAGGAACAAATGCAAAACTCTTCTCCCTAAAGTTATGTCTATTGAGGTTGCCTTTACTCTTGGTAAAAACATTTCTTTGGAAGAAATTGAAAAAGCTATCAATTCTATTAATAATGATAAGGTTTCGGGGCTTGACGGCCTTCCTATTGAGTTCTACAAAGCTAACAAAAGATGGATATGCAATGATCTTCTTTAAATTTACTTTGAGGCCCTGTCTAGGGTCTCCCTGGGTAATTCTATTAATAGTGGAATTATTAAAATTATTCCTAAGGATGGCGACAAGGTTCTCATCAAGAATTGGAGGCCTATCACGCTCCTTAATGTTTCCTATAATTTTTTTGCTAAAATCATGGCTACTAAGCTTGTGAACATCATCCCAAGTTCATTTTCTCTACTCAAACTAGATTTATCAAAGGTAGATATATTCTTTAAAGCCTTATCACTAGCTAGGAGGCAATGAATTGGGCTAAGTACCCAAAAAAACTCTGTGATGTTTCTTTTGGACTTCGAAAAAACCTACAATAGGGTTGAATCGAGTTTCATTTTCATGATGCATGAGGATTTTGGCTTTCCTACCTTCTTCTGTAATATGGTTAAGATGCTCCTTCAAGATGCCTTCACTCAAATTGACATTAATGGTTCCCTCTCCGAGTTCTTCGCTCTTGGAAGGTCTATTAGACAAGGCTGCCCTCTGGCTCCTACACTCTTTGCTATTATGTCTGATGCCCTTTATTACTTGCTTAGGGATAATTCCATATCCTCTTCTATGAAGGGCATTACTCTTCCTAATAAAGATGAGCTCATTAATTACCAATTTGTAGATGATACAACCATATTATTTAATGCTAGTGATCAGAATTTTGAGGCCCTTAAAACTAAACTTCAAATTTTTTGCACTGTGTCTGTTGCCAAGCTCTCCCACTCCAAATCTATTTGCTTGGGGTGGAATGAACAACCCCCTAGCTAGTTTAAGAATCACAACTTTCAATGGGGTGTCCCTCATAAGATTGTGAGATATCTTGGCATTCCCTTCTCTGTAGACCCCTCTCTTAAGGACATGTGCCTTTGGGTCAAAGAGAAAATTACTAAAAAGCTGGAGAAAATGGCATAACCATTCCCTCTCCTTTGCTGGTAGACTCCAAGTTTGTCAAAAGTTCTTCTCCTTCTACAACATATATTACTCTTCTTCTTGGATGTTTAACAACTATCAAATTCTAGAAATCCAAAAGTCTGTTAGGAACTTTCTTTGGTCGGATGGTAAAGGTAATAATAAAGATCACATTGTTAAGTGGAAATGATGCTCTACTGATAAGCTTATTGGGGGGCTTGGGTTTAAAGATCTTAGGCTTCAAGGAATTTCCCTTGTTGCCAAATGGATCTTTCACTCCATGGATGGAAATGCCCCGTAGAAGGTCCTTGTTAGGAATAATATTGAAATGAGCTTCCCTAAAAATGTAAAGTTCTAGAAGAACTAGTCATTTGGTGACTTCATCACTAGCAGCTTCCTTATTATTGTGTAAGGCTCTAAGCTTTTTAAATCAATATGGAAGGCTTGGAACCAAGTCAAGAAGTTTATTGTTATCAATGATGTCCATGATGATAGCCAGATCTATGGAGAAATCTCCATTTGGTGGAACATTCATTTCTCTAGCAAGCCTCTTGCTCTTTCCCAAGGATGCTCTGCTAAACATTGGGCCAGTAAAGGCATCTCTCAACTTGTGGATATTTTTTTAACATGACTAACTGATTAGCTGGGAGTGCATTAGAAGCACTTATGATATTCTTGTCTCTTAGAAAAAGACTTATAACATGATTCTCAAAGCCACTAAGAATATTCCTTCCATTTGCTAGGTGGATTCTCATAGATACCTTAATTGTAAATGGCTTGATGGGACCATCCTATCCAAAATCAAAGCTAAGAACATTTATAAGGTTATTGGATATGATTATGCCATTATTGACCATGTTAGTAATATATGGCATTCCTCCTTCGATATTTATGCTTGGAAGAAGTGTTTTGATGCTTTATGGAAAGGCTCAATTAAACCCAAAGTTAAATGTTACAATTCTTATTTTTGTTGGATAGACTTCCTACTAGAAAAGATAACTATGAAAGTGATCATTATAAACTCTATAATTTCCCTAAAACCATTAGGCATATCTTGTTTGAATGCTCTTTTGCTAGAAATATCTGGAATCTTTTTGGGATTTCTTATCCTTCATGTTGTTCTATTCTTGAAATTGTTACTGGATATATTGTAGGGTTAAAAAAAAACTCTAACTTGATTTGGAACATTTGAACTTCTTACATCTTATGGAAGATTTGAAAATGAGGAATGAAGAAAGGTTTCAAGATATTCCCAGGGTCCTTACTGAGTTTTCTAAAAAACTCACATACTTTAAAATTTCTTCATAGGTTCATACTACCATGATCATGAACAAAGAGAAACTAAGGAGGTTCTTGTAGACTGGTTATGCTACCTTCTTTGTGTTCGAGATGAAGAACAACTATGATTGAAGCGAAAACCTAGATGATCTTCAAAAACTTGAAAAGATTCTCAGAAAGCTTAATAGTGAGATAAAAAAAAACATGAATTCTAAGAAGGATGAGTTGACCATGCTGGCTCAGATTCAAGAAAATAAGAGGGTCACTTGGATGGAGAGTGAGAAGGGCTAGACTACTTGGGTCAATGCCCTTGATGGTTGCCTCGAGTAACTTGTTATATTTGGCATTCTATATTTTTGCTCATGTGTTATGAGTACTTCTTATTAAATACTTGAAACCTGTGTCTTTTGTACTACTTTTGGAAGGCATTGCCTTCAATCTTTTCTAAATTTTCATAGATTCTATCTACCTTTTGAAAGGCTTATATCTAATATAAAATAATAATAATAATTTCACAAGGTATATTTTCATGGTTGAAATTATAGTTTCCCATCAGAGTTCTACAAAAGAGGATTTAGATTAAAAAATATGGTTTGAATTGGATGATGATATGATAAAGAGATTTTTTAAGGCTCTTCCAATTGAATCAATTGTGAGGCTCGGTGAAATGAGCAAGGAATGGAAGAATCATCTCTGTGATAACAATTTCTTGATTTTGAGGAGGGAAAAATTCAAAGAGGATCCATTGCTCCCTCTCATTCTCAACAATCAATCAAATTGTTACAATTTCAACCTGTCAATAATGATAGCAAAAGCTTTTTGTATTAATGATTGTATTGTATTGGGATCAATGGGAGGATTACTCCTATTATCTTGCATTTCATGGAACAAACTAATTTTGTACAATCTGTTCACTAGAATAGGTGAATATATTCCTACTAAGAGGGATTTTTCATGGATTGGAAAGAGTCGCGGTATGCAATCCAACAAGGGATACTTTGGTTGAACTTCCCCTGCTCATACATAGCAAAGAGCATGGGATAATTGTTGAAATATTAAATGCAAATAATTGTTTGCCTCTAGAGCCAAATGCCCACCTACCACCTTAACCACATCAAAAATATTAATGCTTGGTAGGTGAGTTTCAAATTTGGAAAAGAGGGGGAAAACATTTTGAAGGGAGACAAAAAGGAATGCATTATTAATTCATTTGTAAGTTCAGCAGATAAAAGAGGTGCAAAGCAGAGTAGAGAAGTAAGAAGAAATAAATCGATCAGTAGATCCAGTCATTCAAAAGACAGAAGGAAGTTTGTTCTCATGGTTGTAGGTGCATGTGTTTCCTCTTGTCATTCTGTAAGTTTATTTTTTATTGGATTTGTCCTATGAAGCAACGATTGGTTTAGGCATTGTTGTATGCAGCCATTAGAGTTGTAAGTTGTAAGTTTAAAGTTAGAAATTTTACTAGTTTGAAGATTTTAGGGTTTTCTAGTTGAAGCCGAATGCTCTTAGATTTTGTAATAGTTCTATAATATTTGAATAGAAACAAGCAAGCAAGTAGGTATACACATCTTTTTTGTTCTTCTCTTATTCATTATTGCATATTTTGCATTTGAGAAGTTCTTTGTTGAAATCTTCATACTTCAGCTCTCTAGTTTTAATGGTAGAAAAATCTATGTTGTGAGTTTGATTTACAACCCACTCGGTTTGGTCTTTACCAAGTCCCTCTTTTTTCTTTTTTCTTTCATTGAGTTCTCTATGTAGTTATTACCAAGCCCACTCGGCATCCTCTTCTATCGAGAACTACTTTCTAGTGGCTACCGAGCTCACTCAACATTTCTTGCTATTGAGCTCACTCAACATATACTTGTGCCAAGTTGGCCTTTGCTTTCCAAGTTCACTCAACTTCCTCTTGTGCTGAGGTTACTCAACAGCCTCTCGTCCCTTAACATCCATTGGTGTCGAGAAAAATTGGCACTCGACACCTTCATGTGCCTAGCAAATTTTTAGGGTTGTGATTTTATTTCTCACATGGTATCAGAGCTTTGAGACCCCACATCCATAGAGAGCTAGGGCATTTATTTTTCTGGGATATTTGACATGGCAGGAGATGCAGGAAGGATATGGCAGTAGCCACCATCCTTCAATGGACAAAATTATGGTACATGGAAAAAGAAAATGAAAACCATAATGGTCGCAAATGCTTTATGGGAATTTGTGATTAATGGATTCAATGATGTGATAGAGCCAACTCAGTATGCTACCCCTACCAACAACCAAAAGACTCAGTTGAAGGAGTCAAGGATAAAGGACGCAAAGGTATTAAGATTGATTGAGGCAACAATGACAGAGACCATTTTTCCCAAGATTGCAACAAAAAATTATGCAAAGGAAGCATTGGACATCCTTGAGATGAACTTCAAGGGAACTGATAAGGTTAGAGTAGTAAAGCTACAAATGATTAGAAGAGAGTTTGAGAACCTTCAAATGAGGGATAATGAACCTATTGTAGAGTTTAGCTCATGACTCTCCACTTTGATAAACTAGATTAAGTCAAATGGATAAGACTATGATGAGCAGAGAATTGTAGAGAAAATATTGAGCAGTTTACCTTAGAAATATGACAATCTTGTGATGACCATAGAAGAAGAAAAGTACCTCACCACATTGATCACGGATGAGTTGATGGGAACTCTTCAAACCCTTGAGCATAGGATAAACAGGTCAGCAACTACTTTCCAAGAACAATCTTTCAAGGCTCAAGAGAATTCAAGAGGTACGGGGAGAGGTAGAAATGGCTTTGATAGAGGCTCAAGAAGTAGAGGTTGTGGAAGGAATGGTCAAAGGAATGCTGGTACAGAAAGCTTAGGAAGAACAAGTAACCAAGAGGGAGTAAGCACCTCTGAAAATAGTTGTAGAGGAGGTAAGAAGAATTACAACTCCAACAAGAGCAATGTTGAATGCTACTACTGTCATAAGCATGGGCATTATGCATGTGAATGCCAAAGAAACAGGGTGATCAGTCAAAGAAAAATGCTAATGTGGTTGATGTGAACATAGGAAATGCAACTAATCCCATAGCCTTCATCATGTGTAACATTGGTGAAGAAGGAAGCCTTGAGGTATGGTATCTAGACAATAGTTGTAGCAACCACATGAGTGATAATGAAAGTTTATTCTCTTTCATTGATAAGACTTTTAAGTCTGAAATTAAGATGGGAAATAATAGAACCATTCTTATAGTGGGAAAAGGATCTATCATGGTTTGCACCAAGGAAGGTGAAAAGAAGGAGGTACAAAATGTATATTTTGCCCCTGGAATGAAACACAACTTGATGAGTGTTGGGAAACTTATTCAAAATGGATATAAGGTGCTAATGGAAAATGACAAATGTGTCATTCATGAGAAGGATGGGAGTAACAAATTACTTGTAGCAATCCAAATGACAAAGAATTGGATGTTCCAGTCGACAATTGAGACATGTTTCTCTTCTCAAGTCAATGTTGCACCTCCCAAGCATGCATGTACAGTAGTACACCAGTAATTAGCTCTTAGGAGCATGATTGAAGACCCCTCCAAGCTTTGTCATCTTAGGTATGGACATCTTGGCTTTACTGGTTTAAATTTGTTATCCAAGAAAAGAATGGAAGAAGGTTTTTCAAGCATTGTAAATTCATATGACAAGTGTGAGGCTTGCATATTGGGTAACTAACATAGCCTTCCCTTTAATTTTAAAAATTCTAGAAGGGCTAGGGCACCATTAGAATTGGTGCATTCTAATTTCCGAGGCCCTACACAAACTACTTCTATTGGGGGCCTACACAAACTACTTCTATTGGGGGGAGTACTTATTTTATGACATTCATAGATGATTTCAGTCATAGGACATGGGTGTATTTTTTGAAGAACAAATCTGAAGTATTTGATAAATTTGTTGAATTCAAAGCCTTAGCTAAAAAAGAATGCGGACACTATATTAAGGTCCTTAAATCAGATAGAGGAGGGAAGTATACCTCCAATATTTTTGTAAATTTTTGCAGAAAAAATGACACAAAGAAAGAGCTTATAGCTAGCTATACTCTTTAGCAAAATGGAGTGGCTAATAGAAAAAATAGGACCATTGTTGAAATGGCAAGAAGCATGATGAAAGCAAAAGGGCTCCCAATTGAATATTGGGGAGAGGCTATAGCAATAGCAGTATATTTAGTAAATAGGTTTCCTAAAAAATTAGTTCATGACAAGATACCTCTTGAGGCTTGGTCAAGGAACATATGGATAGTTGAGCACTCGAGAGTGGTCAGATGTGTAGCATATGCACATGTGCCTAAGGAACAAAGGCAAAAGCTGGATGACAAAGGTGTGAAGTGCATCTTGATAGGGTATAGCTCATAATCCAAGGCTTATAGATTGTATCATCCAATTAACAAGAAGATCATCATTTTAAGAGATGTGGAGTTTCTTGAAAATTGGTTATGGGATGGCTCGATAGATGAATCCTTAAGCACTTCAAGTAAAGTGCCTACCATTGAAGAGGAAGAAGATGACATTGGTGATCAACAAGAAGATGGAGCAACAAACATAGATTGCAGACAAAGGCAAAAGATAGGAAGCCCTTAAAAAGCTAAGCAACAGTTCCAAGCACATCAAGATAGCCCTAAGCTAGTATGCAAAATAGTAACAATAATAATACTGAGAATTCAGATCCCACTCTCACCTCCCTATTTCCAAGAAAGACCAAAAGTCTAAGAGGGATGTACAAAGAAGAAAGGTATGATGAAGATTATGATGAGAGTGTAAATTTTGCATTGTTTTCTCATAGTGATCCAATATATTTTGAGGAAGCTATGAAAGAGGAGAAATGGTGTAATGCCATGGATGAGGAAATAGATGCTATTCAAAGAAATGAGACATGGGAGTTGTAATTACCCTATCTTTTAGCCTTCATGTTCTCCAAAGGATAAGTGGAGCATAAAAGGAAATTAAATTAATTTCTTATAAAGTCATTAAATAAATTAAAAATTAAAAAGTGGCTTTATATTTAATTGATTTAATTAAATATTCTATTACAAGGGAGAAGTTTTTAGAGTGTGTATTAATTATTAGATAGGGCAAAACCTCTAGTAATTTAATTTTCTAGAAGCACAATTAATTATTCTATTGCCAGGGAGGAGTTTCTAGAGAATACATTAATTATTGGAAGGGGGAAGCCTCTAGTAAATACAATTAATTAATGTCTTAGTTCCTTCTAGAAGGGTGAAGGAAAATGATAAGTAGGGGTGAGAGTCTCATTGTTTAGCATTGGATTATTGTGAATGACATTTGATAAGAACTTGGATGTGTGACTCACATATCTTTTCTTGGCATTATAGGATGTCCATCCTCTCTTGTAACATTCTAGATGTCATTCTCTTGGAGTTTGGCCTTTGGAATACATTACTATGTATTTGATTTTATCATTTTGAGAACTAATATTAGTTTAGCAATGATTCAATCTTCAATTTGCATAAATTTCTTCTTACTCATGTTATGTGGATTGAAGCCTATGCAAAGACATTAAAATCACTTTCAGCAATTGGTTTAGTTCTTGGGCATTTTCAGGGTGCCCATTATAGTGGTATCAGAGGTATAAGTCCTACCATCTTGTGGCGATCTTAAGCATTTATGTTTGAGCATGCGACAAGGGCTCTATAATTTCCACAATACCAGAGCAAGACAAAGTAGGAGTTTAGACTTGCAGAATGAATAGGGTATTTCTTCAGTGCAAAGGGACATACAATCCAGTCATACAGACACAAAGAAGATATTCTTCGAACAAGATAGCAATATGAGTGACTGAGATGATAGGAATACCGGTCTAGATTAGGAAAATGTAATGTTCAAGTTATTGGATACATTACAGGAGGGGCAACATATGCAACATGAGCATAATAGGGGAATGGATATGATGTTGCAGCTTATGGCTAGACAAATGGGCATCAATATTAATCCAGGTGATGCCAATAATGGAAATAATAATAATAGAGGCAATGATAATGGAGGCCAGGAAACATTAATGGTAATAATGGACATAAAAACAATGGGGATGAGGCTGATAACTTTAGACATGTTACATGACCAGCTTGAATAGTAAGCTTGACACCTCTTCTACCCACCTTTCCACCAAAAGATCCAATTCAACTAGTTAATGAACCACAAATTACAAAGTTACAGGATCAGTTCATGAGGGAATGGGAGGCTAGTGGACTAGAGTTTCAGGCATACATTTCTCTCAGAGATTACTTGGACTTGAGGATGAGACACATGCCTAGTTCAAGAGGAAGAAGTCAAAACCTTGAGCTGAGGAAGAAAGTTGGGAAGCTTTCTTTACCTTATTATGATGCTTCAGGGAAGATGACTGCACGAGCTTGAGTGGAGAAGATGGATACATACTTGCAACTAAATCTTATGCCTGAGGAGGAGGCTATAAAGTATGTGGCTATTCATTTGGATGGACCAACACATGAGTAGTGGCACCATGGAATGGTAACCTTGGGGCATAATCAGATCACATCTTACGAGGAGTTTACTAAGAAGCTCATAGAGATTTGATACTAGGGATACCGAATTACAGTTTTAGGAGTTGGCGCAACTCAAGCAGTGGGGATCAGTTGAGGTGTATATGAGTGAGTTTTAGAGGTTAGCTGTGTTGGTCATAGATATTTTAGATAGGAGGTTAGTAGTGTTGTTTATGGATGAACTCTTAGAACTTTTGTGAGGTTGGGTCAAGGGGCATGGCCCAACTACATTGCAGGAGGCCACTAAAAAGGCTTGTGACTTAGCACCTTCTTCATTTAGGAGCAAATTTCAGCACAGGGATTCTTATATAAAAAATGACAAGAAGAAGGACAAAAAACTATTCACAAGGATGCTTAGCCAAAAAGAGATAAGTTGGATAATGGCACCTTGAATGATTTAAGAAAGAAGAAGTTATGTTTTCATTGCAGAGAGCCTTGGGATTTATCTCATAAGTGTCCTCTCAAGGCTAAGGCAAATCAAATGAAGTATTTCTCAGCAGAGGAGTCATAGTTAGAGAGGAAGGTTCAACACTCTAATTCAAATGAGGATAGCAATATAGAGGAGAGAAACATTCCTGAGGATGAGAAGTCATTAACACGATTAATAGGGGTTTAGAAGGAAATCACATTTAAGGTCAAGTGTACTATCCAAGGGAAAAAAGTGATCTCACTCATTGACATTGGGGCTATGCATAATTTTATAGATGCACAATTGGTAGCAAAGAGAGTTCTATAGACTGAGGAGCACATAGGGTTTAGAGTCATGGTAGCTAATGGTGACAAACTATTGTGTACTTGGAAGATATCTAATCTTCACATCAAGTTTGGAGATGGCTATGAGTAGGAGGATGACTTCTATGTGGTAGACATGGGAGACTATGATGTCATCCTTAGCATGACATAGGTGGCCTCCCTAGTAGAGTTCACACTTAACCTAGTAAAATTGGAGATGAGGTTTCAACATAAGGGAAGAAATGTTGTACTTAGAGGACATTCAAATGGGAGTTTTAGAGTAGTTTCCCTTAAGAGAATGCAAAGAGTTTTTTAGCATAATGACATGGAGTTGGCAGCGGAATGTTTCACTATGCCAACTTCATAAGAGCCACAGGTGAAGAGTCATCCACCAAATATCTAGGAGATACTTGCCAGGCACACTAAGGTATTTGGCAAGATTTTGCATGGGGTTCCTCTTGAAAGAGGGATAGAGCATGTTATTGAGCTCGAGGAGGGAGCCAAACTAGTTATGATTACTCCTTATCATCATCCTAAGAAACACAAGGATGAGATAGAGAGGCTAATTAAGGAGTTGTTGGAGATGGGGCATATCAGGCTTAGTAAGAGCCCCTTTGCTTCAACAGTAGTGTTGGTAATGAAGAAGGATGGGACGATGCACATGTGCATCAATTACAGGGCATTAAATAAGAAGACCATTAAGAATAGATCTATCCCATCCCACGAATAGATGAGCTGATTGATGAGTTACATGGTGCATACTTTTTTACAAAGATTGATCTATAGTCAGGGTATCATTAGATTAGGATGAGGGAGGAGGACATTGAGAAGACCGCTTTTCAGTGTCACTATCATGGCCACTTTGAGTTTTTGGTTATACCATTTGGGCTAACCAATGCCCCTGCTACATTCCAAAGTTGTGTGAATAAGGTATTTAGGGAGCAACTTAGGAGATTTATCTTGATTTTCTTTAATAACATTTTAGTCTTTAGTAAGAGTTGGGAGGAGCATTTGCAACATCTTGAGATGGTACTATCCACTTTGGAGAAGGAGTCACTATATGCCAAGGAATCTAAGTGCAATTTTGGGATGACTGAGCTACTATACCTTGGGCATATCATCAATGCAAATGGAGTTCGAGTAAATCCTGAAAAGATTAGGGCTATTGTTGATCGACCTACTCCTATGAATCTTACACAGCTTAAGGGATTCCTTGGTCTCTATAGATTTTATAGGAGATTTGTTAAGGGATTTTCATAGATCGTTGAACCCTTGACAGACCTTACTAGAAAAGGGGCCTTCACATGGACAAAGGCAACTTATTTCAAGAAGATGATGTCATCATGTCTAGTACTAGCTCTTCTAGATTTCAAAAAGCCATTTGTGCATCATTATGATGAGTCAGGAGATGGGATTAGGGCAGTCTTGATGCAGGAGAAGCATCCCATTATTTTTGAGAGCAGGAAGCTACGTGGAGTGGAGAGGAGCAATCCCATCTATGATTGGAATATGTTGGCTATAATGTATACATTGGCTAAGCTTTGGTCCTACCTAGTTGGGGGAAATTTTATTATCAAAACCAATCACAATAGCACAAAATACTTCATGAGCCAATGTGATTTGAATGATAGACAATAGAAGTGGATTACAAACTTATAAGCCTATGGCTTTGACATTGAGTTTGTCAAAGGTAAGAAGAATGTGGTTACAAATGCTTTATCTAGGATACCTCATATTTGTGCTCTAGTTGAGATTATAGGAGATTGGAGAAATAAGATCACAAAAGAGTATGCGAGGAACACTTGGGCTTATGGAGTAATTGCAGGCACCATGCATGATGATTGTTACGTGGTGATGGATGAATTGATTAAGTTTCAAGATAGGATATATTTGATTTCTTCATCACAGTTTAGGGAGGTAATAATCAAGACATTTCATGATGCATCTACAACTGGACATCTAGGGGTCTTTAAGACCTATAGCCAAATTCATGAGCAGTTCACATGGAAAGAGCTCAACGATAATGTTCAAAAGCATGATAGGGAGTGTACAATTTGTTAGTGAAACAAGGAAGAGCACACATATCTTGTAGGGTTGTTACAACCTTTTCTCATTCCAGATAGGAAATGGGAAAGTATTTCTATGGGCTTCATCACTAGGTTACCACAAGTATAGGGGAAAGATTGCATCTATGTGATAGTTGACTAGCTAACAAAGTTTTCTCATTTCTTTGCTATTCCATCCACTTACACAGTAGCATAGGTGGCCGATCTTTTCTTTAAAGAGATATTCAGGTTACATGGGCTACCTAGTTTCATTGTCAGTGATCGGGACAATAAATTTATGAGTACTTTTTGGTAGAAATTGTTGAGGTTGTATGGTACAAATCTTACACCTAGCACTAGTTATCATTCACAGATAGATGGGCAGACATAGATTGTGAATAAATGGGTGGAAGGATATGTGAGGAACTATGTGGCTACACAATGGAGGGCTTGGGTCAAATTGCTACATATGGGAGAGTATTGTTAAAGCACCACTTATCATATGTCCATCAAGATGACTCCATTCATGGCACTGTATGATTATGAAGCACCTAGTTTCATGGATTTGGTTTTTGGGAATAGTAGAATTCCCAAAGCAAATATTTTTTTGCAAGATAGTTAGAATATTTTGAGGGTGGTCAAGAAAAATATACAACAAACCCAAAATCAGCAGAAATTGTATGCTGACTAGCACCAGATAGAGCATAGTTTTGAGGTTGAAGATATGGTTTACCTGAGGCTACAACCATACAGATAGTCATCACTCAAGAAAAGTGGAGTAGAGAAGTTGAAGCCTAGGTTTTATGGCCCCTATAGAGTGATTCACAAGGTGGGCAAGGTTGCTTATGAGATTGAGATTCTAGAGGGCAGTCGGGTGCATAATGTGATTCATGTGTCAAGGCTTAAGAAAGCCATCAGTTAGAGAATTGTGCCTTTAGTAGAATTACGACCATTAGATGAGGAGGGAAAGCTCTATTAATTCCTGAGGCTATTCTGGATACTAGGGAAAGGACTCTGTAAAGCAAGTTAATTAAAGAATATTTAGTCAAATAAAGATATTTGCCAAAGGAAGATGCTACTTGGGAGAGTGAGTAGGTGCTACAACAAATAGGACTAAGATTGCTTGAGGAAAAGCAATTTCAAAGAGGGTGGACTGCAATGACCCCATCTTTTAGTCTTCACATTCTCCAAAGCCTAAGTGGAGCATAAGAGGAAATTAAATTAATTTCTTATAAAGTCATTAAACAAATAAAAAATTAAAAAGTGACTTTATATTTAATTAATTTAATTAATTATTGTATTACAAGGGAGAAGATTCTAGAGTGTGTATTAATTATTGGAAAGGGGGAAACCTCTAGTAATTTAATTTTCTAGAAGCGCAATTAATTATTGTATTGCCAAGGAGGAATTTCTAGAGAATGCATTAATTATTGGAAGGGGGAAGCCTCTAGTAAATGCAATTAATTAATGTTTTAGTTCCTTCTAGAAGGGTGAAGGAAAAGGATAAATAGGGATGAGAGTCTCATTGTTTAGCATTGGATTATTGTGAATGACATTTGATAAGAACTTGGATGTGTGACTCACATATCTTTTCTTGGCATTAGAGGACATTCATCCTCTCTTGTAACATTCTAGATGTCATTCCCTTGGGGTTTGGCCTTTGAAATACAGTACTATATATTTGGCTTTATCATTTTGAGAACTAATATTACTCCAGTAGTGGTTCAATCTTCAATTTGCATAAATTCCTTCTTGCTCATGTTATGTGGATTGAAGCCTATGCAAAGACATTAAAATTGCTTTCAGCAATTGGTTTAGTTCTTTGGCATTTCTAGGGTGCTCATTATAAGAGTTAACTACTTTTTCCCCCAAGAAACAAGTAATTGGAGTGAAATGAGTTTATAAGACCAAGTGCAATTCTAAAGGAAAAATAGATAGGCATAAGACACAATTAGTGGTCACGAGGTAGAAGCATCAATATGACAAAGATTATGATGAGACATATGCCTCAGTTGCAAGAATGGAAACTATGCATGCTATCATAGTAATTGCAACCCAACACAAATCAGAGGTATATCAAATGGATGTAAAGTTCGCCTTCCTAAATGGTGTATTAAAGGAAGAATTTTATGTGGAGTAGCCACCTAGTTATGAAATTGTAGGTGAGGAGAACAAGTTGTATAGATTAAAGAGAGCTCTATATGGGCTCAAGCAAGCTCCAAGAGCATGGTACATTAGGATTGACTCATACTTGATGAGCAATGGCTTTAGCAAAAGCAATGGTGAGCCAAAACTTTACATCAAGCTAGTAAATGGTAATGTGTTGATTGTTGTCTTATATGTTGATTACTTAATTTTCACTAGAAATGATAATTTCCTAACTAGTGAGTTCAAAGAGGCCATGGAAAATGAATTTGAAATGATAAACCTAGGTCTCTTGAAGTATTTTCCAGACATAGAAGTAAAACAAATGCATGATGGCATTTTCATCCCTCAAGAAAAATATGTAAGGCAGATCTTGGAGAGATTCAAAATGTAGAATAGTAAGGTAGCCCCAACACCAACAATAATAGGCCTAAAGTTGAGCAAGGTAGATTGCAACAAAAGCGTGAATCCAACACTATACAAGAGTATGGTTGGAAGTTTGATGTCTTGGAGTACAACTCAGCCAGACATAATGCATGTAATAAGTTTGATTTCCATATTTATGGAAACACCAAAGGATTCCCATTGGAAAGAGGGAAAAGGATCCTAAGGTATGTGAATGGTACCAAGGGATTTGAGATATTGTATACTACAATAAATGATTTCAAGTTGGTGGGATATATAGATAGTGATTGGGTTGGAAGTTTAGATGATAGGAAGAGCACTTCCGAATACATGTTCCATATGGGATCATGTGCTATTTCATGGGCATCCAAAAAGTAACCTATTGTTGCTCAATCTATAGTAGAGGCTGAATACATAGCAACAAATGCAACAACATGTCAAGCCATTTGGTTAAGGAGGATCTTGACAGATTTGAATGAAAGGCAAGAGGATGGAACTACAATTTATTGTGACAACATCTCATCAATTGCATTTTTAAAAAATCAAGTCTTGCATGGGAGAAAGAATCATATAGAGATCAGATATCACTTCATTAGAAAGTTGGTGGAGAGTGGAGATATCAAAATAGAATTTCGTAAGTCTGAGCAACAACTAGCAGACATATTCACTAAGCCTTTAGGCATTGGAACTTTTGTACACCTAAGAGAGTGTCTTGGTGTAGTTGATTTAGATCAAGAATGATCCTTATTTGTTTAGCTTAGGATAAAGGGGGAGTGTTGAAATATTAAATGCAAATAATCATTTCCCCCTGGAGCTAAATGCCCACTTACCACCCTAACCACGTTAGAAATATTAATACTCGGTAGGTGAGTTTCAAATTTGGAAAAGAGGGGGAAAACATTTTGAAGGGAGACAAAAATGAATGCATTATTGATTCATTTGTATATTTACCATATAAAAGAGTTGTATAATAGAGCAGAGAAGGAAGAAGAAAGAAATTGATTAGCAGATCTAGTCATTCAAAAGACAAAAGGAAGTTTGTTCTCGTGTCTACAGTTGTAAATGTTTCCTCTTGTCATTCTATAAGTTTGTTGTTTATTGGATTTGTCCTCTAAAGTAGTGGTTGCTCAAGGAATTGTTATATGCAACCATTAGAGATGTAAGTTTAAATGTAATGCGCACCCTGGAAATGCTGAAGAACTAAACCAATTGCTGAAAGTGATTTTACTGTATTTGCATAAGTTTCAATCCACATAACATGAACAAGAAGGAATTTATAGAAATTGAAGTTTGAACCATTGCTCACATAATATTAGTTCTCAAAATGATAAAATCAAATACATAGCATTGTATTCCAAAGGCCAAACCCCAAGGGAATGACATCTAGAATGTTACAAGAGAGGATGAATGTCCTCTGATGCCAAGACTAAATCTCTAACTCACACCTCCAAGGTTTTATCAAATGCAATTCACAATCATCCGATGTTTAACAATTACTCTCCCACCTCTATTTATACTTTTCCTACGCCCTTCTAGAAGGAAATCGAATATTAATTAATTGCAAGTACTAGAAGCTTCTACCTTCCAATAATTAATGCACTCTCTAGAAACTCCTCCCTTGCAATACAATAATTAATTGTGCTTTTAAAAAATTAAATTACTAGAGGCTTCCCCCTTTTCAATAATTAGTACACACTTTAGAAGCTTCTCCCTTGTCATACAATAATTAATTATATATAAAGTCACCTTTTAATTTTTAATTTATTCAATGATTTTATAGGGAATTAATTTAATTTTCTCTTATCCTCCACTTAGCCTTTGGAGAATGTGAAGGCTAAGAACTCCACTTAGTTGCTAAAAAGATGGGGACATTATATTAAAATTCAATGTTTGAAGTTTTACCAGTTTGAAGATTTTAGGGTTTTCTGGTTAAAGTGAATGCTCCCAAATTTTGTAATAGTTTTATAATATTTGAATAGAAGCAAGCAAGCAAGTAGGTATACACATCTTTGTTTTTCTTCTCTTATTCATTATTGCATATTTTGCATTTGAGAAGTTCTTTGTTGAAATCTTCATACTTTGGCTCTCTAGTTTTAATGGTGGAAAAATCTATGTTGTAAGTTTGGTTTATAGCCCACTCAGTTTGGTCTTTACCAAGTCCCTCTTTTGTTTTCTTTCACTGAGTTCTCAGTAGTTATTACCGAGCTCACTCAACATCCTCTTCGCACTAGTTTGTAGTGGTTACCGAGCTCACTCAACATTGCTTGCTGCCGAGCTCACTAGGCATATACTTGTGCCAAGTTGCCCTTTATTTGGCAATTTCACTTGGCTTCTCCTCTTATGCCAAGGTTACTTGACACCCTCTTGTCACTCGACATCCATTGGTGCCGAGCAAAACTTTCACTCGGCACCTTCGTGTGACGAGCGAATTTTTAGGGTTTTATTTTATTTCTCACAATAATAATAGGAGACATTTTGTTGAAGGGAAAGCAATATCAAATAGTAGCATATTGCAATAAATTCATAGAGGTTTATGATTGTGTAAAGTGAAGATGGGTTATTGTACAACATGAACTCCAACCCCATTGGAGTCTTGGAGATATGATTTTTTTTAAAGGGCTTATTCTTGTGTCCCCTTAGCAATCGCAAGGCTATAGTTTTTAGAATTAAAGAAGATTACACATGTCAAGTTGCGCATGTATGTTTTCCCGATAGAACTTGTAGATGGATAAAACCCATCTTTGTTGTATGTGGATCAACATTTGTTCTCATAACAGAGGATTTATAAAAGTTATTTTTTGGGAGGTGGAGTGTGGCAGTGATTAAAAAGATGCATCAATGGGTGGTAGAGTTTATGAATTTAGGAAATCTAATGTATTTATCTTCTCATCTGTCTTGTCACATATTCTTGACATTGGGGAATTATATCTACATCATAAGAGAAGGTAATGGAAAGCCAACCATCTTTAATAAGGATGAAAGATCGTGGAACTACCGGGGAGTGGATAATATTGGTGTGAAATTCACAACTATTGTTAGTGTAAATGTTTTTGAGCCAAGGCCCAACATATTATTAAGTAATTTGCAACTATGAACACTTGTAGGATGACTCTGATTAAAAAATAATATCATCTGCAAAAATAGATGAAGGTAAAGGCCAAACTTCGCAATTGAAGTTATCTTTGGTTAAATAAATTATATTTAGTGGAGGTTGATAAAGAGTGCTAATTTCTTCATGTTCATCGTTTCTTAACTAGTTGTCAATGAGCAATAAAATACATGCAAACAATATTCTTTTTCAATTGAAACTAATCGATTTTCAACCTCCTATTTGAAAAATAAAACAACAAAACATAGAGGGGAAAGAAAGAACTTCTAACTTGTTTTTATTGAATAATAGATGTCAAATTATACAATACCTTGACTCAACAACATTCCTAAATGACTGCTAATTAGATTGACAACAAACTACTTCATGATCGACAACACACACATAAATATGACATTACTGAAACTTATGGACACCTAACTCAACACATCTATAATAAGAACTTGATTCAAACTAAGGCTCTTTGACTCAATCCTAAACTAAACTTGTGTTGTCAGTAACTCGACAAAGTTTTCCAGATGTGCAACAATTATTATTGACTACCATTGGAAAATTAACTCCAAGACCTCCACCATATACACTATCAAAGCTGGAGTTAAAATCAGTTTATCAAAGTGTATAGTTTTAGGCAAATAGATAATATCATATGACTTGTAGGTAAGTTTTTGTCAATATTGTAATAAATTTGAAGATTCTAGATTTCTTAATATGCCTGCACATAGAGAAGAATTTTGGAAGTGCTTCTGTATAGTGTGAAGTAATAAAAAATATAATTTTTTTGTTGTGAGCAATTTGGTGCAGCAGAACATATGGATTTTCTTATTTTTTAATCATATCTTGTTTAGCTTTTATAGAAGGTTAATTGTTCCAATAGAGGTGAAATAATCATAATGAGTTACTCATTGCTTTTTTGCACAAAAGTGGTCGTGATAAGGTTATAATACTCTACAAATGACAATAAAAAATTCATAAACACACTATAATTTGAGCTTAAAACAAAATTGCTTTTAAACCATAAACCTACCTTTCTCCATGATTAAGTTTGTTAAATATCCAAACAAATGATCAACACTCTCTCACTCCAGTGTCTTCCTAGACCATTCTTTAAAGTTTCTTTTATTCTAAAATTTAAAATAGCTCTAGTACAATTTTGTTTGAAAGCTACCACTCTTTCTTCTTGTTAGTGATTAAACCTTTATATTCTGAGCAATCACAAATTAGATACATTTTATGTTTTGTAAATATTTATTTTATTTAAAGTATAAATGTGTGTTTCTTAATAAAACATAGTGAATATATTAATTAGTTATATTTTAAAGTAAAAATCTTATAATATTTGATGATGTATATATTTTATTGGAAATCTCAACAAAATGATTCTAATTTATTTCATAATCTTATTCTCATTAATTAATTAACAAATAATTAAAAGTTTAATTATTAAGAATTAAAATTATTATTGTAATAGGCAAGAGCCTACAACATTGTGAGCTTTTTATTTGGAAAGTCTTGGTTCGAATCTATTCGAAGATAATAAACAATAATAATTAATCACAATACATAATAATTTCAATGAATCTTGACTTTGGCCTCTTACCAATAAAAAAAATATTATTATTTAATTTTATTTTTTTTCTAATAAATAGTTCCAATATTTTTTCAATAAAATTATTTGGACTAAGCAAACCTAGCAAACAAAAATTTTAAGCCAAATGTATGTTTAAGCGGTGTCATTAAATAATAGATTGTGTAGCTCATATTATATTCATATTAAAATTTTCTCAATCTTTATAACTTTCATACTATAGATATATTTCTAAAAACTTAGAAATATGAAAAATCTATAAATTTAATTTTTAAATAATGTAATTTATTTGTATCACTTTGTAATCTTTTTCTTAATTCATTGAAACTTTCAAGATTATTATTACAATATTTCTTTTAAATTAGTAATTTTTATATTTCATTAGTTGTATTATTATATTTTCTAATGAATTCTCAATATTTAGGACTAATCATAAGTCTCTAAAATATTTGTACAAACTTAAAATAAAACTAATAGTTGTACATTTTTGTACATGAATGATAATGATGAGTTGATAGGAGTTTTGAATTTTTTTTCAAATATTTAAATAAAAAATATAATATTTCTTATTTTTAAATTTGTTATTATAACTACAAGAGAATTTATTTAATTTAAAAAATTTTATTTCTAGTGCATGAAAATAAAAAAGACCATCATAAACTACCATAATAGAATGAAAAAAAATAAAATTTATGCTATTGTTTTTTATTTTGGAATCATTTGCTAAAATTATTTCATTTTTAGAGCATATTGATTTAATTTAGACTGAGATATTTGGGATGAATAAAAATTATAGAGAACAATATTTTTAATTTTTATTGAAGTATTTTGGATGAATAAAAAGTATATATTGTTTTAATATAATAATTAGAACTTTGTTTTATTGTAACCTTGTGAGTTTAGACTTACTACATATGGAATCTTTTAGTTCTCTAATTTTTAATTTTTTAAATTGACTAGCCAATGATAGAATATTCAATTATAATTAAAAAAAAGGATTAATACTAATATTTAATGCCAATAGGCATTCTACAATAGTAGAATGAGGGAGTTCTACGTTAAATTTGACAACCATCTACATGTTAAAAGTTTAAATTTTATTATAAATAGATTATACTTTTAAAAATAATTTAATAAATACCACATAAAATATCCATATAAATTATTATATTTGTAGATATAAATCATCCAGAAATTAAAATAAAAAGCTTAAATTAGTAAAAACTAAATAAATAGAGATAAATGAAATATAAATAATTTTAGATACCACATAAAATATCAATATAAATTATTATATTTGTAGATATAAATCATTTATTTTTTGAAAAATAAAAATAAAATGCTTAAATTAGTAAAAATTAAATAAATAGAGATAAATGAAATATAAATAATTTTACATGTAGTAAATCAAATTATAATTATTTTGTAGTGGATATCTATTGGCATTTCTTTAGATAGATTTATTTAAGATATGTTTACTAGTAATTATTATTAATAAAAAGATATGATTTTAATGTAATGATGAAAGTCGAAATTTCTAAAATTCTAGAAGTTTTCTACTTCTTTCTGAATATTCTGCTAGTGTTTTACTTCTATTTCTACTACTTTCTATAACTTATGTATCATAAATTATGCATGACCTTTTAAGGCACACAGAGATGAATCTTGATTCAATTGCAAGCTTTCATTTTGGAGATTAAATTCTTGGTTTTGTTTCTCTAATTATGAGTTCTAAAGCTTTTATGGAAACAATTTTTGGGAAGGCCATATGATTATTCAATATTAAATATTTGTAAAAAGTTGCACAGTTGAAAATCTAGAAATATTTACCTACCCAAATTTATGGTTTAAGATCAAGGTGTAATTCTAAATTAATAAGTAGACTTGCACTATTTCAAAAGTGCAAATATTTTCCCAAACTATTAATAGGGAACCAAATTAGTAACATTTTTGTTTCTTTCAACTCATGGTTGCTCAATGTTTGTGTATTGGTTTTTTTGGATGCAACTCGAGGAGGATTTTGGCTCTGCTAGGGTTTCTTGCCTCATGCGATTTTTTAGTTCTCTTGAGTATGTCTCTTCGTCTAAACTTTCCTTTTCTAGGCAACACCTGTCAAATCACATTTATTGTGGGAGTCTTTAGGATTTTTTATAATGGCTCTAGCCAATGGTGACCCAGTTGTTTCTGGTGTGCACGCTGCTGCTTTGGACTGCCATGGCACTGCCTCTAAACAAACGCCCACACAAGTTTGTCTTGAAGGTCTTTCACAAGGTAATCCTGATATTATCCTTCCTTTGCAAGAATTTGATGTTGCATGTGACTAGTTAGAGCACCACACCTTGATAGGATATTTTGTGGGTCAAACTCCTCTTGAAGCTATGCTCAGAGATTGGGTTAACAAGAACTAGACCCCTCATGGGATCTGCCTTGATGCCATGCAAAACCTTACTAAAGGTTTTTTTTATTTCTCTTTTCCAACTTGTCACAAGCAAAGGCAATTTTCACTAATGCCCTTTGGTCTTTCCGTCCTTCTCTACTTATTTTCCAAAAATGGTCCCAAGACTTTACTGTCTTGGATGATAAAAATCTTAGGGTCCCTATGTGGGTTGAGTTCCAAGGTTTACCCTTGCCATGTTGGCATTTCATTGAGTCCATTGCCCAAAACCTTGGCAAAGTTGTCACCAAGGAGCATGAGAAATTCTTTAATGCTCACCCTCATCGTCGCGTTTGCATCAAAGTTGATCTTTCCAAGGATCTTTGTGATTTCGTGGAAATACAGATTGGGGCATAGACCTTCTCTCAGAAGTTGCTTTACTTAAACCTTCCTAACACCTATTATAGGTGCTAGTTGATGGAACACAAGATTCGAGATTGCCCCTTAGTTACCTCCAGGGAAAAAACCACACCTAAAGATGTGCCTGTCAAACAAGCCGAAGTAAAAAATGAAGATTGGGTTACTATTGGACACAAGGGCAAGGCTACCTCGACCCCTTCGCAGCCCAAAAAATCTTACATGGTGGTTGCCAGTGTTCTTCTTATTCCCACTGGAAGGTCTACACCAACTAGCGTGGGAATGCAGGCGGCTTTGACTATTCCTCCTCTAGGGGTTTCACAGGTTTCAAACCTTGCTAACACGCAAGGGATCAAGGCTGCCGCTAGGGCTTCTACCTTGGTTAGGGCTCACACTCCTCTTGTAGCCTCTTCCACTGTGGCACCAACAACATGGCATTTTCGTAGTCCTCCTGGACGTGCTAAGGTACCATAGATAAAGCGACAGGCTATAAGTTCAGAGGATTTCCCGTTTGAATTTCACCTGGCTCCTACCTTCTTGAAAAAATAGCTACTACTCTCTCAAGGATGAGGATGACATGGAAGAGTTCTCATGAACTGCCTTTCATGCAATGTTCGAGGTCTTACAGACCTCACCAGAAAGTACTATGTTCGGGATACCCATCATAGACTTGGTAATTTGAATTTTTTATGTTTACAAGAAGTAAAAATCTCTGGTTTCATCCTTGCTTCTGCATGCCACATTATTTGGTAGGACAACGTTATGTTTTCCTCGCAACATGATGCTAGCCGAGGTGGTGTAGTTACTCTCCTGTCACCTTGCCTTCATTCTGCTATTATTTCACACGGTTCTGACCCTACACATAGAATTGTTTGGCTTTTACTTTCCATTAACAATCACTCTTTCAGAGTAATTAATGTTTGTGCTTCTAATGGCGCTATTGAAAGAGCCCAGTTGTGGGCCTGGCTGGCTGACAATTTGCCTCCAGTTATTTGGGTCATGTGTGGGGACTTCAATATGGTTGAAGTGGCATCTGACAAAGAAGGCATTCTACCTTTTCATTGGATAGCTAGGGAAAGAGCAGCCTGGTACTACATGCATAATAAATTGGGCCCGTTTGATCCCAACACTAATCGCCACTAGAGTAGTGAGGTCTGGCACACTTGGTCCAACTTTCAAGCTAGCCCAGATTGTATATTAAAACGTCTTGATTGTGCCATGATCTCTGCACAATTTTTTTTCTCCTTTTCTGAGGATCGAGATTTGCCTATCATTCCCCTATCAAATGTCACATTATTTGACCACTATCCTATTTATTTTGGCATTACTTGGAAAACAACTATCCCCAAGGTAGCTAAGTCTTAGTTTTTCATCAACACATCAGTGCTGATGCATGCTTCCACCATCTCACATATCCAACATGTCTAGAATTTGGAGCCATGTCCGCATTCTCAAAGGAGATGGATTCAATGGTGGAATGATGCCATTTCCAGAATTCCGTGATTCCTGCTCATCTATGGGTGTCAAGTTGCCATTTTCCAAAAGAGGGCTTATGAAACTAACACCCTTGCCCTAAAAAAAGCTTCTGAGGCTCTTACTCTCAACCCCTTTTATGCAGATCTGCAAGTTCAACTTGCCAAGATTCGACATGACAAGCAAGTTGCTAAAAACTATGCTACCCATGGAGCTCAACTCAAGGCTCATCTCCACTAGTTGAAGGTTGGAGACAAAGCCTACAAGGAATTTTGTCATGCTCTCCGAGCCCGTCATACCAAAGTTGGGATTTAGAAACTCAAACAGGGCATGACTGTTCTATCCAGTCTCCTCGACATCCTGCAAGCATTCATTCATCATTATGAGAACATCTTTGCTTTGTAGGGAAATTCAATTTCATAGGAAGAAGCTCTCCAAAAATGTATCTCTGTTACTCCAAACTGCCTTGCAAGGGAGTAGTTTGCTTTCTGTGAGAAACTTCTTTCCACCAGCAATCTTAAAGAGGCTACCTTTTCTATGGAAAATGACAAGTCCCCTAGGTGTGATGGATTTCCCTATGAGTTTTACAAGCACCTCTGGGAGAAAATTGGCCCTGATCTGCACAGAGTCTATCTTGAAGCATATCATTCTAAAAGCTTAGGAGCCATTATAAATAAAGAAAATATTAAATTCATACCTAAGGTTGGTGATCCGGAAGACATATGCAATTGGAGGCCCATCACCCTTCTTAATGTGGCTTATAAGATAATTTCCAAAGCACTCTCTCTGAAAATCAGACACATGTTGCCTCTAATTGTGCAGCCTAAAAAAACTGGCTTCATCAAATCTAGATACATTCTTGACAACATTATTGCTGTCTAGGAAGGGATGGAATGGGCTCGCAAGTCCAAACAGTTTTCTATCTTTCTAAAGATAGATTTTGCCAAAGCCTATGACCGCATTGAATGGCCTTTCATCCTTGCTATGCTCCAAGCCCTGGGATTTGGTCCCAACTTTATTCAACCCGTGGATATGCTTTTTGGTGATGCCAATGATTGCATTACCATTAATAATTCATAGTTTGAAGCCTTTGGGCTCTTTTGCTCCATCAGGCAAGGTTTCCCTTTAGCTCCAGTGCTTTATGTTCTTGCTACCGAAGGGTTTGGGTACTTGCTTGCTCATTCTGTTTCCTCAAGACTGGTCTGTGGTATTGCCTTGACTGATTCTACATCCCAGCTTGTCAATGGTCATTTTGTTGATGATTCCTTCCTTACTCTTCTTAAAGAGGAGGACAACATTAACAATGCGCTATCTTGTCCAAAGACTTTTGGTCAAGCCTCTGGCTCTGCCATCCAATGGCATAAAATGCTCTGCTACTGCCAATCTTTTTCACCTACTCCACCCTGGCTTAGCCAATTTGAGTGGAAATGGGTCACTCATGGTGAAATTTTTCATTTTCTTGGCATCCCTTTTGCCTTTCAGGCTTCCCCTCTGGAGCTTTGGAATGCTATCCTTGTTAAGATTGAAAAAAAGCTTGATTACTGGATTACCAAGCCGTTCTCTCTTGCTGGTAAATTCCAAATTTGTTCGAAGATTTTGGCGGCCACCCATGTTTATTATTCTTCCAGCTGGGCTCCTTCCAAAGCTTCCTATCTTAAGTTGGAATGCCTGCTCAAAGATTTCCTCTGGGCCTCTAGTTCCGATCATCATGGATTTCACAGAGTCACTTGGGAATTCTGTTGCCTTCCTAAAGAATCTGGTGCCTAAAGATTCTAGTTTGCCATTGCATTTCTTCTGGCTTCCCTATCAACAGACCTGCATGGAAGGGGATTGGTTTTCAAACCCTTCTCATCATGCGTGATCCTATTGTCATACAAGACTCATTTGTTATCAAGAGCATCTAGAAAGCTTGGGAGGCTATCAAGCCTTGGCTTCATTGGGCTAAGGATGACTTTCATAATGGCCTCTCCTTGAATCAATAGAATATTTGGTGGTCTCCCCTATTTTCCATTCAGGGTAATCCTCTTGCCAAGACCCAAGGTGTTAGTTCTCTTCATTTTTTCAAACGTGGCATCAGAACTATCAAAAATCTATTTTCTAGAGTCATTATGAGTTTCAGGACTTGGGAAGACATGCAGGTTCAGTACCGCCTTGCCTGTGTGGATCGGTAGACTTTTGACCTTTTGCTTTCGTCCATCCCTGTACATTTGGTGCACAAGGTTGGAATCTAGTCTGGTCATCCTTGGTGGCATGACTGGGAGTGGTATCCTAACACTCCTTTTGCCAACTACAAGCCCAATAAGGGATACCAATGGCTTTCACCCCATCTTCTGATGGTTGGCACGCTCAACAAGAGATGGCATCTGCAATCTTCACTCTCTCAATGGTGAAAACACTTTGATACCATCTGGTGCACTATTACTAAGCCCAAGATCGCCCACTTTGCTTGGTGCCTTGCCTTCCAAGGTCTTCCCCTGGGGCCTCAGCTCAAGCACATTGGGGTTCCTGATCCTAGATGCCCCTTCTGTGGTCAACCTGAGTCCTTTCTGCATATTTTCTAATTTTGTAAACATGTGCACAATTATTGGCATTGGATTCATGATTTTTTCAAGCCCTTTAGGCCAAAACAATTTTCATGGCACATGATCTTGTTGGGTGATTCCCCTAGAATTCCCAGAAAGTACTCCCAGATCTGGAATACATTCAGGATAGAAATTTTGTTTACTTTGTGGAAAGATAGAAATTCTGTTTTATTCACACACAACTTTTTGGATGTTAACGTTGCAGTGTACACTAAAGCTTAGATTTGTAACAATGTTATTATGCAGATATAGGTGCAAGCTAACAAAGTTTCCCTGGAAGTTGCTCACCTACAAGACCTGCTCAACCATTGGGGCAATGCCCCTTGCACTATGGCTCGAGTACCTCTCAATGCCTCGGTAGACACCTCGACGCCTCGTGGCCATCGATAGTGACATCACTCCTTAAGCTGCCACTCGTACACTCTGCGCTTGCAGGCTTCCCGCCACCACTCTCCTAGTGTGGGGCTGGTAGCTAGAGGCGCCGCTCTGCTTCACCACCCTGTGGTGGCTCTAGTTGGTCCCTGATTCCTCCTCCTTGTGCTTGTCGAGATAATGCTGGCAAATGGCCCTGCCTGGTGCTGGCGATCTCTCCTCTGCGGCTTGAGGTCAAAGATGCAGAGGCTGCCACTGATCCCCCTACTGCTACTGCTCCTGATGATGGCTAGTCTATACCCAGCCTGCCCCCCAATCCCACCAATGATTGTGGTTTTAATGACAAAGATGATCCTCCCCCCTTGGCTGCCACTACTTTGGCAGCCAAAGGTTGCTATATATGTTTTTTTTTGTTGAATAGTTGCTATTTTTGGCTGATGCCATGTGTTTATATCTGGCTTAGGCCGCTTGAACTCTCTCATGGGTTGATCTTGTATCCCCCGACCCCTTTTTCATGAATTGTATTCTTAGTATATTTTTAATAGAATAGGACTATTCATCAAAAAAAATGTTTGTGTATTGTACTTCAAAAACACTTGGATTATGCACAAGGTTAAAAAATCATAGCACTACTATTTTTTGTTTAAATGGTTAATATGACAGGTAAATTTATTACTAAATTGTCAGTATTTCTAATAAGTAATTTAGTATTTTATTTAGTAACATACATAAATGTAATTTTATAATATATGTATGGTAACTATATATTATTTTATATTATACATGTTTATCTTTTTTTTGTCTTTTTAATATGTCTATATTTTGATAATTAAGCGGAGAGGCTTTCCATAGTGGAAGCATTCATCAATGTAAACTTTTACAACTTTTGTAAAAAATTGACATGCAACTAGCTGTTCAAATTAATATTATTGTTATAAAAAAAAATCTCTATAGTTACAAATCTGACTCCAAAAATTGAAATATTTCATTTTCTGGTTACATGCAGGGAGGGATTGAGTTGAGGAAGATGAATATGTATCGACACATAGGATTTCCTTCATGATGACTTCGATTCTTCTTATTTGAAATCTTTATCAAAAATTAGCATTTGCTTCAAGGTCGCAATTTCAGTACCACGTGTCATCCATGGATAGATCTCTGTTTCATCCATTCATCATCTAATCATATTTCTCCATTCGCTTTTATAGTAGGTCAAATTTTATTGACAACAGTTGTTTGACAAGTGGAATCAATTGATTGATGACAACAGTTCTCTTCTACCATGTGGTTGGAGACCTGACGGTACAAAAGCCAGAGCTAATCAAGTTTCCTAAGAGCATGAGTGTTGCAAAGGCCATTGTTACCATCCAAGCTTGCATGAAATGTGTGGTACTAGTTTGGAAGTAGCACCCATTAGATAAAAGTACTAGCCCTAAGTCGGTAGACTCAAACCAGGAAAGATTTGTCAGCATTTTGAATGCCCTATATATTGTGGCACATCTTTCATCAGAGTGGAGTTTGATGGACCCTGACGTTGCTTTGAAGGTCCCTATTTTGTAGATGGTGCTTCCAAATAATCATCTTCTTAAACGGGTCGCCCTAGGAACCAGGTAAAAAATTGAGTCAGATAATTTCTCAAATGCTTCTTTAATCTTAAATGCTTGAATTACATGCATCGATGGGCAAGTATTCAATAATTTAAAGCACAGGCACAAAGTAACTACTTTAGGGTTTCAACATCGTGTAATTTTAATATTTAAAAGTCGCTGTACATGTTTTTCAATAAAAGACACCGTTTACATACATAACAAAGTCCAACTACAGAATCAAATCATTCCTCAAACGCATTTTTCCTCTTAAATGCTCGATCACCATGATTTGATCTGCAAGGACTTGAAGTACTAAGTATGCTAACATATTTTAATTAGCTTTAGTAATATATTTAGATTCAATATTGTGATTTGCCCTAGAAGTCAGGGATTTTATGCTAATTTCTCTAAATCATGTACTTGTTTTGTGTATCTTTTTGTCCAAGACTTCTTTTCTTTGTCGAGGTTGGATTTTCCTTCAAATTATGCAAATTACACTGGTGAATATTATTTTTTTCTTTGAATTTCTTTCGTTCACTTTTGTGTTTTAGATTGCTCAATGGATTCGCTCATGAAGTTGATTTTTTCATTCACAGACAAGTTGTCTTCCAAATTAGGTAATTTGAATTTCTTTTTATCTTTTATGTTTCATAACTGGGAGGCTCTAACTATCACAACCATAGATCATGTCCATATATAAACTTATAGCTTCCAGTTTGATTTTAAAGAAATTTGTACCACTGGTTGTTATGTGAAGTTTATCAACAATATTTATTTTTGATAAAATCTTTTACAATGTAAAACTGTGTGTTTTATTAGTCTATTAGATTAGTTAATTCAAACTTTTTTTTGTTCTAAATGGTTTACGGCTTCAACATTATGCAATTTATATTTTTGTCAAATTACTTAATTCAAACTTTTGTTTTTCGAAATGGTTTACGGCTTCAACATTATGCAATTTATATTTTTGTCAAATTACTATGATGATACCTTGCTCTCCTACATATAATGATCCATCTTTATTAGTTTAAATTTAGTAAACATTAAATATTTAAAGATCTTATTTTTCTAATGAAGAATAAAATATTTCTATATCGAAAAAATGCATTTTTTTTTAAGTTTCTATTTTTTTTTTATAGTTTTTTAATGAGAAATATTTACGTGAACTATATTAAAAGGTTGAAATATTCTAAAGACACAAAGTAAATATATAGAAACTTTCTACTTTTCTAATTGAAATTAAAGATGTTTGGAAATAGTGAGGAACTTATATATATATATATATATATATATATATATATATATATATATATATATATATATATATATATATATATATATATATATTAGAAAAGTGTCATTTTATATGTATAGTTCAAAAGTCTATAGAATATTTTTAGAAGTATATAGAAAACTAAGATGTTTCTATATGTTTCAATTGTTTAGTTTCAAATACTTAAATAAAGTAAGATTATGAGAATTTTTTCATACTTACACTCATAATAAATTCTTAGTTTTAAAGTTTTATTTTAATAAAAATTATATATTTTTTCTATTATTAATAATATCTTATAATTTCTTTCAAAGAAAATCAATATGATTAGAACATAAATGAGAGAATATATATATCATAGATTTTAGAGAGGAATAATTCATTAGTAATAATTAGCATGTCATGATATTAGTATGTTGAAATATTTTGATTATTAATTTTTGTATTATTGAGAAAATGATTTGAAATGACAATGAGTGTGAGGATATGAAATAAAAAATTAATTTGTAAGAATTAACACCCTAAATTATATAATTATTATATAGATACTTAATATTGGCTTTCTCATAATTGTCACAATTACCTATTCTTAAAACAAGTTATTCCAAACATGGGATACATGCATGCCTTTCAAAGATTATATATTCTTAATATGATGGTATAAATAACATGGCACTAACAACTACTTTTTGACTAGCCATTTAAGAATATCAAAATAAATATGCTTCTTAAACCCAAATGCTAAAACCTAACCCTTACCCTAATCCTAAATAATGAATGTACATCCTAAATGGTAAACTATAAATCCTACTTGAAACCATAATCCTAAATGGTAAGCCCTTATAGAAAATTATGTAAAATAACATAAATAATAAAACCTAACCTTAATAGTAATAATAAATGTTAAACCCTAACTTCAAACTTAAAATTTGAATGATAAACCTAAATGTTGCACCCTAATCCTAACCATATAAATCATATCCATAACCATAATATTGTGTGTGTGTGTGTGTGTGTGTGTGTGTGTGAGAGAGAGAGAGAGAGAGAGAGAGAGAGAGAGAGAGAGAGATACATGTAAATATGTGATATGTAAAATATACATATGCATAGTGTATATTTAGTTTACATACATATGCCTTAACATACATTTAATTTAATTTAATTTTAACCTTTAACCAAATTGTAATATAACATTAAAGCTAACTTTAAATTAAAATAAATTTAATTCTAATCCTAACATTGCATCAATAATTTCTAACCCTAAGTCTCCTAAAAATATCAAGCCAAATTGAGAGAGGGACAAAAACATAGAGTAATTACATAGGGGCATGTGAAAAAGAGATTATAACAGGATGAGGAGGGGGTGAGAGACATGAAGAAGACATATCTTGGGTAAAGAGCAAGGATGATATGGTGAGAGTGAGGAGAGCAGAAGAGTGAGATTGTGTGTGTGTGAGAGAGAGAGAGAGAGAGAGAGAGAGAGAGAGAGAGAGAGAGAGAGAGAGAGAGAGAGAGAGAGAGAACTTCTTAGAGTGGGGTTTCTATTCCACAAAAGTATCAATTTTTCAATGCTCAATACAACCACTCAACTTATAGTACATAGGGGATAGTTAAGCCCTTTTCATGAATCTCGATGGGAGCTCTAGACATTTTTCCAACATGTGGAACTTGTAAGAGAGTGGGAGAAGGGGGAGAGGGTGACCAACATGTGGTAGAAATAAATTGCAAAAAGGATCCAAGATATGGTGAGAGGTCACAATAACTCTTATGCTAGGTTAATAAGAAGCAAGAGAAGAGATACAACTAGAAACAAAGAGGATACCTAGAACTTAGAATAGAGAGAGATGGTGATGGAGGATAGAATATGGGAGGTTAATTACAAGGCGATATGTGTGAGAGATGGTATGGGAGAGAGTAATTTGTGTGTGTGTGTGTGTGAGGGAGAGCAGGGGGGTGGGTTAGTGTGAGAGAGGGTAGTTATGCAATTATACTTTCTCTCAACTTCTCATCCTTTTTTTGAAACCTCATGGGAAGAGATAAAGTTGAAGAGGGCATAAAAAAGAGAGGGAGGGGGTAGAGCGACGACATAGAGCTCAAGAAAGAGGATAGCTAGGGTTTAGCATAGACATAGAAAGAGAGAGAGATATGCATATAGACTCACATATACACACCTATACACACATGCACACATATACATAGAAAGAGAAATAGTATACACATATACACATATATAATCAAGATATATATACACTAACAAAAAATGGAAAACCTAATTTCTACCCTAAATTTAATTTTAATTACATGAATCAAAAAAATTGAATGGAGAGAGAGAGAGAGAGAGAGAGAGAGAGAGAGAGAGAGAGAGAGAGAGAGAGAGAGAGAGTCTTTTCAGTCTGTGTGAATGCATCACTGACACTTAGGGGTAGATATAGAAGGTAAATAGGGGTAAGAGATTGTGAGAGGAGGGAGAGGGGACTTAAAGAGATAAAGGAGGCAAGGAGGCAGAGAGATAATGTAGAGATAAATGATAATAAAGGAGAGGATATGGTAAGTAGGGATGAAAATAGGACAAAGGGGGAAATGTAGGAAGGCATGAGGTAGAAAGAGACAATGTCAAAGGGGAGAGTGATTAGGTAGAGATAAAGAGAATAGTTAGGGCATTGAATGGAGAGAGAGAGAGAGAGAGAGAGAGAGAGAGAGAGAGAGAGAGAGAGAGAGAGAGAGAGAGAGAGGTTGATAGACATGGGCTAGGGCTATATGGTAATCAAGAGGAATAGATGGTGAGAGGAGGAGGGATATAAGAGAAAGAGGGAATGGTAGAGGGAATAGGGGAGAGATGGGGTAAATATAATAATTAGTGAATATGATAGATGGACATGGTAATGAAGGAAGGAAGAGAGGATAATAGTGATAAGTGGGTGGACGAGGGTAGGGGGGTTAAATAGGAAAAGATATGTTGACAGGAGGGTGGGGAGAGAGGGAAAGAGAGTAATTATTAGGGGAGATATATATATTATATGTTTGGGAAAGAGAGATGTGTGAGAGAGAGTAAGAGACATGATGTAAAGATATATAAGGCATTTAGGAGGAAGTAATTGCTAGAGGGGCAGGGAGATGGAATAAAGATAGAAGGGGGAGTGGGGAGAGATAGAGGTAAATATAGAAAGAGGATAATTTAGGCCTGAGAGAGAGAGAGAGAGAGAGAGAGAGAGAGAGAGAGAGAGAGAGAGAGAGAGAGAGAGCAAGGGTGGGTTGGGGGGGTGGGGGGGGTAAGGCATGAGGTAGGCATAGTTTGAAGGATGAGAGATAAAGAAACATGAGAGAGTTTTTGAGACTTTAATTTAATGAATAATACACAAACCATGTATTATAAAAGTTGAAGCCTTAATAACTCTCTAACTCTTGATTTCCTTAAAGAAGTCCCACTATGACCTTTTCTCTATTGCAAATAATAATCTACCTTTAAGGATAAAACTTAAGCTAACACTAATTCAAATGAAAACTCTAATTTCATTCCAAAGTTTAATTCTAATTAGTTCAATAAAAAATAAAATTGAATGTATTAATTATTATATAAGTGGTGATTTATTTATTTTTTCAAAGGGAATCTATTTCATTAAGCATATTTTTGAAGTGAGCATATAAAATCTATAATGTACCATAAAATATTTTATATATAATAATAATAATTTATTTTTGTAAATTACTAAATCATAATAATATTAAATATTTTTTAATTAAAAAAATTCATAATATATTAACTATAACGAATTATAATTTTAAAAATTATGTCTTCCATTTTGCATTGCGAGTGCTACTAGCTTATATATATATAGCTGAGAGATATCCTTCTCGAAGCTCCTATTTTCATAATTTCACTTAGTGCAATAGGTGCTTCGAGAAGGATATCTCTCGACTTATTTTATATTTATATATAAGCTAGTTATATATTTATATTAATTTATAATATTGTTATAATAGAATATAATAAATTTAAAAAATATAATTTTTACTAATTTATAATATTAGACATGTATTTTTATGTTATTTGTTATAAACTTGCTTGTTTTATTTGAAATTTTTGTATGTATTATTAATTTATAATTATAAGTTATTTGCAAAGAATTTTTAAACTATTACTGATTTATTTTTTTCCTAGTTTACAAAGTATTTAAATTTAAATAATCTTAAATTATTATTTAAACAAAAAAAATTCTGTTTTTTCTTAAAACGTAAAATTAAAGTCGTTAAAATAACTTGGCCGTCATAAGACGGGTAGAAGGGACCATCAAATTCTTCGTGTTCATTATTTGCACGCAACCGCCACGAAAAGAAAACTCACAGTTGGACAACTCACAAAAGACCATGATCTTTAAAACAAATTCACCTGTTACGAGCTATATATAGAAAACGATCAGCCATGAAAACTAAATAAAGTTTCATATCATTATCAGCAAACTATTTATATGACTCGCAGACAAAGCAATAATTTCACGAGGTATATTTCATGTGATGTTGCATGGAAAACAATAAGACAATATATGGCAGCAGCGACAGCATAACGAATGTATTTTTGCGTTTAAAAGCACGATGAATAATTTCATTCAGGTAAAGAAGTTAGAATTTAGTTGCTTAAATATAAATACTATAGGATGTACAATCCAATGTACATTTGTGAATATATATTTTTCAATCCTAAAATAGGAGAGTTCAATAAGTTTATTGAGTATATGTGTTCAACAAGTACCATGTAGTGACTATATTTGAGTCATCGTACTAATTCTAATTCTAATTCTTATCAGAACTTTATAACTGTTATCACAACTTTAATTCTTTTTGATAAAAATGAAATTTATCATATTTAAGAATTAATAATTTAGAATTAGTATTTAATTATTTTTAATAAAAATTAATTCACTATGGTTAATAGGTCCTTGCTCTATCATGAAGTTAATGGTTCAAAAAGAGCCCACCGGGGATGAAGTCTTGCTCAGTGCAATGAAAAATATTTTTGTATGTTTTTTAACAAATGACAATGACCTCTTGTTTAAATTGAGAATAAGCCACAAACAGACATGTCCCTTCATGGGACTTGACTATTTTTTTTTATATTAAATAAGTTTATCAACAACATACAACCAAGGAGTGACACAAGTATCAATTGCAAAATGGTCAACCAAACCATTAAAATTGCTAACCATAAGCAACATAGGATTAAAATAATAGGACTAGCATATGGACTTAATACCTAAAGAATATACATAGAGTATCTTGAAATACCATGGAAAAAGTAGTTTGGTTCATCAAAAATAAAACAAGACAAAAGCTATCTTAAGAGCCTAGGCTAATACATAATTTGTTATCATTAGGCATCATGTCTTCATGGTATCTAGGCTTCATATACTCCTACCAGTTTGATCTGAACTATTCATCAAGGGAATCATTAGTGCCTTTATTCCTAGTATGCTCCTCTTTATGTATAAGTAGCTCTTGATTCATCCTTAGGCTATCCTAATTGCTCTTCAAGCTCTCTAGACCATTCCATCCAAACATCCCCAACGTCTCACATGAATGGATGGATTGGATGTCCTTGCTAAATATGTTCATGGCTCCATCCTTAAATAGTGAGTTGAATCTTTCTCTTGATATTCCTAGAGTGACAATGACCTGAGAAAAAATGTAGAAATCTATGAGTTCAAAAGAAAACTTAGTAAGGTCCCACCTTATGTTTTGGAAAATCTCCTCATTAGTTTATTTACAAACACAATATAAAATATAAGCAGTGAGCATAAACCAAAATTTGTTCAACATATCATCAAAGTGAACAAAAAAACTAGCAAGGATTTCATGCCAAGATATATCATTTTTGGTAATCCTGGTGAACGATTGATGAAAAAATAAAGACCAAAGGTTTGTAGTAAAATGAAAATAAAAAAAAGTTCTCATAAGACTCCTGACAATTATAGACCAAACAAAAAATAGAGTGTTGGTGACCATTCGAGAAAAAAGAGCCCATAGTTTCTTAAGTAGGAGGATCCATCTCTCTAGGTGAATGTTAGAACAATTCAAAGATAAAGAGTCATCTAGAGTTTAGCTAGTTACATCTCCATTTCTTATTAATATGATCAATGATTACCACATCTTTTTTGAGCATATTATAGATATTCTTACCTTTGCACTCGTTTACATTTCTACCATCTTCACATTTAATATAATCCAACATTTGCTGAGAATTCCAATTTTTACAAGGGAACGATTTTCCAACTACTTTAGAAACCAAAGTATAAGTCATCTTCTAAGCCACATGTATAGTGTACTTGTTACTTCTAGCCTCTGGGGATACCATTTTCTTATCAACCAATATATCTCAAATGAGAAAAATACTATTTTAATGCTAATTTATTGTAGAGCAACATTGAGTAAGAGAATTAGCTTTATTATTAAGGTAAATGAGCCACTTGATAGATTTGTACTCAACATAGAAATAAGGATTTCTCCCCACAACATACCTAGAAAGGATCATTTGTTTGACCTAGTTTTAATCCCTCCATGTAGAAGAAAACACATAAGAGATAAAAACTTTAATATCAAAATCCCCAAAAACTATATTAGCAAGAGGGATATTATTCCACTATTTACCCTTCTTTAAGAAAGAATTTAAAATGTTTTTCATAATAAGAATTTTCCTCAGCTCTTTGCTATTCAAATCCTTAATAATCCATTTAGAGGCAAGAGTAATTCCTTATGCCCATAAGTCTCTCAATGCTAGACCTCGAAGGATCTTAGGGAAGCAACACTATTCCCAATTAGCATAATGTCTTTTCTTTGTTGCCAATGTCATATGACAAAAAGAACTCCCATAAGATATTTTCCAGCTTTATAGTATTTGATTTAAAAAAAAGCCTTGTTGAAACATAGTAGCCACCATGAGAGAATAACACCTTGTGTACAATTTGAGATCTACCAAAAATTGAAATAAGATAGGTTTGGAGCTTAGTATATTTATTCTAAATTTTATTGAAGATCCAACACCACATTTCCTTGATAGTGGGCATCATTGGAAAATGGATTACTAGATACCTAACTACTATGTGAGGTCCATCTTATTTCCAGTCCAACCTACTAAGCCATTGAGGATTTTTTCATTCCATCCCAATACAATTGATTTATTAGGAGAATTCTTTTCCCTAGAGGCATAACAATATAACTCAAGCCTATTGAGAGTTTTATTGAAATTATCTTCATCTAAATACGCGTATAAAAAGGTATCATTTGTGAATTGATCAATCACTAGATCATAATTATTATGCAATGTAATCCTTGTAGCTAGAGGTCCCATATCTCAACATTTGAGGATATGTGATAAAGTATCAATTACTAACACAAAGAGAGCTAGAGACAATGGGCATCTTTATCATATAGATCTTCCTAGAGGGATTGGATTAGAGAAATCATCATTTATCTCAATAATAGTAAAATAATCTTTAAATAAAATATTAGCCTAATCACAAGAATAGGGAGGAAAACCAAATGCATGAAACATTTTGACAAGTAGTTACCATTTAATTTTATCATAAGCCTTTTTAAAATAAATGAAGATCATTTCACATTTTTCTCACTCATTTTATCCCAATTCATGCCTTTCAACCTAGTTATGAGATTGTCAAGAATATATCTCCCTTTGATAAAACTAGTTTGGAAGGGAGTGATAATGTGTCTAAGATAATCCAATAACCTTCTAACCAAAATCTTAGCTATAATCTTATAAGAAGAAGTCAAAGGATTAATGGGCCTCCAATTTTGGATAAGAGACTTGTCCCCACTTTTAGAAAGTAATTTGATAACTTCTATGTTGATATTTTCCCCTAAAGACCCATATTCATAAGCATAATCGAGTAAAAACATAGATCTATGTCACCCTTTGTGATATCTGGTAGGGTTATGACCGAAACAGTTTCGGCCAAAACATCTTTGGCCGTACAGATGTGGCACTTTTTTGTGCCATCGTGTTAGGGGGGTTATAGCTGAAATGGTTTTGGCCAAAGGATTTCAGCCATAACCCTGGTGGATTTATAAATACCAAAAAATTGCTTGTTGGTAGTCATTTTGCTATTGCGATTTTCAAGTGGGTAGAGTGTTTCGGCTGTAATAGGTAAGTGCATTTTTTATATTTTATGTTTTGTTTTTTTAATATTTTTTTAGTTATTACATGTTAGCATTAATTAAAATAATTATTTTAAAGTGTTTTAGTAATTAAATTAATTATATTTGAAGTGTTTCTTTAGTAGTTGATTATTTAGACTAGTTAATTTTCTTTATATAGTTAGATCTTGATACGTTAAAGATAAAAGACTATATAGTATTTTTTAATTAAATATGTAAATTTAATCATAAATGTAGATTTTCCATGATCAAACATAGAAAATTTAATTTGAGACTTAGATAACTAAAGTATTTACACTTGATAAGATATTAACATGGTACAAACCTATATAGATAACTAACATGTAACTTGAAACATTAGGTAGAACTAAACTATAATAAATTCTAGCTATTCAAACTTGAAAACTTAAAATTTAAACAACTTCAAACTTAGAATACTTGAAAATGATAATAACATGTACATGAAACTTTGAAAACTTGTTAAGACCTCAAGATAGATAAAAATTAGTTACATTTTAGAAACATTAACATAGTAAACCTATATGTACTAAATAACATACATGCATTTTTTTGTTCACATACATGAGCTAGATGTACTAAATAACATGTGCATATTTTTAGTTACATTCAACTTTGTACATATTTATATACATATATGTTTTAAATTAAATTTAACTTTCAATTTTATATGTACTTATGTATGTATATCTTAACTCTACATTTATAGATAGAGATCATTGCATATATCATTATGGCATCTGGTACTAGTGGAGCACCTACATCCTTAGGGGAGGCTAGTGCTCAGGGAGGGGGTCATAGTGCTGAGTTAAGCACATCACGTAGACAGATATCATCCTCTAAGGAGAGACAACATTTGTTTGTAGATAATATTGCTAGGTTATCTCATGCTCTTGACTATCTTCATTCTACACTATTGGATTCTACCACTTTGTCTAACAGGGAGAAGATTACTTCTATTAGAGATGAGTTGTGTTAGATGATTGAGACAATCTTTATGTATGTGGCATCTTATGTGGCAGCCACACAAGAAAAAATAAGAACTTCTGCAAACTTCTCACTTTGAAGGCCAATTTGACTTACTAAATTGAAGTTTTTTTTAAAACTAAAAATATAGTTTTGTAGGTCTCGGAGTCAAGATTATGATTATATAATTTTCTTTTAATTTTGATTATAGATAATATGTTATAATTTGAAAATAGTATAAGTAGGTATTTAAATATTTAGGAAGATGTATATTCAAAAATAAGAAAAAAATAGTAAATCATGGTAAAAAATTATTATTTTTTAATGCTGCACTAGAGGAGAGAGTCTTTGATTGAACAAGTTTGACGAGAGAAAAAAACTTTCAATTTCTGATAACTTTGACTTTGACCAACTATAACTTGAAAAATATTAGCTAAATTTCAATTTTTATTTTTTGGTGCACTAGGTATACATGTTGAGTCTAACATATTCCAAAATTAGACCAAAATATGAACAATTTCATATATTTGTTTGACAGGAAAAAAACTCTATATTTTCAACATTTTAAAAAAATTAAAAAATAGACATTAAAAATAAAAAAATAGACATTAAAAATAAAAAAATAGATAAAATTTTCACTCAATTTTTTTCAGAAAAAATATAGACATAAACTTCATCTAATTTTACACATTTTATTAGTTTACATCATCTTCAAATTCTAAGCACAAATGCCACTTTTATGTCATTAAAGTTGAAGACTTTAAATTCTGATATCACTTCTCCTTGATAAAAGGTGACACAAGTTTGTGCTTTTACCCCAACTTATTTTATGATATTAGTATTGAGACATTTTACTCTTCCCTTTCTCATAGTGTCACTGGCACTATGAAGTATACACATATTGATGGTGAGGTCTCCATCACTATGGTGAAGACTATGTTTCCCTTTTATACAGATAGGCCTAGGGTTAGAGGTTATTCAATGACAAAGTGTATAGATAAGCTTGTTGATCCATTTATATATCCTCAGTGATTAGTTGAGCATAAAAGGTGGCCATAGAAGGATGGGTTTCCTCTCTTTTTTCTACAAAAAATTGTTTGCAAAATTTTATTTACATCATGATGTCAATTATACAGATTTTCTAGGTCATGTTCGATAGGACCTTGGCTGATTGTGAGAGATATTTAGACCTGTGGATAACCATGAGCTCGTTAATAAATGGGCAATGGTGGGTCTAAACCTTTTGGTCATACTGAGAGGTCCACAGATGACTGTTGATGGTTTGATTGTTTCAATTGATATACTCAGGAGTCAGATATTTTCTAGCATTGCCACAGTTGCCACACACTTATAGGAGATATCTTCAGATAGATGTGGCAGATATATGTTACGATCTTGCAGTCCATTTCAACAGGTGCATCCTCTAGCATAGGAGTTGATGATCTATATGAGATAGAAAATATAACATTACTACTAGAGGTTTCAGCTATATTAGATGTGGATGCATTGCATCATATGTCATCTTATTTAGCATCTAATATTCTTGGTTCATATTAGGCTTTGTCGACAGTCACAAGGATTCCTCTTCGTGACATTGGTGGACACATCAGCCATATTTTGTCATGCATAGTAGGATCATATCCCTCACAGAGACAGGAGGATATCCTTGCACATTCTATAACATCTACTCCTATAGAGGGCCATACAACACCTGTCCCCACACTTACTTAGGATCCTATAGCACCTGCATTTTATGATTCAGATATTACTCTATCACTACATGATTATGATATTAGTCAAATTGGCAGAGCATTACATGATGCTATGGTAAATATTGTAAATTTATATATGTTTATATTTATTTGTTACTATAATTTACATATGTATATAGTTTGTTTAGCGTACTCAAGATCTTTTATATGTATGTACTTAGGTCTATACATACATATTCTTGAGTGATTCAATTTAACTTGTGTACATGTACATGTGTATTATATAGGGTCTTAGTGATAGTCTATTGCATTTTGGAGATCTTCAGACCCTGATAGATCTTGCATGACATGAGTCACAGGTATGTTATGTATTTTTATTATATATTTGATAGATATATATTGTACGTATGATATAATACTTGCACATATACATGTATAATTGTATAATTTTATTAAAAAAAAATCATTTTACACAGGGTTCAGATCCATATTGTTGAGCCTTTTGGGGTCAGGGATCAAGAGGGGGATGTGGTTGATCTTAGTTTACACATGTCTATTTAATTGATATTAGGATATTTTATGTATGTACATGTCATTTCAAATACTTCAATATGGAGATGTATGTTATTTTAGATACATGTGTTATTTCATATGTATGCTATTTTAGATACATGTCTTATTTCAGATACTTTTATATGAATGTACATGTTATTTCAAATATATTTGATACATGTGATATTTTAGAGACATTTGATGTGGTATTTTGGAGACATTTTATATGGTATTTTGGATACATTTTACATGGGTATATATATTATTTCATAGATGTGTTATTTTACATAGATGTACATATTATGGTCATGTTGAATGTATGTATGTTTTTAATATTCATATTTTTATTTCATAGATCATTTTTTATTTTGTACATGTGTTACAATACGTAATCAATAAATTTAATACATATTTAAGAACATAAAAAGTACTAGTTAATGTCTTATGTATATGTTAAATTGATCTTTTAATGTCTTAATCTTTTATTTTTATGTATGTGTTATTCATGTTTCTATATTTGTTATTCATCTTAATGCCTTATTCATGTTTACAATATTCATGTTTATGTACATGTCATTCATCTTAATGCCTTAATCTAAGTGTAATTAACTATATTTAATGATATGTCTTAAGGGGAGATCCTAAATTATACATAAGAATATAGATTAAAATGTAAATTTTATTTCATAGATGTATGTAGATATGTTCATATTAAAAGTAGACATGTATGTTTTCAATATTCATGTTTATGTATATGTTATTGATTTTAATGCCTTAATCTAAGTATAATTAACTATATTTAATGACATGTCTTAAGGGGAGATCCTAAATTATACATATATAAGAATGTAGATTAATGCACAAGTAAGAATATAACATATACATGTACATAAGAACATATAAAGAGTATGACCTAAAGAATGCATGTTACAATATTTAATTAATAAAAGTTAATACATATAAGAACATAAAGATTATATACATAAATACATAAGAGCATTAACAATCATAAGAAAATATAAACAATGTATATAAATACATACAAATACTAAAGGGTTTGTCTTAAGATGTCCTAAAAGGTGGTACTAAGGGGATGCCCTAATAGGTGGTCTTAAGGGGAGGTTAGGTAATAGGTAGTCCTAAGGGGAGGTCCTAAGAGATTGTCTTAATGGGAGGTCCTAATAGGTTGTCTTAAATGAGATATCCATGTCTAATTTAAATAAAAATAACAAAACATGTCTAATTTTGCATATCCAAGATAAGTGATCCAATGTATACATTTAAAAAAAAAAAAAAAAAATATTAGATTGCAGGAATTGGGTGCAGCACGACCCCCCTGTAAACTGCAGTACACCGGGTAAACTTTTTAACGTGATCGGTAGCGCTGGTGTGACACGCCCACCGGTACCACGGGGATGGGGGAGACTAGAACCCGTGACCAACACCCTACAACAGGAAAGATTTAGCCAATCGAGCTAGGGCGCTCGCCCAAATTATTAACCCTTGGTTGTAAGCACTACAGGCAAGAAGCCCCCCTATTTCACCAAGAGTCAATGAGAAAACATTCTCAATTAAGATCCACAGTAGAGAATGGCCCTGTGGGGACTTGAACCTTGGTTGTAGGCCCTATAGGCAAGAAGCCCCACCATTTCACCAAAGGGACAAGCCCTAAATGTATACAAATTTATAAAACAAATATCCTGTTAACATTAAATATGAAATTATAAGAGCTATATAGACATAGCTAAACTAGAGCTCCATAATAAGTACATAGGTAAACTAGATCTCCACAAACATTGTATTGTTAGGATCCTCTCTAGTTTTTATTATCTCTAGAAGTTTTTCATGTTCTTCAATAGATAGTTTCCACTTTTGATTTTCACAACATCCTCTTCTTTGTATTGCTTCAAATTGTAACTTTGCTGCTATAACATCATTACTATAATGTAAAACTTTTCTTCCAGGCTTGTATTCAATAAATTCAATACCACTATCAATTACCCTTGTTTGTTGATAATATGTTCCTTCAATAACAATTGATCCAATTGGATATGATTATTCATTAGCATCTATAGTTCCTTCTAGCAACTTGTGTTTTTCTTTTGTGCATCTTAAAAGATAATAGTCCACATTTTTCGCATTATCCAGTAAGGCTTGAACTGCAAAAATATCTCTTGCATGTATATAAAAATAGATAAATATAAATTAATTTTAAAATGAATATAAATGTATATTAATTTATATATGTATATGCACACAAACTTGCCATAACTAAATTAGAAATGCCCTCACAATGAGCTGAATATATAGGATCATGAATGTCAATGTCAATGTTAGCATCTTCAAAAGGAGACTTTCTAACTATCTCCTTCAAATCCCAATGTGAAACATATCCATTCACAATATTTTCACATACACTCACCGGATTTTCCTTAATGCAGTCATCACAAAAACATGTTTTCTCTCTTACTTTAATTATTCGAGATTTATGGTATCCTGTAGTCATCACTTGATGTAAATTTCTAATACTAGGAATTGTTTGACAATTGTAAAGATTAGATCAATCTATATCTTTTATAAATACAAAAAGTAATTGTCATATTTCAAAATAAATATTTAATAAAAAACTCAAGAATTTGAAAAATACATAAAAAATAAACATAAAGTTCACCTTTCACTTCCCAAAAGTAATGCTTATTGTATTCAGTATCTCGAGTAGAAAAATGAACTTTACACCATTCAACAATTTGTTTTGCACTCTCTATCCTATTCCTTGTATGTACATACACAATGCATATATATAATTTAAAATATATGTTACTAGTATTAAACATGCACATTAAATGCATATTTACCTGCAAGTTCATGTTGTCAAAGTGCACGCTTTATACATGCTCCCATTTTTTATGTCCATTTTCAAAGAAATTCTATAAAAACCTAACATTGGTTCTAGCATGTTGCATTGCTAACCAATTAAATTCTTTTACAGATTTGAATTATCTCATGAACATGAAATGATAAGTAGAAACAATTATCTATGTACATGTATCAAATCTTAATAGGCATGTACATATAAATATAGTTAAAATAAAGTTAAATTAATGTGTAAGTTCATGTATACTAACCTACACATCCATCAAACCAAATCCAGTGCTCTGAAACATTTATTCCATGATTTCTAAGATCTTCAAAGAACATTGCAAAACAATGAGCCACATAACTCCTATCATGAACGCTATGATCACTAATATAGAAATAGACCTCTTTGATAATGATGCATTCATTTTCATCCAACCTTTCTATCTCATCCACCTCAATTTGTGCATGTCTGATCTGTAAACTAGGATTTACAATTTTCTAGCTTAATCCAAATTACAGATTTGATTCCCAATCCAGGCAGTAAATGCGTGGTTATATATCTTAAACCATTGAAATTACAAGGAGATTTATGCATTAAACACTTAAAATTAACAATGTGTTAAATAACATAAAATAAAGAACATAACTAAAAATTAAATGAGAGAAGTAAGAAAGAGTTGGAAGAGACACAAACAATTTTATATGGAGTTCGTCCGGGTAGGACTACGTCTCCGGGTCCGCTTCTCAATTCGAGGACCGCTTTATTAATGTCGCTAGGAAAAATATGCCTTCTTACAACATCCAAGCTTCAACCTTTACAGTCTCTCTATTTTTCACTTGAAGATAATAACTTCATGCTTACAATAATCTCTCACCTACAAACTCTCTCAAGAATTACAAAACTTCCCCAAATTCTCCCAAGAGCAATTTTTTTCCTTCCAAGCTAATTGTCCATCTCTTCTAAATTCCCCTCCTTTTATACATAAAATTTCTCTTATTTGGTCTAAAACCAAATAAAAAAATTTACAACCATATCCCCATTTTAAAATAACAAGTAACTTCATTTCTGGCTTTTATGATTATAAGCCTTACAAAAAAACGATAATAAGGCTAACACCTCCATAATTTTAGGGAACATAATGACAAAATATTTTAAGAGGAAGTTTGTATAAAACAACTTCCTGTGAAAATTCTAAATTATATTTGGACTTGTTTTCCTAATATAATTTAAAATTCCTCCAAAATTTCTAATGACATAATGCTGACATCATCAATATATATATTTTTTTCCAAACTTTGAATGATGATAACTTTCACATATGTACTATGATTTTGATGAAACAAAGACCATTGGAAAGCTCTCATTGGGCTCTTCATTTTGAAATCCATTGTTGACCACTTTCGAGATGGTCTGATTTCACCCCTTATCTAGCTCTCTAGTCTGCTTGTTGACCTGAACTTTGACCGAGCATAACTTTTACATATGAGCTCTTTTTTAACCCATTCAAGTTGCATTAGGTTCTATTCTCTGAGCTCTTTGTAGTGATACTAAATTTGAGAGATTAGGAGACTGTTGAATTTTTGCCTTTTGGATCCACCTGGATCATTCCTCCCAACTGAGAAGCTTTTGGACCTCCAAAAGTCTATTTTTATGTACATTTTGAACAAGGGCAATGTTGCCCCACTTGCCCAGTGTCATCTATCTGTCCTATTGGAATTTTGAACCACAAACATAAAGACATATGAGATAACATTGTTGACACAATTAACCATAAATCCACCATTTTCCACTATTACATCCATCACCCACATAGCACCAACTAGTAGAAGTAGAAGTAACAAAACTGAAATAACTAATGAAATGGAAAGAGTATCAACACTTTGAACCTCTCGTACAGAAACATTGTTAGAAAATGAGCCTTTCAAATCCTCTTTTACCATTACTGGTTGAAGACGCGTTTCTGCTTGCACCTGATCCTCACTAGCTGTTGCAGACATGAGAGTCAGTTTACTGCTTGCATTTACAATCATTTTCAAATGTCCTGTATTTACAATTGATCCTCCATTCTTCATGCGATGAGCTCTTATAATGTATTCAATCCCATTTTTAAACAAATGATACTTGTTATGTTCCCTGTAGAAGATAGCTTTCCTATCATATAAGTATTGGCTACCCAACACAATCCCACAGATATCAAGTGGAACCACATCAAATTCAACTTCATCGATGAACTTAGATTTTATTGCAAATCTTAACTTACATTGCTTAGTAACTCGCAATCTGTTATCATTGCACACCCAACCTAATGGATAAGGTCTCCTATGTGGCTTATTTTCCAATCCCAATTGTTTAACAATTTCTTCTGAAATCAGATTAACTTGGGACCCACTATCTATCAATGTGTCAATTTTAGTGTTCTTTGAAATCACCCTTATATGAAAAAGTTCACACCTTTTACTATCTTCAGGAACAACATGACTTTTTGAAGTGGAAGTATATGAACCATTAGTGGTAGAATCAACAACAGCTTTACCTTTCAAACCCATAGCTGATATTGTTGCTTCATCACCAGAATCTGATCCAAGATCCTGAACAACAACCGTAGACTTTTGCTTACCTTTATGATCCTTAAACCACTTTGGTTTCAATTCTAGATGCAATTTTCAACACTTCTCTTCTACATGTCCTTTCTTCTGACAATGGGAACATGTAGGTTTGTTACCTTCCTCTTTCTTCACTGTGGCTACCTTCTTTCCTTTCTTGATGCTGTCAGGAGGAGAAAATTCCTTCTTTGAACTGAAACTTACATTTCTTCCACCTGCTTCAATATGAGTCGCTTGAACACATACTTCATCAAAGTTAGAAGGACTAAACATCAATATTGTATGCTTCAAATAAGAATGCATTCCACCTATATACTTTAATAAAGTATCTTGGGTATAAAGAGGAATTCCAAGAGTTAATGCCTTCTTCCTAAACACCTGTGTATACTCTTGCACAGACTGCCCTTTACCTTGCCTAAGATTTTGCTAATCCATAATGGCTTGTTGCATATAACCCAATGGATAAAATTGTTTCTTCAAAGCAGAAGTAAATTCATACAAAGATGAAATGATTTTACCATGTGTAACAAGATCATCTTGGATCTTTGTCTCCCACCAAACTAATGCAGTGCCTCCCATTCTGAGAGTAGCTAGCTGAATTTTGGAAGAATCATCCAAAATATTTTGAACCCTGCAATACACTTCAATCTACTTAAGTCAATTATCCAATTTTTCAGCATCCAATTCACCATTATATATAGGAAAATCAAACTTTACATCAAGCTTTAACAAGGGTGTCTTCATAGAATGTTTCTTTTTAGAAGAATTAGATAGAGAAGAAGAAGACGATGAAGAAGACGAAGAGGATGGAGATGAAGGTTCAGGAGGGTCACTACCACCTCCTACTCCTTTTCCTTTTCCAACTTTTGATGAGGATTTTGTTTCCTCCTTCTTAGCTTTATCCGCCTTTCTTAATTGTCGTTCATGTCTCTCCTAGAGAAGAATGTTGACCAAAGCCTTTAATTCCATGAAAGATCTCTGGAATGCTTCTGCATCAAACTCAGGAATATGTTGTTTAGATTCCATCTCTGATCGAGGAAAAATCCTTCTTTTTCCAATTTCTAGATTGAACTCTTCAAGTTCACCTTCTCCTTGCTTCAAATTCAACCTAGTTAACATTCACCACCTGCAATTTCTCTGCAAGAATAGGCTTTGATACCAAACATGATCTGTAAACTAGGATTTACAATTTTCTAGCTTAATCCAAATTATAGATTTGATTCCCGATCCAGGCAGTAAATGTGTGGTTATATATCTTAAACCATTGAAATTACAAGGAGATTTATGCATTAAACCCTTAAAATTAACAATGTGTTAAATAACATAAAATAAAGAATATAACTAAAAATGAAATGAGAGAAGTAAGAAAGAGTTGGAAGAAACACAAACAATTTGATATGGAGTTCATCTGGGTAGGACTATGTCTCCGGGTCCACTTCTCAATTCAAGGACTGCTTTATTAATGTCGCTAAGCAAAATATGCCTTCTTACAACATCCAAGCTTCAACCTTTATAGTCTCTCTATTTTGCACTTGAAGATAATAACTTTGTGCTTACAATAATCTCTCACCTACAAACTCTCTCAAGAATTAAAAAACTTCCCCAAATTCTCCCAAGAGCAATTTTTTTCCTTCCAAGCTAATTGTCCATCTCTTCTAAATTCCCCTCCTTTTATACATAAAATTTCCCTTATTTGGTCTAAAACCAAATAACAAAATTTACAACCATATCCCGATTTTAAAATAACAAGTAACTTCATTTCTGGCTTTTATAATTATAAGCCTTATAAAAAAATGATAATAAGGCTAACACCTCCATAATTTTAGGGAACATAATGAAAAAATGTTTTAAGAGGAAGTTTGTATAAAACAACTTCCCGTGAAAATTCTAAATTATATTTGGACTTGTTTTCCTAATATAATTTAAAATTCCTCCAAAATTTCTAATGACATAATGCTGACATCATCAATATATATATATTTTTTTCAAACTTTGAACGATGATAACTTTCACATATGTACTCTAATTTTGATGGAATGAAGACCATTGGAAAGCTCTCATTGGGCTCTTCATTTTGAAATCCATTGTTGACCACTTTTGAGATGGTCTGATTTCGCCCCTTATCTAGCTCTCTAGTCTGCTTGTTGACCTGAACTTTGACTGAGCATAACTTTTACATATGAGCTCTTTTTTAACCCGTTCAAGTTGCATCAGGTTCTATTCTCTGAGCTCTCTGTAGTGATACTAAATTTGAGAGATTATGAGACTGTTGAATTTTTGGCCTTTTGGATCCACCTGGATCAATGTCTATAGGTCACTAGCACAAATATTGCAACTTGTTCAAAATGATAATATAACCCTTGAAGTTCAATTTGAGATGCAAATGTATAATTCTCAGAAAAATCTACAACTGAAAGTATACAACCAGGTGGAAAACAATTTTTTGAATCACGAAACTATTTCGCTTGCTTTCATGCACCATGGCAATGTCAGATATGTGGATATTGTAGACACCTAAATTTGATTACACCACTTTAGTAATCCTATTTAGCTATCTTTAAAGACATCATTAATTAAATTCCTATTTAATTAAATCCTTTGCCATCCCCTAGCTAATTAATTTAATTAATCATCTATAGTCCTAATTGATAAATCAAATAACTTATCATTTATCAATTAAATCATATTCTTCTATTTAATTTCAAAATCCCCATTTATTAAATAAATCTATTTGATAAATAAAACCCTCAAATCTAATAACCCCTAACCTATCCCTAACCCTTCATTTAGCCTAATCCACCCCATCCACCCATACTAACTAAGCTTAGCCACTAACTCACCCACCCTCATGAATGCCATCCACTTGCATATCTCTAACAAGCATGATCTAATCCTAAATCACCTATAATCCCCCCTAACCTTGTCACATTCCCTAAGCAAGCTTAAGACTTTCCTAAGCCAAGTAAAGTCAACAATCTCAACTCCCTCCAAAATATCCCAACCACCCAACCATGAATGCTCTTACAAAGGCCATAAAGACTCTTACAAGCCCATTCATTGCTCTTACAAGCCATTTATGAGGGTCTTTATGAAGATATTATCCCTTGAGTCTCCTTTGTTGACTCATCCTTTCCCTTTTCTCCATCCACTCACTTTGTGACATGTGTCACTCTCTGATTGGCTGTAAAGAAGCACAATCCATGTGCTCTCCTCTCATGCAATCTAAGCCCTCCATAAGATTTTTCCTTTCCTTCCATCTTAGCCCTCCATCCCTCAAGCCTCTTGCCTATAAATTGAATCCCCTCCCAAGCCATTTCATCACAATCTTTGAGTTAAATTTATAATGCTAGTTTGAGAAACCAAAGCCCTTAACCATACCCTTATAATGCCAAATTGAGAGCTCACAAAGCTACCAATTTGCTATTTTCCATCTCCATCGAAGCATAGTTTGAGTATCTTGAGCATACATCCCATATCCATATAATAGACTCATCCCTAAATCAAGTGACCATTCTCATTGGGAGAGCCATTCCATGGCTCATATTCTCATTTGAGGGTTTCACTTTGTCTATCTCATATGTTATGGTTTTTATGCTAGTTAATGCTTTTGTTTTTTAATAGATTAGTATTACTTGCTAACATATTTTTCATATACATTTTGGCACGCATGGTGGGACCCCACTATGGGTCATTTAATCATCAATTTCTATCTATATGTTGTTTTTTCTAATAATCTAATGTTTCTTGTTGTTTAAGTGAGTTGTAGGGTGTCTCACTTATTTTTTCAGGTTGAAGAACGCACTTGGGAAGAAAACATACCCTCTAAAACTCGAAAATAATCAAAAAAATAATTTTTTTTGAAAAAAATTTGCACATTTCAGTTCTGTTCGTGCAGTGTCGTCTCCGCAGATTGGCATCTGTGCATGGTGAACTGTCGTCTGCACTTGGTGAACTGTCGTCTTCACAACCTCAACTGTCATCTTCGCAGATTGGCATCTGCGCCTACAAACTGTTGTCTCCTCTAGATACTCTATCTTCTCTACCAGATATTCTGTCATCTCCGCCGCTGCCTCTAATATTCTGTCATCTTCGCCATCACCAACCTAAACAGTCATCTCTGCAACCTAAACTGTCATCTTCGCAGATCAGTGTCTCCATCTGGTTTCTTATTTTTTGAGCTACCAAACTGAACTATCGTCTTCGCCTCTTTCTTTGTCATCTTCGCAGATCAACGTCTTCACAGTTTGGTGTCTGCGCCTGATGAACTATCGTCTTCGCCTGTCTTTGTTGCATTTCTGTTTTAACATCTTTGTTTCTGCACTTTGTAGTTATTAAAAAAAAAAAAATCATAAAGAGAAATACGCGTCCAATGGTGAAAACTTGGCAATTCAAGTGCCTTGGATAGGTACCTTGGTGAAAACATGGTAATTCAGGCACCTTGTGTACTAAGACTAATTCATTATCTATCACTATCCTATCCCTCATCCATTCACCCACCATCCCATAACACACCTTCTTGTTCCTTTGGTGTTCCAACCAAATATCCAAAATCTGATGAAGCTTGTAAATACCTCCTCTACAACTTGTAAATCTTGTACCTTAGCTTGTAAATCTTGTACCCCAGCTTGTAAATCTTGTATCATCCCTTGTATCATAGCTTTTATATCCAAATCTGGTCCAAAGCTTGTACCATATTTCATCTTGTATTATATGCCAAATCTTGTATCCTATCACATGCACACAAAGAATCCCATTTTCCTTAAGCTTTTTGCAAACCATCTACCTATCCACCTATCAACTATTGCAAACATCCCACCTTTCACGAACATTTCCATCTCACAAAAACCAAAACATGAACAACCTTGTACATTTATAACATATCTTGGTCTATCAGCTTGCACATCCTCTTTAGCTTAGTACCATTGTATCTATCCAACTTTCGTGTCAGTTCCTCTTTGATCAGCATCTTGCACACATCACACAACCCTTGGTTAGCTATTGCAATGCATCCTTTAGCTAGATCTCCTATCACTAAAGTGTTATCCTTCTTAATTCAGCTTGCCAAACACATCACTCCAGATCCATCAGCTTACGTGCTCTCCGATAGATCCTTGTAGGATATAGCTTTCCTCATGTTTGATCTTGGTCCGTTAGTACCTCGTCCTACCCATCTTGTTGGCAAATGGTTCTCTTTTGGATTTTCGCTTTCTTTTGATTTGGAATCTTCTCTTTTGGGTCTTGAAGTATCTTTTCCAAGCAATCTTTTTGTTCCCTTCTCAAGGTTGCCACGATCTTCCATATCATGGTATACTGCAAATGAGGCAATCTGAACATAAGGTCTTGATCAAGTCTTTTATTTTTTTTCTTTTTTTCTTGTGGGTTACCCAGTGTCGATTCCACGCTGCTTGCTTTGGGAATCATGTGTGATGCTAGGCCATTCCTTGCGTGCTTGTTTTGAGTAAATCCGTCAGTCCACTAGACAGTTGGTGAAAAGGCCTTGATGTTCTTGGTAACCTTGGCAATTAACCAATAGTCCTATAGCAAATCTAGTGCTCAACTACATGGTGGTACTTCTCTTTGAAGTATCCCCTTGCTCAAAAAGCTTCAATGGATTCCCTTCATCTCCATTATCCCCCATCCATATCCAGCATCTGTCTCTCCTACCCCAGCTTGTGCATCAATATCTCTTTGAATCAATCTTCACTGTTAGCTTTAGGGATCCACAATCCTAGTCTTAGGGATCCACCAATCCAATCAATCCACCAAGCCTCACCTTTCGGGATCCAAAATCCTAGTCCTAGGGATCTCCAAAAACCATCTTCCACCAATCTGACTCTTTGAAATCCAGTTGCATCAGCTTTATCATCCTATCATCCATCTCCCTATCCTGGATTCCTTTTTATAGCGCTCCGCTCCTTCATCCTCCACCTTCCCTAAAGTCTTAAGCTTGGTTCCTCTTGTGCATCTGATTCTCCTTTATCATTCTCCTATAGTGAGAGTTTGAGCTAATTCAACCCCTTCTTTTTGCCAATCTAAGTCTCCTTGCTTATCCCAGTTTCTGGTGCTTTTCAAGAAGCCGTCGAACCTCATTTCTCTCTTTGCCACCTTCTTGAGGGGGCATCATCTAAGTCTAGTCTCTCCTCTTCTTATCCGAGACTGGGGCAACTTGTTGGGTGATGCGACGTGCTCCCCTGCCCAAAGGTGGTTAATTATGTGGTGTTCCATGTTCACTAACAGTCATGGCTTTTGGTGCAACGACAAATGGGCCCTACAATTAGTATCAGAGCCTGGTTTTGGCTTGGTCATGGGTTCAAATCTCCCCGGTGCCTTCTCGACCTGTGTAAGAACCTGGTATGCGTGTCGAGGGGGAGATTGTTGGGTGATGCGATGCGCTCCCCTGCCCACAAGTGGTTAATTATGTGGTGTTCCATGTTCACTAACAGTCATGGCTTTTGGTTGAACGAAAAATGGGCAGAATAGACAACATACCCATAAAATGTGACACAAGATATACCCTGGGAAACCCTCATTGAGGAAAAAAACCCAGCCTCCAAAAGCATCCATCACCATGTATTATTCAGCAAAAATACCATTGCCATACAACCATGGAAGCCTTCATGGCCATAGCCACAACCAAGCAAACTATGTGAACAAGCATGAATCCACACATCCCATGCCATGCTTTCAACATTCACAAATGCTCCCTTGGCTAACTTGTCAAGCCTTGTCCCACTCGACTCTTGCCTTTTTTCTTCTCCTTGTCACTCTCTATACAACAACTACCCTTGTGGCTTCTTATATAGTAGCAAGTCCCACAAAACCACTAAGTGGTATTACATAAACCATGTGCTAAAACCATGTGCTACCTAACCCACTGACCCCACATTTAATATTGGGCATTTAATTCTTTTCCCCCAATATTAAATAATTACATGAAATATTATCACAATGTTACAATACAACTCATCAAGAATATTTCATGAGAATCTTTACATGTTGCATGTCCATCTAGGCACAACATTACATAATAAAAATAAAATAATAAAATAACAATATTATGCAATGTGTGCAACACCCATTATCTCAACAATCTCCCACTTCTTGTATACATTGCATGGGGTCAATCCGTAGCCACATAAATGAAAAAGGGAACAATCCCTCCTAGCACATCCACCATCATGGATCAAAATACACCAAGTGCTCCATCCTGGTACTCGCAACAAAATCAAAGTATCTATCATCTCGAACATGAATGATCTCACCTCCTATTATGCTACTGTCACTGGACATACATAGAAGCCATCCAAAGAGAAAACCACCCAACCTGTCACATTAGAAGATTATAAAATCCTGTACCAACTAAAAATTATGAGCACCAAAAAAAAAAACCTGATCTAAAGGTAATCACATGTATCCGTAGTTGTCAAAATATCCATAGCTGAAATAGCACCCACAGCAAGTGCCAAACCCATCCAACTATCCATACCTCAAAGGTATAACAAGTGAATCTTATATCACCGACATATCCAATCTATAACCTACAATCACAAGCCTCAAGAACAATACCTGCCACATATATACTAAGAAGCTCCCACTACAAAAGATAATGTCAAATCTATAACCAATCCACTCAACACATCTCAAAGAAGTGAATCCATGTAGTGTCAAGGACATCCACAATACATAAACTAATATCCTGCAAGAAAAAAAAACTCTCATAACAAGTCTCCAATGCTCTCCCAAGTTCACCACAACCAATAGAGGAAAGAGATAAAGGAATAACCATGTCATCTCTCACATGACAAACATGAGCACAAACCAGTGATCACAATCTCCAACCAATCTCAAATCCAATGTAGGCAAAACTGAACATCCAAGAAGATAACCAAGACCAGAGAAACCATGCAAATTAAACCTGTATCATGTCCTTCTACACACACCTCTAGATGTAAACTGTGCAAGTATGATCTCCTCCATAAAACCCCAACAAGAAGCCTCAACAACACCCAAACCATACCATATAACTCATCATGGATGTAAGCCTCTCACAAGAAGATCAAACTCAATAAAACCATTCCTAAACTAAGGAATAACCATTCCTAATCCAAGGAAAATGCCCAATATAAAACCATCTCCCAAACTCAACCAACATAACAACATATGCACATGGAGATAACCAATGCTAAACCATCTCTCAAATGAACCCTCCAGAACTAACTCATGTACCATAGCTCAAGATCCATATCCATGAAAGACAAGCATAAATATAATGCAACTGAGAGAAACAATGGGCTATACCTCTCAAGTAGCAAATTGCCAAGTAGACCAAGAGTGGGGAATGAGAATGCTCATCAAGATACCCAAGTCTCCAACCAAGACTCATCTAAAAACAATCTCCTCTCAAGTCCATATTAGGTGACTACCCCTTAGACTTCCTGCTGAAACCATCAACCATCCCAACAAATACTTCTCTAATCCAAGAGAAATCAGCGTCACCATCGTCTCTAAGTATCCATGAGCACCTATAACCAATCAATCCATGCCAAATCCAAATGCAACATAGCAATATCATGAAGTATCCAGCTTATGATCAGTGTACTCAATACCAAGAAACTAAACCAAGATCAATGTCAAAGTTCCAACCATGGCCTCAGGAACATAAACATGACAATATGATCTTACCATCTCAACTAAAGAGATAACATGCTCCATATGAACATACTATAACATGTCACAACTCTAAATGCGTATCAAGAGTATACCATGACATAATAATGAAACCATCCTCACACCAAGGATAACATGCCAAATAAAAGCATAAACCACACCTTTACCAAGAACCCTGTGAGTCCTCAAGATGAAACCATCTCCACACACCATGAAGAAAACCATCTCCACATACCATGAAGATAACCAAGAACTCCATGAGTCCTCAAGATCTATCCATCTTCAAACACCATGAAGATAACAAGTGCACCATGCAAATGTCAAAGATGCTTCTACAGCAACAAGATCTAAGACAAACCACCAACATCTACAAACACTCAATAAATATATCAATGCCAACAACTCCCACTCAAACGTGGTACCAAATCACCAATGGCATCATAAAATCCATCTCCTACATGAAGATCCAAACCAAACCAGGAACTAATCCTGCACTGTCACCTCATCACTGTCACAAGCTCCCACTAAACCGTGTATCCAAGCTATCCATGACATCATGATGAAAAACCATCTTCTAACCATGAGAATCAACCAAGGCATCAAACTATCAAAGAACTCAAAGTGCACATCATGAGCTCCTCAAAAGAAACCAAATAACCATGATCCTCAACCAAGAAGATATACCACCATAACCAAATCAGAAAATCCAAGCTAATGAACATCAAGGATGTGCCTGTATATCCAATCATGTCATGCCAAAATCTATGACACCATGATCACATCCATGAACCAAGCATTTGGCTCTCAAAGTGTCCAACCTGTTAGCATAAAATAGTCAACCACAATCCTCCACCATGATTGTCCCTGGTAACAACATCTCATCCCTTCTACATGAAGAAAATAGTAAATCATGTGACTTAGGGCATAGAAAACCCAAATCCAAGCCACCAATCTGAATATGCATCAATAATGAAAGATCAATGGGAAAAGACAACTCATAACCAAGCTATAAATGCAACTTGTAAGTATAGACCGCTTACAACACTGCACAACTTGTTGACCCAACAAGTCATCATGCATATCCACACCAAACACTGATAACCATATCATCATGAGACCAATCTGAAATATGAACTCACTATACAATGACATCAAATCTTAAATCTCCAAAGCCATAAACTCACAATGTTACCATAGTCAAAATATACTTATAAACTGTTCATATCAATATATCAACAAATAAATCATGCCAAACCTGCACCAAATCTAAACCAATGTGTAGAGCTCTCCAAGAGCTTTTCGTTGACTACTCGAAGTCCAAAATCCGACTCCGTATGCCCAAGTTATGCCCTAATCCGTGCTCAAAATAAATAACATCTGCCTTTAGGGCTCTTAAAACCTAACAAAATTTTAAAATCACAAAACCAAACCTACACCATGTTGTAGTGCTCTGAATTAGCTTTCCAACGCCTATAAGAACTCTGAAATCTAATATTCTGAGAGAAAATTATGGCTGTTTTACTAAGACAGTCTTTTTACCATTTTCAGTATGATTTTTTATTTTTTTATTTTTCAGTGACGAAAATTCCGATGGGATTAAATTTGATGGCCATCATGGGCTGAAACTAAAAAAATCTTTCATTTCCTCTGAACATGGCCAAACTAGGACATATTATATATCAAAATTTATGGAAATGTTGACCCGGATCCAATGGTGAGGTTTGTTTTTACCTAGGAGGTCATTTCTACATGCTAGCCCCTAAAACCCTCATTTTAAATGAAACATTCAAAAAAATATTTTTGTCCAACAATTTCCCATGCCCAAATCTTTTAACATCCCATCATAACAGCAAATCCAAAACCCTTAGATCTGCAATAAATCATTCATATATCTTGCCCTTTTCTTTTATCCTCGCATGCATTTCCATGGATTCAATCTAGGGTTACAATAATAAAACCATAGCTCTGATACCACTTGTAAGGAAACTTGGCAACAAAGAATATAACTGTTTCCACATAACCCATAATAGATCTGAAATAAACATGGAATTAAAATCCACATGCAAGAAAATAGACAACATACCCATAAAATGTGACACAAGATATACCCTGGAAAACTCTCATTGAGGGAAAAAACCCAACCTCCAAAAGCATCTATCACCATGTATTATTCAGCAAAAATACCATTGCCATACAACCATGGAAGCCTTCATGGTCATAGCCACAACCAAGCAAACTATGTGAACAAGCATGAATCCACACATCGCATGTCATGCTTTCAACCTTCACAAATGCTCCCTTGGCTAACTTGTCAAGCCTTGTCCTGCTCGACTCTTGCCTTTTTTCTTCTCCTTGTCACTCTCTATACAACAACTACCCTTGTGGTTGCTTATATAGTAGCAAGTCCCACAAAACCACTAAGTGGTATTACATAAACCATGTGCTAAAACCATGTGCTACCTAACCCACTAACCCCACATTTAATATTGGGCATTTAACTCTTTTCCCCCAATATTAAATAATTACATGAAATATTATTATAATGTTACAATACAACTCATCAAGAATATTCCATGAGAATCTTTACATTTTGCACGTCCATCTAGGCACAACATTACATAATAAAAATAAAATAATAAAATAACAATATTATGCAATGTGTGCAACACCCATTATCTCAACACAACTTTGTTGCTAAAACATCTTCCTCATGTCATTCATATCTGAACTTCTTTGAAATAATGTTGTCTCAACACTATGTCAAAGAGGGGCAAAATGTAGACACCTAAATTTGATTACACTGCTTTAGTAATCTTATTTAGCTATCTTTAAAGGCATCATTAATTAAATTTCTATTTAATTAAATCTTTTGCCATCCCCTAGCTAATTAATTTAATTAATCATCTATAGTCCTAATTGATAAATCAAATAACTTATCATTTATCAATTAAATCCTATTCTTCTATCTAATTCTAAAATCTTCATTTATTAAATAAATCTATTTGATAAATAAAACTCTCAAATCTAATAACCCCTAACCTATCCCTAACCCTTTATTTAGCCTAATCCACCCCATCCACCCATACTAACTAAGCTTAGTAACTAACTCACCCACCTTCATGAATGCCATCCACTTGCATATCTCTAACAAGCCTAATCTAATCCTAAATCACCTCTAATCCCCCCCTAACCTTGTCACATTCCCTAAGCAAGCTTAAGACTTTCCTAAGCCAAGCAAAGTCAACAATCTCAACTTCTTCAAAAATATCCCAACCACCCAACCATGAATGCTCTTACAAAGGCCATAAAGACTCTTACAAGCCCATTCATTTCTCTTACAATCCATTTATGAGGGTCTTTATGAAGATATTATCCCTTGAGCCTCCTTTGTTGACTCATCCTTGCCCTTTCCTCCATCCACTCACCTTGTGACATGTGTCACTCCCTGATTGGCTATAAGGAAGCACAATCCATATGCTCTCCTCTCATGCAATCTAAGCCCTCCATAAGTTTTTTCCTTTCTTTCCATCTTAGCCCTCCATCCCTCAAGCCTCTTGCCTATAAATTGAATCCCCTCCCAAGCTATTTCATCACAATTTTTGAGTTAAAGTTATAATTCTAGTTTGAGAAATCAAAGCCCTTAACTATACCCTTGTAATTCCAAATTGAGAGCTCACAAAGCTAGCAATTTGCCATTTTCCATCTCTATTGAAGCATAGTTTGAGTATCTTGAGCATACATCTCACATCCATATAATAGACTCATCCCTAAATCAAGTGACCATCCTCATTGGGAGAGCCATTCCATGGCTCATATTCTCATTTGAGGGTTTCACTTTGTCTATCTCATATGTTATGGTTTTTATGCTAGTTAATACTTTTGTTTTTTAATAGATTAGTATTACTTGCTAACATATTTCTCATATACATTTTGGCACGCCCGGTGGGAACCCACTATGGGTTATTTAATCATCCATTTCTATCTATATATTGTTTTTTCTAATAATCTAATGTTTCTTGTTGTTTGAGTGAGTTGTAGGGTGTTTCACTTATTTTTGCAAGTTGAAGAATGCACTTGGGAAGAAAACGTACCCTCTAAAACTCAAAAATAATCAAAAGAATAATTTTTTTTGGAAAAATCTGCCCATTTCAATTCTATTCGGGCAGTGTCATCTCCGCAAATTGGTATCTGCACCTGGTGAACTGTCATCTGCGCTTGGTGAACTGACGTCTCTGCAACCTCAACTGTTCTCTCCGTAGATTGGCATCTACCCCTGCAAACTGTCAGCTCTGCCAGATACTCTATCATCTCTACCCAATATTCTGTCGTCTCCACTGTTGCCTCTAATATCCTATCGTCTCTGTCGCTGCCAATCTAAACAATCGTCTCTACAACCTAAACTGTTATCTCCTCCGTCGGCAACCTAAACTATTGTCTCTGCAGATCAGCATCTCCATGGTTTAGCGTCTCTGCCTGATTTCCTATTTTTTGCGTCACCAAACTGAACTGTCATCTCCGCAGATCAACATCTTCGCAGATCAATGTCTCCGAAGTTTAGCATCTGCGCCTGATGAATTGTCGTCTCCACCTATCTTTGTTGCATTTCTGTTTTAACATCTTTGTTTCTGCACTTCGTAGTTTAAAAAAAACAAAAAACAAAAATTGTAAAGAGAAATAAGCGTCCAATGGTGAAAACTTTGCAATTCAAGCGCCTTGGATAGGTACCTTGGTGAAAACCTGATAATTCAGGCACCTTGTGTACTAAGACTAATCCATTATCTATCACTATCCTATCCCTCATCCATTCACCCACCATCCCATAACACACCTGCTTGTTCCTTTGGTGTTCCAACCAAATATCCAAAATTTGATGAAGCTTGTAAATACCTCCTGTACAGCTTGTAAATCTTGTACCCCAGCTTGTAAATCTTGTATCATCCCTTGTATCATAGCTTGTATATCCAAATTTTGTCCAAAGCTTGTACCATATTCCAGCTTGTATTATGTGCCAAATCTTGTATCCTAGATTGTATCCTATCACATGCACACAAAGAATTCCATTTTCCTTAAGCTTTTTGCAAACCATCTACCTATCCGCCTATCAACTATTGCAGACATCCCACCCTTCACGAAAATTTCCATCTCACAAAAACCAAAACATGAACAACCTTGTACATTTATAACATATCTTGGTCTATCAACTTGCACATCCTCTTTAGCTTAGTACCATTGTATCTATCCAGCTTTCGTGTCAGTTCTTCTTTGATCAACATCTTGCACACATCGCACAGCCCTTGATTAGCTATTCCAATGCATCCTTTAGCTAGATCTCCTATCACCAAAGTGTTATCCTTCTTAATTCAACTAGCCAGACACATCACTCATCCAGATCCATCAGCTTAGGTGCTCTCCGATAGATCCTTGTAGGATATAGCTTTCCTCATGTTTGATCTTGGTCCGTTAGTACCTCGTCCTACCCATCTCGTTGGCAAACAGTTCTCTTTTAGATTTTTGCTTTCTTTTGATTTGGAATATTCCCTTTTGGGTCTTGAAGTATCTTTTCCAAGCAATCTCTTTGTTCCCTCCTCAACATTGCCACGATCTTCCATATCATGGTATACTACAAATGGGGCAATCTGAACGTAAGGTCTTGATCAAGTCTTTTGTTTTTTGTTTTTTTTTGCTTGTGGGTTACCCAGTGTCGGTTCCACGCTGCTTCTTTTGAGAATCATGTGTGATGCTAGGGAAATCCTTGCGTGCTTGTTTTGAGTCAATCCATCAATCCACTAGACAGTTGGTGAAAAGGCTTTGATGTTCTTGGTAACCTTGGCAATTAACCAATAGTCCTATAGCAAATCTAGTGCTCAAATACATGGTGGTACTTCTCTTTGAAGTATCCCCTTGCTCAAAAAGCTTTAATGGATTCCTTTCATCTCCATTATCCCCCATCCATATCCAGCATCTGTCTCTCCTACCCCAGCTTGTGCATCAGTATCTCTTTGAATCAATCTTCACTTTTAGCTTTAGGGATCCACAATCCTAGTCTTAGGGATCCACCAATCCAATCAATCCACCAACCCTCACCTTTCGAGATCCACAATCCTAGTCCTAGGGATCTCTAAAAACCATCTTTCACCAATTTGAATCTTTGAAATCCTGTTGCATCAGCTTTATCATCCTATCATCCATCTCCCTATCTTGGATTCCTTTTTATAGCACTCTACTCCTTCATCCTCCACCTTCCCTAAAGTCTTAAGCTTGGTTCCTCTTGTGCATCTGATTCTCTTTTATCATTCTCCCATAGTGAGAGTTTGAGCTAATTCAACCCCTTCTCTTTGCCAATCTGAGTCTCCTTGCTTATCCCACATTTTGGTGCTTTTCAAGAAGCCGTCAAGCCTCATTTCTCTCTCTGTCGCCTTCTTGAGGGGGCATCATCTAAGTCTAGTCTCTCCTCTTCTTATCTAAGACTAGGGCAACTTTGTTGCTAAAACATCTTCCTCATGCCATTTATATATGAACTTCTTTGAAATAATGTTGTCTCAACACTATGTCAAAGAGGGGCAAAATGTAGATACCTAAATTTGATTACACCACTTTAGTAATCGTATTTAGCTATCTTTAGAGGCATCATTAATTAAATTCCTATTTAATTAAATCCTTTGCCATCCCCTAGCTAATTAATTTAATTAATCATCTATAATCCTAATTGATAAATCAAATAACCTATCATTTATAATTAAATCTTATTCTTCTATCTAATTCTAAAATCTCCATTTATTAAATAAATCTATTTGATAAATAAAATCCTCAAATCTAATAACCCCTAACCTATCCCTAACCCTTCATTTAGCCTAATCCACCCCATCCACCCATACTAACTAAGCTTAGTCACTAACTCACCCACCCTCATGAATGCCATCCACTTGAATATCTCTAACAAGCCTAATCTAATCCTAAATCACCTCTAATCCCCCCTAACCTTGTCACATTCCCTAAGCAAGCTTAAGACTTTCTTAAGCCAAGAAAAGTCAACAATCTCAACTCCCTCCAAAATATCCCAATCACCCAACCATGAATGCTCTTACAAAGGCCATAAAGACTCTTACAAGCCCATTCATTGCTCTTACAAGCCATTTATGAGGGTCTTTATGAAGATATTATCCCTTGAGCCTCCTTTGTTGACTCATCCTTGCCCTTTCCTCCATCCACTCACCTTGTGACATGTGTCACTTCCTGATTGGCTGTAAAGAAGCACAATCAATGTGCTCCCCTCTCATGCAATCTAAGCCCTCCATAAGCTTTTTCATTTCCTTCCATCTTAGCTCTCCATCCCTCAAGCCTCTTTCCTATAAATTGAATCCCCTCCCAAGCCATTTCATCGCAATCTTTGAGTTAAAGTTATAATGCTAGTTTGAGAAACCAAAGCCCTTAACCATACCCTTATAATGCCAAATTGAGAGCTCATAAAGCTACCAATTTTCTATTTTCCATCTCCATTGAAGCATAGTTTGAGTATCTTGAGCATACATCCCACATCCATTTAATAGACTCATCCCTAAATCAAGTGACCATCCTCATTGGGAGAGCCATTCCATGGCTCATATTCTCATTTGAGGGTTTCACTTTGTCTATCTCATATGTTATGATTTTTATTCTAGTTAATGCTTTTATTTTTTAATAGATTAGTATTACTTGCTAACATATTTTTCATATACAGATATATCAATGGATAAAACTTGGTAATAAACTCATCATAACATGATTCACTTTCCTTCAATACATTCTTTTTGGATTCATCTCCTGTTTTATTTTGGTATGTCTCATATTCATATCTCATCCATGAAATTGGTGTCAATTCATTAATATTCTCAATTTGCATTAAAAATTTGTGTAAATCTCCAGAATCTTTACACTGATTTTTATGCATTTTACTTTGAACTCATTTGATTCTTCTAATTTATCAAATAATATGGACTTCACAAATTGTGTTTTACTACTAGGGATGACCAAATTAGGATCAAGTACTGCCATAACTTTTTTATATGATTGCAAGTGTAGACCAAATTCAACATGATTTTGACAACAACAAGTTTCATGCATCTTATTTATACATACAAAGGAAGGATGCAAACTCTCAAACATTCTCTGACATATTTTGACATTTGAAAATTTTTGCTTGAATGTTTGAAATAATTCACTTTGAGTTATATCTATGAAATGTTTTGGATGTTCAATTTTGGCCCCTGTCTCTTGATCTTTAATTTGTATAGTATCACATCTATTGGAAGAAACATTAGAATGTGTCATCCAAAATTTAGTAACTTGTCTTTTTACATCTTCAAAAATTCTGTCTTTTCAAGAACTCTTCAAATATTCACCCAGTTATTCTCAATATTATCATCTAGCATATTTCTCCTCTTGATGTATCTTTGAACAATTCTTCTAGATATATGTAGTACACTAGAAATTGTAGGCACCTATTTTCTATGTTTCAATTTTCTACTAGATATAGTAGTCATCAATGTTCTACATGCATTACTCAAATCACCTCCTCGAGTTGTGTTGTCAATTTTGTTATAAGCAATTTGCAAGTTTTCAACTATTGTTTTATTAATATTATGCACATGGTTTTTCCTGTTATCAACACCCAACAACTCCAAAATAAGTCTCATATCTTTTCTCCTTAATAACTTGACAAATAATTGTGCCTATCCAAATATATTTTTATCTTTGAAATATTCGTCCCACATCTTTTGACAATGCTTTCTAATAATGTTATCATTTATCATATCTTTAGATGGAATTTGGTTAAAAAGTAGTTCCTCATCCAAATCTATCAAATTTTTTATGCCTTCTAATTTTTTTCTATCATTAAAATTGCCAATTTCTTCCTCTTCATCACTTTCATTCTCTTCATGAATCTGATCCTCTTTAGGAATTTCAATAGGGTGGTTTTGGTTACATTTTTATGAACCTTCATTTTGTCATCTCTTATTCTATCATATTTCCTTGATCTTTTCCTTTTACTACCCATTGAATACTTTAATATATAGAAACAAAAAAATTAATTTAGATTTCACTAAATACCAGCTAATGCTTCAATATAGAACACATAAGAATAAGTAGATGGGGAAAAAAACCTTAAAAATATTTGATCCTTTGCAGTTCTAATTAAATCTACAAAATAGATGCTGAAAATGGCTTCAAAAATTGTTGTCTTCCAAAAATGCTCTTTTATTTTTTGTTGTTTTCTATATTTATTGAAAAAAGAAATAATTTATTTTATTTTATATTAAATTGCCAAATTAGCTACCAAAACCCTTTTGGTCGAAAGGGTTATGACTAAAAGCATTTCGGTTGTAACTGTCTATGTGCCATCCTAAGTGGCAGCCACATAAGCAAAAGTAAGAACTTTTGTAAACATCTCACTTTGAAGGCCAATTTGACCTACTAAAATGAAATTTTTTCTACAAACTAAAAATATATTTCTATAGGTCTCAGAGTCAAGATAATGATCATATAATTTTATTATTATTTTGATAATGGATAATATGTTATAATTTGAAAATATTATAAGTAAGTTTCTTAAGATTTAGGAAGATGTCTATTCAAAAATAGAAAAAAATAGTAAATCATGGTAAAAAATTATTATTTTTAATGGTACACTAGAGGAGAGAGTCTTCTTCAAGAATATGTAATTTTCTTTAAAAAATATGCAGATTTGATACAACAAGTTTGATGAGAGAAAAAAACTTTCAATTTCTAATAACTTTGACTTTGACCAATTATAACTTAAAAAATATTAGTCAAATTTCAATTTTTATTTTTTGGTACATTAGGTATACATGTCAAATCTAACATATTCCATAATTAGACCAAAACATGATCATTTTCATATATTTGTTTGATGGGGAAAAAATTATATATTTTCAGCATTTTTAAAAAATTAAAAAATTGACTTTAAAATTCAAAAATAAATAAAATTTTCACTCAATTTTTAAATTTTTTTTATAGACATAAACTTCATCCAATTTTACACATTTCATTAGTTTACATCATCTTCAAATTCTAAACACAAATGCCACGTTTCTGTCATTAAAATTGAAGAGTTTAAATAATGATATCACTTTCCTTTATAAAAGGTGACAAAGGTTTGTGCTTTTACACATTCATACATATCAAAAACTTCTCCAATTGTCCATTGTTTATTATTCTTATTGAATTCATTTGGAAGCCCATCCATGCCAAGGGCCTTATGATATGCTCCAGATCCAATAACTCCCTCTATCTCTTCAATGTCTATGCTCTTGTAAAGTGCTATGAATTGGTTCTTAGAAAAAAAATTGGGATTATTTTAAAACATTATTCAATGGAATGAGTGTTGCTATCCTCCATTTCATAAGTAAATTTTTTTAATATAGAATTTAACAAAGGTCTTCATGATTTTAGAGTTATATATAGTATATCCTTTTGGCCCCTGAATACCATTAGCATCCACTCTATTATGCTTTGCTTTGATCAAATTGAAGAAATATTTCGTGTCTTGCTCCCCCTCTTTAATCTATTTGGCTTTGGAGCTAACTTTTATGCCTTGAATCTTGATGTTTTAAATTCTTCTCAATTAGTTTTTGACTTGAATCATCTAATTTAAAGCAGCTTATTATCAAAATTTTGAACTTTGTAGCTTTTTCTCAATCTTGCATAATTTTTTTTATAAAATTTATCTTCCATCATTCTATTATAGGCTTCATTTGTATCAATAATTTTAAACATATTCTTCCAAACTTCCACCAAATGATCTCAAATAACTCTTGGATATTTCTTTGACATAGAGAATTCAAAAAGACATACATAGCAGTTTTAATTGCCTCTTTAGAATCTTCAACATGGAGCATGGAGATATTGAGTTTGAAAAGGTCTTTTCCTCTTCTACTAGGAGTTTGAACATGGGAGCTTTTTAGTTTAATACAAGCATGAATGGGGGAATGATCATAGATTCTTACCTTACGAGACACTAACTGGATTGTAACTAGGCTTATGGAAGAGATCAAACATAGAAGAATCTAAATACATTCTATCCAATCTGTGATAAATTCTATTCTTGCTAGATTGATTATTACACCAAGAGAACAAAATATAATCATACTCTTTTCTCAATCCCTCAAGTGGGTCTCTTGAATTAAGCTTTCTTTTGACTTTATTCCAAAAATATAACTCATTTACCTTCCATTCATGTTTATTACCTTCTAAATGGTCTTGCCTTTTTTCCATCATTTTAAAATCTCCTACAAAGAACCAATAGGCTTTAGGAAGATTATTAGAGAAAAAATCTGACAAGGAAGCTCTCTCTCTCTCTCTCACACACACACACACACACACACACACACACACACACACACACACACATCATTACGAGCATAGATATTATAAATTCCTATTTCAATCTCATTAAATTTAATTATCACCCAAATAATCCTCTTACAAGGAGACATGCCCTCACTAATGATATGATCTTCCCATTATGGGCTGATCATCATAGCCATTCCCACTTTTCTCTTGATATTGATGGTGTAGAAGCATGTGGTTTAGTCCTAGATAAACTTAAGGCAGTTATAAGCTTGATACCATGCAACTTGTATTTTTTGAAGACAAATAATATCTTTCTCTAAAATCTTATTATACCATTTCCTTACAATGTATTTTTTGTCATGCATTTCTAGCCCTCTAATATTCGAACTATGGATGTTTACTATGATGATTGAGATGAGGTAGTATTCTATGTGTTGCATAATCTATTAAATCACTAAGGAAAATTGCATTCTTAGTATTATTTTTCTTTTATTTTATTTTAACATTGTTGGTTCTTTCACAGGTTTTCCTCTTCCTTTTACCAACAACTTCTGCAAAAATATTGTTTCTCCCTTCATTATCAACTTGAAGTTTTTGTGTTGTGTTAACCTCTGATTAATTCTTGTCTATATGGAGGTTATTTTCATTAGTAGCTTTTTTATTTTTTCTAGGATGTTTCTTGTCTTCCAGGGCTTGAATTTTTTCATTAATATTTCAAATTTCTATCTATTGGCCATTTAACTTAATGACATTGTCTTCATTCTCTCTTTCTCTTTCAACCTGGATATATACTGGCTGATTATAAAATAGGTTGTCATAAATATTATAAATTTATCTTCAAACAAAGGATTAGTGAGAGACACAAATTTATGAAATCTTTTATCCATTGTGCCCACCATATTTTCTTTATCCGTGCATTCAGGTCTATTCACATGTTTACTTCCTTCATTATTATCTATTTCTTTATGAATTACTTTGACCAATATTAGTATCTAGGCCCAGATTAAGATTAAGATTTTTATTGTTAAACACTTTGAAGATATTTTTTAGGGCTGGACATTCTTTTCTATTATTGCCATTAACTTGATAGTGAAAACAAGCACCCAAATCACCAAGTTTATCAGTACCCCATCAATAGGATTTACCCTCAAAGTTAAGATAGATATCTTCTTGTATAGTAAAATTAGGGTTCAAAGAAATGAGTATAAGAGCATTTAGGTGTGGCAAGGTAATTCTTGGTTCTTCTCCTTGCAATATTTCAATTCACAACCAATGTCAAATACCTCTACTATAATATCATAAATTCCCATCTTCCTTACTCTACCCTTCCACCTGATCAAATCACATAGATTTGTTATGCTGAATCATTTATATTGCCCAAAATCCCAAGGAAACTTTTGTTTCCTAATGGAAATACATGCCTACACTACAAGCAATCCTCAATGGTGAGTCTACATCTGTCATGTCCCATTTTGTGACTTTCCTTGTCTTTGCCTATGTGGTGACTCTGTCAAATTTGACTAGGTCAAACCTTCATTTTGAAAATGGAATAATTAATGGTTAAGATTAATTATAGCATTAAGCTATGTTAATTAGTGTGATTAAATGAATAATTAATGCATAGAGAAGTTTGTTACATCTTTTTAATGTTAAATATGATTATGTTATAAAGTTATTTTATGATGATTGGATTTTATTCTAGATGATGATGTAATGCATTATGTAAGGATGATGTGATTGTAGATATTGATGCATGTATTAACACGTTGTTGTTATGATCTTATAATGGTTATTCAGTAATTATCCTGATGGGCACTACCTTTTATTTGGTTGCGAGTGTGAGTGATGAAGGACTTGACAAAGACAAGGGTGTGGTTAAGGTAGAGAGGGTTAGCCTCTTGGAAGGGAATGGATGGATACTTGAGAAACCACACACACATCACTTAGAATAAAAAAAATGGACTACTTAAGTTGCATTTTAAAGTTTTGTTTCTCCATCTCCTTGAATAAAATGTTTAATACACATGAAGAGTTTGAATTTTTATGTAATATTGTATTTCCTTCAAGTGTCTATTATTTTTTAGAGTAATTATTTGTTTACACTTATTAATTAAATCACTTTGATTTAATTAAATAAGTTTCCTATTACTCTAGTTTTCTTAAGCCATTTCTTAGGTGCATATAATTAATATTTTATATTAATTATAATGTGCAACCTAGCTTTTTTAGGCTTTATGTTACCCGTTTTGGGTTTTGATATCCTTTTATAAGGATTGATCTCTTTGTAATTATTAATCTGTTGCATAATATTTTCTTCATTTGAATACAATTTGCATGTTTTCCAGATCAAACCCTTGCCTCTTCTTCTCTTTTTCTTCTTCATGATAGGTTTTGTACATGAAGGTATTCTTGGGCTTCGTGGATTTGATTGGCATATTTTCTAAAATCCTACATGGCATCAGAGCCAGATCTAATGTAGCTTGTTTGATATTTGGAGAAAAAGGGAGAACAAGGGTTTGGCAGATCAGATCTGGTGCTTTTCAGGTATTTCCTAAGAAACAGGGGGTCACCAATTTTTGGAGAAGTTTGAGGCCAAATGGACATCATGAATGGATCCAAAAGGCATCAAAACCCTCATTTCCATATAAAGTTTGTCCATTTTGGACAACATTGATTTGGGAGGAAATTTTTTTTGCCTGATAGGGCCATACAGCCTCTGCACACAATCTGAGGCATAGAAAATTTTAAAAATCACAATTTTTTTAAAATTTGAACATTTTTTCCACTGCAATGGTTAGATAACTACTAGCGCTGTCGCATGGTCACTGCTAGCAGCTATCGTTGGCGGTCACCACTAGCAGTCACCGCTGGTGGTCTGCCAACGGCTCTACTAGCTATCTGCCACAACACCACCCAACAATAGCCCTTTGCCCACCCTCCACCCATCTGCCACTCTATCAGTGGTGTGGGGGTGGTGCGGCTTTTTTATTTTATTATTATTTTTTTATTAAAAAAAATATTTTTTGTGCATTTCCAAGGGCCCTGTTGGTTTTTTCTTTGTAACTTGAGCATACAAACATTTTTTTTTAATCCAAAAAATGCACTGGAAAACTAGTTCCAAGACAGAGACATTGGTGTAGGTGCTTTTGGGTTTTGATGTAGTTTGGTTGCCTATTTTGGTAATCAAAGCTGGATATTCTATTTTGCACTCTGGGAGGCATATCTTGAGTATTTGAACTCTGATTTGGGACTTATTTATATCATTGAAAAGCTATTTTTGTGCTCTTTCCAATGATGCTAGTTGTTGTTCCAGATTCTGCTCCAAGAACATTCTATTTAGTCTTCTTCTTTTTTGCATTCTAGTGGATATCCTAGTTGTTTCAGGTCCTAGGAATGACTTTGTTGCTTTAGATGATTTTTCATGACTTGTACTATCTTTTTTATTAGTCTTATGTCTTTTCTAATCACTGTTGATATCATTTGTAAGAATCTTTATGCAAACACACTGAGATAAAGTGTCATTGCATGCATTTCGAGATCCTTTTCATCATTGTGATTTATTTTACTTGCATTATATTATAAACTACCATGGGGGGATAGTTGATTGCCATTTAGGCACTCTTCCTTTGTTAAGTAAGTGTCCCTTCCATGAAATTAGCCCCATGATGTGTCAGTTACACGTGCCTTTATAGGTGTCTGTACGTCACTCTCGATGTGCCTAGTTCATGTGTTGTAGGAGTTTTTTTTGGCCCACTTTTTCAGTTTCCTATCATCTCACCATGTCTACATTAAGGGGGGGTTATTCTATTATTTATAATGATTCCTTGGTTTGATAGCTTGATAGAGTGAGCTATGTATTTAGTATTTGATCCTATATTCTAGGAAATTGTAGTGGTTGGCTACCTATCCATTTTGGTGAGATTAATCACCTACCATATAGACACTCTCGATTCATGCCTTCTATTTTCTATGGAGGATGTTCAGATCAACAGTTTATTTCTAATAGAGTTTGCAACTTCATCATGCTTTAGTGATGCTCTTCATGATCTTCTCTTTGTTCCTATCTTTTGGAACATTCTTTCCTATCTCTTTTTAGAGTAGGGTTTTTCCCAAGTGGTTTTCTCTATTTCTCCATTTCATAGAGATTTTTGTGTGATTAGTACCTCATTAGGCCTTTTTGTTGGGACTCATTTTTCTGCTTTCATAGTTGTGCTAGGTTTGCATTCCTCTTGAGCTTCGCTTAAGGGAGGTCAGTGTTAGAGTAGTTATTTGTTTACACTTATTAATTAAATCACTTTGATTTAATTAAATAAGTTTTCTATTACTCTAGTTTTCTTAAGCTATCTCTTAGGTGCATATAATTAACATTTTATACTGATTATAATGTGCAACCTAACCTTTTTAGGCTTTAGGTTACCCTTTTTGGGTTTCGATCTCCTTTCATAAAGATTGATCTCTTTGTAATTATTAATCCATTGAATAATATTTTCTTCATCTAAATACAATTTGCATGTTTTTCATATCAAAACCTTGGCTCTTCTTGTCTTTTTCTTCTCCATGAAAGGTTTAGTACATGCAGGTATTCTTGGGCTTCATGGATTTGATTGGCATATTTTCTCAAATCCTACATTATTTGATTCATGAAATTAGACATGTGGTTTAAAAGTAGATGTAAAATTGTTAAAAAGAAAAAGAAATAATTTTAGAACCTTAATGTTATGTTGAATTTTTTGATAAACTAATTGTAATATTTAATTAGTTAATGAATAATGAATGAGATCTTGAATTTTCCACTATGATTGTGATTGGTTTCTTATCTACATTTTTCTTCTCATGTGATGTGGCATTATTGTTTAAGACTTGGTTCTCTCATATGGTATCAGAGCTGTGTTTAAACCCTAGGTCTTGGGCTATTGTGCTAACTTGAACCTATGTGTGTTAGGTGTTTTGAGTTATCATCATGGCCACAAGAGCTAACCATAGAGGTTGGTTAAGTTTTGGTGCATGAGTTGAGGAACCTAATGAGAGGTTAGATCAAATATTGGCACTATTGACCCAATAAGGGGCTTTGTTATAGCAACACGACCAAAGGGTGGATAATCTAGAGCATGAGACTCAAGGTAGACTAGTTGAGGAAGAGGTGAAGAAGTATGATGGAGATCAACACTCTGAAGCCTTGTGTAAGAAAGAGGAGGAACTAATAAAGAAGCATGAGGATGAGACATTATATGAGATTTCTAGGAGATCTGAGGTAGAGTAGAAGGCAAAAGTTGACTGTCAGGTTGCTCTTATTAATACTGACAAGGTAGAGATAGTAGCCAACTTGAACAAAGATCTCAAGAAGGTGAATCCACCCATGTTTTATGGTAGAGCTTCTAGGGAAGATGTCAAGGCATGGATTACTAGCATGGAGAAGTATTTCCTGGTATGGAACTATATAGGGAAATCTAGAGTAGCTTGGACCACATTTCAATTGATGGGTGAGGCAACTACTTGGTAGGAAAATGTAAAATGGATGAAAATAAATTTCAGCATGGAGAGGTAACTTGGGAATAATGTTTTCATCTTTTCTAAAAATTATGGTTACCTCAGCTATTATATGACAAGAAATTGTTATATTTCTACAAGCTAGTTTAGGGGAACATGAATGTTACATAGTATCATGAGTGTTTTTGTCATTTGGTAAATTATATTCCTCAGTATTAGCATGATAAGCTATTTAGAACCTAAAAGTTTGTTATAGGTTTGAGGCATAAGATTTACATTGAGGTTGAAATGAGGAGCTTGAGACCATGGATTTTGTATTTTGTAAGGCCATTCAGTAGGAACAAAGACTGAAGGATGCTTCCTCATCTAAATCTTCCAACCAAAATGATAAAATTAAGTTCTAGGATAATAGGTCTTATCAAGATAATAGGAGTTATCAGATTGATAGGAAAAAGGGAAATGGAAAGAAACAACAAATTAGAAACATGAAAGATAAGGGAGAAGAGAATTTTGACAAGAACAGGAATAAAGGGAACTAGAACAACAACAAAAACCAAAACAACAGAAATGGAAATGGAATGAATGGGAACAAAAAAGGTGATAATAATATGAATAATGATAGGAGAGGCCCTAGGACATGATTTTTTTAATGTGGCAATAACCATTTTGCCATTAAGTGTCCATAGTGATCTGACATGATGGAATTTCCACTACAACACCACATTCATGTTTCAGTTGATCATAGATAGGTAGATTATTAGGCTACTCCTATATAGATGTCTAGTACACTTTTTGGTTACCCTATTTCTATCCTTATAGGTACTGGCACTACAGAATACTTTGTAGATCCTAAAATAGTTGCTAAGCTACTTGTTAGGGCTAGTTTTATGGTTGAACCTTGGATTGTAGAGTATGGTAATAGGGCTGAATGCAAGGTAGAGAAATGCTTATTTTGTAGTGAGTTGGAACTCCCTAGTTTTCAAATAGAGGTCACCCTGTATGTAGTGCCTTTGGGCTCATACGATGTCATCCTAGGCTTAAACTAGTTAAGTGAACATAAAGCCTTAGTTAACTACTAGGATAAGTGATTGAATGCTTTGATGACATAGGTTACTCCATGATCGTAAATGGTATCAAAAAATTATTGGAATTAAGACAAATTTTAGAAATATAGTTGAAGAAAGCAAAGAGGAAGGGTTGCCATTTATTTGTTGCTCATGTTAAGAATCTGGAAGAGACTCCACCTCGATTAGAGGATCACCTTATATTGCAAGAATTTAGACATGTGTTTGTAGATGATTTTCCAAAACTACCCCCCTAAGAGGGAGTTTGATTCCTCCATTGATACTGTTCCAGGAGTAGAACCACAATCAAAGGTTCCCTCCTGCATGACTTCCACAAAAATGTATGAGTTGAACACTCAGTTATAGCAAATCTTGGATAAAGGTTTCATTCAACCTAGTGTATCACTGTGGGGAGCTCCTGTAATCTTTGTTAAGAAGGATGGTACGTTAAGGTTATGCATTAATTACCACATACTAAATAAGGTGACCATAAAGAATCAGTATGCTCTCCCATGAATTGGTGAACTGTTTGATCAGATGAAGGAAGCAACCATATTCTTTAAAATTGATTTGAGATCTAGATATCACTAACTTCATATACAAGATGAAGACATACCTGAGACAATATTTAGAACAAGGTATGAGCATTATGAGTTTGTAGTCTCACCTTTTGGACTGAAAAATGTGTCTGTTGCTTTCATGAACTTGATGAACAACATATTCAAAGATTGTCTTAACAAATTTGTGGAGATATTTATTGATGATATATTAATAAACTCCAAGAATTTAGAAGAGCATGAAGAAAATTTGCACATAGTACTACAACATCTGAGAGAGAGGAAGTTGTATGGGAAACTCTTCAAGTGCTCTTTTTATTAGAAAGAGATCCATTACTTGGGGCATATTTTATCAGCTCATGGCATAGAAATCGAAATCACAATGATAAAATCCATCCTTGAATGGCCAACTCCACAAAACATAAGTGAAGCTAGGATTTTTATGGGTCTTTCTGGGTATTACAGGAATTTTGTTGAGGGATTTTTTAGCATAGCAGCACCGATCACATCTCTTCGATGAAACAGAAAAAGATTTGAGTGGACAAAAGCACATGACAAAGAATTTTAGTTTCTTAAGCAAAGGCTTACTATTGCTCCTATCTTGGTTATACCAGATCCTAATGGACACTTTGTTACCATGATAGATGCTTCGGGAGACAAGCTTGAGGGTGTATTGATGCAAGATGGTAAGGTTGTTTCCTAGGAGTCCAAGAAGCTCAAATTGCATGAAGTGAATTATACTCCTCGTGATTTAGAATTGGCTATGATAATAAATGCTTTGTAGATGTGGCAGCATTACTTATTGAGAAAGCCATTTGAGCTTAAAATTGATCATATCGGATTGAGATATATTTTTACTCAGCCTAATCTAAATGGTAGATAGAGGTCATGGCTTGAATTCCTCAATGAATATGATTTTGGCATAGATTATATTAAAGGCAAAGAGAACATGGTAGCAAATGCACTTAGTCGCAGAAGACACATTACCACTATCCCTACATCTCGAACTCATATGAGAGAGTATATTGTTTGTACCTACCTAGAGATACCCATTATGAATGGGTGGAGTTAGTTTTGGACACTGATGCCTCTAATTCATGATTTGATGAATACTCTTTTGATGATGATGGTGTTCTTAAGTACCAAAATAAGATATATATTCCCAACCATGAAGGGTTACAAAAAGTTCTTCTTAAGGAGATGCATTGCACTCCATTGTTTAAGGCACCAAGGGGTATACAAAATGATGGCTGATTTGAGACCTTTATACTTTTGGCCAGGACTGAAATGAGATGTGACAAAGTATGTTGCCCAGTGTTTGAAATGCCAACATGTTAAGGATGAGCATGTCCATTTAGCAAGCCTTTTGTACCCACATGAGATCATGCAGTATAAGTGGCAGGTTATTAGTATGGATTTTGTTTAGGTTTTACCCATGAATTGATGCAAGCATGATGCCATCTTGGTCATATTTGATAAATTAACCAAAGTTGCCAATTTCATTCCTAGCAGTCTAAAGGACGAATCTCCATATTTGACAGAAAAGTTTTTCCAAGAGATATTTCAACTGCATGGTATTCTAGAAACCACCATCTCTGATAGGGATACCCAAATAACTCCAAGGTTTTGGGCAACCTTGAACTTTGCTTTGGGTACACACCTAAATTTAAGCACAACTTACCACCCTAAGACTAATGGGTAGAATAAGAGGATGAACTAGGTGCTTGAAGATTTTTTATGCATGTACTGCATGGATCGGTAGTACAAATGGGAGGAGTGTCTTCCACTAGTGGAGTTTTACTTTAACAAATCCTATCATTCTTCCTTGGGTATGGCTCCATTTGAGGCTCTTTACCAATGGAAATGTCAAAATCCTATCAGCTAGGATAGGGTTATTGTGGGTCCTGAGATGCTAAAAGACATGGAAGAGTAGGTGATCTTATTCCATAGTTGGCTAAAAGAGGCAGCAAATCATCAAAAGAGTTATGCTAACAAGAAACACACTTTTTGATAGTTCTAGACTAGGGATAAGGTGTTTTTGAGGGTTAGACCGCATAAGAATTCAATCTCATTCAACAAGAGCTCAAAGCTTGGATCAAGATTTGCTGGCCCTTTCAAGATTTTAGAAGTTATCAATCCAATTGATTATTGGCTTGCTTTGCTGCCTAAATTAGCCCATATTCATAATGTTTTCCATGTTTCTCTACTTAAGGTATATCATTCTAAGATATCTCATGTGCTTGACTAGCATGCATTGCAGGTATAAGATCCAGCAGTGATGGCAATTTAGCCCACTTGACTCAATGAGTAGTGTATAATTAGGTTACAAGATAAGGATGTCCTCAAGTACAAGGTCCAATGGGATCAATTTGGCATGGATAGTTCCACTTGGGAGGATGTGGAGGATTTACCGAAATCATTTCCCCATCTCTTTGTATAACTTGCTTTGTTTCAATTATACAGTAGTTTTGATGTGTGTGAGTTTATTTTTGTTTTGATTTGACATCAAGGCGATGCCTCCTCCTAGAGGGGAGGGATGTCATGTCCCATTTTGTGACTTTACTTGTCTTTGCTTGTTTGGCGACCCTATCAATTTCAACAAGGTCAAACCTTGATTTTCAACATGGAATAATTAATGGTTAAGATTAACTACTACATTAAGATATGTTAATTAGTGTGATTAAATGAATAATTAATGCATAGGAAAGTTTGTCACACCTTTTTAATGTTAAATATGATTATGTTATAAATATATTTTATGATGATTAGATTTCATTCTAGATGATGATGTAATGTGTTAAGTTACATAAGGATGGTGTGATTGTAGATATTGATGCATGCATTAATACATTTTTGAAGTAATTCATAGTAGCCAACAAGAAGGGAGGCTGACCTCGAAGTACAAAAAGGCTGAATAAATAGCTTTAGGTAACCTCCCCATTAACTAACCTATACCAACTTTAAACTTCAAAAATCAAAATATGTTCATAGTCAGCTTAACCATACTAGCAATCTTTAAACTAATATGCATATTAGTATGTGAAATGAAATAGTAGCCTTTACAAAAATTGCTACTATGAGTCCTCTTAAATGACATAAACATAAAGACCTCATGGGGTACCAAGTTCATAGGTATAATCATAAACAAGCAGAAAAGAAAAGACATAGGGCTGGCTGCCCTTCTCAAGCCCATGGATGTCCTCCTTAGGCACATCCTTGTCCCTCTCCTCACCTTCCACTAGATGGTTTTTAAGTAATCCTCAGCCAGGAACCCATAGATGGATCGAGTGGTCACAATGACTTAGCCCAAGTCCTTTTCCTCTTTGTTAGCCTATAGAAAATAAAGGGTGGTGGCCAAGGAGTGCATGACCTTGGTGGATATTAATTTGGTTGTCAACCATGTCCCTCATGGAATTCTCAAGCCTTTTTAGTCTCACCTTTCTATGGCTTTGCTTGTCCTTCTACATGTATTAATCCATTGATGTTATGATGTTGTAATGTTGATTCAATAATTATCTTGATCAACACTGAATTTTATTTGGTTGCAAGTGTTTGAGTGATGCAGGAATTGACAAAGATGAGGGTGTGGTTGAGATAGAGAGGCATAGCATCTCGGAAGGGGATGGAAAAATACTTGAGCAACCACACACACATCTTCTTGAGTTTTTTAAAAATAGATTACTTAAGTTGCATTTTATAGCTTTTTTTCTCAATCATCTTAAATAATTTTTTTTTTTGTGTATGAAGAGTTTGAATTTTATGTAATGTTGTGTTTCCTTCAAGTGTCTATTATTTGATTCATGAAATTAGACATGTGGTTTAAAAGTAGATGTAAAATTGTTAAAAAGAAAAAGATAAAGAAACCTTGTCCATCTCTTTTAATTTGTTTTTCACCTCACCTAGCATCCTAATATATATGACTGGAAGAAAAGTTTCAAATTTTGAAAGATATGTAAAATCCCCAAATTGGGTTGGTTACAGAGGAAGGAGGGCTTAAAAAAATAGGTTTTTGACAGTAAGGAGAACATTGATGACTGGGGGTTTTGGGGAAGAGCATTGGAGGTTACTAAGTCTGAGCTCTTTCCTCATACCATTTGTGGATTGGTGATTCATAGGGGGCTTCTTTTTTATATAAAAAAAATCCATTGAGTAGCTGGAAGTGGCACGTGAACAGCTGGATGAAAGAAAGTGCAATTAACAACTTCTTCCATAGTGGGCAGCTCGGGCTTGGAAAATAATCCAAGATGACTAGGTTCCTCTATCTCCTTGCATGTTCATGTCATCTGTCAAGAAGAGTTTTCCTTCCTTAAGTTTCTAGATTTCATGCTATGTGTCTAAGAGCTTATATTTTCTTTAAAAATTTTGCATCCATATCTCTGATTTTATAATTAGGTTCTTTGTTTTAGATTATAAGGTCTCTGTTTTGGATTATAATATTCCTATTGAGTTAATGGGATTAGTAGATCATATCATTGTAATAAGCACTAGATTCATGGTTCGAATAACCCCGCTATGAAAAAATGCAAACTGCACCATCATATACCCTATTTTCATTTTGATTGAGTTGGTAAAACTATAGAAACCACATATCCATAATTTTTTATGGTCAAAGGCTAAACTACAGTATGTGAAACCCAAAAAAATTCAAGGCACTACTTTAGAACAGCCTAAATACATTGAAAAGTATGCAAAAATAGTTTGCTTTAGAACTAGAAGATGGTAAACAATGCAACAATTTGATAACATTTGGACCACTCTCCTAGCCATAAAAAATATAATATTTATTGTGGCTAAATTTGGTGTAGGGATAACTTACATCAAGGACACATAGGCTCAGTTAGATGTTTTCCTGAAGTAATTTTGTTATAACCTTGTAATCCTTGTACTCATTGTGTAATAAAATTACATCTCCAGCAAACTCTATAGCTGGAAATCAATAAAATGTGTTTTATTTTATTCTTTTGAAAATATTATATACGTGCTCTTATTTTAAGTATCACTCCAACTATAGTAATTGCTGTAAGAATTCTAGGAAAGGGAAAAATTGTGTGGAAGTTCCCATATATAGACTTTTGTATGTTGCTTGAACATCCTCTGTTTTATTAGCTCTAAGTCATATGTTCTTTTAACTTATATATATATATAGAGAGAGAGAGAGAGAGTAGGCTTGTCATGGAATGATCGAAACAACTGCATTAGTAACTTCAACTATTTAGCAGTTGACTTATTGTAAGATTGGTTAACTAAGTTTCCTAATGTGCCTAGGCTTGCTACGAAAGATGTACTTGGTATTGAAATTAGGCCGAAGTGTGTTGTCTCATAGTTGTGCATCTTGATAGTGTGTTTCCAGCTTACTATTTGAAATCTATATAGTTAGAGACATGGGGAAATGTTTAAAAGGCATTTTTAAAACACTATCACTTGACACCTCTGCTCTTTTATATTATTTTTTCCTGAACTAATGGTTGTTGTAGATAATAAACTCATGTCTCAAAATCCACTAGCTACCTATTCACTTATTAGACATTGAAATGCTGCATATAAATAATAAACAAACTTATGAGTCTTTGTCTTAAACAATAAATAAACTTCTGAGTCTTTGTCTTAGATTTGATTAAGATTGAAGTATAAATTATTACTAATTATGAATTTGTCTCAGATATGTTCATGAATGAAGTGTTATCTATTGTTGAACATGAATTTGACTCTATTATATTTATTACTTAATATGATTTTGTCTCAGTTATGTTCATTATTGCATATAAATTGTCTTAGTTATGAATGCAGTGACGATTATTGTTGAAATATGAGGTCTAAAATGAAATGTTGTGTATTGTTGATTATGAATTCAAAGATAAATGGTTGATTTTTTCCGATGACTTGAGTGTTGATGCTTAATTCCTTATGGAAGGGTATAATGTGGTATTTAGAAGGGTGGGGATGGATGCATTTTGTTGTGCTTCTCTCAACCTGTCAGATCATGAAAAGTAGGATTCATTATGTTTTGTCTCTCCTTTCTAGTGATGTTGATGAATGTTGTGCTTGGCCAAGACATTATATATATTTCATTTAAGTATGTTGTTCTGAAATTTAGCATATGTGTTTGACTATGCTTACTTCCATTTTTGCATATGTGTAAATATGCATTAGCTTAAAGAAATGTACATGTGGGTAGATATGTTATAGTTTTTCTTTCATTGCATATGGGTAGATGTGTAGTGTTCTTTTCTTTTTCCTACCACATTTCGTGATTAGGTTGCTAGGCACATGAATGCATGTAGTATGTTTCACAGCTACACTAGATCCATCTAATCCGTCTTCTTTTGGGAAGTTATGCTTCTCGTGCCAAGTTTGGGGTACTTTTCATGTTAGGAAGAATCTTGGAGAAGTAAACACTCTATGGTTGGTGAGGTAAAAGTTCCTAGGGCACACTTCCATCTCAGATAGCAGATGGACAACATCTAATGGCTTTGGAGACCAGATACATTTTCCGCACACCTGTCAAGTTTCAAAACCTAATATATGGTCTTGTATCTTCATCCTTGTGGAGATGTATGGTATCATTCTATTGATGTAATCTTGATTATCTAGTAATGTACTATTGTTCAAGTTTATGATGGAAATGTGATGTATATTCATTGTATTTCAGCACATTAATGTTATGCTAAATTTGTCAATAAACTAATTGTAATATTTCTTTAGTTAAGGGATGATGAATGAGATTTTGAATTTTTCATGATGGTTGTGATTGTAAAAGTTGTGAAAACCAACTTCATAGATCGCCAAGAACACCTGAATGCAAATAACCTATGTTGAGGAGAAACATGAAAAGGAAAAGATAGAGTTTGGAAAATCTCAATAGTGTGAGAGAAAAAAAAATTATTCCAAGATAATGAAAAAGAAATTTAAAGAGTTCAACCTTAAAGGTGAACAAAACCCTAAAGGGAAATAAAACTAGGTTGCACAATATAATTAATATAAAATATTAATTATATGCACCTAAGAGATAGCTTAAGTAGCTAGAGTAATAAACAACCTAATTAATTAAATCAAGATTATATAATTAATAAGTGTAAAAGAATAATTACTCTAACACCCCCACTTAAGAAAAGCTTAGGAAGTAAGCTAACCTAGAAAAGCTATGAAAGTAGGAAAATGGGTCTCGACAACAAGGCCTAATCAAGTATCCAAATTAAGGAAATCTTTGTAAATCGGAGATAAAGGAGAAAACCCAGTGGGAAAAACTCCTCTCCAAAAAGAGATGAAAAAACAACCAAAAGAAAGGGCACAAGAGACTTTCTCATAACCATAAGTATAACCAGCCCCCCAATGAGAGAGAGAAGAGACATCAACGCCCCACCAAAATGATGGAGCCCCTGTAGAAATGAATAGACCGATGGAACTCCAATGTGGAAGAAACAAGGGCACAAAACAAGGAAACCCCTAAATAACTGGCAGGCCTAACTAATGCCCAAAGAAGAAAACATGAGGATCCTAAAAGGGAATCCCCAATGTAGGTGTGCTAACATTGTCATGAAGGAGGAGATGAATTTACTCTATAGAATCTTCAACAAGTACACCTAGAAACTCGATGAATGGAGCTAGAGGTTCAGGTAGAGCTAAAGAAGAATCCTGCTAAATAGAAAAAACCTCAACTAGATGTGGTGTGGTAGTCAAAATAGTGATCTCGAGAACAATACAAAGGTTCAAGTGTCCTGACTACAACACATGATGCTCTTGCAAAAGAGAAGAGTTGTGCTTCGACAGTGGAGATGGTGGACCAAAGTGTGAGAAGGTGTAGAGATAGGTGGTAAGATTAACTGTCCTTATAGAAATAAGGCCTCCTATTGCACTATCCTGAATGAAGACTGAATCTACAGTAAACTCAACTATCTTCCCTGATCCACTGCATGTAATTTGAGAAATTGAGAGAAGGTTTGTAGATAGAGATGGAACATACAATACATTGTTGAATGTGCCACCTTAAATGCCAACTAAACCTTTCCCACAAACTCTTGGGGCTTTGTTATTCCCCATGAGAATATGGGGAATAGAAGAAGCCTCAATAGTGGAGAAGACCCCTTGAGAAGATACCATATGGTGAGAAGCACCTAAATCCAGTATCCAAGGAACCTGGGAAGGGGATGATATGGATGCTCATAATGCATACCCATGTCCAAAATTTGGTGTAGATTTCAAAGAGGAGGAAGAAGACTGAAAGGCATACCCTTGTGAGGTAGAAGAGGATGGAGAGGAAACAATTCTCTTCTGAAGAAGAGCTTGCAAATCTGCAATCTATTTCTCATAGACATCAAATGTCTTCAAAAAATAATGTGACTCATCATGAGGTCCCTTCTAGCAATAGGAACAAGTAGGAGTCATAGTCTTCTTTTTCTCCTTCTTAGAAGAAGATGATGAACCAATACAGTGTTGAGAAGACGAATCTAATATTTGCTTCAGATTCTATGTATCCTGAGGTGACTTGGTAAGAAATGTCTATGACTGTGAACTTGTAAGTGAATCCATTTAAGTGAGCTTGGACTACTCATGAGTTAACCTATCATAGGATGTCTCAAGAGAGGGCATAACATGTCATGCACCTAGAGCATCCATAGTGGATTAGAAGGTAGAAGTGAAAATCTAATTAGTACCTTGAAGCTTTGAGAGTATAAAAGAGATACACTCATCATCTGACTTTGTCTTTCTAGCAGCCTGTTAAATAGATCTAAGAGACTTAAATTTTATCAAAAAGTTCTCAATGCTGGTGAATGATTTATGAACTAAGGAGAAGAACTCTACATCTATCTATAGAACCTCGAATTGATTCATTGTGCCAAACAAGGTAGAATGTATGTCCCACATAGCCTTGGGTGTAGTCAAACCATCCAAGTGAAACACTAACCCATCTAAAATTTTCATTGCAACGAGGTCCATTGCCTCATCCTTCTTGTTGCATTGCATAAGAACCTCATAAGGCCTTTATATAACTAGTTGAGCTGCATTGAGGCATGACCATAACCCCTTTTCCATAAGTGATCTTGTCATCTATCCTTTCCAAGTATGGTAGTTGTGAGGTGTAAGGTAGGAAACATAAGAGTCTACCATTGAGAGAAGAAGATGGAAATAGAAGGGTCAATTCTAAAGTAAATTACAGAAACAAAAATGCTCTCCCCACAACGTATAAATATATCCGTCAAAAACCAAAGAAACAACTACTAAAAGCACAAAAAATGACAAGAAAATCTGGATGCCACTGTAGGAACGAGGAAACAGAAGCCTCAACTTCAACACCAAAAATAGGAGCTCAAATAGACTCAGAAAAAGATGAAACCTTCATCATTGTCTCTGTCTTGGAACCAACTTTTTGGTACTTCTTTTAGATTGATTAAAGACCTCTGTATGCTCAAGTTATGGCCAAAAAATAAAATAAACCTCCAAAAATTGAGCTCACTAGAAAAATATAGTCACAAAAAAAAATTTGACAGTCGTACGGGGTAGTCCCATGGTAATGGTTCCCACTTTTTGGCCAAGTTTGACACTAAAATAGATATTTTTAACAAAAACTTCATTTTCAAATACATATTACTAAAAAATCATAGAGAATTTGATGATGATGTAAACTAGTGTTTTTAAGCATTTTCTATCTAGTTTCTAATGTTATTTTTAAATTTTTTTAATAATTTCATTTGAACTCCATTTTTTCATCTCCTTTGAGAAGTGGTTTATACAAAAATTGACATTTTCAAAAAGTGATGGGTATTTTGATCCACATAATTTTTTTTTAAAATTTGATAATTACAAAATTCTTTCAAGGCTAGAATAGTAACATCGATATCTAGCACGTTTTGTTGGTTTTGTTCAATTTCATTAAAAATTGAAGATTTTATTTAATGTCAAAGTGATAGTAACTATAATTTAGAAATAGGTTGCTTTTGATCAATATAACTTGACTTGTATTTATCGAAATAACATTTTTCTTGATTTTCTAGAAAGCTAACACATATAGCTTTGATATTGATATTTTTCAAAAAAATTATTCTTCATTTTTATATTTTTCTCGAAGCTTTGAATTAAGGTTTCTAAAATGATTAAAAAACCTATACTTACTAAAACTAAAACTATAACATCATAATCAAAAAAAATATGCTAAAAATATATTCATTAGAAAGCTTATTGAAAGGAGAATTTTTTTCCCAGTTTAGTTTAAAAATTTAGACGTATTTGGCCCTTGCTTGAGCCCTCCAAATGGCAAAAAAGGGTGAATTTTATATAAACTGGACAAAAGTTTCATTTTGAAGGCTTCGTGCAAAGGGGTCTTCGTTCGAAGTGCTTTGCTCATAACAACTTCAAATGAAGCCACAGAGCTTGAACCCTAAGGCTTGGACGTCACTGTCATGCTTCGAGCGAAGTCATTGACTTTGCTCGAAGCCTACTTTGAGTGAAGTGCCACCTTGGCTTCACGCGAAGTTGCCAAAATTTGATTTCTCGACTTTCCATCCAATTCCTTCACAATGGAAAGTGGGAACCAGTTGTGTGGGACTACCCTATGACTGTCAAATGCCTTTCACTGGGAAAATAATTTGGCTACCAAAAAGATGATGTTAGTAGCTAGAAAGTGACATCATTACACTGGAAAGTAATGTTAGCCTGCCAGAAAATGATGTCAGTAGGGGCCTGAGAAAATGATGTTAGCATGCCTGAGATTGACGTGAACCACCTATCAAGTGACATCAACTACTGATATAGTGATGTCTGCTGCCAATTTTCCTATGTCACCACGAGTGGTGGTGGTTGGGTGGTGTGCCACCAATGGTGATGGTTAGAGAGCAGTACCACACCTACAAAGGTGGCTGGAGGGTGGTCCATCAGTGTTAAAGGATCTCAAGCCAAGCATAGGTGGTGCTCCAGTGGCAGTAGGGTGGCCGGAGCATGGCCACTGGGCGGAGTGGCCCAGACAACCAATTTTTTAAAAAAATTAATTTTTTTTTGAATTTCATCCATACGGCCCTTTGGGAGGCCAAATCTTTATTTCTAGAACCTATAGTGTCTAAAAATAAAAAGTTTTGTATGATTTTTAATTATACCAGGCCTTCTTAGCATGATGGCAGCATCTTTTTTGGCCCAAAGTGAGCTAAAAATGCCCTCCTCTTGATTAAAGGAAAAAGCTTTCAAAAAGATGGGGTTTCTGTCTCTAAATTGCGGCTTCAACAATATTCAAACTAGGAAGTAGTAGGGATGCTCTCATACCATGTTGAAGTTGTGGAAACCAACTTAACAGATCGCCAAGAACACCTATATGCAAATAACTTGTGTTGAACAGAAACCAAAAAAGGAAAAAGGAAAGTTTGAAAAATCTCAATGTTGTGAGAGAAATCTTTTTTATTCCAAGATAATGAAAAAGAAATTACAAGAGTTCAACCTTAAAGGTGAACAAAACCCTAAAGGGAAATAAAATGAAGTTGTGCAATATAATTAATATAAAATATTAATTATATGCACCTAAGATATAGCTTAAGTAACTAGAGTAATAAACAACTTAATTAATTAAATCAAGATTATCTAATTAATAAGTGCAAAAGAATAATTACTCTAATAGTGGTTGGTTTCTTATCCACATTTTCCATCCTCATGTACTATGGAATTATTGTTTTAGACTTGGTTCTTACAACATCTCTAGTTTCCAAAGAAATATTCATTGACTCTTTCGTTAATGGTCTCTCTTTCTCTCTCTATGGTATTTTTGCTAATAATGTCTTGCACTTTTGGAATGTCCATAGGAATTAGAGAAACATCTTATTTTTGACTTATGAAGATACGAAGGTAGATTCTTTGTCCCACATCAAAAATATTTCTCATTTCCTGGGGCAATCTTCTTTGACAAAAGAAGAAATTCTTTGCATAGTTAGCCAATGCAACTTTGAATCTCTTTATAGTGTAGATGTTAACACAAACTACAAACAAGATTTCAAGAATCATTTCACTCTAGAAATGAATAAGCATGTGGATTTGGTATGGAGAATAAGTTATGAGAAGCAAGGTTGTTCTTCAAGTGCAAACTGTGACATACAAAAACTATTTTCCTAATATGAGCGCATCAACATTTTTGCAAACTCCAAATAAAGTAGTCTATAGGCAAAAAATAAAAATAAAGATAATTACCCTTGTCTTTTTTTAGTCCATCAAAGCTTGATATGCCTACGATACTAGAAAGAAAACCTAGTATAAATTGATATGCTTTACCCCTTTGGCAATACTTTTCTTTTATACTAGATGGTTTTAAAAAAACACTAATTTAAATAGAGCTTCTTCCATTGTCATTAGATATGGGATTAGCCTGTCTCTTTTTATATTGAAGTTAGATATGGGATTTTTCCAATTTTGCTAATAGTTTACTTTTGGTGTGGCTATCTTTTCTACAAAATGTAGGGTATGTGCAGGATCATGGTCAACCAAACTATGGCCTTAAGTGGTAGTGAAAAACTAGCAAATTAGGGTTATGTAAAATTTACACATAATTTTAAAGTGGTTCTAGACTTTATATCAAAAAGTTGTAAGAAAATAATTTGTAAAAAATTGAATCTAGTTTCTAAACTATTAGGCCTTATCTAGAGAAAAAAATATTTGATTGGTCAAAAGTTTGGATTTTAATGTAGTACTACAAAAATTTCAGTGCAAAAATAAAAAGTAGGTGTATGTCTGACCACCTTAATCAAAATCAAATCATAATATTTTAAAATATAATTATAGATATAAAAAGTAGACTCATGCCCAGATGTGACACATATTTTTGGGAATTTTTATTCCAAATAAACAATTAATCATGAATTTGATACTATACTATTTTCAGAATTGGAAAACTCTCGTGTCCAACCTTAACTAGTTCAAAATTAATTAATTAATTTTTTTTTTCTTATACTAGTTGAAGCATAGAATGTGATGCATCTTTTGGATTTCAAAAGTCTAATATGGTTTGAAAGTTATAGCTACTTTTCAATCAGTATGTCAATTAGCACTTTGTAGCTAACTCCATTAGAAAATAAGTAATAATTACTTACTTAACTTATAATTTGATAGATATTATATTGATGGAAAGCTGAGAACATTCTCAAGAAACCCTTTTCATTTCATCAAATTTGGATGAAAAAAGTTGTCAGCTACATTGTCGAAGTCAAAAACACACAACAACACACCAAAAACACATTTTAAAGACATTTTTGGTGTTGACTATGGAGGGTTGGCATCCAAAGTAGAACCAAGCCTAGTCAGGTACTTGTTGCAAAATTAGGTATCCATTCCCAAATCGGATACCCATTCTCAAATTGGATACCCATTTATTTATTTTTTTAAAAATAAAAATTTAAAGATTTTTTTTAAAAAAAAAATTATTTTATAATAATATGACCCAATTTTTAGGATACATCATATGTTTTTTAAAGGCTTTAGGACCCTTAACCATACATATAATGGTTCCAAAGGATCAAAAAGGGTCATTGTTTACCTTTTGACACTCTTTAACTGGTTCGATGACATTAAGTGTGCTTAAGGGTCATAAGATACTCTATTACCCCTTTCAACTCATTTGTACACATAATATAGATTCCTAAGACCCATAGGAATGCATTTTCTTATTTAATGAGTCAGAAGGGTTCATACAAAACTTTATAATCCCATTTGACATATTCAAACACAAAATGTATGTCCCTAAGCGACCTAGGACCCCTTTGGACCCATATAAATGATTATAATATGTAACTATGAGTCATAGGACATCTAGAGACATATGTTTTCATGAAATTTGTTGATAAACCTATGACCCCTTTCAACCCATATAAATGATTATAATATGTCCCTAGGGGTCCTAGGACCCCTAGAGACATATGATATAATAAAATATGTCGAAAGGGGTCATAGGTTATCCTGTGACACCTTTCAAACTATATAAATGATTATAATATGTCCATAGGGGACCTTGGACCCCTAGAGACATATGTTATAATAAAATGTGTCGAAAGGGGTCATAGGATAATTTTGACCCATATAAAGGATTATAATAAGTTCCTAGAAGTCCTAGGACCCCTAGGGACATATGTTGTAATGAAAAATGTCAAAAGGTGTCATAAGGTTATCCTATGACTCCTTTTGACCCATATAAGTGATTATAATATGTCCCTAGGGGTCCTAGGATGCCTAGATACATATGTCATAATGAAATGTATCGAAAGGGGTCATAATTTATCCTATAAACCCTTTTGACCATATAAATGATTAAAATAGTGCCTAGGGGTCTTGGGACCCCTAAAGACATATGTTGTAATAAAATGTATCGAAAGGGGTCATAGGTTATACTATGACCCCTTTTAAACCATAGAAATGACTATACTATGTCCCTAGGGGTCCTATGACCACTAGAGACATATGCTGTAATGAAATATGTTGAAATGGGTCATAGGCTATCCTATGACCCCTTTCGACCCATATAAACTATTCTAATATTTCCCTAGGGGTCCTGAGACCCCTAGAGACATATGTTGTCATAAAACATGTTGAAATGGGTAATAAGGTTATCTCATGACTCTTTTTGGCCAATATAAATAATTATAATATGTCCCTAGGGGTCCTAGGACCCCTAGAGACATATGTTGTAATGAAATGTGTCAAAAAGGGTCATAATTTATCTTATGACCCCTTTCAACCCATATAATTAATTATAATGTTGCTAAGGGTCCTAAGACCCATAGAGACACACATTGTAATGAAATGTGTTGAAAGGGTTCATAGGTTATCATATGACCCCTTTCAACCCATATAAATGATTATAATATGTCTCTAGGGGTCCTAGGACCCCTAGAGACATATGTTGTAATGAAATGTGTTGAAAGGAATCATAAGTTATCCTATGACCCTTTTTAACTCATATAAATGATTATAATATGTCCCTAGGGGTCATAGGTTATCTTACTAAATCTTTAGACCCATATAAATGATTTTAGTATGTGCATAGGGGTCTTGGGACCCCTAGAAACATATGTTGTAATTAAATGCGTCAAAAAGGGTCATAGGTTATCTATGGCCTCTTTCAACCAATATAAATGATTCTAATATGTCTCTATGGGTCTTGGGACCCCTTGAGACATATTTTGTAATGAAATGTATCAAAAGGAGTCATAATTTATCCTATAACCCCTTTCAACCCATATAAACAATTATAATATGTTCCTAGGGATCTTAGGACCCTTAGAGAGACATATGTTGTAATGGAATGTATCAAAAGGGGTTATAAGACATCCTATGGCCCATTTTAACCCATATAAATGATTATATAGTATGTCACTAGGGGTCCTAGGACCCCTAAAAACATATGTTGAAATGAAATGTCTCAAAAGTGGTCATTGGTTGGGTATGTATAGGATCATGATCAACCAAACTATGCTCTTGAGTGGGAAAAAAATCAAAAAATTAGGGTTATGTAAACTTGACGTGCAATTTTCTACTTGTTATTAATTTTATATCAAAAATTTGAGGTAAAAGAAACTCTAGAAAATTGAATCTAGTTTGTAAACTACTAGGGCTTGTCTTAAAAGAATAAAAATTGATTGTTCAAAATTTTGAAATTTAATGCAATATTACAAAAATTTCAAAACAAAAATAAGAAGTATATGTATGTCTGACCACCTTAATCAAAATCATATGATAATATTTTCTAATAATATTCTAGATATAAGTAGCAGACTCATGCTTAGAGCTGACATATATTTTTGGGTATTTTTATTCTAAATAAATCATTAATAATTAATTTTTGACTTTAGTATTTTTGGAATAAAAAAACTCTCGTATCTAACTACCTTAACTAATTCAAAACTCTACAAAATTTAATTTTTCATTTTTTTCCTTATAGTAGAAGAAAAATAGAATGTGATGCACCTTTTTTATTTAAAAAATGTTGTACCACTTGAAAGTTATAGTTGTTTTTCAAGTAGTGTGTCAATCAACACTTTATACATAACTTCATTAGAAAATAAGTAATAATTACTTTCTAAACTCATAATTTGACAAACCTTACATTTATGGAAAGATAAGGACATTATTTAGTAACCCTTTTTTATTTCATCAAATTTTGGTGAAAAAAAAGTCATTAGCTACATGTTTGAAGTAAAAATCGCATAAAAATAGGCCAAAAAAACATTTTAAAGATGTTTTCAAAGTTGACCATAGAGATTTGGTATCAAAAGATATAGTAGGCCTTGTAAAGATATTAATTGTTTTCATTTAGTATCAGGGTGGGTGGGAAAAAACTTGAAGTAGATTTTGAAATGGTTTGAAATATTTTAGAACTACAAATTTTTTAGATCACCACTTTTTGGTACACTATGATCGTGCACATACCCAGATATACTATGACCCTTTTCAATCCACATAAACAATTATAATATCTCCCTAGGGTTCTTGGGACCCCTTGAGACATATGTTATAATGAAATGTGTTGAAGGGCTCATAAGTTATCTTATGACCCCTTTCAAACCATATAAATGATTAAAATATGTCCCTAGGGGTATTCGGACCCCTAGAGACATATGTTGTAATGAAATGTGTTGAAAGGGGTCATAGCTTATACTATGATGCCTTTCAAACCATAGAAATGACTATAATATCTCCCTATGGGTCTTATGTTCGCTAGAGACAAATATTGTAATGAAATTTGTTGAAATGGGTCATAGGCTATCCTATGACCCTTTTTGACCCATATAAACTATTCTAATATGTCCCTAGGGGTCCTGGGACTCCTAGAGACATATGTTATCATGAAACATGTCAAAATGGGTCATAAGGTTATCCTATGACTCCTGTTGACCCATATAAATTATTATAATATATCCCTAGGGGTCTTAGGACCCCTAGAGACATATGTTGTAATGAAATGTGTCAAAAGGGGTCATAATTTATCTTATGACCCCTTTTGACCTATATAAACAATTACAATGTCCAAAGGGGTCCTGGGACCCCTAGAGACATATGTTGTAATGAAATCTATCGAAAGGGATCATAAGTTATCATATGACCCCATTCAACCCATATAAATGATTATGATATGTCCCTAGGGGTCTTAAGACCCCTAGAGACATATATTGTAATGAAATGTGTCGAAAGGGGTCATAGGATATCCTATGACCCCTTTCAACCTACATAAATGATTATAATATGACCTTAAAGGTATTGAGACCCCTAGAGACATGTTGTAATCAAATATTTTAAAAAGGGTCATAGGTTATCCTATGACATATTTCAACTGATATAAATGATTCTAGTATGTGTCAAAAGGGGTCATAGGTTATCCTATGACCTCTTTCAACCCATATAAATGATTCTAATAAGTCTCTATAGGTTTTAGGACCCCTAGAGACATATCTTGTAATGAAATCTGTTGAAAGTGGTCATAATTTATCTTATGAACCCTTTCAACCCATATAAACAATTAATATATGTCCCTATGGGTTCTAAGACCCTGAGAGACATATGTTCTAATGAAATGTGTCGAAAAGTTTCATAAGCCATCTTATGGCCCATTTTGAACCATATAAATGATTATAATAAGTCATAGGGGTCCTAGGACCCCTAAAAACATATGTTGTAATGAAATATGTTGAAAGTGATCATAGGCTATCCTACGACCCTTTTCAATCCATATAAAGAATTATAATATGTCCCTAGGGTTCTTGGGATCCCTAGAGACATATGTTGTAATGAAATGTGTCGAAAGGGGTCAAAGATTATACTATGACCCATTTCAAACCATAGAAATGATTATAATATGTCCTTGGGGGACCTATGACCCCTAAAGACATATGTTATAATAAAATATGTCAAAAGGGGGCATAGGTTATTCTATGACCCCTTTTGACCTATAAGTAATTATAAGATATCCCTAAGGGTCCTTGGACCTCTAAGAGAATGAAATGTGTTGAAAGGGATCATAGGTTATCTTATGACCCTTTTCAACCCATATAAATAATTAAAATATGTTACTAGGAGTCTTAGGATGCCAAAGGACATATGTTGTATTGAAACATGTCGAAAGGGGTCATAAGGTTATCCTATAATATGTCCTTAAGGGTCTTGAGACTAATATAGATATATGTTGTCATAAAATGTGTGGAAAGAGGTGATAGATTATCATGTGACCCCTTTTGACTGATATAAAGGATTATAATATGTCTATAGGTGTCCTAGGAGCCCTAGAGACATATGTTGTCATGAAATATGTCAAAAAGGGTCATAAGGTTATCCTATGACTCTTTTTGACCTAGATAAATAATTCTAATATGTCTCTAGCGGTCTTGGGACCCTCAATGACATATGTTGTAATGAAATGTGTCGAAAGGGGGCATAATTTATCCTATGACCCCTTTTGACCCATATAAACAATTATAATATGTCTCTAGGGGTCCTAGGACCCCTAGAGACATGTTGTATTGAAATATGTTGAAAGGGGTTGTAGGACATCTTGTGGCCCATTTTGACTCATATAAATTATTATAATATGTCTCCAAGGTTGCTACGACCCCTACAGATATATGTTGTAATGAAATATGTTGAAAGCGGTCATAGGTTATCGTATGACCCCTTTCAACCCATAGAAATGATTATAATATGCCCCTAAGGTGTCTTGGGACCCCTATAAACATTTGTTGTAATGAAATGTGTCAAAATGGTCATAGGTTATCCTAGGACCCCTTTGCATGCATATAAATAATTCTAATATGTCTCTAGGGGTCTTGGGAGCCCTAATGACATATGTTGTCATGAAATGTGTTGAAAGGGGTCATAGGTTATCCTATGAAACCTTTTGACAGATATAAATGATTATAATATGTCGCTAGGGATTCTGGGACCCCTAGAGACGTGTTGTAATGAAATTGGTCAAAAGGGGTCAAAGGTTATCCTATGACCCCTTTCGACCCATATAAATGATTATAATATGTGCCTGGGGGTTCTACAACTCCTACAAACAGATGTTGTAATGAAATATTTCAAAAGAGGTCATAGGTTATCTTATGACCCCTTTTGAGCCACATAAACAATTATAATATGTCCTTAGGGGTCCTAGGACCCCTAGAGACATATGTTGTTATGAAATGTGTCAAAAGGGGTTATAATTTATCCTATGACCCCTTTCGACCCATAGAAACATTTATAATATGTCCCTAGGGGTCCTGGGACCGCTAAAGACATATGTTGTAATGAAATGAGTTGAAAGGGGTCATAGGACATCCTATGACTCATTCTCATATAAATTATTATAATATGTCCCTAAGTTTTCGAGGACCCCTAGTGACATATGTTGTAATGATGTGTGTCAGAATGGGCTATAGGTTATCCTATGACCCATTTTGACCCAATACAAATGATTATAATATGTCTCTAGGAACCCCTAGATGTATATATTGTAATCAAATGTATCAAAAGGGGTCAAAGGTTTTCCTATGATCTATTTTTACCAATATAAATGATAATAATATGTCCTTAGGGGTCTTCGGACCCCTCGAGAGATATGTTGTTATGAAATTTGTTGAAAGGTGTCATAGGTTATCATATGACCCCTTTTGACCAATATAAATGATTATAATATATCCCTAGGGGTCGTAGGACCCTTAGAGACATATGTTGTAATGAAATGTGTCGAAAAGGGTAATAATTTGTTCTATGAATCCTTTCTACCCATATAAACAATTATAATATGTCCCAAGGGGTTGTGGGACCCCTGGTAACATATGTTGTAATGAAATGTGTTGAAAGGTGTCATAGGTTATCCTATTACATCTTTCAATCCGTATAAACTATTATAATATGTCCCTAGGGCTCTTGGAACCCTTAGAGACATATGTTGTAATAAAATGTGTGAAAATGGGTCATAAGACATCTTATGGTCCATTTCAATCCATATAAATGATTATAATATGTCCCTAAGGGTCCTATGACCCCTAGAAGCATATGTTGTCATGAAATGTGTCAAAAGGGGCCATAAATTATCCTATGACCTCTTTTGTCCCATATAAATGATTCTAATATGTCCCTAGGGGTCCTCGGACCCCTAGAGACATGTGTTGTAACGAAATGTGATGAAAGGGGTCATAAGTTATCCTATGACCTCTTTCGACCCATATAAACAATTCTAATATGTCTTTAGGGATCCTAGGACCCTAAGAGACATATGTTGTAATGAAATGTGTTGAAAGGGGTCATAGGTTATCCTATGACCTCTTTCGACCCATATAAATGATTCTAATATGTCCCTAGGGGTCTTGGAACCCTTACAAACACATGTTGTAATGAAATATGTGAAAAGAGGTGATAGGTTATCTTATGACCTCTTTTGACCTATATAAATGATTCTAATATGTCTCTATAGGGGTCTTAGGACCCTTAGAGATATATGTTGTAAGGAAATGTGATGAAAGGGGTCATACATTATCCTATGACCTCTTTGGATCCATATATATGATTCTAATATGTCTTTAGGGGTTGTTGGACCCCTAAAGACATATATTGTAATGAAATGTGTCAAAAGGGGTCATAGGTTATCCTATCACTCCTTGTGACCCATATAAACAATTATAATTTTTCCATAGGGGTCCTAGGACCCCTAGAGTCATATGTTGTAATGAAATATGTCAAAAGGGGTCATAGGTTATCCTATCACTCCTTGCAACTCATATAAATGATTATAATATGTCCATAGGGGTCCTAAGAATGCTAGAGCCATATGTTGTAATAAAATGTGTTGAAAAGGGTCATAGGTTTTAAAATATGTTGAAAAAGGTCATAGGTTATCCTATGACTCCTTTCAACTCATATAAATGATTATAATATGTCCCTAGGGGTATTGGGACCCCTAGAGACATGTTGTAATGAGATGTTTTAGACGAGGTTATAGGTTATCATATGACCTCTTTCAACCCATATAAATGATTCTAGTATGTTCGTATGGGTCCTGGTACCTCCTAAAAATATATGATGTAATGAAATGTGTCGATAGGGATCATAGGTTATCCAATGACCTCTTTTGACCCATATAAATGATTCTAATATGCCCCTATGTGTCCTAGGACCCTTAGAGACATATATTATAATAAAATGTGTTGAAAGGGGTCATGATTTATCCTATGACCCCTTTTGACTCATATAAACAATTATAATATGTCCTTAGTGGTCGTAGGACCCATAGAGATATATGTTGTAATGAAATGTGTTGAAAGGGGTCATAAGACATCTTATGGCCCATTTCAACCCATATAAATGATTATAATATGTCACTAGGTGTCTTAGGATCCCTGGAAACATATGTTGTAATGAAATGTGTCGAAAGGGGTCATTGGATAACCTATGACCCTTTTTAATCCATATAAATAATTATAATATGTCCTTAGCGGTCTTGGGACCCCTAGAGACATATGTTGTAATGAAATGTGTTGAATGGGGTCCGAGGTTATCCTATGACACCATTCAAAAAATAAAAATGATTATAATATGTCTCTAGGGGTCCTATGACTACTAGAGAAATATTTTATAATGGAATACATTGAAAGCGGGCATAGGTTATCCTGTGACCTCTTTTGACCAATATAAATGATTATAATATATCCCTAGCAGTCTGTGGACCCCTAAGAGACATATGTTATAATAAATTGTGTTGAAAGGGATCATAGTTTATCCTGTGACTCCTTTCAACCCATATAAATGATTATAATAGTCCTAGGACACCTAAGGACATATGTTGTACTAAAACATGTCGAAAGGGGTCATAAGGTTATCCTAAGACTCTTTTTGACTCATATAAATGATTATAATATGTCTCTAGGGTTCGTAGGACCCATAGAGACATATGTTGTAATGAAATGTGTTGAAAGTGGTATAATTTATCTTATGACCCCTTTTGACCAATATAAACAATTATAATATGTCCCTAGGGTTCTTGGCACCACTAGAAACATATGTTGTAATGAAATGTGGTGAAAGGGGTCATAAAAAATTCTATGGCCCATTTCGACCCATGTAAATGATAATAATATGTCCCTAGGGGTCGTGGGACCCCTAGTGACATATGTTATTGTGAAATGTGTCGAAAGGTGTGATAAGTTATCCTATAACTCATTTTGACCAATATAAATGATTATAATACGTCCCTAGGGGTCTTACAACCCCTACATACATATGTTGCAATGAAATATTTCAAAAGGGGTCATAGGTTATCCTATGACACATTTCGACCCATATAAATGATTATAATATGTACTTAGGTGTCTGGGGCCCCCTAGAGACATATGTTGTAATGAAATGTGTCGAAAGGGATCATAGGTTATCCTATGACCCCTTTCAATCCATATAAACGATTTTAATACATCCCTAGGGGTCTTAAGACCCCTACAAACATATGTTGTCATGAAATGTGTTGAAAAGGGTACGAAGTTATCCTATGACACCTTTTGACCCATATTAATGATTATAATATGTCCCTTGGTGTCTTAAGACCCCTAGAGACATAAGTTGTCATGAAAAATGTCAAAAGAGGTTATAAGGTTATCCTATGACTCTTTTTGACTCATATAAACGACTGTAATATGTCCCTATAAGTCTTGAGAGCCCTAGAGATATATGTTCTAATGAAATGTATCAAAAGGGGTCATAGGTTATCTTATGACCTCTTTTGACCCATATAAACGATTCTAAATTGTCCCTAGGGGTCCTAGGACCCCTAGAGACATATGTTGTAGTGAAATATGTTGAAAGGGGTCATAGGTTATCATATGACCTCTTTTGACCTATATAAATGATTCTAATATGTCCTTAGGGGTCATGGGACCGCTAGAAACATATTTTGTAATGAAATGTGTCAAAAGGGGTCATAATTTATCCTATAACCACTTTTGACTCATATAAACAATTATAATATGTCCGTAGGGGTCCTAGGACCCCTAGAGACATATGTTGTAATAAAATGTGTTGAAAGGGGTCATAGGACATCCTATGACCCATTTTGACCCATATAAATTATTATAATATGTGTCTATGGGTCCTACGACTCTTAGAGAAATATGTTGTAATGAAATGTGTTGAAAGGGGTGATAGGTTATCCTATGACCCCTTTCAACCCATATAAATATTTATAATATGTCGCTAGGTGCCTTTGGACCCCTAGAGACATATGTTGTAATGAAATGTGTCAAAAGGACCTATGAACTCTTTCGGCCCATATAAATGATTCTAATATGTCCCTAGGGGTCTTGGGATCCCTAGTGACATATGTTGTCATGAAATGTGTCAAAAGGGGTCACAGGTTATCCTATGATTGCTTTCGACACATTGAAATGATTATAATATGTCCCTATGGTTTCTGGGACCCCTAGTGACATATGTTGTAATGAAACGTGTCGAAAGGGGTCACAAATTTTTGTATGACCCATTTTGACGCATATATATGATTATAATATGTTCCTAGGGCTCATGGGACCTTTATAAAATGTGTTGTAATATAATGTGTCGAAACGCATCATGGGTTATCTTATGACTCTTTTTGACTGTATAAATAATTATGATATGTCTCTAGAGGTTCTAGGACCCCTTAAGACATATGTTGTTATGAAATGCGTTGAAAGGGGTCATAGGACATCTTATGGCTCATTTTTACCCATATAAATTATTATAATATGTGCCTAGGGATCTTGGGACCCCTAGTGACATATGTTGTCATTATATGTGTTGAAAGGTGTTATAAGTTATTCAATGACACATTTTGACCCATATAAATGATTATAATATGTCCCTAGGGGTCTTGGGACCCCTAACGACATATGTTGTAATGAAATATTTTGAAAGGGGTCATAAGTTATCATATGACCCCTTTCAATCCATATAAATGATAATAATATGTCCCTTAGGGTCTTCAGACCCCTAGAGACATATGTTGTCATAAAATCTGTCGAAAGGTATCATAGGTTATCCTATGAACTCTTTTGACTAATATATATGATTATAATATATACCTAGGTGTCCTACGACCCCTAGAGACATATGTTGTAATGAAATGTGCCGAAAGGGGTCATAATTTATCGTATGACCCCTTTCGATCCATATAAACAATTATAATATGTCCCAAGGGGTCCTACAACCCCTAAAGACTTATGTTGTAAGGAAATGTGTTGAAATGAGTCATAAGACATGCTATGGTTCATTATGACGCATATAAATGATTATAATATGTCCCTAGGGGTCCTAGGACCCCTAGAGAGATATGTCATAATGAAATGTGTCAAAAGGGGTCATAGGTCATCCTATGACCCCTTTAAATCCATATAAACTATTATAATATGTCCCTAGGGGTCTTTGGACCCTTTAAGACATATGTTCAAATAAAATGTGTCAAAAGGGGTCATATGACATCCTATGGCCCATTTCAACTCATATAAATGAGTATAATATGTCTATAGGGGTCCTATTCCCCCCTTAGAAGCATATGTTGTCATGAAATGTGTCAAAAGGTGTCATAAGTTATCCTATGACCTCTTCCAACCCATATAAATGATTATAAGAGGTCTTGGGATCCCTAGAGACATGTGTTGTAATGAAATGTGTTGAAATTTTTTGACCCATATAAACAAATCTAATATGTCCCTAAGTGTTTTGGAACCCTTAGAGACATATGTTGTAATGATATGTGTCAAAAGTTATCATAGGTTATCCTATGACCTCTTTTGACCCATATAAACAATTCTAATATGTCTCTAGGGGTCCTAGGACCCCTAGAGATATATGTTGTAATGACATGTGTTGAAAGATATTATAGGTTATCCTATTACCTCTTTCGACCCATATAAATTATTCAAATATGTTCCAAGGGGTCATTGGACCCCTAGAGACATATGTTGTAATGAAATGTGTTGAAAAGGGTCATAATTTATCCTATGACCCCTTTCCACTCATATAAACGATTATAATATGTGCTTAGGGGTCTTGGGACCCCTAGAGACATATGATGTAATGAAATGTGTTGAAAGGGGTCATAGGACATCCTATAGCCCATTTCAACCCATATAAATTATTATGTGCCTAGGGGTCCTACGAGCCCTAGAGACATATTTTATAATGAAATGTGTCAAAAGGTGTCATAGGTTATCCTATGACCCCTTTCAACCCATATAAATGATTATAATATGTCCATGGGGTTTTTGGGAATCCTAGAGACATATGTTATAATGAAATATGTCGAAAGGGGTCATAGGTTTTCAATCATACACATATCTTAATCGCTAATCCTATTCGCTAAACTAAAAATTAATATTTAAAAGATAAGTAAAAAAATAAAACTAATAATTATTAAAACTAAAAATTAAACTAATTTAATGTTTATTGACTTAAATTCATGAATAAAATAATTATATAAAAAATCTCCAAAAATTTATATAGAAAAGTAATATGAAAAATATAAAAACATATAGTAAAAAAAAAGGAACTCCTCCCACAAATATTCTATTGGCTAAACTAAAAACTAAAATGTTTGAGCTAGAGACATATGATGTAATGAAATGTGTTGAAAGGGGTCATAGGACATCCTATAGCCCATTTCAACCCATATAAATTATTATAATATGTCCCTGGGGGTCCTACGAGCCCTAGAGACATATGTTATAATGAAATGTGTCAAAAGGTGTCATAGGTTATCCTATGATCCTTTTCAACCCATATAAACAATTATAATATGTCTGTGGGGGTTTTGGGACCCCTAGAGACATATGTTATAATGAAATATGTGGAAAGGCGTCATCCTTTATCCTTTGACTCCTTTCAACCTATATAAATGATTCTAATATGTCCCTAGGTGTCCTAGGACCCCTAGTGACATATGTTGTCATGAAATATGTCAAAAGGGGTCATAGCTTATATTTATGACCCCTTTTGACCCATATAAATTATTATAATATGTCTGTATGGGTCCTAAAACCCCTAGAGACATATATTGTAATGAAATGTGTTGAAAGGGGTCACAAGTTATCCTATGACCTCTTTTGACCCATATAAATGATTATAATATGTGCCTAGAGGTCTTGAGATGCCTAAAAGCATATGTTATAATGAAATGTGTTGAAAGGGGTAAGAGGTTATACAATGACCCCCTTCAAACCATAGAAATGATTGTAATATGTCTAGGCATATGTTGTAATGAAATATGTCGAAAGGGGTCATGGGTTATCCTATATTCCCTTTCGACCCATATTAATGAATATAATTTCCCTGTTAGTCCTAGGAGCCTTAGAGACATATGTTGTAATGAAATGTGTCGAAAGGGATCATAGGTTTTCAATCATACAAATATCTTAATCGGTAATCCTATTCGCTAAACTAAAAATCAATATTTAAAAGATAAGTAAAAAAATAAAACTAATAATTATTAAAACTAAAAATTAAACTAATTTAATGTCTATTGACTTAAATTCATGAATAAAATAATTATATAAAAAATCTCCAAAAATTTATATAGAAAAGTAATATGAAAAATATAAAAAAATATAGTAAAAAAAAAAGGAACTCCTCCCACAAATATTCTATTGGCTAAACTAAAAACTAATTAAAATAATTTTTAAATTAAAACCTCAATCAATTTTAAAAATCAAAATTAAATAAAAAGAAGGAAAAATATGAGTTAAAAGTGGCGATAACAACTAATTAATTTTCTAAATAAATAGGAAAAAAAGAGTTCAAAGGTATATATTAATTTATAAATTAAATACAAGACTTAAAAAGGGACATAAATAAATAAATAAGAAATAAAAAAAGAGTTAACAGTGTAGATAATAACTAATTAAATTAATTAAATAGGCAAAAAAATAAGAGTTAAATTTGGAGTAAGATAAAACTGGTAGGAAAATAATTAATGACAAGGGCTAATAGTTTTCTAGTCAAAAGCTGATAATTTTTTGGCCCAAAAAGTAACTTTAAAAAAGTAAAACCAACAGTTCTGTGGTTTTGTGCCTACAACAATGAGCCAATAGGACTTTGATTTTAAAAACGTGATATGTTTTGTATGATTGTAAAAGTCGGTCATTAATATTATGTAATAGGATTTCTCTTTCAAATTATATTTGTTCACATCAAACATACAAAATAGACACAAAATAGTAGCTGTAAATCTCCTTAGCAAGATTCTTTCCTATGACTCTCTACTCTAGTGAAACTAACATCTTCAAGTTATGTAGACAAATGTTTGAGCTATTAGGAAGATTACTTTTAAAAAGTAAAAATAATTAATTAATATCTTAACAACAAAATAATTTAATATTTTGCCATTTTACCATAAATAAAAAGATAAATTAATAGTAAAACCAGTTCTCTTACTAAACTAAACAAAAATTAATTTGAAATGTTATGTTTTCTTATACTAAGATTATGTATTATTTAAATGATTTATAAATTTATAGTTTATGTCAACACAAAAAAAAATTCTACCATTTATGTGGGCTGGAACATTTATTTCAGTTTAACAAAGAAAAATCATTAAGGTGTACATATTAATTATTAATTATTTTTTAAAAAAATTTTGCCAACATATTAATTAATTATTTTTATATTTTAATTTTTTTCTTTTACTAGAATCTTAGTTTATATTTACATACAAGTTCATGTTTTACATTTTTCCCTCAATCTTAGTTTATATTCAAATTCAAATTTGTGTTATACATTGTTTCCTTGATGATAGATGATACTAAAAAAAAATGAGATTTTTGTAAGCCAAAAAAATCAATTATGAGAATTGGGAAAATGGAAGGTAGGTTTCTATTTCTAATTTCAAAATTGTTCAAATTTTGAGGAGAGATAAAATATTGAAGTTTTTTTAACATCCAAAAAAATATCTCACATTATTGCTATACATTGAAGACCAAATTATTATATCTTAATATAACAATAATTACACTTATGGAACAATATCAAATAAGTATCAAAATTTTATGAATTTGAATTTTAACAATAGTTTAGTGGGAAATATTCAATTAGAATTTATTGAAAATAAAATAAACTAATGTAAAAAGTATTAGGAAATAATAAATTTTAACAATAGTGAAAATAAAATAGAGAATATTATACTAAAATCTATTAAGAATAAGAAACATTAAAGAATGATGAATTTAAAATTTAAAGATCTCAATTAAATCCAACTATATAAGGCATCCTTAAATCACCACCTAAAACCTTAAAAAATGACAAATGGAAATATAAGAACATATCAATACATAAACCAATACAATCTTATTCTACAAAGAAATGGCATTTGTCACTTGAACATTGACAAAAAAAAGTCAATTAATCAAAGTTCAAGGGCCCCTATATGAGAAGCACCAATTGTCGCTAACTACATATTTGAAAATTTAATTTGTATCTCATAACCAAACAACTATGCTATTTTTGTGTTAAGAAAATTCGAACCCAAGACTTCCCACATGAGAGGCTCACAAGTTACCATTGTGTTGTAGGCTTTTACCTAAATTTGTATTCTTATATTACCACACAAAAATAAAAATATAAACTTTTAACAACTTTGTGAAAAAATAATTTGATCAATGTAAAAATAAAAGTAATAGTGAGAAGGTTACGTGAAGAAGTGATAAATTTATTTGAACCTTTGTAAAATCTTTATGGCTTTTAGAAATATCTAACATGAAAGATGCAAAGTAACCTTCATTGTATTCATTCTGTTTTACAAATTGTAACAAAAATAATCTAGATATCATAAATAACATAAGAATTAGAATAAATAAATAAAATAACAAAAAATTTAGAACAATAACATATCTAGCAATATGGATATCTTCCTATTAAATATTATATTCAAATCCTTCCTTTAAAAAATACTCCATTAGCACGTCTATGATAGAGGCAAGAAAGATATAGCATCGATTAATAAAATCAAAATTAAATACAAAAATTAAATGAAAACATAATTTTTAGACTACTTTTATTTAATCACTTAATGAAAGGATAATATCTAATATATAATTTTAGATCTCAAATATCTATGAAACTTTTGGAACCCAACAACTCTAAGAACATGAGTCTAGAAACATAAATCTAAAAGCATTAAAAAATTAAAAATTTATGTGCCATGAAAAAGAAAAACAATTCATTCCAAAATTAAATGATGCAAATTATGGAAAGTTTAAAAGGATAAAATAAAATCATTTCAATATAGAATGTTGTGATTTATTGCAAACTTACAGAGGCCAATACTTATGCAAACTCAATTTATTTTGGTAAATTCTTTATATTCTAATTTAAAAACTCTAGTCTTCACCAATCAAAATATTGAGTCTTGTGTGAAAATTAGAAATAGATTCTACAACAAAATAAAATAAATTAACTAAAACATTTACACTGAAAATAAAGTCAATTCAAAAGACTAACTATTTAATGGCAAGAATTTGCAAAAACTAAGAGCAAAGCTCCCACATATAAGCCTATCAGCTTAATAAAAACTAATTTAAAATCTACCAAATTAAATATATGAAAAAAAATTCATTTAAAAATAATCTCATGAAATATATATATATATATAGTTATATAATAACAACTCCCACAAATATCATAATGGCTAAACTAACAATTAATATTTAAATAAAAAATTATACAAATTTAAAAATTAAATTAAATCAATTTAAAATCTAAAACTTCAACTATACAAATATCTTAATGGCTAATTCTATTCGCTGAACTAAAAATTAATATTTGAAATAAAAAAAACTAAACTAATTTAAGTAATTTAAAAATTAAAAATTCAATCAATTTTAAAAATCAAAATTAAATAAAAAGAAAGAAAAACATGAGTTAAAAGTGGAGATAACAACTAATTAATTCTTTAAATAAATAGAATAAAACAAGAGTTCAAAGTATAGATTAATTTATAAATTAAACAAACGTAAAAAATGAAGATAAATTAATTAATAAGGAAAAACCAAGAGTTAACAGTGTAGATAATAACTAATTAAATTAAATAAATAGACAAAAAAACAAGAGTTAAAGTTGGAGATAGTTTTTTGATCCAGTCAAATGCTGACAGGCTAAAAAAATAATTTTATGGATATAGCCTATCGACTATATATATATATATATATATATATATATATATATATATATATATATATATATATATATATATATATATATATATATATATATATATATATATATATATGATTATTATTTTTATATTACAATTTATTGATATCTATTACATTTAATTAAGCCGAGAGGCTTTCTACAGTGGAAGCATTCATCAGTGTAAACTTTTGCAACTTTCGTAAAAAATTGATGTGCAGCTGGCTATTCAAATTAATATTATTGTTAAATAAAATATATCTCTACAGTTACAAATATGACTCAACCAAAATTGAAATATTTCATTTGGCGGTTACACACAGGGAGGAATTGAGTTCAGGAAGATGAATCTATATCGATACATGTAATTTCCTTTGAGATGACTTCGATTCTTCCAGTTCAAAATCTTTATCAAAAATTAGCATTTGCTTCAAGGTCGTAGTTTTGATACCATGTGTCATCCATGGACAGATCTTTGTTTCATCCGTTCATCTTCTCATCATATTTCTCCATTCATTTTTATAATAGGCCAAAGTTTATTGACAGCAGTTGTTTCACAAGCGAAATCGATTGATCGATGGCAACAGTTCTCTTCTACCATGTGGTTGGAGACTTGATGGTAGGGAAGCTAGAGCTAATCTAGTTTCCTGAGAGCACTGAGCTTGCATAGAATGCGGGGTACTAGTTTGGAAGGAGCACCCGCCAGATAAGAGTTGCAGCCTTGAGTCGACAGAGTCAAGGTAGGAAAGATTCATTGGCATTTGAATTCCCTATATAATGTGGCGTATCTTTCATCAGAGTGGGGTTTGAGATTCAACATTGCGATTTGCCCTGGAAGTTGGGGATTTTATGCTAATTTCTCTAAATCATGTACTTGTTTTGTGTATTTTTCTTTCCAAGACTTCTTTGCTATGTCAAGGTTGGATTTTCCTTCAAATTATACAAATTACATTGGTGGTTATGATTTTTTTGTTTCAATTTCTCTAGTTCATTTCTGTGTTTTAGATTGCTCAATGGATTCGCTCATGAAGCTAATTTTTTCATTCACAGACAAGTTGTCTTCCAAATTAGGTAATTTGAATTTCTTTTTGTCTTTTACATTTGATAACTAGGAGGCTCTGACTATCACATCCATAGATCATGTCCATATATAAACTTATAGCTTCCAGTTTGATTTTAAAGAAATTTGTACCATTGGTTGTTATGTGAAGTTTATCAAGAATATGTATTTTTGATAAAATCTTTTGGAATGTAAAAATGTGTGTTTTATTAGTCTATTAGATTAGTTAATTCAAACTTTTGTTGTTCTAAATGGTTTAGGGCTTCAACATTATGCAATTTATATTTTTGTCAAATTACTGTACAAACCTTTCAAATACACTCGATGTGAACTCTCATTACAGCTTTACAAACCTTTCTATTTTCTCTGGTCATTAATGAAAGTCTTTCCACAATCTTTTAACTCTAAAGTCATCGATGGAAGTCATTCATTTAATATAAACAACACTAATCTGTAGTATAAATTGTGGAAATCTTAGATAAAATGAAATTCAATATTTAATCCAGAAAGGTTAATGAAAATTAAAATTTCATTGTTTAATCCGAAAGCTTTACACTCCTTTCCAATTTCTTTCATTTTGTTGTCATTCCACACAGTACAATCTAGAAAGCTCTACACGCCTTTGCATTTTTTATCATTTTGAAGTTATTAATGGAAGCTATTTCACAGAATTTAATCCAGAAACAGAATTCACATGTGAAAATGTTATATCACAAATGAAATTCATTAAGCCGAGAGATATTGAAAGAATTAACTTTTTTGAAAAAATTAGATAGCCATTTACTTGTCTTATAATGAGAAGTAAAGATAGAATTAAAAGAGTCACTATAATAAAGAGTTTTCTGCCATATGTTACATGTTTCAATTTCTTTCCTTAGAATCAATTTGTGAATACATTAGCAACTAGGAAAGTGCTTTTTGATCCATCAAGCAGGTGCTTTTCTAATCTATCCCTATAGAGCAACATGAAAACATGTCATTTCAAGATCATTGCAGGAGATCAAAGTCACTTTTAAAGGTGATAAGCAGCAATTTTCTACATAGGATATTTCTTCCAGAGCGTTCATCAATATGGAGATTATTGAGACTTATTTGGGGCCGACCACAATGCATGAGTAATAATTTTGGGGCTGAATGTGATGATATGTTGCTCTCCTACATATAATGATCCATCTTTATTAGTTTAAATTTAGTAAACATTAAACATTTAATAAAGATTTCATTTATTCTAAAATGAAGAATAAACTATTTCTATGTTCTTAAAATGCATTTTCTTTTAGAAGTTTCTACTTTTTATAGATTTTTAATGAGAAATATTTATGTGAACTATATTAAAAAGTTGAAATATTCTAAAGACATAAAGTAAATATATAGAAACTTCCTAATTTTCTAATTGAAATTAAAGATGTTTAGAAATAGTGAAAAACTTTTATAAATATTAGAAAAGTGTCATTTCATATGTATAGTTCAAAAGTCTATAGAATATTTTTAAAAGTATATAGAAAACTAAGATGTTTCTATATTTTTCAATTGTTTAGTTACATATACTTAAATAAAAATAAAGTAAGATTATGAGATTTTTTTCATATTTACACTCATAATAAATTCTTAGTTTTAAAGTTTTATTTTAATAATATTTTTTTTTTCTATTATTAATAATATTTTATAATTTTCTATCAAAGTAAATCAATATGATTAGAACATAAATGGCTATATATATATATATATATATATATATATATATATATATATATATATATATATATATATATCATAGATTTTAGAGAGGAATAATTCATTAGTAATAATTAGCATGTCATGATATTAGTATGGTGAAATATTTTGATTATTAATTTTTGTATTATTGAGACAATGATTTGAAATGACAATGAGTGTGAGGATATGAAATACAAAATTAATTTGTAAGAATTAACACCCTAAATTATATAATTATATAGATACTTAATATTGGCTTCTCATAATTGTCACAATTACCTATTCTTAAAACAAGTTATTCAAAACATGAGATACATGCATGCCTTTCAAAGATTATATATTCTTAATATGATGGTATAACTAACATGGCACTAACAACTAATTTTTTACTAGCCATTTAAGAATATCAAAATAAATATGCATCTTAAACCCAAATGCTAAAACCTAACCCTTACCCTAATCCTAAATAATGAATGTACATCCTAAATGATAAACTATAAATCCTACTTGAAGCCATAATCCTAAATGGTAAGCCCTAATAGAAAATTATGTAACATAACATAAATAATAAAGCCTAACCTTAATAGTAATAATAAATGTTAAACCCTAACTTCAAACTTAAAATTTAAATGATAAACCTAAATGCTGAACCCTAATCCTAACACTTACCTTTAACTAAATTCTAATATAAATCATATCCATAACCATATTACTCTGTGTGTGTGTGTGTGTGTGTGTGTGTGTGTGTGAGAGAGAGAGAGAGAGAGAGAGAGAGAGAGAGAGAGATATGCATACATGCAAATATGTGATATGTAAAATATACATATGTATAGTGTATATTTAGTTTACATACTATGCCTTCACATAAATTTAGTTTAATTTAATTTTAACCTTTAACCAAATTGTAATATAACATTAAAGGCAACTTTAAATTAAACTAAATTTAACTCTAATCCTAACATTGCATCAATAATTTCTAACACTAAGTCTCCTGAAAACATCAAGCCAAATTGAGCCCTCATGTTAAACTAATTCTATACTTAACCATCTTACCCTTTATCACAAATCCAATAAATTATGATTCCTAAAAATACACCTTCCTAACCCCAATCCTCCTAAATTTAAATTAACACTACATACCAAGTTCAGAGCAGTGAGGAGAGAGAGTCCATAAGTTGTTAATAAGGAGTAGATAGACATGAGATGGAGAGGGAGAGTGGGGGAGGTAAATAAGGGGAAAGATATAATAAGAGGAGAGAGTTGGGAGAAACATATAGGAGGAAGGGAAAAATATTAGGTAGACAAAGAGAAGGGGGAGATGAGAGATGAGAGAGATGAGGAAGACAAAGAAGGGGGAGAGTTAGAGATATGAGATAGTGCTCAATAAGAAGGATAGTTAGGGTTCATAATAGAAAAAAGAGGTGATGGAAGGGGGAAAGAGGGAAAAAAACATAGAGTAATGACATAGGGACATGTGAGAAAGAGATTATAACAGGATGAGAATAGGGTGAGAGACGTGAAGAAGACATAGTGGGTAAAGAGCAAGGATGATATGGTGAGAGTGAGGAGAGTAGAAGAGTAGGATTGTGTGTGTGTGTGTGTGTGTGTGTGTGTGTGTGAGAGAGAGAGAGAGAGAGAGAGAGAGAGAGAGAGAGAGAGAGCACTTCTTAGAGTGGTGTTTCTATTCTACCAAAGTAACGATTTGTCAATGCTCAATACAACCACTCAACTTATAGTACATAGGAGGCAATTAAGCCCCTATCATGAATCCTAATGGGAGCTCTGGACATTTTTCCAACATGTGGAATTTGTAAGAGAGAGAGTGGGAGAAGGGGGGAGGGTGGCCAACATGTCGTAGAAATAAATTGCAAAAAGGATCCAAGATATGGTGAGAGGTCATTAATAACTCTTATGCTAGGTTAATAAGAGGCAAGAGAAGAGATAGAGCTAAAAAGAAAGAAGATACCTAGAACTTAGAATAGAGAGAGATGGTGATGGAGGATAGAATAGGGGAGGGTAATTACAAGGCGATATGTGTGAGAGATGGTATGTGAGAGAATAATTTGTGTGTGTGTGTGTGTGAGAGAGAGAGAGAGAGAGGAAGAGAGGGCGGGTTAGTGTGAGAGAGGGTAATTATGCAATTATACTTTCTCTCTCAACTTCTCATCCTTATTTTGCAACCTCATGGGAAGGGATAAGGGGAAGAGGGCATACAAAAGAGAGGGAGGGGGTAGAGACATGACATAGAGGTTGAGAAAGATGATAGTTAGGGTTTAGGATAGACATAAAGAGAGAGAGAGAGAGAGAGAGAGAGAGAGAGATGCATATATAGTCAATATACACACATGCACACATATACATAGAAAGAGAAATCGTATATACATAGACACACATATACACATATAATCAAGATATATATACACTAACAAAAAATGAAAATCTAATTTCTACCCTAAATTTAATTTTAATTAAATGAATCAAAAACATTGAATGGAGAGAGAGAGAGAGAGAGAGAGAGAGAGAGAGAGAGAGAGGGTCTTTTCAATTAGTGTGAATGCATCGCTTGCACTTAGGAGTAGATATAGAGGGTAAATAGGGGTAAGAGATTGTGAGAGGAGGGAGATGGGACTTAAAGAGATAAAGGAGGCAGGGAGGCAGAGATGATGTAGAGACAAATGATAATAAAGGAGAGGATATGGTGAGTAGCAGTGGAAATAGAACAAAGGGAGAAATGTAGGAAGGTATGAGGTAGAAAGAGACAATGTCGAAGGGGAGAGTGATTAGGTCGAGAGAAAGAGAATAATTAGGGCATTGAATGGATGGAAATGGTGATGGGGTGAGGAATTTGGGAGAGAGAGATGTGGTAATTAGCAAGTGGATGAAAATTATGGTTCAAAAGAGACAAAGACATGATGAGAAGAGAGAGAGAGAGAGAGAGAGAGAGAGAGAGAGAGAGAGAGAGAGAGACGTGGGCTAGGGTTATATGGTAATCAAGAGGAATATATGGTGAGAGGGGGAGGGATATAAGAGATGGGGCAAATATAATAATTAGGGAATATGATAGATGAACATGGTAATGAAGGAAGGAAGAGAGGATAATAGTGATAAGTGGGTGGACGGGGGTGGGAGAGTTAAATAGGAGAAGATATGTTGATAGGAGGGTGGGGAGAGAGGGAAAGAGAGTAATTATGGGGGGAGATATATGTATTATATGTTTGGGAAAGAGAGATGTGTGAGAGAGAGTAAGAGACATGATGTAAAGATATATAAGGTATTTAGGAGGAAGCAATTGCTAGAGGGGTAGGGAGATGGAAGAAAGATAGAAGGGGGAGTGGGGAGAGATAGAGGTAAATATAGTAAGAGGATAATTTAGGCCAGAGAGAGAGAGAGAGAGAGAGAGAGAGAGAGAGAGAGAGGTAAGGTGTTAGGTAGGCATAGTTTGAAGGATGAGAGACAAATAAACATGAGAGAGTTTTTGAAATTTTAATTTAATGAATAATACACAAACCATGTATTATAAAAGTTGAAGCCTTAGTAACTCTCTAACTTTTGATTTCCTTAAAAGAAGTCCCACTATTACCTTTTCTCTATTGCAAATAATAATCTACCTTTAAGGATAAAACTTAAGCTAACACTAATTCAAATGAAAACTCTAATTTCAATCCAAAGTTTAATTCTAATTAGTTCAATAAAAAATAAAATTGATTGTATTAATTATTATATAGGTGGTGATTTATTTATTTTTTCAAAGGGAATCTATTTCATTAAGTATATTTTGAAGTGAGCATATAAAATCTATAATGTACCATAAAATAGTATATATATAATAATAATTATTTATTCTAAAATAAATAATTATAATTTTAAAATAATGTCTTTCATTTTGCATCGCCGAGAGATATCCTTCTCGAGGTGCCTATTTTTATAATTTCACTTAGTGCAATAGGCACTTCAGAAAGATATCTCTCGACTTATTTTATATATATAATATATATAAGCTATTTATGGAAATGTTAAACATAAAAGAAAGAATACTAAATAATTTTTGATACAATTGATAATTCTTAAAAAAAGATTGATTAAAAATAATTAGAACATGAATTGATCATTCTATATTTAGGACCAAGCAAATATTAAAAAGATCCCACGTTTCAGTGACTATAAAAAGCTTGGCATATGTTAGGACGTCTGTATTTTAGACGTCACAGCCATTAAAGTTGTTACAATTTGGCAACCATCAAGATCGTTTGGGAATAATTTCAGTAGTGTGCAATTGGTGATGATGGAATATTTTAGTGTAATTTCAGAAGATTTGATAAAAGAAATCTTGATGAGAGTGCCTTATACATCTCACAGCAGAATGAAGTATGTAAAACTTGGAAGGTAATAATAGAGAATTCAGAGTTTTATGGAAGCAGAATGAGTTGTGGGAGGTCTGAGGAGTTGATATGCTTGATTGAGAGTGTGAACTGTCAAAATCTCTGCGTAACGATATATGACCCCATTAACCACTTATGGGGAAGACTCCCTCCCGTCCCTACCGAATCTAGACTCTGCTCATTATCCAAGTGCATTTGTGTAAAGGAAAAACTGGTTTTACTAGGGTTATATGAGTGCTGGACTTTAAAGAGATCATCAAAAAGGACCATTTTGATCTTTGATTTTATTACTTTGAAATGGAGAAAAGGTGCAGATATGCCCACCTCAGAGTTTCTCCTGAAGTTTGCATGCTGTGCATCTGCTCAAGGACAGGTTTATATTGCAGGAGGAAGTCAGATATTTGAAAGTACAAGCCAAGCTGCAGTTTACGATGTAGAGAAAGATGAGTGGAAGCTTCTCCCCAACATGTTTCAAAGACAATTTTTATACCGCTCTGTTTTTATAAAAGGCATGCTCAATGTTTTCAACTTGTGTGATGAGGAGCTTCAAATCATGGTTTTTAACCTTTTATTTCGGATTTTTAAAACAGATGGTTTCAAATCATAAATTAAAAATTATTATATAAAATGATATTAATAACTTTTCATTACATAACTATTCTATATGTAGAGTAATAAATTAATTTAATCATAAATCATTTTAATTATTTTTTAAATAATTTTAAAATTAAAAATATTTCTATATTTAGAGTTTATCAATAAATTAATCTACATGAAAACTCAACGAACAACTCAGAAATCTTGGAAACAAACACTTCTATTCAACTTATAAATGATAAATTTCTTACAAAATCTACTAAAACTCATGAACACGATCGTCAAAATCTACAATCTTAGAAATAAATAAAGAAACTTGCTAAAGCTCACAGATACTATTCACATGCCCATGCTGTTTCTATGGCTTCTCTTCAAAGCAAATTTATAATGGTGCCCTGACTTTGTCCGAAGCCCAAACAAATTTTTTTCTCAAAAATATATTGGAATTCAGCAGCAGAGTTCTGCAATGGAGTTTATATCGTCACAATTACCTGATGAAATAATGGACAATATTTTGAAGCGGCTTCCATACGAATCGGTTGTCGAGTTTCGTACAGTGTGCAAGGACTGGAATAAATTTCTGTGCAGTGAAGAGTTTATAATATGGAGGGAAAAATACAAAGAGCACCCATGGCTCCTTATCCTCGATGAACAAAATGATAGTTACCGTTTAAATTTGTCAACAAACTAATTGAAGCTTTTCCTTTTTAATGGTCAAATATTGGCATCTCTTGGAGGATTTGTCATACTCAAATTTTGACATTTTATTTGGACTTATTATGTTAATTGACTTTTTGACTAAGACTATGTATGACTTGACTTTGGTTGAATGCCTTTATACTATAGTATAGACTTTATTAATCAATAATATTAAATGGATAAATTTTACTTGTTGTCGATATAGTGATTTTTGTTATATGATGATCATATGAGATTTTGACATGATGGTTAAAATTATGATTGTTTTCACATGTTTATATTTGATGATGAATGATGAATGTTTTTTAAAAATGTATTTAAGATGTTATTTATTTGTTATGATGATAACGTTACTGACTCAATGGATGATGCCAAGTTTGTGAGTGTCCAGATATTGAAGGCGGAAGAGCGGTTGAGGTAGAGGAGTCTAGCTCTAGCTCCTTAACAAGGTTGGCTCGGAATTTTCATGGTGTAAGCGCACACACACACATAGATATTTTAATTTTATTAAATCTATATCTTTTGTTTTCAAAGCTAGTTCAATTGTGAAATTTAGGAAAAAAATACAATTTAAAAGAAATATAAAGTGTGGATTGTTTATTTACAAATCTAGTAGAATTGTTTATTGTTTTATGACAAATTATAATTAGAATTCCCTCTACAGGTCCAGCTATCCCTCCTCATTTCTCAGGGTTATCAGATGCTCGTTTGCTATTAAGCAGGGTTGCCCATTACCCTTACGAACAATAATTTGTTTGGGGGTATGTCGGCCTGCATGCAGGGGTATGCATGTGAATGCACATGATGCTTCTGGCAAAGGGGTAGTAGCCTAGGGCGCTGGGATTAATAATAGTTGGGCAATAATCTAATAATAGGGGCCCATCGAGGGTGTACCTTCACTTCCATCCTCCCTTCCTTCATTCCATCCCAACCGGGGCCCACAACAACTTCTTGAACTGGTCCTCGTAGGGTGGAAGACCTTCCTTTCTTACCTCCCAACCCCACTCTATTTTCAATTAGTAATTTTAAGTTCAAATTTGAAATGGTATAGTTGGTTGAGAAATTTATTGGTATTTAATAGTTTTCTAAATTTAAATATCAAATTGTAGTGGTCTTGACTAAGATGTAGTTGTCTTTAATAGAACTGTAAGTTTTAAAAAGTCTATCTTGCCAAGTGGAAATTGGAAACCCATTATTGGTGGGTAGTGTGAGTTTGAAGTAAAGACTTTCTTTAATTAACCTTGCTATTGGTTGCAAAAAGAGAGGGGGAGTCATTAAAAAGGAGAAAAAAAAATACGTTTTTAAAAAGAGAAGAAATGTGATAAGTAGGAATGAAGGAAAAATGACAAGAGGAGAGGAATGAAGTGATGGTTAGAGGAGAGTAGGAGGACCTGCTGTTAAAAAATAAAAGCTTGTGGGAGTTCAGTAGTTAAGAAGAAAAGAGGAAAGTTAGAGTGAGGAGATAGAAGAAGAATTGTATTGTTTGAAGGAAGAAGTTTGGAGAGGTGTTATAGATCTCAGATTTTGCATTAGCGGTAGGAAGGAATGAAAGGTTGAAGAAGTTAAGAAGGAGGCAGTGGCTATCGAGAGGAGTTGGCTCTTATTTAGAAGCTCAAAGAGACTCTACGTAGAACATCCAAGTTCCTCATTTATATTTCTTTAAATAGTTGTTTGTATTTTAAATGTAATGGGTTTTATGCTTGTAGAAAGATCGAAGGTGAATGTTTATTTTTCTGTCATGTATGTTTGTGAATTTGATAGAAAATGTTTGGCTTATTTACCTTGTAATATAAGAAAAATTCAATAAAATGTTTGTCTATTTTTCATTGAAAATGAAATATTTTTTAGTTGTTGATAAGATTAGTTTTAAACCATTTTTAATTAGCTTTCTAGTTGAGCAAATAGTTTTCTATAGCCAAAGGATTGCTAGATTAAAACAAATCTCTTATTAGTATTAATAAATGTATTTAATCACTTGTGTTTCTGAATATTGGATTTAGGCTTTAGTATGCCCAGATCACCAAGGTCATCATTGTATGTTTTAAAAAAATCAACTTCTGTAAGAACACAACGATACTATAACCGCACTTAGTAGCCGAGCATCCTCAATGCTAGAAACAATTGAAAATTTTGATTTTTGGTTTTATTTTTAAAAAAAAGTTGTGAACCCAGTGAATTATATCCTATGTCATGGTTTATAAACAAAAGATTTCTAAAGTTATGTGTGGATCAAATCTGATCAGCAGTGGAATTAGAAATTACTTTCTAAACTTTGCAAACCATCTAGAAACATTTTTAATCAAATTTGGTAAATGATCAAAATTTAAAATGTTTTATCTTGATTTTATATTATTTTCCTTCTTCCATATTCTTGCAAATGTATCTACTAGACATAGGTGTAAGTAGATTAGATCACTTAGCTATACCTGATCTTTCTGATCCAACTGTACCGAGTTGCTAGCCTACTTGTGCCAAGGTCGGGTAGTTCTTTTTAACCGAAGAACCTCTGGGTGCTAACCACTCCATGGTTGGGTAGTAAAAGAGCTTGGACCACTCTTTTGTCTCACGATAGTAGATGGATAGAGATCCAACAACTCAAAGATAGGACAATGTGCAGATGGGCTCTAAGGTCTGAAGGCATGTTAAAATTCTTGTGTTTATATTATGATAGACATTTATATCAAATGACATACTAATTCTATACTTATGTCCACATGTTGTTCGAAATAGTTATGACTTTAGATCAACATGATTATGTGTATATTATAGCTTCTTATGCGTAGTACTAACATATGATCAGTTTTATATTGGATTTAAACTACATTAATTATGTACAAGTTATGATATTTATGACATCATTTGAATATCATTGTAGAATTACTTTTCAACTTTGATGAAATGGAAATAAGTGCATATATTTCTATGTAGTCAACATTTGACTTTTCAAAAATTTTAATTCCTTATTTTGGGGCTGTTTGTGTATGTGGCATGTGTTGTGATTTTGGTTCTTACATGTAGTATTAGAGCTAGGTTAAAGACTAGGACCTAAGGTCTTATTGATGCTAATGTTGCATATTTTGCTCTTGGAATAGGAGTAATCTATCATCATGTATTCTCGAAGAGGCAATAATGGTCCTTAGAATGAGCCTAAAAACCAAAGGCTTGATCAAATTGTGGTGCTCCTCACTCAATAGGGACAGTGCATGGATGACATGGAAAATGCCATAAGAGGATGATAGGCTAAGGAGGATGAGCACAGGGAAGCTTTGCATTAGCAAGAAGAAGCATGGAAGAAGAGAGAGGAGGACCAACTACTTGAGGCTCAGAGGAAATAGGAGGAAGATCGAAGGTTTGAGGAGCAACAAAAAGAAGTAGCTGACCGAAGGATGGCTGGATTAGTTCATGATAGGGTCCAAATCACATAAGATCTCAGTAAGAACCTCAAAAAAGTCACACCTCCTTTCAATGGTAAGACTATAGGTGAAGAGGAAAAATATTGGATAGGCACAATGGAAAAGTATTTTCATGTTCATAATTTCACTGGCAATATGTTCTACTTTTTAGTTGGTTTGTGAAGCACAACATGGTGGGAAAATGTTCTAGCTAAAAAGAAGCTACAACATGATGAGATATCATGGGAAGATTTCCTAAAGTACTTTTTAAAATGATGGTTTCCTTAGTTGTTTTATGACAAGGCATTAGAATTTTATAAGCTAATCCAAGGAGTCATGTCAGTCATGTAGTATCATGAACAATTTTGCTATCTAGTTAAATATGTTCCTAAGTACTAGAATGATGACTTGTTTAGGACTCACAAGTTTTTCATGGGGTTGTACTCAGAAATTTATAATGAGGTGGAAATGCATGAGCTAGAGTCTATGGACTATGCATTGAGAAAGGCATTGAAATAGGAACAATGATTGAAAGATTCAGCTCCAGTAAAAGCTTACAATTATTGATCTTTCAAGAGAACATTTGAGGATAATAATAAGTAGCAATGTGATCAACAGCAGATGAATAACATGAAAGGAAAGGGACAAGAAGAATCACAAAAGGCCAATAACAAGAATTTCCAAGGTTAGAACAGGGGTGGAGGGGTAACAACAACAAGAATAACAATGGTAACAACAGTAGGAACTAGAATAGAAATGATAAATCAGCAACTCAAATAGGACCTCATGATGGTTACTTTGTATGTGGAGGTAGTTACTATGTAGCTAGATGTGCTTAGAGGAGTGCACCTAGAAATGGATACAGGTAAGCTTTACGGTTGCAAAATTTCCATTTTGATTGATACTAGTGCTACAGAGTCTTTTGTAGATCCTAGTGTAGTAGCCAAAATTCTAATTAAAGTTGGTTATATGGATAAACCTTGGTTATTTGAGTATGGAAATCAAACAGAGCATCAAGTAGAGTAATGCCTATCCTGCAATGAGTTAGAAATTCCAACTTTTCACACGCAAGTAAATTTATATGTAGCTCCACTTGGGTCCTATAGTAAATTGGGAGGATAAGCTAGTTCAATGCTTGGGTGAATTTGGAAATCCAGTAGTAGTGAATGGAATTAAGAGGAAGGGTTGTCAATTTTTTGTTGCACATGTGAAAGATCTTGAAGATCCTATACCTTCCATAGATGATTACTCAATATTACAGTTGAAAAAGGCTAAGAGGAAGGGTTGTCAATTTTTTGTTGCACATGTGAAAGATCTTGAAGATCCTATACCTTCCATAGATGATTACTCAATATTACAAGAGTTTCAAGATGTCTTTCCTGAAGATTTACCTAAGTTACTACCTAAGAGAGAGTTTGATTTCTCCATTGATATTAAGCTAGGAGCTGAGCCACAATCCAAGGCACCTTATAGGATGACCACCACCAAGATGTAAAAACTCAAGGTTTAGTTGTAAGTGTTGTCAGACAAAGGGTTTATTCATCTAAAAGTGTCACCATGGGGAGCACCAATGATTTTTGTAAAGAAAAAGGATGGAACCTTGCAGCTATACATTGATTATAGGAAGTTAAATAAGGTTACCATAAAGAACAGATATCCACTACCATAGATAGATGATCTTTTTGATTAGATGAAGGGAGCTAAGGTGTTTTCAAAGATAGATCTAAGATATGGGTATCATCAACTCTAAATCAAGGATGAAGACATAGCTAAGACAACTTTCAGGACATGGTATGGGCACTATGAATTTGTAGTTTTTCTTTTTGGTCTTACGAATGCACCTGCAACATTCATGAATCTTATGAATAGTCTATTCCGAGATTGTTTAGATAAGTTGCTGAAATCTTCATTGATGACAGTCTGATTTATTCAAAAACTATGGAGGAGCATGAGGAACACTTTTGTATTGTCTTGTAGTGCCTTTGTGATAGGAAGTTGCATGCAAAGCTTACCAAGTGCACATTTTATCATAAAAAAATCCACTACCTTGGACACATCATCACTGCTAATGGAGTTTCAGTTGATCCTTCCAAGATTAGGGCTATTCTTGAATGGTTGTTTCCTTAGAATGTGAGAAATTTGGAGCTTCATGGGTTTGGCAGGCTATTATCAAAAAATTTGTAGATGAATTTTCGAAAATTGCAGCACCTATTACTTCACTACAATAGAAAGGGAAGAGATATGTGTGGACTGATGAGTGTGAGAGCGCTTTCCAATTGTTGAAGCAAAAGCTCACCTCCACTTCTATTCTTGTAATTCTCAATCCAATGAGCATTTCACCATGATATATGATGCTTTAGGTGATGTCTTAGGTGGACTGTTAATGCAAGAAGGTATAGTTGTAGCTCATGTGTCCCATACGCTAAAGAAGCATGAGGTTGTTTATAAACCTCACAATCTTGAGTTTGTTGCCATTGTTCATGCATTGCAGATGTGGAGGCATTATCTTATTAGTAAACTATTTGAGCTAAAAAAAAATCGCATGGGTTTCAGATACATCTTTACTCAACTAAATTTGAATGTCAGACAAAGGTGTTGGCTCGAATTCCTTAGTGACTATGATTTCGATATTGAGTACATTAAGGGTAAAGAGAATAGGGTGGTTGATGCTCTCAGTGGGAGAAGGCATATATCTACTATGTCTACTACTAGAACACGACTAAAAGAGCATGTTGTTGAAAACCTTGCAGGTGATGACCATTATGAGATGGTTAAAACCACATTGCACATTGATCCATCTAATCACCATTTTGATAGATACAGTTTTGACATAGAGGGTCTTCTAAGATATCAGGGTTGTATGTATATTCCCAACTGTATAGGGTTGATGAAAATTGTGATGGAGGAAATGCATAGTACTCCTTATTCGGGTCAACCTAGAGTGACTAAGATGGTTGCAAATATGAGGCCACTTTATTTTTGGTCAAGGTTAAAGCATGATGTGACAACTTTTATTGCCCAGTGTTTAGAATGCCAGTGAGTTAAGGCTGAGCATATTCATCCAGTAGGATTGTTGTATCCTCATGACATACTAGAGTACAAATGGAAAGTGATTTCTATGGATTTTATACACAGTTTACCTATGACTAGGCAAAGGCATGATGTTATATTAGTTGTGGTCAATAAATTAACCAAAGTTGCACATTTTATACAAGGGAGTTTGAAGGATGGAACATTGATGTTGGCGAAGAATTTTGTGCACAAGGTATTTAGGTTACATGGTGTACCTTAGACTATCATCTCTGATAGGGACACAAGAATGATGTCAAGGTTTTGGATGACCTTGAATGCTTCATTGGGAACTTAGTCAAATTTCAGCACTACTTATCATCCTCAAGTTGATGGTCAGAGAGAGAGAGAGTGAATCAAGTTGTAGAGGATTTACTTTGTATGTATTGCATGGATCATCAATATAAGTGGGAAGAATAGCTACCTTTGGTTGAGTTTGCATATAATAATTCTTATCATGCATCTTTTGGAATGGATCCTTTTGAGGCACTTTATGGGTGTAAATGCCACACACCTATTAGTTGGGATAGAGTGGAGGATCAAATTGTGATTGGTCCTAAGATGCTTAGGGAGATAGAAGAATAGATGGTTATGATTCATGCTCGCTTAAAGGAAGTTGTAGATAGGAAAAATAGTTATGCAGATAAGAAGCATACTTTTAGATAGTTTTAGGTTGGGGACAAGGTTTTCCTATGTGTTTGCATAAGAGTTCAATCTCTTTCAAAAAGTCTTCTAAGCTTGCGCCAAGATATGTTGGACCTTTTGATGTTTTGGAAGTCATAAATCCTATGGCTTATCGACTTGCTCTACCACTAGTTTAGACCCATCTCCATAATGTTTTCAATGTTTTGTTGTTGAAGCCATATCATCTTGATGTGTCTCATCTTCTTGATTGGTGTTCTTTGCAAGTTCAGAATCCAGGGGTGGTGCAAGTGTTACCTACCCACCTCATGGATGAGTGCACTATCCAAGTGCATGACAGGGACATCTTATAGTATAAGATCTAGTAGGACAAATTCTCTGTTGATAGTGCTACGTGGGAGGATGCTGATGATATGCATTAGTCCTTTCCACATTTTTTACTTTGATTAGTGTTTTTAATTGCTAATATAGTTACTTTATGTTATGTTGAACATTGGATATTGATGTAAATCAGGACGATGTCTCTTTCTAGTGGGGAGGGATGTCAAAACTCAAATTTCAACATGCTTTTTATTCGGACTTATTATGTTGTTTGACTTTTGGACTAAGACTATGTATGACTTGACTTGGGTCGAATGCCTTTATATTATAGTTTAGACATTATTAGTCGATGATATTAGATGGATAAAGTTTACTCGTTGTCGATATAGTGATTTTTGTTATATGATGATCATATGAGATTTTGACATGATGCTGAAAATTATGGTTGTTTTTACATGTTTATATTTGATGATGAAAGATGAATGTTTAAAAAAAATGTATTTAAGATGTTATTTATTTGTCATGATGATGATGTTACTAACTCAATGGATGATGCCAAGTTTGTGAGTGTCCAAATATTGAAGGTGGAAGAGTGGTTAAGGTAGAGGAGTCTAGCTCCTTGATAGGGTTGGTTCAGAATTTTCATGGTGTAAGCACACACATGCATAGATATTTTAATTTCACTAAATCTATTATCTTTTGTTTTCAAAGCTAGTTCAATTGTGAAATTTAGAAAACAAAAAAAAAAACGATTTAAAAGAAATATAAAGTGTGTATTGTTTATTTACAAATTTACAAGAATTGTTTATTGTTTTATGACAAATTATAATTAAAATTTAAAATAAACATTATGCTCACTTTATTTTTAATTAGTAATTTTAAGTTCAAATTTGAAATGGTATAGTTGGTTGAGAAATTTATTAGTATTTAATAATTTTCTAAATTTAATTAGCAGGTTGTAGTGGCCTTGACTAAGATGTAGTTGTCTTTAATAGAACTATAAGTTTTAAAATGTCTATCTTTCCAAGTGGAAGTCAGAAACCCATTAGTGGTGGCTTGTGGAAGTTTGAAGTAAAGACTTTCTTTAATTAACCTTGTTGTTGGCTGCAAAAAGAGAGGGGAAGTTGTTAAAAAGGAGAGAAAAAAAAATGTGTTTAAAAAGAGAAGAAATGTGATAAGTAGGAATGAAGGAAAAACTGCAAGAGGAAAGGAATGAAGTGACAGTTAGAGGAGAGTAAAAGAAGGCGTTGGTGTTAAAAAATAAAAGCTTGTGGAAGTTTAGTAGTTTAGAAGAAAAGAGGAAGGTTAACATGAGGAGATAGAAGGAGAATTGTGTTGTTTGAACGAAGCAATTTGGAGAGGTGTTATAGATCTCAAATTTTGCATCAATAATAGGAAGAAATAAAAGGTTGAAGAAGTTAAGAAGGAGGCAGTGGCTATCAAGAGGAGTTGGCTCTTGTTTAGAAGCTCAAAGAGACTCTGCGTAGATCCAGGTTCCTCAGTTATATTTCTTTAAATAGTTGTCTGTATTTTAAATGTTATGGGTTTTATGCTTGCAGAAAGAACGAACAATGAATGTTTATTTTTCTGTCATGTATGTTTGTGAATTTGATGGAAAACATTTGGCTTATTTACCTTATAATATAAGAAAAATTAAATAAAATGTTTGGTTGTTTTTCATAGAAAATGAAATATGTTTTAGTTGTTGATAAGATTAGTTTTAAACCATTTTTAGTTGTCTTTCTAGTTGAGCATATAGTTTTCTATAGCTAGATGATTGCTAGATTAAAATAGATCTGTTATTAGTATTAATAAATTTATTTCATCACTTGTGTTTCTAAATATTGGATTTAGGGTTTAGTACACCTAGATCACTGTCATCGCTGTATGTTTAAAACAAATTCAACTTCTGTAAGAATACGGTGATTCTATAACCACACTTAGTAGCTGAGCATCCTCAATGCTAGAAACAATTGAAAAATTTGCTTGTTTGTTTTAGTTTTTTTTTTTAAATTGTGAACCAAGCCAATTACGTCCCAAGTCATGGTTTATAAACAAAATATTTATGAAGTTGTGTGTGGATCAAATCTAATCAACGGTGGAATTAAAAATTACTTTTTAAACTTTGCAGACCATCCAAAAACATTTTTCATCAACTTTGGTAAATGATCAAATTGTTAAATGTTTTATGTTTATTTTTATGAAAACCATAGCCATGTCTTTTTGCAGTCTAAATAGCTTCCTCACAGTACGTTATTTTCTGCTATGAGGACGTAACTGTTCATTTCCAGTGTTATTTTCTTATTCACCATTTTGAGTCTTGTTCACATAACAGTAATGAGGAAGGGAATTATATTAATGTTTGTTGTTGATTTCAATGAATGTTTATATCAACTACTTCATCATATTTTTAATTAGCCATGTCTGCTCTTCATTTCTAAGCTAAATATCTTAGGAATGGACAGCCTGATTAGTAAGTTGTTGACAATTACTATGAAAGAATTAGTGATTGCGTAATCTAATTTATGTTGCATTATATATATTGAAGATTAAAGGATTGAGAAGTTCCTCTTCTTAAACATGGAAATGTATTTTACCTTAGATTAGTGATAAACTAGATCCTCTTTACTGACAGTTACAGTTCTTAATGCATTTTCTTAAGAACATATATGTTTCTATTTTTGGAGTAAAGAGGGAAAAGGGTGGGTGTTGAATGTGGGATCAATGAGGAGGGTAATTTATGGGAATTGTTTTGCTTTACCTTAGAAATCACCTACTAGTCTTTTACACTAAACTAGTTCATGATGATTGGCTAAGCTTGGTAAAACATTTATGCATATGCTTGAAATGCATTGGTTATTTTATATTATTTTCTCTCTTCCATATCCTTGTGAATGTATCTACTAGACATAGGTGTAAGTAGATTAGATCACTTGGCTACACCTAATCTTTCTAATCCAACAGTGCCAAGTTGCTAGCCTACTCGTGCTAGGGTCAGGTAGTTCTTTTTAATTGGAGAACCTTGAGGAGCTAACCACTCCATGGTTGGGTGGTAAAAGTTCCTGGACCACTCTTCCATCTCATGATAGCGGATGGATAGCGATCTGACAGCTCAGAGATAGGACAATGTGCAAATGGGCTCTTAGGTCCAAAGGCATGTTAAAATTCTTATGTTTATATTATTATATATGTTTATATTAAATGATGTACTAACGCTATGCTTATGTCCAACATGCAGGTCAACATAGTTCTAACTTAAGATCGACATGATTATGTGTATATTATAGCTTATTCATTGTAGTACCGACATATTGTTGGTTTTGTATTGGATTTAAGCTACATTAATTATGTACAAGTTATGATATTTATGATGACTTATTAAATCTTTGTAACTTGTTTGAATGTCACTATAAAATTACTTTTCAACTTTGATGAAATTGAAATAAGTGCCTATATTTTTATATGTAGTCAACATTTGACTTTTCAAAATTTTAAATTCAGCATTTTAGAGTTGTTTGTTTATGTGGCATGTGTTGTTTTTTTTAGTTCTTATAGGATTACTTATATCAAGGATAGCTGATTTTTTTTACAACCCATTGAGAAAAACAAGTATTCAAATTCATCCGAAAGAGCAATCACCCAAGTTGAAAAGAGTTATTTTGTGCAATTCAGCAAGGGGAACTTTTGTACAACTTCCCCTACCATTTATCAGCAAAGATGTGTCATAAGAGTTGGAGAGATTGTATGGAAGGGTGCACAATATAAATTAGTAGCAATGCATGAGGACTTCATAGAGGTTTATGATTTTTCAAACAAAACATGGGTTACTGTGTAGTAGTTGGAAGGAAGGTTTATTGAGGATACAATTTATTATTTTGTATTGTGTGGACCCCCAATGTTTTTAACAAATGGAGTGCTCAGTTTTTGAGTATTAAAGAAGATTATACATGCCAAATGGTGCATCTATCTCTATCATTATCATCTACACACTAGACACCTCACCTGATTATATGTGGATCATCTCTTGTTCTCATAAACCACTATAAAAATGACTATCATTAGCTATTGGAGTTGAAGTGTAAGAATGATCTAAGCATATCTTCAAATTTATTATGGAGGGTAGTTGGAGAGGTGACACTCGAGGTGATGGATTCAGTTGGTCCCCCAACCAAATATCTTGCAATGGGGAATAACATCTACCTAGATACAATTGAATGTCCAATTTATTGCAACTAAAACAATGATGATATCTATTGTATTCTTCCAAATCAAATTTATACTATCTGAGGCAAGAACTTGGCTGCCCTACGGCCCCTATTCATAATTGTTCTAGTCTTTGAAATTCTTGGCATCAAATCCAACAATGTCGATGACTATGTCAGGATGAAAGAAGAGATATTCATTTACACTTGACTCTGCTTCATCCACTACTCCTTGAATCATAGCACTTAGTCTCAAGACATTCTAAAATAAAAGATAGATATACTCTCTAGTGGTCAATTTTTATTAGTTACACACACTAAGTTGATGTTTATGTCTCCTTCTATGAGCCATTTTTTCCTGTATTTTTGCCTCTAGAAAACCTCTTCTTTTGCTAAAATTTCCTCTTTCTTAGCTAACAGATCTTATTTGTTGAATTTCTCATTATCCACACCATTTTTAATCACTTCATCATTTAAATTTTTGAGTTATTCTTCAATTTCCATTTTTCCTTTGAAAATATTGTTGAAGTGTGTTTTGTTCCATTTTAATATTTTTTCTTTGATCATTTTTAATTTTGAAACAAAGCAATACTTCTTGGATCCTATGTAATTTCTTTCTTCCTACCATTGTTTGATGATTTCCATGAAATTTTTATCTAAGAACCACATTTTTTAACACTTAAAAGGATTCCTAGTAGGTTTTTTAGGTTCTATCAATTCAATTTTAATTGGATAATGATCTGAACTTGCTATTGATTGTATATTGGTTGTGATAGTTAGATAAAACTCTACCGATTATCCTTTGAAGAAAAATATGTCCAGTTTCTCTACTATGTAATTGAAATCTTTCCTTCTATTATTCCAAGTAAAAATTCCATTACTAGTTTGAATTTCTAAAACGTTATCATCCATGACCCAATCCCTAAATTACGTAATTGCCTTGGTAATCATTTGGGCTCCTCCAAATTTCTCATTGAGCTCCAAAATAACATTAAAATCTCCACCAATTACCATATTTACATTTGGGTATAATCTCATGAATATACTAATTTCATTCAATACTTTCTTTTTATTTGTTGTTTGTATAGGTCCATATACACTAATCACTACAAGCTGGAGACTATGTCTATTGTTGGATACCTTGTTCTACATCCATTTGCTATTCGATTCTATAATTTTAATGTCTATTGTCTATGTGTTTCATATGATGCCCATACCTCCAGATTCTCAACTTGATTCTTTCATTTCTACTTTCCATTTTCCTAATCTTTTTCTTAATTTGTCTCATTCTTCTTTATTTAACTTAGTTTCTTGTATCATTATTATGTCAGATTTGAATAAGCTTAGATTATGTTTTAGCAATTGTTGCTTACTAGGAGCATTCAAACCCCTAGAATTCAATGTTGTAATCCTCATTGATCACTAGGAAGGCTCTTCCCCTTCCCCATTTTGAGAACTTCAATTTTTTTTTTGGTTCTTAGCTCAACCATCTACTTCTCTTAATTTCTTTAATGATTTCCTTCCTCTCTTCATTTTTTATTTTCCACATTTAAGAGTACTGAAGCCTTCCTAACTTATGCAAATTCCCAAATTATCAATAATTTTCTAATTATTGATTAAGTTTGTATCTTCCTTCTTGTCATCATCCTCATCTATTAAATCTCTAATGATCTGTTGAACTAATTCATTATCTTGTTCAATAATCTATTGTTCTTTTTGTTTGCTAACCTTTTCTTCTCCCTATGATATAAATATTTCATTTATTATCCCAAATTATCCCTAGTTTTTGCTATTATAAATATGGTCTATATCTATGCTTTCTTCTGCATATATTAATTTATACTCCTAATTTGGTGCTTCTATAAATGCTTCTACTTATAGGGGGGTCAAATGTTGCTTTGAGTTACTAGGTTCTTCATTAGCTTCCTTTCCAAAGATGTCTTTCCCATCTACCAGTGTCGGCCAAAATTTGTAGCTCCTTCTTTTCTCTTTCTTTTGGATTGTTATGTTGCTCCAATGATCTGAATCAGCTACTGGAATTGAAATTTCACCTTCCTAAATCTCTCTTGTTCCTTCTAGTTTATTAAATTCTTTAACTCTATTTTTGGTTGTTGTATTCTTCTCCATTGTTTGCATCCATTTGGTTCCTAGAGTGTCTAGCACTTGTTTTTTTCTTTTGGACTCTCTTTGTTGCTAGGTACTTGACTCAAGATTTCTCTTTATCTTACTTCGTCTAATGAATCTTTTCTAATATTATCCTTGGATGTCCTCCTCTCTCCTTTTTTTTTTGCTCTAGTTACCTAATTTTTTCTTTCTTTCACTATTTTCTATGATCTGGATTCATGCTCAAGGAGGTATTATTCACCTATCATAAATTAGTCTTCAATATCTGTATGAAGGAGAGTGATATCATGAGTCTTTCTATTCAAATCATGTATAATCCTTTCTGTTTCTTCTAGTAATTATTTTCCTTTTGGAAAATTGTGCATTCCTTGAGGGTAGAGTGTTTGTGATGAATCTTGTGTAGGTCTTCTACTCTCTTTTATATTTTCTTTACGCTTCCATGTTTTCCTTGTTATGTACTCTCCCTTTCTGATACCTTTTCTACTAACTTGTTATTTTGGTCAATTTCTTTCCTTTCTAAAATCTTTCCATCCTCCTTTCTTTAACCTAGATTGTCCTTTCCTATCTTTTCTCTCTAATATTTAGAATCCTTGTTTCTGATACTACATAATGCTTCTTTTAAATTATTTATGTTGTAATCTATACTTAGATTTGGCCTATGATTCCTTTTATGTTTGCTTCATACTTTACAAATTCTAACTCATAGGTGGACCCATTTGTAATTAATTTTGTTGATTTCATTTTTTCCCAATCTGACTCAGTTTCTATTAAAAATTTAATGTTGCTAGATTGATCATAATCTGAATCAATGTCTAATAATTTACTAAGAGATTTTCCAATTTTAACAAGACACTGTAAATGCTTAATTTCTATTGGAAAACTTTTGCATTCAAACCAGGTAGGTGCTAGATTTTCTTTATCATTGTTCCAATTTGGTTCCCATGCTAGAAATTTAACTACAATATTACTATTAGCTTATTCCTAATATCTTTATTTTTGCAGTGTACATACATTCATGATTTTGAAAAGGTGTTGATACATACCTACTGCTTACAAATCTTCTACAATTTCATTAACATATTTGCTTGGTATTTACTTGGTTCGCTCCAGCATGCATGTACACCTAACTCTAAAGATTCCATCCATTTTTCTTCTACATCCCTATCACTAATGATTAGTATATCAAAAAAAATTTACAATTAGTTACCTTTACCTTTGATGAAGGTGAAATTCTTCTATCAGTGTCCTTCTTAATACATAATCTTTTATAAGGGCGAAGATATAAACTAGGTTTATGATGATTACTAGAATTGGCCCTAATTTTTGCACTGTGTAGAGAATGTTGATGTCTATGACCTATTAGGATGCAATTTACTTCTAAGACTATGGCTATCTTTTGCTTCGCTGATGTACTATCTTTATTAGGTTCTATTATGGATGCCCTAATTTGTTTCTGAACATATCACATTTTATTGAAAAAACCTCTTTTTTTTACATATATTCCTCCCTCTATTTGTTTTATACACTGCATCATTAGTTTTGGTTCTGTCATGTCTCTCTTATTTCTCCTATTTCTTACTAGTTGCCACCCTTCTTCATCCTTATTGATTAAAATTTGTTTTCCCTTGCTATAGTTTGATCTCTTTGAGTCTTTCGTCATGTAGCTTAACTAAAGTTTTGAAATTGGATCCTTTGTGGATAGTAGGTCTTCTTCCTTTTCCTTTGCCAAGATGGAAAATATGTTGTTGCTAAGAATATGCAAACCCTTTCATCGTCCATTTTGAAGATTATTAGGAAGGGATGAAGGGAGAAGGGAAGAATATTTTGCCCTGCTAGGGTGAAAATCATTTTCTCTGGAGGAGACTACCTTTTTAAACAGTCCTTTTTACACTAAAAAAATTTTAGTCACTATTTTTCTAGATGATAATTCAGTTAAAAATATTATATGTACTTATATTATTCAAATTTTAAGATATGCTATTATATATATATATATATATATATATATATATATTCTATTTTGTATAATAAATTTATGAAATGGAAACTAAACTAATGCTAAAACTAACGACAACTATAAGCCAATTATATCGCACTTGTTAGATTTATTGTTAAAATTCAAAGTGTTTTAGTTTTAGGTCTAGGGTCAAGTTTCATTTAGTTGGGGTTAGTCATCAATTTTTTATGGAGGCTTGAGAAAGAGTATTAAATACTCTATTTCATTATATTTAAGTTTTAATATTTAAATAATAGAATTTAGAAACAATTTTGAGCTCATGAATCTTGATCATTATATATAAGATGTGCATAAATAGAATTATTTCAAAGTTTTTATAACACTATCTTCTCTCATAATATAAACATAAAATTGAATTGTCTAAGTCTATAACTCTCAATGTTAGCTTTATATTTATTTTCCAAAAAATCTCTAAAAACACAATAATAGATATCCTTTGAGAACTTTTATTGTAAAAATTGACTTTAAAAAAATTTAAATAATTTTTTAGTATATTAAGAAAAAAAAGCCTATTATAAAGCCAAAGATATCTCTTTTGACATCTACACATGAACTTATTAAAAAGACATATAAAATATTGTATTATTAAATATTTAATGATACATATAATAAACTTAAATAAAAATATTTATGCTATATTATCATAAATAAAATACATTAAATTTAAAATTAAAAAAATATTAATTTGTTAAGTATTGGTTCAATAATCTAAAACATAAAGATTTTATATAATTAATTGCAACTATTTTATTATTATCATAAAATAAGATAAAATAAGTTTTTAATATATAAAACTGATACATGCATACTTTATAATTTTAATCTAAGTTCAATGCTAGATACTTTTTATTTTTTAATAATTCCCTAAAATCTGCAATTTCTCGAGTAAACGACACTTCATTGAAGGATGACTTCCGCTAAATCTGAAAATAAAGACTTCTGTTGAGGAGTTATAATTTACACAGTTATCTAGAATTTATCTATTAATTTTTTTGAGCATAGCAATTATGCTACATTTCTCTATTTTCTCTATTTTATATTTTATTGCAATTTCTTAGAGTCTTTTTTCATTTTAAAAATTTGTTTTAAAGTAATTTTGATTATCTAGAGATTTAAAAAATTAACACTATGTCATTTTGTATGACTTATTTTTGTCGAGCTCTAATTTTTTTATTTGAATGCATACCAATCTCAAGTTGTAATTTTTATATTGAGATTTATATACAATGATTAATATTTTTTCTATTATCTGTTTATAGAAATTTATTTAAAGATTAATAAAATTTAATCAACACTTCCACATATATTAATACATCAATACATATCAATAAAAAAATAACAAAAAATTATATAATAAATAAAATACATAAATTATAATCTTTTTAAATATGTAAGTTTAAGGTAATAAAATAAAGAAATCATAATAATTTAAATAAAATATAATGACTATAAATTTAAAAAGTTTAAATTTTATTAAGCTTAGAAAAATTGAAGTCAAAAGATGGTAAAATATGCATGTAGCAAATTGATTAGGTTTAAGCTTGGGAGACTTGAGTATTCCATAATATGTACATGATTTCCTTTTTGTGTCCCTCACTATTTCATCTTAGATGTTATTTATTTTAAATCAAGAAATGAGGTTGAGATAAGAAGGAAAATCCTAAAATTCTTACTACAAGAAATCTAAAAAGAAAAGAAAATAAATTAGTTACATTAAAAATATAATACCAAATTGTCAAAATAAGAGTACCCAATAAAATAATGTATTTTATTTTTTGTCTAGTATATTTTTTTAATTTCTTATTTCTATCTCCTTTTAATATATGATCTTACTATTATTTTTTAATATAAATATATAAAATAAAATAAATACATTATATTATATATAATTTTAATATGATACTTTTTCATTAAAAATAAATAAAATAACTAAAATATATTTATAAATTAATTTTATTTTTTAAATATTATATTTGTATCTTTAAATAAATATTTTAAGTGTTATACAATAATTGGCATATAAATACCGCCCCGATTTCATCTTAGCTTATGTTACCTTTATTTGTTTTGTTATTTTAAATGATTTTTTTTAAAATTATATAAGATGATAGAAGTATTTGCTTGTAAGATCGTGGACTTTTTATGAGTGTTTTTTAGTGATTATATAGGATTAGTTCAGATTAATTCGTTACTATATATATATATATATATATATATATATATATATATATATATATAACGAGTTATTGATATGTATTATATTTAATATAAGAAATGTTAACATAAAAAAATATTAAATAATGTTTGATACAATTGATATTTCTATAAAAAAATAGAGAATGATTAAAAATAATTAGAACATTAATTGATCATTCTATATTTAGAACCTAGCAAATATAGAAAAGACTTTTATGCATTGAGGACATTTTAGTGACTATTAGAAGTTTGGCATATAAACAAAATTTGGATCGGGTGGTTATCGCTTCTGAAGCCATTCACTCTATGCATTCTTCCAGGGAACGTGCCATTTTCATCAAGCTTGATATGGCTAAGGCTTATGATAGAGTCAACTGTAGTTTCGTGTTGAACATTCTTCTGGCTTTTGGCTTCAATTAGGAATGGGTTAGATGGGTTTTCAGCTATGTTACTACTCCTTCCTTCTCGGTCCTTCTTAATGGTGAACCGTTAGAGCTTTGGGACATCTAGGGGTCTTCGGCAGGGAGACCCCCCCTCTCCTTATTTGTTTATCATTATGGCTGAGGGACTTGGTAGACTTATCAAGTCTCATGTCTCCCAAAATCTGATTCAAGGATGGCACTGGGGATATGGTCCACCCACTCTTTACCAACTCCAATTTGTTGATGATACGACCCTTGTTGGGAGAGCTCAGATTTAGGAAGTTGAAGTCTTTCAGCTCACCATGGATACTTATTTGGCTATCTTTGGGCAAAAAAATAACAACCACAAGTCCTCTATTATTTTCTTCAACACCCTCGAGCCTATCCAGTGGAGGATTTCTAATATCCTGAGATTTCAAATTGAGTCTCTCCCTCTAACTTACTTGGGGGTATCTATTGTGGTGGGAAGATATCCTAGGATTTTAAAGTAGAGTTTACTTGACAAGCTTTGACAAAAATTCAATCATTGGACTCATAGGTGACTCTCTACTACTGGTAGGGTGATTCTCATGCAATCTATGATTCAGGCCCTCCCCATATATAGAAGCATGGTTCAAGATGCCCCTACATATTTTCTTAAGGAATTTGATGCTCTCTCTAACCAATTTCTTTGGAGTGGCAATTTGCAAAATACCAAATGGAGCCTCATCAATTGGGATACCATTTGTAGGCCAAAAAAGGAAAGAGTCCTTGGCCTTCATTTTGCTATCTTGTGTAGTCAAGCTCTTGCTACCAAGCTCTATTGGCACCAATGTTCTAGTTAGGCTTTGCTTTGGGCCTATTACCTATCACAAAAGAATTTACCTAGTGTTGAGCCTTCAGATATTTCTAGGTTTTCTCTTGAGGGAAGAGGCTCTATGGTATGGAATACCCTCAAGATTGGTGCTCAACTAGTGAAGAGAAGTATTTTTTGGATTTGTAACATAGGCAATGAGGCTCTATTTTGGAGTGATTCCTAGAATGGGCATCCTCCTCTCTTGTCCTCTCATCTGCACTTGCAGCCTCTTTGTGATTTTTTCCTTTCTACTGGATGGAATAAGGTGACTCATTATAAGGACACTTATAATCTAGGCCTTGCTATTCGTTATAGATGGAAGTGTTCTTCTAATTGGCTGCCTAGTGACTCTCTAGGGGATCGGTTAGAACTTTCTCAAATATTGGCTTCTAGGGAGTGCAACTCTCTATAGGACCCTGAAGTTTTGGCTTAGGGAGGTGCTTCTTCGAGCAAGTATTCTATTTCTTTAGGATATACCTTGTGCGAGCTAGGTAAATTTTTGGTGAGGTGGAGGTCTCTTGGTGGAAGAGAGTTTGGAATAGCTTTTCTTGTCATAAGTGTAACTTTTTCCTCTAGATTCTGGTTTACAAACATTTTCTTACTTGGGAGAATCTCTATAAGAGAGGCTTTCAGGGTCCCTCCATTTGTGTCTTATGCCGAAATAGTGAAGAGACTATTTCTCACCTTTTCTTCTAGTGCCCTTTTGTCAAACAAGTTTGACAATTTTGGTGGAGTGTGTGGGGATGCACATGGTGGCATGTCTCCTCCTTGTCTGAGTTCACAGATTTTTTGGGCCATCCCCCTTCCAAGATTTCTTTTCTTTAGGTTTCCTTGACTATTGACCCTTCCCTTATTTTATGGCATGTTTGGCTTGAGAGAAATAAGAGGATCTTTCATTATGTGCAGTTTGAGATTAGGAATCTATGGGGAGAAATTGCTAGTTCTCTTCATGAAACACTCCTAGCTAAATGTGACATTGGTGGAGCTTTGGATCCTAGAAATGTTGGCATTTACTCATGCCTTTTATTTTATCTTTAGGACGACACTCCCTCATTCCCTATAGATGCTCTGGGAATAGAGCTAGGCGGCACTCTCAACATGTTAATCGTGAGGGGCATTTGTCTCCTCCTAAGGCTAAAGTTCTTAAAATCAACATTGATGGTTCTTCTTAGGGAAATCTTGGACCAACAAGTATTGGGGGAGTTGGGTGTGACAACTATAGTGATATTCAGTTTCTATTTTCTATATACAAGGGTTACCATACAAATAACCTCATGGAAGCCCTTGCTATCTTAATTGCACTAGATCAATGTTGTCAACATGGCTGGAGAAGAATTGTCTGTGAGACTGACTCACAGGTGGTTGTGAATTTATTGAGTAGATGGAACCTCTTGGATGTGGATTAGCATTTGGCTCTGGTTATTTAGTAGATCACTTAGTTATGCAATTCTTTTGATTCTATGTCTTTTATGCATATCCATCGTGAGTGGAATGGTGTGGCTAATTGTTTGGCTAAATGGGCCTTAGAGCATGTGTCGGATTGGAACATTACTAATCATAGGATGCTTCCCCTTGATTTTCCTTAGATGCTAGATCAACTTGTGGACCAGGATAAATCTTAGTAGTTCTCTTTATTTCTTCTATTGTTCGATTTTCTTTCATATTCAATAAAAAATTTATCCCTCTTTTAGTCAAAAAAAGAGGAAGCCTAGCATATGTTACAAAGTCTATGTACTTTGGACATCCTAGCCATTAAAGTTGTTACAATTTGGCAACCATCAAGATCATTTGTGGATCATTTCAGCAGTGTGTAATTGGTGATGATGGAGTATTTTAGGACTATTTTAGAAGATTTGATAAAGGAAATTATACATCTCATAGTAGAATGAATCAATTATGTAAAACTTGGAAGGGAATAATAGAGAATTCAAAGTTTTATGGAAGTAGAATGAGTTGTCGGAGGTCTGAGAAGTTAATATGCTTGATTGAGAGTGTGAATTGTCAAAATCTCTACATAATGATCTATGACCCCATTAACTAGTTATGGGGAAGACTCCCTCCCATCCCTACCAAATTTAAACTCTACTCATTAACCAGGTGTGTTTGTGTAAAGCATAAACTAGTTTTACTAGGGTTATTTGAAAACTGGAGTTTAGAGAGATCATCAAATAGGGCCATTTTGATCTTTGACTTTATTAATTTCAAATGGAGAAAAGGTGCAGATATGTCCACCTCAGAGTTTCTCCTAGATTTTGCATGTTTTGCATCTCCTCAAGGAAAGATTTATATTGCAGGAGGAATACAATTACAGTTATTTGAAAGTACAAGGCAAGCTACAGTTTATGATGTAGAGAGATGAGTGGAAGCTTCTTCCCAACATGTTTCAAAGACATTCTTTATACTGCTCTACTTTTTACTTTGCTTGTATGATGAGTAGCTTCAAAGATTCAACCTAGAAAGAGGAGTTTGGTACACTTTGCACAACATTTGCTTTGTTGATTTTTTTTTTTGAACCCATTGTGGCTGCATTTGGGTGTTTTTTATTGCTTCCAATCAGCTATTGTTGTAGAATTTGACTCTACACAAAATTTGTGGAAGATAGTTGATGATCTTTCTAAGCCTCTTGAAAGAGTTGATGCAACCATGTTTGGGGATGGTGGGATTTTCTTGAGTGGGATTCAATGGGGTACAAACATCAAAGGTTTGAATATGTACTACCCTCCATTGGAAACTAGGGTGAAAATAAGGAGATGGGTTTTTGTTGGGATGTCTCAATACTTGTCCCATAGCAAGATCAAATCATTATTTGATTGGCTTTTTTCCTTGTAGAAATTGTACTGCATTTTTTCCCTCCATTTTCTCTTTGTACATAGATGTATTTATTTTATATTTTGGTCGGCTTTAATATTTATGGGATATCAAAGTATGATTGTCACATCTCTAAATCAAATCATTTCAATATGTGTAAACATTTTGTTATTTTTATATATACCCTTCATTTTTTTTGGATGATTAATATGGAGAGTTGAGACTGATTTTGGTTTGCCTTTATTTTTTATTTAAATTTCTCTGATAGTGTTTTGAAGTATTTTCCTGCAAATTCTGCCATTTGTTTTTCTTGATTATTTTTACATTTTTTTTGGATTTTTTAAACAAATGGTTTCAAATTTTAAATTAAAAATTATTATATAAAATGATATTAATAAATTTTTGATGAATAGTCCTTTTCTATTAAAAAAAAATTCATATTACAATTCATAAAAAAAGGGTCAAGGGATACAAGATCACCCTGCAACTAAGTTCACACGACCAAAGCCAAACTAAAAATACTGCCACAATTAGAAATAGAAACTATTCATTAAAAAAAAAACATATAAAGCAACCTCAGTCTGATAAAGCAGTGCTAGCTAAGGGTGGTGGATCATCTATATCATGAAAACCCTAATCATCTTTGGGATTGGAGGGCAGGCTGGGAATAGTCTAGCCATCATCAGCAATAGTAGTAACAAGAGGATTAGTGGTAGCCTCCGCATCTTTAACCTCTAGCTGTGAAGGAGATATCGCCAGGGCTAGGTGAGGCCACTTCTTAGAATGCACCTAATGAGCACTAGGAGGAGCTGGGGACCAACCAAAGCCACCATGAGGTGGGGAAGCTGAGCAGTGCCTCCATCTGCCATCACTACCACTAGGAGAGTGGTTGTAGGAAGCCTAGGAGCATGGGGTGCCTCCATTTGCCATCACCGCCACAAGTGAGTTACCTCAAGGGAAACTTTGTTAGCTTCCACCTGAATCTACATAATTACATTATTACAAATGCATGCCTTAGTGTACATAGAAATCTTAACATACAAAAAAAATTGTGTGAAAAGAACAACATTCCTATCTTTCCACAGAGAAAATAGAATTTCCATCCTGAAAGTATTCCAAATCTAGGTGAACTTCTGAGGAATTCTAGGGGAGTCGCCCTACAAGATCATGTGTAAAGAAAAAAATTCAAGTCTGAATGGCTTGAAAAAATCATGAATCCAGTGCCAATAATTTTGAGCATGCTTAGAAAATTAGAAAATATGCAAGAAAGACTCTAGTTGTCCATAGAAGGGGCACCTATGATTAAGAACCCCAATGTGTTTGAGCTAAGGCCCCAAAGTAGGACCTTGGAAGGCCAAGCACCAAGAAAAAATGGACAATCTTGGGTTTAGTTATAGCATTCCAAATGGTATGAAAGTGTTTTCTCCATTGAGAAATAGAAGATTGCAAATGCCATCTCTGGTTGAGCATGTTCACCATCAAAAGATGGGATGCAAGCCATCTGTATCCCAATTTTGGCTTGTAATTAGAAAATGGAGTGGTAAGATACCACTTCCAATCAAGCCACCAAGGTCAAATAGACTGAATTCCCACTTTATGAAATAAGTGAATAGGGATGGAAGAGAGCATAAGGTCAAAAGTCTACCGATCTAAATGGATAAGGTGGTATTGTACTTGAATATTGTCCCAAGTCCTAAAACTCATGGTGACCCTTGAAAAGAGGTCCTTAGGAGTTTTGATACCACATTTAAAAAAAAATGCAAAGCATTGGCACCTTGAGTCTTGGCTAGGGGAGTACCTTGAATGGAAAATAGGGGAGACCACCAAATGTTCTACTGATTCAAGGAGAGGCCATTGCGGGATTCATCTCCAACCTATCAAAGCTAGGGCTTAATAGCCTCCCAAGATTTCCATATGCTCTTGATGACAAATGAGCCCTGTATAGCCACTAGTTCATGCATGATGAGAAGGGTTTGGAAGCCAATCTCCTTCCATGCTGGCCTATTAACAAGAAAGCTAGAAGAAATATAGTGCTAAACCAGAATCTTCCAAGCTTCATCTCCTAAAATAGCTCAAATAATCTATTTTTCACAGAGACCAAGGCCTTGTTTCTGGGTGGAAAGTAGGCCAAGACCACCAGATTATTTAGGGAGACAACAAAAGTCCCAGGAAACTCTGTAAAAGCCATGATGATCAGTACTAGAGGCCTAAAGAAAATCCTTGAGAAATCATTCTATCTTTAGATATGAAGCTTTTGGAGGGATCCCAGTAGGAGGAGTAATACACATGAGTGGCTACTAGAATCTTTGAGCAAATCTAGAATTTCCTAGCAAGGGAGAGTAGTTTTGTGATCCATTAACCAAGCTTCTTGCTAATCTTGGCTAGCACAGCATTCCAAAGTTCCATAGGTAAAGCCTGGAATGCAAAAGGAATGCCAAGAAAGTAGAACATTTCCCCATGTACGTAGACACACACACACACACACACACACACACACACACGCACACAAGCTAGTAGCACTAGCAATGGAAGAATGAAAGACATTATAGTCATTAATCTACATCAATAAATAATAATTATTAAATATATTATATTTTGTGATACATTATAGATTTTATATGTTCACTTCAAAAATATACTTAATACCATAGATTCCCTTTCAAAAATTAAAAATCACCGCCATAATATATAATATAATCAAAATGCATATTTTTTATTCAAGTAATTATGATTAAACTTTGGATTGAAACTACAACTTTCATTTGCAATAGTGTTAGCATAAGTTTTATCTTTAAAGCTATATTATTATTTGCAACAAAGAAAAGGTCATGGTGGGAATTCTTGAAGGAAACCAAGAGTTAGAGAGTTATTAAGGCTTCAACTTTTATAATACATAGTTTTTTTATTAATCATTAAATTAAAGTCTCAACAACTCTCTCATGTTTCTTTATCTCTCATCTTTCACACTAGGTCTAGCTCACGATGTAACCCCCTACCCCCCCTCTCTCTATTTTGGGCATAAATTATCCTCTTTCTATATTTACCTCTATTCCTCCCCACTCCCCCTTCTACCTTTCTTCCATCTCCCTTCCCCTCTAGCCATGTTGCTTCCTGCTAAATACCTTATATATCTTTACATCATGTTTGTTACTCTCTCACACACATCATGCTTTCCCAAACATATATATACATATATCTCCCCCCATAATTACTCTCTTCCCCTCTCTCCCCACCCTCCTCTCAACATATCTTCTCTTATTTAACTCCCTCTTCCCTGCCTCCCCCCATTTATGTCTAAATTCTCCTCTCTTCCTTCCTTCATTACCATGTCCATCTATCATATGCCCTAATTATTATATTTACCCCATCTCTCTCAAATTACCTCTCCCATTCCCTCTTTCACTTATATCCCTCCCCCTCTCACCATCTATTCCTCCTTAGTACCATATAGCCCTAGCCCATGTCTCTTGCCCTCTAGGCTCTCTTATATCTCTTTCTCCCTCATATGTCTCAAAAGCTAATTACTCTATCACAAATTATCCCCACCCTCTCTCTCTCTCTCTCTCTCTCTCTCTCTCTCTCTCTCTCTCTCTCTCTCTCTCTCTCTCTCTCTCTCTCTCTCTCTCTCAATTTCATTTACAAATTATCCTCTTTTTTCTCTACTTCATATCTCTCCCCCTCCATTTTGTCTCTTTCTCTTTCCTCTCTACTTCCTTTCTCCTATTTCCCATCATATCTTACCATCTCCTCCCCCTAATCTCTCTCTCTCTCTCTCTCTCTCTCGTCTCTTTATGTCTCTCTTTTTTCTCTACCTCATATCTTCCCTTTCCTCTTTCTTTCATATCCATCACCCTCTCTCTCTCTCTCTCTCTCTCTCTCTCTCTCTCTCTCTCTCATGGCCTACTCTCCCTATCTCGTGCATCTTTATGTCTCTCTTTTTTTCTCTACCTCATATCTCCCCTTTCCTCTTTCTTTCATATCCATC